>CM052887.1:45802582-45922895 GCA_028534135.1 Potos flavus
TAGGGTCGCCCAGGTGGCTCAGTCGGTTAAGCGGCTGCCTTCAGCTCAGGTCATGATCCCAGGGTCCTGGGATCGAGCCCCACATTGGGCTTTCTGGTCAGCTGGAAGGGCCTGCTTCTCCTTCTCCCTGCCGCTCTGCCTACTTGTGCTCTCTCTCTCTCTGTCAAATAAATAAAATCTTAAAAAATAATAAAAATAGAATAAAAGAATTTGGTGATTTATACTTGACTGGTAGCAGTGGAAATGAAAGAAAAGTAATACTGAGCTATGTTGAGCTATTTAGGACAGTTAGGTGAAGAAGTCAAGAGAGTTGTCAGGCTTAAATATATAAATTCAAATATGATTGGCTTGGTATTATTCATTGGAATAACTTGCCAAGTTGTTTAGTCATTGAACAAATAAATGTTCATAATGTGAAGGGTTGAGGAGTCTGTCAAGGAAACGGTTTAAGGAATGGGATCTAAGGGATCTAAGGATCTAAGGAAGGATCTAAGAATGACCAGCCAGTGATCGGGGATTCCTAGCACATCTTTGACATAGTGAAGGACATCTTAAATACCACTGCAGCCTGAAAGGAATGACCTAGTGTTGTATGAACAACAGCTGGAAAAATTAAGTATTCAGAAGATACATGAGGTATAAGAATTACACTTTACATGTGTGTATTGTTTTAAAAGTTTACAAAGTCTTTACCCTTTAGGAAATCAACTTGATCTTCATAAAGAACTCTTTGAAGTAGATAGGAGACAGGAATTTTAGGAAGGTCAGTATTATTAAGAGGTGAGGAAACTTGAGGATATTCAAGTGCATGGTCGTTGAATGGCACATGAATTTACAACATCTGACTTTACTTGCGTTGCTTTACCTGTCACAGTATGTTAATTCAAAGATGATCAGAAATTAAAATTTAGTAGAAAAACTAAAATATGTATGCTTACTAAAACAATACAAAAGACATATTTTTGATTTGTATTACAGTTATTGGTGCTATTCCAAAGGTTTCAGAGTGTTTTGAATACACAGGAGAATGAGACTGACTTTGGCTGAGACAATCAGAGGTTTAGTTCTGTTTAGAAAATGTGTACTCTTTCCTCACTCGCTAATTTTTCTTTTCTTGGTTGCTCTGCATGTTTAAAGTATTACATATGCAGCTTTGAAATAAGCCCTTTTATTTTACATCCAATCCTCACGTGTTTATTTCTGCTACCATATTTTATTCTTGTGTTGCCCCCCAACTCAGTGGAGACTCAGCAATAATGGTTAACAAATGAACAGTTCTGTGCCAGGCACGGTGGTAAGGGGTTCGTAAAAATTAACCTGTTTAATTCCTGCATCGACTCTCAGGGCTGGGAGCATTACTTTATAAATTGGTGTTTTCTGCTATTCTAAACCTGATGTAGAGAAAGAACCACGTTGAAAGAAAGGAGCATTATAAGGCATACTCACTTGCACTTCAGGGTCAATTTAAACCGTAAAGTAGATGGGGTTTTTTAAGTCATATTATGTATTATTTATCATAGTTTTCTTTAAGTGAAGAAGCCAAGTTGGTATGTGTACTAACCTGAGAAGTAAAGTTAAGTCCTAAGCTACATGAGTGAATAAAGTAGTAACACCCTAAATGTCTGTTTTATGTTTATAGTGATAGTATGTAATAATCATGGGTGGTTTTACATTTTAAAGAACTACTTAACTCACTGTGCATAATAAAAAAAAAAATTCCTCAATAAAGAGATGTTTTCTTAATTTTAAATTATGGAGGAATGAAAAATATCTATAAAACTTAATCATTTGCTTAGTTACTTTTCATTCCTATATTTTCTTGGAGTGCATGAGTTATGTGGCTTACTGTGGAAATGGATACAGCATCTTTCATCCGAGGATCTCAGAGTGCTTTTCAAGTAATACCTCATGAATCCTCACAGCACTTTGGTGAGGTAGGTAGGTGGCAAGTATTATTATCTTCATTTTAAAGATGGAGAAATTGAAGCCACCAGGGGGTTAAATGATTTATGTATAGTCCCACCAACCCGATATAGAGGCAGCCTGAGCTACTTAAATGAGAATATTATATTTTAGGAGGATTTGCATAGTAAAAATCATTAACCCCTTTGCTGTTGTATTTTACACAGATTAACTATTGGAACAAATATGTTAGCTTTAAAATGTCCATATGGAATTATTTTAATCCTTTCTTTAGAAATAGAAAACATTATAATACTCTTTCCCCCTCCCCCCAATTTTTAGGTCAGCAGCAAGGACAAGATGGAGTAAAGGTCCAACAAGCCACGATAGCTCCTGTAACTGTAGCAGTTGGAGGAATTGCTAATGCAACGATAGGTGCTGTTAGTCCTGACCAACTCACACAAGTGCATTTGCAGCAAGGCCAGCAAGCTTCTGATCAAGAGGTGCAGCCTGGCAAGAGGCTTCGAAGAGTTGCCTGTTCCTGTCCTAATTGTAGGGAAGGAGAAGGAAGGTAAATGCTCTATTACCAACTTTATCTCTCTGGAAGGCATAAAATAGTTAAAACCAAGCCATTGGCTGGATACTTTGATCTCTAGAATGTCACTAGTTTTGTAGCGCGAAGTTGAGATGCAGTGTTGTTATGACAGGGATTAAATTGAGCTAGTCTAGGAATGGAGTTTTAGTTGTCTTCTGCCATGTACCTTATACTTTTTTAATGGTTTCCTTGTTTCATTTATTATCTAAAAATTTTAATTTTATTAATATAAAATTCACATACCATACAATTCCCTCAGTCTACATTTCATTGGTTTTTAGTATGTTCATGTAGCTGAGCATCCATTGTCACAATTTTAGAACATTTTCATCACCTCAGAAAGAAACCCCTGTATTCCTAATTCATCACTCCCTCATCCCCCAATCCTCCCAGCTCTAGGCAACCATTGAACAAATTTCTGTTCATTATGCATTTGCCATTTTGGACATGGATTAAATGGAATCATATAATATGTGATTTTTTTCGTGACTGGTTTCATTTACATAGCATAATATTTTTCAGGTTTATCCATATTATAGCATGTATTAGGTTTTGGTACTTCATTCTTTTAAATGAACAAATAACATCCCATTGTATGGATACACAGTATTTTACTTATCCATTTATCAGTTGGTGGACACTTGGAATTTTTCCACCTGTTGGCTGCTGTGCTGCTGTAAACATTTTAATACAAATTTTGGTATGGACATAGGCTTTCATTTCTCTTGGGTGTATACCTAGGAATGGAATTAATGGTCCATATGGTAACTCTAAGTCTAACCATTTGAGGAACTGCCAGATTATTTTCCAAAGTAGCTGTACTGTTTTTCCATTCCCACCAGCAGTGTATGAGGGTTCCAGTTGTTGCCAACATTTGTTGTAATTTGGCTTTTTGATTACAGCTTTCCTAGTGTGTGTGAAGTGGTATCTCAGTATGGTTTTAGTTTGCATTTTTTTGATGACTTCCTTTAGTCAAGTATGTTTTCATGTGCTTATTGGCCATTTGTATATCTTCTTTGGAGAAATGTCTATTAAGATCTTTTGCTCATTTTATCTTAAAAAAAAAAAAGGCAGGGCGCCTGGATGGTTCAGTTGGTTGAGTGTCCCAACTCTTGTTTCAACTCAGATCATGATTTCAGGGTCCCGGGATTGAGCCCAGTGTGGAGCTCCATGCTCAGTGGGAAGTCTGCCTGAGGATTTCTCTCCCTCTCCCCCTCCTCCTGCTTGGGTGCTCTCTCTTTCTCACTAAAATGAATGAATGAATCTTTAGAAGAAAAAAAAATATTTTTTTGCCCATTTTAGATTTTTTAAATTAAATTGTAATAGCTCTTTATATGTCCTAGATACAAGTCCCTTATCAGTAATAGGATTTGCTAATATTTTCTCCCATTCTGAGAGTTGTCTTTTTACTTTCTTGATAGTGACAGAGACAGTTGCAATTCCATGTGAATTTTAGAATCAGCTTGTCAGTTTCTACCAAGAAGGCAGATGGGATTCTGATGGGGGTGGTATGGAATCCTTAGATCAATTTGAGGAATATTGCCAACTCAGAAGTATTGTCTTCTGATACTTTTACATGGTATGTGTTTTTCTGTTTATTTAGATCTCTGATTTCCTTTGATGCTATTTTGTAGTTTTCAGAGTATAAGTTTTGTACTTGTTTTGTTAAATTCATTCCTAAGTATTTATTCTTTTTAAGGCTATTGTAAATGGAACCTTTTTCTTTAGTGTTCATTGCAAGTGTATAGAAATACAGTTAATTTTTGTTTATTGATTTGTATCCTACAATCTTACTGAACTCTTTTTATTAGTTCTAATAGTTTTTTTAGTGGATTCATTAGGGTTTTTCTATATGTAAGATTATGTCATCTGCAAATACAGTTTTACCTCATCCTCTCCACTCTGGATGATATTTATTTCTTTTTCTTACCTAATTGTTCTGTCCAGACCTATAGTATAATGTTGAATAGAAGTGGCGAAAATATGGACATCTTTGTTTTGTTTCTGATCTTAGGGAAAAAGGGTCTAGTCTTTCACCATTAAGTATGATGTTAGCTCTGAGCTTTTCATATATGCCTTTAATTAAGAAAGCTCCCTTCCATTCTTTCTTCATTGCGTTTTTGTCATGAACAGTTGTTGGATTTTGTCAGATGCTTTTCTGCATCTGTTGAGATGATCACATAGTTTCTCTGTTTTATTCTGTCAGTATGGTGCGTTATATTAATTGATTGTCAGATGTTAAATTACTTTTGCATTTGTGGAATAAATCCAACTTAGTCATGGTACATAATTCTTTATATATTGCTATATTCGATGTGCTAGTATTTTTTAAGGATTTTTGTGTTTGTGTGTTCATGAGAGATAGTCGGTCTGTTTTCTTAAAATGTCTTTGCCTACTTTTGGTAAGGGTAATACGGGCTTCATAGAATGAGTTGGGAAGTATTCCCTCCAGTTTTATTTTTTGAAAAATTTTGTGAAGAACTGGTAATGATTCTTTAAATGTTTTGCAGAATTCACAAGTACAGTGAAACTGTCTTTGGGCTTTTCTTATGGGTATTTATTTGACTGCTAATTCAATCTCTTTACTCTTAGGGTTTTTTTCTGATTGATTGATTGTTCTTGAGTCAGTCATGGTACCTTGTGTCTTTTTGGGAATTTATCCATCTCATCCAATTTATTTAAGTAATTGGCATACAGTTATTCTTGGTATTTTTGTAATTTTTTTTATTTCTGTAAGGTTGGTGATGAGTCTTCTTTCATTTCAGATTCTAATTGGGTCTTCTCTTTTTTTCGTGGTCAGTCTACCTAAAGGTTTGTTCAATTTTGTTGACCTTTTCAAAAATCAAGTCACATCAGCTTTTGGTTTCATTGATTTTTCTCTGTTGTTTCTGATTCTCAATTTCATTAGTTCCTGCTCTATTCTTTATTATTTCCTTCCTTCTGTTTGCTTTATTTTAGATTTAATTTACTTTTTCCATTGTCTTAAGATAGAAAGTTATTGATTTAAGATCTTTTTTAATGTAGGCATTTACAACTAAAAATTTCTAGGTATTGCTTTACATATATCTCTTGAATTTTGGTATGATGTATCTTCATTCATCTCAAAGTATTTCCTGCTTTCACTTTGGATTTCTTTTTGACCCACTGGTTATTTAGGAGTGTATTGTTTAATTTCTAGATATCTGTGAATTTTCCAGTTTCCTCCTATAAGTGATTTCCAGTCTCATGACACAGTGGTCATACTTTGCATTATTTCTGTCTTTTATTGTGGTTTGTTTCATGGCCTAGTGTATGATTTATCTTGGGAGAACATTTTATGTGTACTTGAAGAGACTGTATTTTGCTACTGTTTGGTGGAGTGTTTTATGCATGTCTGTTAGGTGAGATTTATTAAGTCTTCTGTTTCCTTACTGCTTTTCTGCCTAATTGGTTACTTTATTCTCCCTGTATCTTTCTGTCTTTAAATGTGAACTGTGTCACCTGTAGACAGCATGTAGTTGGATCTTGTTGTTTTAAGATTGATTTATTAGAGAGAGTGAGCGTGAGAGTGGGGGAAGGGGCACAGGGAGAGAATCTTCAAGCAGACTCCCTGCTGAGTGTGGAGCTAGATGTGGGCTAAGTCCAATAACTCATGAGATCATGACCTGAGCCAAAACCAAGAGTCCAATGGACTCTTAAATGACTGAGCCACTCAGGTGTCCCTGTTGGTTTTTTTTTTTTTTTTAATCCAATCTGACCAAATGTGTTTTTTGATTGGATTGTATAATCCATTTACATTTGAGGTTATTGATATGGTTGAATTTATGTCTTTCATTTTGCTTGTTTTTTGTGTCTCACGTCTTTTTGTTTCTCTCTTCCTCCTTTACTGCTCTCTTTTGCATTAAGTGAATATATATAGCGCCTTAATTTGTAAAGTAGCATTTTAATTTTGTTAATGATTTTTTCATCGTATTATTCTGGTTATTTCCATCGTAGTTGCTCTTGACCTTACCATATATGTCTTGTCATAATCAGTTTAAGGTTAATAGTAACTTACTTCCAGTGAATTATAGAAGTTATTTCTTTATAGGTCCATTTCCTTTGCTTCTTCTTGTGATGTTGTTTTTTTTTTTTTTGCCCCCCCCTTGTGATGTTATTTTTATATATTATGTAATACTATGTATATTGTTATAATACATATTATGTCTCTAAGTGTTACCAACCAACAATACATTGTTATAAATTGTTACTTTATATAATGTTATGTCTTTAAAAGAAGTTGAGAGGCCAGAGGGATATCAGGATCACCAAGAATAATTTGGAGGTTGCCAAGGACTACTTTTAAAGTGTTTTCACGTCTGACCAAGAACTCTGACATTTGGGGTGGGGAGCAAGAAGTTGAGAGAAGATGAGCAAGTATATGTACTTTTGCTATATTAATTTTATCACTAAAATTTTATCACTTTTTATTTGTTCCTGATACTTGAGTTCCTTTCTGGCATCATTTTCTTAGCCCACTGCAGCTTTGCTCCCACCTCCCTGCCTTATGCTATTACTGCAAAAATATTTAATATATACATTTCTATAGTGTTACAGGTTTGACAATACATTTTACACATTTTATAAAATTACTTTTTAAATCTGGTAAGACAAGAAATATGCACTTACACTGTCCTCTGTAATTACATAATTACCCTTGCTGGTGCTCTTTTGTTTACTTGTGTACATTTGAATTACTTTCTGGGTTCAGTTGATACAACCTGAAGAACTTCTTTAGTCTAGTTTCTTGCAAAGCAGGTCTGCTCAAACTCTCTCTGTTTATCTGGGAATATATTTCACCTTCATTTTTTAAAGGTAGTTTTGCTGGATAGAGTCTTCTTGTTTCAGTTTTTTTCTCTTGAGTACTTTGCACATGTTTTCACCCTGCCTTTTAACCTCCACTGTTCTGCTGAGAAGTCAGTTCTTACTTTTACTGTGATTCCCTTGTAAGTGAGGAGTTATTTTTCCCTTGCTGCTTTCAAGACTTTTATCTTTAGGCTTCAGGATTTTTAGTATATAAAGTGTCTATTTGTGGATCTGTGCAGTTATACTACTTGGAGTTTGTTGAGCTTCCTGCATGTGTAGATCCATGTTTTTCAAAAGTTTAGTAAGTTTTCAGCCATTATTTCTTTGAGTACTTTTTCTGCTGCATTCTCTCTTCCCCCTCTCCCCACACCCTCCTCTCTGCTTCCCTCGCTCATTACTTTGGTGTCCCACATTTCTCAAACACACTGTTTCATTTTCCTTTGTTCTTTTTCTCATCTGTTTTTGGATTGCATAATATCTATTGATCTATGTAGACTTTTGCTATTTCTTCTTTTGAGTCCCTCTGGTAAATTTTTCATTTCATTTGTACTTCTCATCTCCACAGTTTCCCATTTTTTTTATATCATTTGTAACTCTTTTTTTATATTTTCCATTTGATGTGACATTGTTGTTATTCTTTGCTTCTTTAATCATGGTGTCCTTTAGTTCTTTAAACCTGTTTATTAATGGCTACTTTGAAGTCTTGTTAAATCTGTTCACTGTCAGTTTCACTTGCTTGCTTGCTTTTTTAGTTATGGGTCATATTCCCCTATTTTATTTTTGGCATGTCTCATACTTTTGGTTGGAAACTAGATGGTTTAATATATTGTAGCAACTTAGTACTGCCTTGCCTGCCTTTTCCTACCCCTGGCTTATTGTTATTGTTTGCTTGCTTACTTAGTGACTGGCTGGGTTATTTTGGTGAAGACCCCCTAACTCCCCAAGAAGCATGTTGCTCCTCAGTGGATGCAGAATTGAGTTTGCTTAGTGACCCTCAATGACAGTGGTTTGGGCAGGGATCTTTGGCTGGCCTATCCCTGACCACACCCACTATTAAACTGCACTAATTGTCAGCTGATTGCTCTATTGTTTTCGACAGTGTCCTGTAACATATATTACTCTACAGACTGTTCAGATTCCTTTTTTTTTTATTAACATAATTGCATATAATGTATTATTTGCTTCAGGGGTACAGGTCTGTGAATCATCAGCCCCACACAATTCACAGCACTCACCATAGCACATACCCTCCCCAATGTCCATCACCCAGCCACCCCATCCCTCCCTCCCCACCCCCCAGGAACCCTCGGTTTGTTTCCCGAGATTAAGAGTGTCTTATGGTTTGTCTCCCTCCCTGATCCCATCTTGTTTCATTTTTTCCCTCCCTACCCCCCACGACCCCCCGCCCTGCCTCTCAAATTCCTCATATCAGAGAGATCATATGGTAATTTTCTTTGTCTGATTGACTTGTTTCCCTTAGCATAATACCCTCTAGTTCCATCCACGTTGTTGCAAGTGGCAAGAGTTTTTTTGATAGCTGTGTAGTATTCCATCGTATATACATACCACATTTTCTTTATCCATTCATCTGTTGATGGACATCTAGGTTCTTTCCATAGTTTGGCTATTGTGGACATTGCTACTATAAACATTGGGGTGCATGTGCCCCCTCGGATCCCTACATTTGTATCTTTAGGGTAAATACCCAGTAGCGCGATTGCTGGGTTGTAGGGTAGCTCAGTTTTCAACTTTTTGAGAAGCCTCCATACTCATCAACAGGTCTGTGTTTGAGATTTATTCTGACTCTGGAGGGCTACTCCCAGCTGCCTCTTTTCTCCCTTCTTTCTGACAACCTAGTCAGCCTATAGTTTTACCTGTTTATCCAATGTGTCTATTAGTCTCCTCCCGTTTGTGTTTTACAACAGTCTCCACTGTTTTTAAGAGTGCCCTTAGGCTCAAACTTTTTCACACTTTGTTTGCAAATTAATTCAATTCCTTCGGGAAGAGATTTGGAGTTCTGTTTTATGCTGTGTTCTCTCTCTGGCTAAGATCTCTCTGTTATGGCTCCTGAATTTGGGATTGAGATAGTGGCACATTTCTCTCTGAGTGGCGTCCCTGCTCTAGGAGCTGAGCGTTTGGTGGCAAGGGAGCAGCAGTAGCTTCAGGTTTTCTTGGTTTGCCTCTGCTGACTTGGCAGTTCTAATCTATACACTAAAAATGACCTTAGTCAAGGATGATCTATAGTGCACTATTCTCATTGTGCTCTTTCCCAAGGCAGAGCCAAGGTCTCAGGAGTTGGGTTTGGGTGGAAGAGGAAAGTTCCCTGTTCCCTACCTGTCAGCCATACTTGCCTGAAACTTAGCCTCAGCAACAAATAACTGGGAGTAGACTGAGAAATTCTGACATCTTTCCCTTCCTGGGGAGATAACCCTCCAACTGGGAGGTGAGAAGAGGGAACACTGCTCTTGGCTGTACCAGTCTAGAGTGTTTCTATGTCAAAGGAGGTGACAGGGTAGAGGGAGGAGAGAGTGTTGGGTTTTGGTTCAAATACCACAGACCCTCACTATTCTTACTCTTATTTTCTTGAATATTTATTTGTTTATGTGCTGTATGCTCATGGAACCATTTCCAGAGACTGTACATGTTATTTGTTTTGTTTGTTTTTTATAATTTTCACTGGGGAGTAAGCCCATGGAGCTCTTCATGCTCCCTGCTGGAAGTGAAACTCTGAACCTTTCTTTTTTAAATGGGGATTACCATTCTTTGGGTATTAGAGAAGAATTTTTCAAGTGTCTTGAACGCTTACAGATTTTTTTCCCCCAAGGGAAGAGCCTATTAGGGAAGGAACATGAAGTCCATGGTGAACATGAACTCTGTGGGATAAACATGTTTTCATAGCAGTTTTGAGTTTAGTACATAACTCTTTTTTTAATTGAAAATTTTCTTATTTTTAACTATAGTTGTAGCATCATGATCTTAAAAACACATTCAGAAATGCATCATTGAAGAACCTTGATTCCCTTTTATTCTTCCATAATTACAAGCTTGGTGTTTGGAAGTGTAATTAATGTTTGGATTTTGTTTTTGTTAGAGGCAGTAATGAACCAGGAAAAAAGAAACAGCATATCTGTCATATTGAAGGATGTGGAAAAGTTTATGGCAAAACATCTCACCTACGAGCACATCTTCGCTGGCATACTGGAGAAAGACCTTTTGTATGCAACTGGATGTTTTGTGGCAAAAGATTCACAAGGAGTGATGAGCTTCAGAGACATAGAAGAACCCATACAGGTTAGTTGGTTTATTTTAGGGCTAGTATATTTTACTTATTTTTTAGTGTTTAGATGAAAATTGTAGGATAGCTTAGCTATCAATTTGGAAATATGCAAATTAAAGAATTCACTTTAGTGATTTTATGAAAGATGTTTAAGATCAAATTTTTTTACCTCATTTCTGAGATATATTTTATCCTGCTTTTTGTAAGGTTTATCAACATAATTATATAACATGAAGTATATTTTTTTCCATTTGCTTATCTTGTATTAGCAGGTCGAATTCACATATATTAGTTTTTATCAGTATTTAAATAGGTGAAGAGAGTTAAATTATGTTATTGGTGACCTTTATTAGTTTTGGGTTTTTTGGGGTTTTTTTACAATTTAGAAAATTAAAGTATCAAGAATAATATAACAAATATATACCTCTCACTTAGAACTGACAGCTGTTAATATATTTGTTATTTTTTAATAAGACAAATTATACAAAGTTGACATTATCTTTGTCCTTTCAAAGACAGTAGCTACCATGAATTTAAAGTATAAGTTTTTAGTAGTTTTAATACTCTTACATGTATTATTCATGGATATGTATGTGTAAAATATTATTTTGTGTGTTACGAAATTTTACAAAAGTGATACAGTATCATAATTTCATTTATCATTATGTTTTAAGATCTGAGTTCATATATGTGTACATATAAATGTATGTATACATGTTTGTAGTACTTTTTAACTGCTACATAGTATGTCATTACATGACTGTACCATACTGTGTTAATCCATTCCCTCTACTGCTTAAATTGTCCTTAGGCTCTTTGCTATCACTTTGCCAATGTGAACATAAAGTGAACGTGTATGTGAAGTAGAATTATTGGATCGTGGAGAATTGATGTGTTTTGCTACGTAACTGCTAAAGAATCTCTAAAATGGCTGTTAACACCTCTGTCTCACTAGCAGTGACTGACAGTTTCCACTTGGCTGTGTGTTCACCAATACTCAGTAGTGTTAGCCTTTGAAAATTGTTGTCAGTCTGGGGCACCCGGCTGGCTCAGTTGGTAGAGCATGCAACTCTTGGGGTGGTGAGTTCAAGCCCCACATTGGGTGTGGAACCTACTTAAAAAAATAAATAAATAAAAACATGCTTATTGTTTAAAAAACAAAAAAAGTAAGTTTTTATAACTCTAAAATGATTTCTCATTTTTTTAAGTAGCAGTTTTCCTGGTTATCCATGAGATTAAGCATCTTTTCATGTTTATTGGTCATTTATATATATATATTTTTGCTATTGATTATTTCCTTGCTTTTCTTTTGGGTTGTTTCCTTTTTTTTACTGATTTACATGTTGTCATTTCCCCCTATATTTCTAGTCTTTTATCTTTTTGCTATTTTTTGTTACATGGAAGGTTCACATTTTTGTTTAGTCAAATATATTTTTTCTTTTGTCCTTTCCTTTCCTTATTTTTAGTGAAATCCTTTCTTATCCCAAGGTCATAAAGTTTTGGGTTTTTTTTAAACATTTTATTTATTTATTTGAGAGAGAGAGAGAGCGCATGTGCACTCGAGCACAAGCTGGGAGCCTGACTCAGGGCTCGATCCCAGGACACTGAGATAATGACCTGAGCCGAAGGCAGATGCTTAACCAACTGAGCTACGCAGATGCCCCTCAAGATCATAATATTTTTAAAAACATTTTCTTCTGGGACTCCTGGGTGGCTCAGTTGGTTAAGCGACTGCCTTCGACTCGGGTCATGATTCCAGGGTCCTGGGATTGAGTCCCGCATCGGGCTCCTTGCTCGGCGGGGAGCCTGCTTCTCCCTCTGCCTCTGCCTGCCTCTCTGCCTGCTTGTGCTCTCTCTCTGACAAATAAATAAATAAAATCTATAAAAACAACAACAACAACATTTTCTTCTAATGGCTTTAAAGTTTTCTTTTTTGCAAATTTCATCCCTTTTTCTAAGTCTTACATAGAATAACTACCCTCTCTACTTAGAATGTGTCTGATATACATTTGAGTTTCAGTATTTAATTGTTGAATAATACCTTGGATAAATTTTCTAATTAGACCTTAACCTTTAACTTATACCAGGGTACATGTGGGATAGAAGAGGAAATAGAATCGTTATGTATTGATCAGCTACTAGGCATCACATGTTTGAAATAAATTATCTCCTTTGATTCTAACAGTAACACTGTGAGATAGATATTAGCTTCATTTTACAGATTAGAAAATTGTCTCAGAGAACAAAAAATAGTTGTTAAATTTATTAATAGTTTAGTTTGAAATATACATAAATTAGTAGGCAGGTGAGTCTTAGTATACCGGCTGAATCCCTGAGTTTGCGTAATATTAAAACTAAGAATTTTAGTTTAAAAAAAAACAGTTTTAACAGGCTTCTTATGGCATTGCATTGGGGTTTCTAATAATGCCACCTCACCATTGATATTGACAGATATGGTGTGATTAATCCCATAACAGTGTTGATGTCTGTTCTAAGAAAAATGCTCTGCTGTTTATATCAGTATGATAGGATACAGTATTTCCACTCTGGATTAGCAGTGGAACAAGTTAGGGAAGACAAGAAAAATTGCCACATTGTTTGATTTGGAACTTCACATTGTGATTTCATCATTTTATTTGAGAAATAGGTGTCTCTAAAGTTCTCTTATCGCCTATCCACACTCATAGAGATACACAAAACAAATTTATCCAAGGATTTATATATACATATACTTAAAAATCAAATTATTAATGATTTGAAGGCATATTTTCTTTTTTTAATGATTCACACCATTATAATCTTCTACAAGCCTAAAAAAATCAGAATTGAATGTATTTTAAGCTTACTTTCAGTGTTTCAGACATCTTGAATAAATTATATACAGAATTGTGTAATTAAACATGTTACATTGAAAACTGTTAAGCTTAATATAAGTATACTTAAATTACTTTTAGTGACTGAATGCAGTAACTTCTGAGTATTTATTAAAGTTTTTGACGAGAATATGACACAGTATCTTTGAAACAAATAAGTATTGATTAAGCATATAATATGTTAAGTTGAAAGCCTCAGTCATTCATTGCAAGAACGATGTTTTATTTAAAGGCCAACCACTACACTAAGTAGAAACTCACTACATACTGTGAATGAATATATGAGTTATTTTTATTCACTGCTGAAAATAATGCCAATTTTTTTGCTTTTTAGAAAAAATTTTTTAATTGCCAAGTGATACATGTATATGGTACTTAAAAATCAAATCGTAGGGGCACCTGGCTGGCTCATTTAGTAGAGCACACGACTCTTAATCTCAGGGTTGTGAATTCAAGCCCCACGTTAAGCTTACTTCAAAATATAAATAAAATATTAAAACAAAATTAAATCATAAAGACGTTCAGTGTTAAGGGGCTTGCTTTTTTAAATTAATTTTTATTTGAAGTATAGTTGACATTATATGTTCTTTTCGGGTGTACAACACAGTGATTTGACATTTGTATACGTTATGAAATGCTCACCACAATAAGTAGTTACTGTCTCTCACTGTACAAGGTTATGACTATATTCTCTGTGCTGTATCTTACATCCCTGTGACTTACTTATTTTATAACTCTAAGTTTGTGCCTTTTAATCCCCTTCACCTATTTTGCCCGTCTCTGCACCCTACTTCCTTCTGGCAAATACCATTGTGTTCTCTGGATTTATGAGTCTGTTTCTGTTTTTTTTGTTCCTTTGTTTTGTTCTTTAGATTGCACATATAAGTGAAATCCTATGGTATTTATCTTCGGTCTAACTTAGGACATTTCTCTTAGCATAATGTCCTCTAGTTTCATCCATCTTTTGCAAAAGTCAAGATTTCATTCTTTTTTGGGTTGAGTAATATTCCATTGTCAGTCTGTACCACATTTTCTTTATTCATTTATCTGTCAGTAGACACTTGGGTTTCTTCCAGATCTTGACTATTGTAAATAACGCTGTAGTAAATGTAGGGGAGCATATGTCTTTTCAAGTTAGAGTTCCTTTTCTTCCCAGAACAGGAATTACTGAATTGTATGGTATTTCTATTTTTGTTTTTTAAGGAACCTCCAAATTATATTCCACTGTGGCTATACCAATTTACAGCAGTGCGCAAGGATTCCTTTTTTTCTACATCCTCACCAATAATTATTTTTTGTCTTTTTGATACCAGTCATTCTGACAATTGTGAGGTGATGGCTCATTGGAGTTTTGATTTGCATTTTCTTGATGATTAGTCATGTTGAGCATCTTTTCATACATCTGTTGGCCATTTGTATGTTGTCTTTGTAAAAATGTCTATTCTTGTCCTCTGCCCATTTTTTAATCAGATTGTTTGTTTTTTTGGTGTTAAATTGTATGAATTCTTTATATATTTTGGATATGTCATTTACAAATATTTAAGGGGACTCTTTGCCCCATCCCTTGTTTTAATCCGCAAGAGAACCATATTTAATTTTGTAACTATTTTTGCATTTGTATTCTTCCTGTGATGATTGTTATACATCTAAATATGCTTATATTGTTACTGATCTATCAATAGTAGACACGATCTCTTGAGTTCTTGCATTGAGAGTTAAGAATTTACCTTACTTTACACCATCTGATGACATTCAAATTTTTTAATTGAGTGCAGCCTAACACTGTCTCTTGACTCAGCACTCTATAATACAGATATTAGCATGTATGCCCTTCATTCCTCATTGTTTCATCTCTTAACTTCTCTTACATAAATTTTACTATCTTTCTTCTCTTTCTCTTGATGTTAAAACATTTACTTTCTCTCCAATAAGCACTGTTCCTTTTTTTAGTTGCTTTGTTTTTTGTTTTTTTAAGACTTTATTTATCTGAGAGAGAGAGCATGAGCAGGGTTGGGGGGGTGGGGGAGGAGGAGAGGAAGGGCAGAGGGAGAGGGAGAAGCAGACTTCCTTTTGAGCAGGGAGCCCTGCTTTGCTTCGGGGCTGGGGCTTGATCCCAGACTCGCCCCAGAGATTATGACCTGAGCCGAAGGCAAACCCTTAACTGACTTGCCACCCGGGCACCCCAGTAGTTTAGTTCTTAGAGTGGAAAACCAATAAACAATAATTACATTACGACTCTGATGTGATGAGTGTGATTACATATCCTTTCCTCTTTTTTCTTGAAGTTTCTAATTGCCTTTCCCCCCCTTGCATTGGCTAATTTTATCACCTCCTTTTACTGCTTCACATTTTCAAGAATAATATCAGCTCCATCCAATTTTTCCTTTTCTTGGAGGTTCCAGCTTTTTAATCAGTCTGATTCTTCTCTAAGGCTGCTCCATAGGTATAATCTTGAGACTTCTGTTCCCTGCTGTAGTGGTTTTGATCCAGTGTTCTCAAGATCAGCCTTCATTTTTCTTGGTTTATTTGGTTTATTTGGAACAAAAATTGTAAGAGTATGTGCAACCAGGTCAAGAAATGATTAATAAAATTGACAGGACTTGGTGATAATTAAATGTGAGAAAAGAAATAATACATACCAGTGATAACTGCTGTCAATTGAAATGGAGACTACAGGAAAAGGATAGTATATTGTAGAATTGTCTACCTGCCTTCAGTTCTCTCAGTTTTGTTTCTCATGGTTGTTTTTTTGGGGGTTCTGTTGTTAGGTGCATATATATTTGTAATTGCTATAATTTATTTTTTATAATTGCTACATTTTCTTGATGGAGTGAGTCTTTAATTATTGTAAAGTGTCTTTGTCTGTAGTAACTATTTTTATCATATTGGTCTGTTATTAATATAACTATTTCAGCTCTCTTTTGCATGGTGTATCTTTTTTCCATCCTGTTACTTTTAGCCTATTCTTGTCTGAGTTTAAAGTGAGCCTTGGGTGCCTGGGTGGCTCAGTTGGTTAAGCAACTGCCTTCGGCTCAGGTCATGATCCTGGAGTCCCAGGATCGAGTCCCGCATCAGGCTACCTGCTTGGCAGGGAGTCTGCTTCTCCCTCTGACCCTCCCTCTTCTCATGCTCTCTTTCTCTCTCTCTCAAATAAATAAATAAAATCTTTAAAAAATAAAATAAAGTGAGCCTCTTTTAGACAATGTATAGTTGGATCATATTTTTCTATAATTCATTCTGGTAACCTCTGCCTTTTAATTGGAACATTTAATACATTTACATTTAATTCAGTTACCGATGAGGACTTACGCCATTTTCGTATTTGTTTTCTACATGTCTTCTTTTTATTCCCGTATTCCTCTGTTATTAGCATTTGGTGTTAAAAATATTCCTTGTGTGTTATTTTAATCCCCTTGTCATTTGTCTATAATATTAATATAATATCTTATTTTCTTAGTGGTTGCCTGCTTTGGGGATTACAATTCACATCTTAAAATAATCTAGGTGCAAATCTGCTAGCAATAAATTCTTTCCATTTTTATTAATCTGGGAATGTCTGAATTTCTTCTCATCTTTTTTAAAGATTTATTTATTTATTTACTTATTTATGTGAGAGAGCGAGTGCTGACGGTAGGGGCAGAAGGAGAGAGAATCTCTAGCAGACTCCCTGCCAAGTGAGAAGCCCAGTGCACGGCTTGATCCCATAACCCCGAGATCACAACCTGAGCCAAATCAAGAGTCAAACACCCAACTGACTGAACCACTGAGGTACCCCCTGCTCATTTTTGGAAGGTAGTTTTGCTTTATGTAGAATTCTTGGTTGACAAGATTTTTCTTTCATTTTGTATCATCCCACTGCTTCTGGCCTCTATGAGCTCCAATAAAAAGTCAGCTATTATTATTTGACAGTCCCTTGTAGGTGATGCATCACTTCTCTTGCTGTTTGTAGATTCTCTTTGTTTTTGACTTTAAGCAGTTTATGATATGTTTCAGTGTTGATCTCATTGCATTTAACCTACTTGGAGTTTATTGAGCTTCTTAGATGTGTTACATTAATGTGTTTTTCATCGATTTGGGAAGTATTCAGTTATCCTTTCTGCAAATACTCTTAAATAGTCTACAGATAGTCTTAAATATCTTGAATCAATAAATCTCTCCCTCTTGCTGAGAGGTTTTGTGTGTATGTTGGAATGCCCTTCAGCACTCGGACAATCGACAACTCTGCCTTAGCGTTCACTTCCTGCTTATGCAGACTCTCAACCGTTAGGCACACATGAAAGTTTGTGGCTTCTCAAATCTTTCCTGGGTATGCTCACAGCTTTAAAGCATGTATTGGTCATCTAGATTCCAGGGAGTATGCCAGAACTTTTCAAAGCCACTATGGATATTTTATCTCCTAGTTTTTCCTTTTAAGCTTTTTGTTTAGTCTTTTTATTTTTTGTCCCAAATATTATCCATTGCCCTGGGCATCCATGA
The DNA here is from genome assembly GCA_028534135.1 of Potos flavus. Classification (NCBI taxonomy): domain Eukaryota; kingdom Metazoa; phylum Chordata; class Mammalia; order Carnivora; family Procyonidae; genus Potos; species Potos flavus. The sequence continues at coordinate 45,820,530 of CM052887.1, forward strand.
AGTTAAAGCTCTTACTACACTTGTTTTAGACAAACACACATTCCTTTCCATCCCTGGAAAAAGACTTTTCACATTGGGCTGCCTCCAAGTCAGGTTCAGTACAATAGTCTTTTAAGTGAGGTCTTCCAAAGAACCACTAGACAGATCACATAATGATAATTCCTTGGAAATGAGGTTTTGAAAGAGTTCCAGCTCTGTTCTGCTCCCTTTAGTAGCTGCTAGGCTTCTGGAGAATTTAAAATGGAATTAGGGAAGTTAAAATACCATAAAATTTGCTGTTCTAATCAAGATTCAGCCATTTTCCTTTAAGAAACAGTGATGAATTTTGTTTGTGACATGTTGAATGATGTGTATGGCACATCTAAGAGGCATGGAATTCACAGTTGAATTTAGGAATCTGGATCTTGATGCCATTATCCATTTATAGATCATAGTTAAAACTATTAGAGTAGGTAAGATTGCTTTAAAAAAGCATTTGTGATAAAATTGATCAAATGATTTCTGTATTCAAATAGATAATTGCTGAAGAAGGAAATGAAGAATTACTCATTATGCAGATTGATGTCCCTATAAAGTCATATTCCAAATCTCAGCCTGTCAATCAGAATAGCATTGCATTCCTATTTTTTTGGTCAAATTTCTCATTATTTTAATAATTATCTAAATCTTTTTGGGACACCTGGCTAGCTCTGTTGGTGGAATATGTGACTCTTGATCTTGGGGTTGTAAGTTTGAGCCTTGCGTTGGGCAGAGATTACTTAAAAATATTTAAGTCTTTTTTCCATTGCCCTTTGCACTCAGCCTCCCTTTACTCCCTTCTTGAAGTAGAAAATTTAAGCCATGTGACTTCTTGGAAATTATCATTGCTCCCCCTTTTAAGTTACTTTTATCCACAGGTAAAGATAGAATTGAGGGTACTCATGCAAAGATTCATTTCGATATTCTAGGCTGGGTAGGTTAAGAAAGGTATCCAGGATGGACTAATAAGTCGAAGGTGTTGGAGGAGAGGATTTGAGGGACCCAGCAAGCCTCCTAGTTTGAATAACTAGGCTTAGAACAAATCAAAAAATTACTTCTTTATTGTGGGTTATGAAAGATGTTATTCTTACTGAAAAATTGTATACAGTTGACCCTTGAACAGCACAGGTTTAAATTGTGCAGGTCCACTAATATGTGGGTTTGTTTTTTTTTAATACTCTAAAGTACTGCAAATGGATTTTCTCTTCCTTATGATTTTCTTAGTAATGTTTTCTTTTCTCTAATTTACTTTATTATTAGACTACAGTATGTAATACATATAACACAAAATATTTGTTAGTCGACTATGCTATTGGTAAGGCTTCCAGTCAGCAATAGGCTATTAGTAGTTAAGTTTGGGGGCAGTGAAAAGTTACACAAAAATTTTCAACTGTGCAGATATAGGGGTCAGTGCTTCTAACCCCTTGTTGTTCCATGGTCAACTGTGTATGCTATACATGGATACTATGGTAAAAGTTATTTATAAGCCAAGGGGTATGTTTTTTACTTAGCTATAACAAATGCCAGCCATTTAAAAGTGTCCCTGTAGTGAGTTGAATCGTGTCTCTTAGAAAGAGATGTTCAAGTCCTAATCCCTGGTGAATATGACTTTATTTTGAAATAGGTTTTTTTCAGATTAAATTAAAGATGATGTCATACCATGCCTACTGCCTAAGATTTAGGACCCACCTAAGATTTAGGACCTACTGGGTTCTAAATCCAATGACTGATATCTTTGAAAGAAGGGAAGAAGACACAGAAACACAGGGTGAAAGGCCATGTGAAGACAGAGGCAGAGGTTGGAGAGATACAGCTGCAAGGCACTGAATGCCAAGGATTACCAGAAGTCACCAAAGCTAGGATGAGGCATGGAAGATTCTTCTCTAGAGTCTTTAGGGGGAGCATTGTCTTACACCTTCATTTTGGACATCTAGCATCCAGAACTGTGAGAGAATAAATATTTATTGTTTGAAGCCGCCCAGTTTGTGTTACTTTCTTAAAAAAGCTCAGGGAAACTAACATAGTCACTTAGTTTGCTCCTGAAATCAATTTTAATTTGTGAATTTTAATTTATAAATATGAATATTAAAAATTAATCTTGGTTTATAAATATGTTATGATGGAAATAACATTAATTCATAAAGTATGTTTTATACATTGTATTAGCTTGATTTGAGGGCAACATGTTGAAAACAGATTACAGGCAGAACTGTGAGAGCAAGATAGTTGGCTCTTGATGGTACTTCAAAAAATAAAGCTTAAAAGATCTGATTTATTGCATTTATTCAAATCTAAGATTCCATTGAAAAATCTCAGCAGCTTTTTCTGAGAAAAATTACTCTTATGCTAGGAAGTAATTGAATATAGTTTCTAAATATGAATCTTCTACTTAGGTCCTTCTAAAAGACTACTATATTTTAACAGTCATGTAATATAACAAGGCATTCTCTTAATAACCTAGGTCAAAGTAGCAATTCTTTTTTCTTTTTTTTTTTTTAAGATTTATTTATTTAAGAGAAAGAGGGGGAGAGAGAGCATGAGTGGGAAGGACGGAGGGAGAAGGAGAGAGAGAATCTCAAGCAGACTCCCTGCTGAGCATGGAGCCCAACTTGGGACTCGGTCCCACAACCCTGAGATCACCACTTGAGCTGAAACCAAGAGTCAGATGCTTAACCAACTGTGCCACCCTGGCACCCCAAGCAGTTCTTTTTTCTATACTCATTTTATTAAACCAGAATTGTTTGGGTTATGTTCTGGATATTTTCTAATAGAAGTAAAATTTGGTATTTTGCTCCGGATGCTTGTAATGAAGATACTTCACAGATTTTGGATCATGTAATAGATCAGTTATCATTTATTTCCTTATTAGGCCTTAATTTTTTCAAGATTATAGCTTATATAACTCTTAGTTTTCTGTTACTGCCATAACTATCTCAAATTTAACAGCTTAAAAGAACACACATTTATTATATCACAGTTTCTTTAGGTCAGAGGTCTGAGTAGGCTAGCCCTGGGTCCTCCACTTAGCATCTCACAAAGTCAAAATCAGGGTGTCGACTGGCTATTCCTTATCAAAGGCTCTAGGGGAGAATCTGCTTCCAAACTCGTTGACTCTGTCAACCAAACTGTTTTTGCTGTTGTAGGACACAGGTCCCTGTTTCCGTGCTGGCTTTCATCTGGGGCTGCTGTTTGCTCCTGGAAACTGTCCATATTTTTTGTCATATTCTCCATGGGGCACCCTCCCAGCAATAGCAGGTCAAGTCCCTTTCGATTGTAATCTCTGATTTTTCCTTCTGCAACTCTGACTACAGCTGAAGAAAACTCAGCTGTTAGGAGGTCTTGTGATTAGATTGGGCCCACTCAGATAAATCAGAGTAATCTCTCTGTGTTAACGTCTGTAATCTTTGTTACATCCCTTTTGGCATGTAATAAAACATATTCATAAATTCCAAGGATTAGGGCCTAAACATCTTTGGGGGCCATTCCTGCTTATAAGTAACTGATACCAAGTTTCAATAATTAGCTATACTAATTACAGAAGTATTAACCCCCTGAGAATAATTACAAAATAATTAAGATAATTATATAAGGAAGATACTGTGGTCTGTTAGTGTAAGAACTCTGACCAGTTTGCTAACAGTAAGAAATTTAGAAATTGTCTGACACTACAGAAAACACACTTGTTTGTGGAAAAGGGTGGCAAACTGAAATGTCATTTCCCTAATGTTAGTTTAATTGTGCAATGTAATTTACCTAATTTGAGATTCTAGCCAACTTTTATTGCTTAAAATTAATTGACACCCACAGCACTTAGGAGTAGACAGACTAAAAGGTCCACATACAAACCATGTGTCACCATGATATCCCATACAGTTTGTCATTAGATTGGCTGGGACTCGAATTTTTTCATTGATACTGATAGTTCCACATGGTTGCAAATGACTATCTCAAGATATAGAATCTTCTTAAAGCGTCAGACTCTCACTTGTTCTTTTTTGTATCACTAGTGCCTGGCGCATTGTAGATGTTGCACAAGTATTTGTTCAAAATGATTGAGTTCATGAACATTACAGCTACAAAGACTTACTAAACAGCTACTATGTACAAGTTGAACACCCAGTTGATTCAGTGCTTACTAAATGAGCTGGTGTCTTCCAGCCATCACCATCTGAGTTTTTTCTGATTATTCTTGGCTGTTGTTGCTATAAGAAAAAGGAGGTCTCTAATTGCACTTTGATGATTAGCATAAAAAGCCCAAACCAGAAGTACAGTGCCTTGAATCCTGCTGTGATGTTAATAAGCTGTATGAGTCCCAAGAAGATTAATTAATTTCTGAGCCTCAGCTTACTCATTTATAAAATAAAAAATGTAAAATAAGATCTTTACGATGTCTCTTAGCTTTAAAATTTGTAAGCTATGAATTTTTCTTTGCAAATAAAATGGGAGACTTGAAAGGTTAGAGGAATTTAAGATCAATCTTAACCTTAAACCAGCATTTAATTGTTTTTTGCCCTTGTCTAAGTATCAGCATTCAGAAAATACAAATGTTTTTGAGAATTTTACCAAAACCATGTATTTATCCTTTCATTTAATTTTTCAAGACTGAAAGAGAAAAGTTTAATAAAATACTGTCAGTGTAATTTTTTAAAAAATAAAAGCAAACACAAAGAAGAGGGGGGATTATCTGATACGGACAAAGTTGAGCCTATAGATTTTCTACTGATAAGTCAAAAGCAGGGCGAAGTAAAGAAGTCAGCCAAACTGAATTTTCTTATGATTCACATTCTAGTATCAGACTTGGAAAACATTTCTTTCCCTTAAATAACAAGTTTTAGAGGGAAGGACTAAAGCTAGTAGTCGATCCGTTGTGCACATGATGATATACCACTTAACCAAATTTTTGTGCACTCCACCGGTTATACACAGAAGTGAAATGCATTGTTTCTTTATAGTTAACATTTAGTTTTTATTCCAAAATAGTGAAGTAGTTCCAGTGGAATTATCTTACATCTTAAGGAGAGCATATTTAAGGATCACTTTGTGTACAAGAACCTAACAGCCTTATTCTGTGAGCCCTCAAAACTCTAATAAATCTGAAATGGAGTATTTGCCTGACTGACTTTTGCCTTGTGAAGAAACCCAGTACACTATTTAATTATTAACTGATTTTATTTTAAGTAGTTATAAGGTAGTTTATGCCTCTAGGTATTATAATTAAAATAGAGACAGTGGTTTTTAAGGAAGAGTGGACTTAAGCCTTGAACATTATATATGATTATACCTGGAGGAGATTTTGGGATCATCTGTTAGAAATGCTCTTGTTTCATAGATGGGGAAACTGAGTGGTTACTTAACTTGCTCCAGCTTTTACTTTTAGGCCTTAGCAGAATCAGGACTTTAACTCAGGTCATTTATTCCCAATCACATGCTCTTTTTCCTGTACTACACTGCTTGTTTGATAGCATTGTATTTATTTATTTTTTTAAAGACTTATTTATTTGAGAGAGAGAGAGCAGGGAGTGGATTGGGGAGAGGGAGAGAGAAACTTAAACAGACTCTGCGCTGAGCTCAGAGCCCAACACAGGGGCTTGATCTCACAACCTGAGCCGAAACCAAGAGTGGATGTTTAACTGACTATGCCACCCAGGCACCCCTTGTTTGACAGCATTTTAAAATAAAAACAGAAAGAAGGTATTTTGCAACTAGTCAAAAGTTAAAAGTATAGTATGATCTGAAGAGAAAGTATTTAAAATAATTTCATTTAAGTAAAATGTGTATGACTTCATTTACTATTTTGTTGTTGTTGTTGTTTAGGTGAAAAGAGATTTGAATGCCCAGAATGTTCTAAAAGGTTTATGCGGAGTGATCATCTCTCCAAACATGTCAAAACGCACCAGAATAAGAAAGGTGGTGGGACAGCTCTTGCCATTGTTACCTCGGGAGAACTGGACTCATCTGTTACAGAGGTGCTTGGCTCCCCAAGAATTGTCACAGTTGCAGCCATTTCTCAAGATTCAAACCCAGCAACTCCCAATGTTTCAACCAACATGGAAGAATTCTGAAAAGTTATTTATAACAGAGACCTCTAGTGCTGCACTTAAGTTTACACACCTTTGAAAATCTGGAAATGGGCTGGTCAAGTGGATTACAGAGTAGGAAATCATGTTTTCATTCTTGGCTTCTTTAAGTATTCCAAGATTCTGGGTCAACATGTGAAGTGCTGAATTTTTAAAAATACAAAAAGCAAACTGATGTACTGGAAACAGAAAAGTATTTCCTCCATACTATAAGTTGTAGTTATTGAAATAGATCACATAATCCTTAAACTGAATCTTCCCCCTCTTTTAACATCATGTGTTAACATGTTTAAAAAAGACAGACCTCAGTAGTTTGCAGGCTGGACCTTAATTGGACTTGTTTTCTTTGGAAGTACTTTGTTACAAATTCGGTCAGTAATAATTTTATGTAGGTTTTTTTGGGGTTTTTTTTGTTTTTTTTTTTTTTTTGTTTTTCCTATAGCACAGAAAACAGATAGCTAACTGATTATAGGGATAATACTTTATTTCCTTAGCTTGTTTTTGGAAAATCAACTGAAAATAGTTTTGGCCGTCTTTTCTAAATGTTAGAAATTCTTCAACAGTTGAATTAGGTAAATTCCAAAAAAGTAATCTGAGATGCAGCTCAGATCTTTATTACCACTACATTATAGTAGTGTGTATGCAGACAATCAGTGAAGTCCAATTACTTTCTCCATTTGGAGACACAAGAAGAACTTAGAGCTAAACTTTAGGTTAAATTTTAGATTGAAACCTTAGGAAAATACTGGGGTAGGGGAGGGTGCTTAAAACAAAACTCATAATAGCTTCAGAAAAATAAAATGAGGCAACTTAACGTGTAAGGTTTTGAAGTTAGGATTGTTGATATTCCTAACCCTAGGTTGAACCACAAAATTCATTTTAAATGTTTATATTGGAAATATTTGCATAGAGTATAAATCATTCTGTAGTTTCATAATCTGTAAATATGAGTTATGTTGACAATGTGCAGAATTCTTTATGCTTTGACTTGGTAGCCAAAGAAGGAATTATCATACCTTTTTTTAAGGCCAGCAGAAAATTATCTTTTAACTACATTACAATTTCCATTTTCCTCTCTACTAAAATTTAGCCAATCTCATTTATTTCTAGAACTGTGTTAGAAGGCTGGTTACTAATTTATAACATAGAAATGTCTTTATGTTATGCCAATAACCGAATTTTCCCTAAAAAGACAGCCTAACAAATATATAACAATGTGATATTATGAAGCAAGTTATTTTTTAAAAATCAGAATAATGTTCAAATAAGTGACTAAAGGAAAAAAATGTATTGTTTATACAAGGGTCTTATAGGAAAGATGGCCAAAAGTCTTGTGAAAAAAATTTGGATTATACCAACAGCTTAAGTATTAGCAAGATATCTCTTACTTTAAAAATGTATTTATGTGGAAGCATAACGGAATTGGAACTGACCATTTGAAAACTAAAATTCTTAACTGCCTGGTTTATTAACATTATTAGTTTGGGGACCGTTTGAATAAAGGTACGTGTTTTCTTGTGCATTCTCTATTATTTCAGGAAAAGTACTACTCATGCGAATTCTCTTCCAAAATTGTGATGTTTCTTGTATTTTTGATGAAGGAGAAATACTGTAATGATCACTGTTTACACTATGTACACTTTAGGCCAGCCCTTTGTAGCGTTATATAAAACTGAAGGTCTTTTGTGCTTTCAGTTTGTATAAAAAAGCTTTGAGATTAAAGGAAAAAAAATTTTTACACTGTGGTTATAAATTTCAAGTTTCTTAAAGCTTTTGTAGACTTGTAACAGAGTCTTTAAATTTTAGTTGTATTTTGTAAATTGTTTTGTATATTTTATTTAATGTACTCTTAACAACTGATGTATCTGGCTTTAAAACATCAGAATCAGTTTGTTGTTTTGTTTGGTACAGAGGAGCATTTGGTAGTGTTAATTTTAATTTTATTATATAGGAGCTGAAACATCAAATATATATTTTATCTATCATTATGCTACACAATCAGTGCTATAAATTTTTTTATGCAAAGAAACTTTCCTAATGTTTGAATCATGTTTCCTCAAAGTGACACTTTTTGTTGTTGTTAATACCAAGTATGAGCTCTCTGCACCATTATTCCATGAACCAGTTTTAACGCAAACCTGTGTATGCTCATCAGAAATGGAAGTTATTTTTTAATCAACAATGAGGCCTATTATAAATTTAACAAACTGAATCTGGATAGCTTTATAGCATATAAAATATATTAATTTGTGTTAGCAGGTGCACATTTTACCACTGAAATTAGAAATATTTTGACAGTCTGTTCTGCATACCATTCTGAATCCACTTTTCTGTCCTATAAGAATCGTAAATTTCAGTGTCCTTTATTTGACTCAGTGGGATATAGCTGTTGTAAGTAATAGGGCACAGATGTGCAGTAGAGTCATATTTAATGGCATTTCACTGTTCATTCCCTTTGCCACCGTTATAAAACTTTTCTTTATTGTAATTATCAGTGCAAAGCTATGTATTTATCATGGTAGAACTCCAGTGTTAGAATAGTTTTTTCTTACAGTATACTTTCTTTGGTTAGGTTTGTGTATGTGTTGCTGATTACATTAGAACTTGATGTTAAGTCATTATTTATCACACTCTCATGAGAGCAGTAATAAAAGTGTGTAATCTAGGAGAAAAAGTTAATTTGTCAAACTTAGATAAGCATGATGTTTAGGTCCTATTTTTCAATTTTATAACTGTTTTATTGCAACAATATTTGTATTTAAGTCTTCATTTTAATGCCTTGTGGTGTTTTTTTATGCATGTCACTAAGTTGTCATCCCACATAAATTGATGTGCAGCATAGGGTATTAAATCTACATAATGATTTTAAAACAGAAATAGTTGATGGTAAAATGTAAATGTTTTACAAAAATTCCTTATAAAAAGTTTTGTAGTAACATTTCACTTGTAAATTTTTTTTGTAAAAAAAAAAAGAAAATGAAAAAAAAATGAATCCAGAAAAAACCTGTTTCCCATATCCTAGAATTTAGACAATTATTCTGCCAGCAAAGCCTCTGGGGCTGTAATTGACATTTTTACAGTGCTGATTTGTATAAAATTTGTTTTTTGTGGATTTGGAAATAAAATCATGTACAAGTTGTTGCCTGCAATAACAATTGCAAGTAACTATTAAAAATTCCCTTGAGTTTAACATGTTTCTTCATTTAATTATGTATACTATAAAGCAGCAATAAATTATTTGAAAGTATCAACCTTCTTATCACGAACACTAGGAAGTAAATGCTTCTCACTAGAAAACGTATTGGCAACTCTTCATAATTCCTGGTATTAGGATCTGGTGACCATTTCTCTGAACATACTGCCGAAGAACACCAATGCAGATTTCATGTTAATTTGTAGCCATTGCTCTAGACATTTATGGAAATTAAAATTTGATTTAGGGACATTTTTTACTTAAATATTTTTAAGCAATAAATGTTAGGAAATTGTAGGAAGAGCTAAAAACGAAAACATAATTAAAATATTATTTAAGCTCACAGAAACACTAAAAAGCAGAGTGTGCCACATAAATGCCACAAAATCTATAAGCAAAAGCTGTTGTCTTTTCCTCAGGGGAGAGCCCAGCAAACCTCATGAAGAACCTTGCTAACATAGTGAATACATTATTAAAACAACTTCAGTTAATCAGATTTCCAAGCCCAGGCCAGATTAGATGCTACAGCCACACGAGGGGCCGGGGATGTTAGGCAGCAGGGGAAGTACCCTGACACTGACAGAAGACTCCACAAAGAGTCTTCTTACATCTCTAGTAATCAGGAACTAAATAGTGTATGGGGAGATTGCCTTGTACAGGAAAGCCCTAAGGTAAAGGTATGTTTATGTCACAACTTTGTGTAGCGTATGTAGTATGTATGTGTAACAATGACTGAAGTTAAATATATGCTGTTCTGCCAAACAAGACCAGTAAGAAATTTTTCAAAAAATTTGTATCAAAACGAAAGATGATAGAATTACCAGAAAAGTTCACATTTGGAAGCTTCAGGATGATACTACATAAAAGAGGTGATAATGAAATGAGAGAGTTAAAATTTTGTTGTATTTTTTTAATTATTGATACTACCGGTTTGATTTGTGGGACTTCCAGGAACTTCAACCACATAACTATGAACAAGACTGAATAAAAGAAAAGTCCACGAAGTAATGCTTTTTACTTTCCTAGATTGTGGACATGAAACCATTGGTATAATAACTGGGAAAGTTGAAGCAGTGCTAAGAGCAAGACTGTGCTATAATATGGTGTGGTTCACAGTGCTTTTGGTGAGGATAACCTCAAGGCAGGGAAAAGATGGTATCATTTGTTTAATATTTATTTAAAGGTTCCAATGCTTAAGGGGTGCAGAGACTTAAGGTGTGTGCAAGAAACGCAAAGGAGTTTATTCTTGAATACATCTGAATCATGGTAACTGTATTTATTGCCCAAGCAATAATATCTGTTTAATATACACACAACCAACTTGTAATTGTGTAGCAGGGTTTTTAAGGTATGTATTTTCATTCTTTTCAGATTTGCTAATTAGCATCTTCGGCCGTGTTCCTCCTAGTAGCAGGTGACAATGAAGTAATTATTTTTGGATACCTGCAAGTAATTTCAAGTACAAATAAAAGGAAAGGGGAAAAGAGGAAAGAAGATAGACCTTGTAAACCTCTATTTTTGTCTAAGGTAATAGTTTGGATAATGCTTGGATAATTTTTCCTGGAAGAAAAAATGTTCTAGGTTACTAGATTTCAGAATTTTAATAATACTCCCAAGTTTTCATATATTTTAAAAAATATATATGCTGCTTGTAATACCCTGGCCCAGAAGAGTAATTTATGTATGCATGCACATAGAGTCAACTATTTACAGTAAGGATTTGAATTAGCAGTACATGTATTAGACCATACGGACATAAAAATCTGTTCTCTTTAATCAGAAAAGCTAGTTTTACGATAAATCATGTATCGCTGTTCCTCACAATCAAGTGCAGATACTGAAGTCTTAAATACATTGTACACTGCCTAGTGAAGTCAACCAGGAAAATTGGGTAACGGTCAAGCAAAATTTTCATGTAACCTTATATGCGAAATATTCTGTAAAAACAAAATACCATAATAAAAAATTTTATTCAGGGAAACAGTAGCTGCATTTCCCCCAATTAACAGTATTCCCCTTGCATAACTGGCACTGTTTAAAATTTTTGTTCAATGTAAACATAATTCGTAGGGGGTTTTTTGTTCGCTATATATATTTTTAAAGATTTATTTATTTATTTATTTGAGAGCGGGGGCAGAGGGAGTGAAAAACTTAAGCAGACTCCACACTGAGCATGGAGCCCCATCAGGGGCTCAGTCCCACAACCCTGAGGTCACGAAATGAGCCAGCTGCCCCCCCAGGTGCCCTGATGTTCCCTATATTTTAATAAAAAGTACATTTATATAGATAATGTATGTGCTAAGTGTAACATTGTAGATATGTATCATAACATTTGGGTTGGATTAAGAAGTTAGAACTTCAGGGCATCTGGGTGGCTCAGTGGGTTAAGCCTCTGCCTTCGGCTTAGGTCATGATCTCAGGGTCCTGGGATTGAGTCTGGCATCAGGCTCCCTGCTTAGCAGCGAGCCTGCTTCTCCTTCTTCCTGCTGCTCCCCCGCTTGTGCACACGCGCTCTCTCTCTCTCTGACAAATAAATAAAATCTTAAAAAAAAAAATTAAAACTTCAAAATACAACTTTTGTTTTTAAAGATGCTTTAGGAAGAACCATAATAAATTACACTTAGGCTTAAATGTACACACATGGCCTAAAATGAATGCTATATGGAGATTCGTACCAACAGTTTCCATGAAACTACCTTTTTATCTAGTCATCTTATTTCTGAACATTAATTTGCTATAGGACTTAATAGCAAAGGCTAACAGGTTAAGGTTTGAGTCTCCACTCATTGAACACCTGTCGTCTACTTTGTGCCAGGCACTAATGCCGGTGGCAGAGAGAGACCAGAACGACCAGAAGCCCTATCACTGAGCTGACCTCCTAGAGATCACACATAATCCAGAGAGGTAAGGGCAAGGGAGGACAAGCAGAATAAAGGTGAGGAGAGCTAAGGCTGTGGTTGTAACTAGGGTAATCAGGAAAGCCTTCCTGAAGTGATGTTGGAGCAAAACGGAGTGAGGAAGCGAGCCTTGCACAGCAGCATTTGAGGAGTTGGAGGAAAAGGACTCCAGCAGGAAGGATGAGCCCTAAGACTGGACTGTGGCTAAAGCACGATAGTCCAGAGGACCCGGAAGGCAGCAGGAGACAGAAGACGCAACAGTATACAGCACCATCCTGCAGGACCTGTCATCTTTACCGCCGGAGTATGAAGGCCTGTTGGCTGGCAATCAAGTGGGTTGATCTCCCTGGTCCTAGCAAAGCCCTGTGATCCAGAGATCAACTGGGAGCCAGAGGAGCGTGGGCTTTGTTCCTGGTTTGGGTGCTTACCAGCCACACCACCTTGGGCAGATTAACCTTTCTATATCCTTTCTTCCTCCTTTGCACAGTGGGGATAATACCTCACAGGTCTGTTAAAGGGTCAAATAAGGTGGGGGAAGGGACATGGAATATTTCTCAGTTGGGCCAATGCTGAAAAGCTTTGGAAGTGGATAATAATACATTGAAAAGTTAATTCTCAATATCCCGTAAAGGAAAGAGAGGGAAAAAATTCAGTGGGAATTTGATTCAGTCGTATATTTTTCTCAAACTATCTGCTTATGAGCTAGTTTGGGATGTTCTATCTCAAAATTAGAGAATAGTCATGTTTTCCCAATGTAAACAAAATTAAAGTTTCAAGTTTTTTTCCCCTAATTTTAAGATTTATTTATTTGAGATAAAATGAGTGGAAAGGGGAGGAGGGGCAGAGAGAGAGACGCAGACTCCCAGCTAAGCACAGAGCCTGATGTGGGGCTCCATCCCATGACCCTGAGACTGTGATCTGAGCCAAACTAAGTCGGACACCCCTAGTTTTTTCCTAATTTTAAAATGTTAATTCCAACTACAATATGCCTACCTCCAAAGTGATAGCAGACAACCAAACAAGCGAACAGAAGCAAACCAATTAGTGAAAAAAAAAAAAAAAAAGCTGCCCATGTATTCAATAACCTTTTTTGTGGGCATGTATGGAAATGTTCTATATTTGAAATCATTCCCTATATTTATTAAATAGACAAAATGAATCCGAGCTTACAGGCCAAAAGTACTCCTATGTTTTCAGCTGCCTACCAAATTACAGCCACAAAAAGAAAATGTGCAATTTTGTGTCCAAAGGTTTTCTTATCCTAGACAACTACCTTTCATACTTGATTCAGAAAAAGAATAATAGGATGCTTTACCTTTGTGAGCTCCAAGATACGTTCACTTAGCTGCCCAAATTATTTGTGGAATAAGATAGGATGTAAATAAATAAATTGTCCAAACTGGCTTAGTGTCCTGCCAGGCTCAAGGGCACCTCGGACTAGTTCCTGCTCTCCTCTTCCCCTGCCTTGTCCTGTTACTCTCTTACCTTGACTTCGGATCCTGTTCTTAATTCTGACTTGCCCCTTCCATTCCCAAGCTGACTTTTGGAGATGCTTTTTCCAATCAGCCGGTACTTTATTGAGCACCTATTGTATGCCACGTTCAGGCACAAGGGGTGCTATTTCTCTTTTCTGCACTAACCCTGATTCCTTGGATCTGTACCTCAGCTAGATTCCTAGAGCACCTCACGATCCTCTTGCCACAATCCTAGGGACCTGCTGGACAGCAGTTGCAGACATGGGGGTATATTAAAATAGCCTGCATCTGCAGGGAGGAGCCAAGGCTCAGATCTTATTGGGCCAAGTTAAGATGAACAGGTTTCAAGTCAGAGACAGCCAAGAAATCAGACCCTGGAAGCAAAGATCAGAAAAAAAGCAAATTACAGGGAAGAGGAGGAAATTAAACGTAAGCAGTTGTCTCAATCACCCATCCATCTTTGCATCATGCATTTCTAGATGGTTGGCTTGGTTCAAATTGTGTTATTTATTATCTTGCTATGAAATGTGATGTAATAAATATTTCGTTGATAGTAGTATTATTTTTGAGATGTGGGAGCCATAATAAAGGTTATATCTTCTGCTGGTAAAATCATTCCTAGCTTGTATAATTTTATGCTAGAATTAAATACATCAGTAATTCATTGTGCTATATAGAGGGTATCATGACTTCGGAGAGTTTGGTCACCCTAACAAGTGTGGAAAACACTATTGAGGAAAATAATTTAAAAGCAAACAACAAGGAAAAGAAAAAAAGCAAACAAGGTAACTGGAAAAAAGATTCCAACTCAGTTCAGGAATATTGTGAATGGTTACAACTTTAACTGTTTGAAATCTTTGAAACTCTCTTTATGTCAGCTTATTCTTTGTCAAGTGTCTATATGTATATATGAAATGTGTGTGTGTGTGCATGTTTGGTGAAGCATCATGTCTCTTTCTAAATACAGTCAGAAGTCAGAAGTAAATTTATAAGTTACTGTGGTTTTATGTTATAGTTGCTTCCTCTCACTTTCTATAATTATGTGGACAAAAAGATTGTGAGAAAAATAAGCCCTATTCTGATGATATCTAACCTTATTTTAGGTTAATTGCTTAGATAATATCTAACCTTATACTATCTAACCTTAATTTAATCCTCATCTTTATGGAATAGAGTATGACTAGAAAGGGATTTTGGGACCTATGGAAAGAGCCTCAGTTCTTCAAATGTTTTCTTTTTCGTTTTGTTTTTCAGAACACTGGGGATGCCAATTTGTTTTAAAAGTCTTTGTAAGTATGTCCACCAAGTCCTTTTATTTTATTTTTATTCTTGCATCAAATTGTAAATGTAGACTTTGACATAAAAAAAGGAAAAGGGGGCATCTGGCCAGCTCATTCAGGGGAGTGCCTAACCGTTCAGGGGAGTTAATCTTACCGTTGTGGGTTCAAGCCCCACATTGGATGTAGCAATTACTTAGGGATAAAATCCGTTAAAAAAGGGGGGGGAGGGCAAACCTACCTAAAGAATTTGTATTAAATTGGTCATTTTGCAGATATAAAATATACTTTCTGTATTTTTAGGGGAAATGTTACCTTATTTAAAAAATGTTTAGAAAATATTTATTTTCTTTTAAGTATTATCATTATTTAATAGAATCCATGATCTTGGAAAATTCTCTAAGGAATTACTGGTATGAGAAAAGAGCTAAGAATCACCAAAGAATATATTCAAATAAATTACTCGTCTTCAGTTTATACATTGCATTCTAAGAGAAACACTGGTCGGATTTATGATTTAAGTACTTATATCTCTTACTTAGAAAATATAAGATATTTTTTAACTCTGGCTTTGTTCAGAATACTTCCAAAATAATTATGATCTGTAAAAACATCAAGTAACCCTCCTGCTTTAATTTTTTATAGGAGCTATAACTCGACCAGCTCATGAATCCCAAGGATAGTGCTTTGTTTTCAGGAATCTACAACATCCAATCAAAATTCAGACATATTTAGATGTCGAACTAAGAGTTACCATATTCCAAGTTCAGTGCATTCCTCTTAAACAAAAATAGAAAAGTAATTATTGGTTCTCATTACCATAGATACAGGTTTGATAGTCAAAGTATTAATAACAGTCACAGCACAGTATGCCTCAGTCAGAAAAGATGCTAGACATAGTCATGGAGGAAGGTCGCAGAGTCCCTCCTGTCCCTCCATCCCCACACGCCCCCACCCAACCCCTTGTGCCAGGCAGTACTCTTCAGCTGCTGGATCCGGGGGAGGTCATGGGATGGTAAGAGAGGGTTCAGGAACCGCAGTGCTTATATACTTCTTGGTAGGAATTATCTCAATATCTTAATAACCATTGTGGCTCTACTGCTGAATGTGAGCCCTGGACAGTGCGTTGATACTCTGAGCTTTAAATATATGGATAGAAAACCCCATCCCAAAGTTATCCTTGTAATTGCTGAATTCATGAAAAAGCTCAGGCAGTTACATAAGCATTTTACTAAGACACACAAAAATCAAAGAAAAATGCAAATGGAAAAGCCATTTCACTTAAAGATAAGACTGATCTAAAAACTTGCTGGAATGTTTGTGTAAGATACAGTTTCAGCGGATTATGATGACTTAAATAATTTTAAAAGGCAAGTCAGAGAAAGAGCTCGTTACAGCAACCAAGGTGATTCCTTCCTAAACTTTATTTCACTGGTTTTTAAAAGCCTGTTAACTATATTTATTGAATCTGAGACACAATCGGTTATTTTATATATATTAATTTATATATCACAAAAAATCTGTGCCAATACTACTATAACACAATGCTTTAATATTACTTAGAACTTTTATTTTACACTTACGAAAGAGCTCTATTAGACTAGTTAGATATTTTCTCATATGTCACTCCTGTGCATACTTTAAGAATCCCAATGAGGGGTTCTTGGCTGGCTCTGTCTGTGGAGCATGTGACACTCATTCTTGGGGTTGTGAGTCTGAGCCCCACGTTGGGTGTAGAAATTACTTAAAAAAAGAAAATCTAAAAAAAAAAAAATCTTAAAAAAAATAATCTAAATGGAAGTTTCTTCATATGCAGTGACTCACTTTTCAATCATGTTTGTGCCCAAGAGTGGTAGTTTTAAAACTATGTTCATAAATTCTTTGATATTCCTTCCTTCAATAAGTGGAGCCTAATTCCCTCCCTTGAGTGTGGGCCTGACTTTGTGACTTGCTTCTAATGAACAGAATAAAGTGGAGGTGGTGGGACTCAAGACTGGGATACAGAAAGTCACTGTGGCTTCCTTCTTAGTTCTTCTCTTGGATTATTCACTTCAGAGGAAGCCAGCTGCCATGTTGTAAGCAGCCTGGGAGCCCACACGGTAAAGAACTGAGACCTCTGGACAGCCGCCATGTAAGTGAGCTTGAAGTGGCTCTTCCAGCCCAGTCAAGCATTCAGATGACTACTGCCCCCAATGCCATCTTGACTACAACCTCATGAGGGACTCTGAGCCACAGCCCACAGCTAACCCCTTTTAGATTCTTGACCAATAGAAACTGGGTGAGCTAACAAATGTCTGTTGTTTCAGGCTGCTACATTTGGGGAGTTGCTTTGCAGCAATAGATAACTAATACACCGAGAGTCATGAATTTTCAACCAATGTCACTTTCCGTGACATTAACAGCATTAACAAGGCAGCATTTCATTAGAGAATGCCTCACTTTTAACTCCAGGAATATCTCTGCAAGCTTTGCTGCAGATGTGTGGTAGGGACACTGATAAAAGCAGGCACAGTTCTCGGCAGTCCACAAATGTAAGACATACCCCAATTTCAGAGACGTGAAAACATGTGCACCACACAATTGATGAAATACACTTCAAGCTATGTTTGCGATTTCCCTTCTGCTCTCATCCACCCCCTTTCTTCTCAAAGCCCTTGATCTTGCCAATGGCAGTTTTATTGACCATTTCAGGAGAAAAGTACAGAGCTTCACAGTGGGGGATTGCTGTATTTGCACTATTGTTTACATGGGAAATGAAGGGCTTGGGTGGCTGAGAAAGGGGCTGCTGATGTGAACTGAAAGAATGCTTTATGAACTCTGTCCTGTCCCAAGCCAAGCAGCCCTTGGAGAGCCAGAGAGGATGCTCTTTTTGTAAGAGGCAGGAATTGCTGGGAAAGTGGTAGGGGCTTTTTGGTGCTGGCTAAGTTTGGGCATTAAAAGAGAGCATGATCATCCTTGGGGATTTGTGAATATTCTGTTTTTATGAGGATTTCTATCTCCTGGAACAATTCACTACCAACTTATTATTAATATAAATATATATTTAAGAAGAAAAGCAAACAATTGCTTACTGGTTCAGAAAGAAACCTTAGCAACATTACAGTGGGTACATCAGCAATGTAAATATGAAAGGAAAAAGGAGATTTATCTGACCTAAGCACATTGCTCTCCTCCTTAAATCTCTCTGCACTAAATAGGATATCTTATATGAGAGGGCTTTGTAAACTGTTGAGCGCTAAACTTGAGCATAAGGCTTAATTACATACGTGTCTGCTGCCTCCACACTGGAAGGGATCACTAATCTTCATTTAATTCCCACCTGTACCCTAAGCTGAGGACTTTCTCTGGGCTTTCTCCTTATTTCTGATCTCAAGGAAAAACTTAACAAACAGGAATAGAAATAATAATGTTTAAGGTGATTTAGAAGATATTCGGAAATAATTGCGTTTGTACCCCTACAATTTGACATCATATTCTTTTGATGAATTTATTTAATCTCTAAATCTTCTTCCTCTGGAACTAGCGCTCCTAACATAAAGCTGCTTTCTTGTTCTGATCACCTGTAATTTAATTAACCTCTTTTTACAGATTTATTTTTTTTCTTCTTCAAAGACTAATGTTTTTTCTGACTAAAATTTCTTAGGGAACAGAAATTCTTCCTTTGCTGGCATTATTTTTTGAAGGGCTTGTTTCAAGTCAACAAATATTTGAACACTAGTATTGCTAGAAGGTCTGTACTAGATGCTGTAGGGGATAAATAAGTTAATAAATGGCCTCATCCCTGATAGTTCCTGTCCTCAAATGGCTTAGTTGCTAATAAGAAAAAAAGAAGAAAGTTCCACCAATAACTGTAATGTCAAGTGGAGCGCATGACCACTGGTACAGGAAGAGATTACACCAAGTACTGGGTGAGGATTTCCTCCCCCGAGAGTCTTGTGGTTATTGTTTGCTTCCTCACTTGCTTTTGTCAGTCATTTCCAGTACCACTCAGTATTTTCTAAGTATTACGAAATTATTCTTTCTGTAAATCCTTTCATTTTCTACTGTATTTCCACTGTTAGCTCTTAAATTCAGGCTTATATTCTGGAAAGATGACTTAAGTTGTTGTTGTTGTTTTAAATCAAACCCAACAGTGGTAAGAAAATGGAACTAAACTATTGCTCTAGATCTGCTTTGAATGATCTTGAACTTATGAGTTTCCGTTCCCGTCTGATTTGCATATGCCTCTTCACTGTCATGTCCACCCTTCTCTATGCCTATGTTACATATATTAGGGCTGAGACAGCAGCTCCCTCTTATAGTTGTCTTTCACCAACTTGTTTTAATGTCATGATATCTCTGAAAATAACAAGATAATAAAATTCCTCAAATTGCATGGTTTTCTCAGTTTTACCCTGTTTTTCTTTTTCTCCTTCCAAAATCTTAAGATGACCTCAGTCAAGGGATTCTCTAAGAATAAATTTCCTTAAATGTGTAGCTACACTTTAATAACAAATAAGGTGATAAAGTCTTTGTAATTCATGGGAAACTGTGTTAGTGTATGGTGGTATTTCCCATGATGTTTTAGGTTATTAGTGGCTTCTGAGGAAAAAACACCTCCAATATGTCTCTTGGTTAACTACCAAATGGACCCTTACTTTTCCCTTTTTCCTCGCTGACAGAACCCAGATTTTGCTCAGGTTCCTCCTAGTGGCCATATCCTTAAGATGAGGCTGGAGTTGGATCTTAATGAGCTAAACTAACTGAGGAGTTCTCATGTTCCTTGAGAAGTACAAGGTGTAGACATGGGCATGAGCTGATTTGATGTAAGGGGAAGCCTTAGGAAAGAATTTGTAAAGTTTTCTCCACTCCGAAATGAGGATGTTCCCTTTTCTTCCCTTTGGACATTGTAACCTACATGCAGCACTGAAAAGCACAGTTGCCACCGAGCAGCCGTGATAGGAGAATCACTGATCTGTTGGCGACCACAGAAAAGAAAGATGAACAGTCTCATCCCCGAGTCACTGAATTAACCAACCAACGACTTCACTACAGTGAGACTTCTGTGAGGTTATAAATGTCCTCATTTGATGCCACTATCAGTTGGGGTTTCGGTGAACTGCAGTTAGAAGTGAAGCATCCTTCTGACATGTCCCTTGTGACGGGATCGTTAAGTTATTTTCCATTTCCACTGTTGTTCTCCTCCGCTCTTCTCCTTGGGGCACTCCTTTCTCCTTCATTTGTTGGGTATCCTCCTGCTCTTTTAAAGACTCTATTCATCACACTTGAAAAAAGTTGTGAAATTGGATCACTTACCCTTACAGAATAATTGTGTCATTGGAGCAAACGGGTTGAGGGGACTTTGGGCATTAGCAAACAGCAGAGGAGACCTTTTTAGGACACTGAAAATAGTCATATACTATTACTTATGAGGCTGGTCCTGAAGGCTAAGTCTGAATTCATCCTTGGACGTATTTAGCAGAAATCCCACTTTCCCAGAGAAGAAATTGAATATTTACACACTCTAGGCAAGTTACTCACCTTTCTCCTTGTCAGAATTCATTGGTTCTATTATGTTCTATTTACTGGCCCTTCACCCCTCATTTCTCTCCTTACTCTTCCTAGGTACCACAGTAAAATATTTTTTCCAGCTTTACTGACAGGTAACATTGTGTAGTTTTAAGATGTACAATGTCATGATATGATACATGTATATATTGTGAAATGATTACCACAACAAGGTTAGTTGACACCTCCATCATCTCACATAATTACCTTTTTCGTTGTTGTTTTAGGTGTGGTGAGAACGTTTAAGATCTACTCAGCCACGTCCAGGATTACAATACAGTATTGTTAACCATGCTCCTCCTGCCACTCTTCAGAACTGATTCATCCCTTAGTGGGAATTTACACCCTTTGACTACATCTCTTCATTTCTCCCAACCCCCAGCCCTGGTAATCACTATTCTCCTCTTCATTTCTATGGGTTCAGCTTTTTTGGATTTTGCATTCAAGTGGTATTATACAGTATTTATCTTTCTCTGTCTGACTTATTTCACTCAGCATAATGCCCTCAAGGTCTATTCATGTCTCAAAAGGCAGAATTTCCTTCTCTATATGTGTGTTTCTATAAATACACAGATACATCTCAGATTTTTTTTCTAGCCATAGATGGACATTTAAGTTGTCTCATGTCTTGGCTACTGTGAATAATGCTGCAGTGCTCAAGGGGCTGCAGCTATCTCTTCAAGATAGTGAGACGGTGGTTGCATTTCCTTCAGATATATACCCAGAAGTAGGATTTCAGGATCATATGCTGGTTCTATTTTTAATTTTCTGAGGAACTTGCATACTTTTTTCCATAGTAGCTGCATCAATTTACATTCCCACCAGCAGTGCCCAGGGATTCTCTTTCCTGGACATTCTCCCCAGTACTTGTTATCTTGTCTTTTTTTTTTTTTTTTTTTTTTTTACAATAGACTTTCTAACAGGTATAAGGTGATATTGCATTTGTAGTAAAATATTAATGACTAATTTCCATATACCCTCAACTCTCCTGCCCCAATCTCCCTTCATCAAACTATCCTGGCAAAAACCAACCAATTACAATTAAATCCAGCCAGTTTCGCTTCAGAAACCATGTAGCTGAAAATGGCTAAAGAAAAACACCCAAATTTATACCAGTTAAACTCAGGTGGGCCTTTAGTGCTGCTCTCCAAACCTACTATACTTCAATAGTTTATTCACTTTTCCAGTCTTCCAAGCCACTCTTTCACACATTCGCTGACCTCAAACCTTGAACCCCTCCTCCCTATTTGGCATTCTCCGATGACAACTTTGCTCCTACTTCATCAGAAGATAGGCACAATCAATGTCCATCTATAAATTTCCATCCCTATATGTATTAAGCTACTTCTGCCTTTTCTTCTGCTGTGGATGAAATCTCTGTGTTCCTATTTAAGGCAAACCCCTATTTAAAGCTTCCTCTTCCTACCTGCACAAAGATGGCAGTCCCTTCCCTTTCTCTCCAGCATCAGCAACTTTTTCCTTTCTATTAAACTATTCTCACCAGAAAAAAAAAAAATGCATTGATATATTTAGAAAACAAGAAAATATCTAGAAAAAGAAAATTCTTCCCACACCTACTTCCTACTCCATTTCTCTGCTCCTCCTAAACAGTTTTCCATATTCACTGTCCAAATGTTCTTCTTCCATTCTCTTTTAAACTCATTCCAACCAGGTTTTTTACTTCACCACTCTTTGACAAACCTCTTTTCGAGGTCATTAATGACCTCTTTGTGTGACTAATTCCAACAGCTGATTCTCAGTCTTCACCTCAACCTCTCAGAAGCATTTTGTACAGTTGGCTACACCCTTTTTCTGGAAACATTTTTTTTTTTTTTCTGTCTTGGCTTCTAGAACTCTGCTTCCCCTTGATTTTCCTCCTACATCATTAGATTCTCCTTCTCATTCTCCTTTGCTGATTCCTCCTCAGTCCCAGGGTTTGGTCCTCAGATAACCCCAGGTGATCTCCTCTAGTCTCATAACTATTTCTTTTTCAATGATTTATTTATTTTAGAGAGAGAGAAAGAGAGCAGGAGAGTGAATGGGGGGAGGGACAGAGGGAGAGAATCTGAAGCAGATTCCCTGCTGAGCTTGGAGCCCTACCCCGGGGCTCTATCCCACGACCCTGAGATCATGACATAAGCTGAAACCAAGAGTCTGACACTCAACCAACTGAGCCACTCAAGTGCCTCTAGTCTCATAACTTTAAATATTATCTCTATGCCGATGATTCTAAAGTTTCTCTAGCTTCACCTCTCCCCTGAACCTAGACTGTATATCCAACTGACATTTCAGTATCTCCAGCTGGACAGTTATTAGACATCTCACATTTAACTTGTCCAAAACCAGTCTCCTGGTTTCCTTCCTCAAATGTGTTTTATCTCCGTGCTCCTTTATCTCAGCACATCTCAAATCCATCTCTCATCTTGTCAGAAAAAAAAGAAAATTCTATTAATCCATAATTAATTTTTTTTTGTATTTTCCACATCCAAACTTTCAACAAATCCCACTGGCTTCACCTTGAAAACATATTCAAAATTTAACCACTTCTCATAACTTCTCACCACTTCCACTACTAAATATCACCACCAATATCCCTCATCTGGGTTATTGCTATAATCCTTGGTTCTTTATTGTATAGTCACAGCAAACAGCTAGAATCATCCTTTTATTTTTTTTTTTAAGATTTTATTTATTCATTAGAGATAGAGAGAGAGGTAGAGGCAGAGGGAGAAGCAGACTCCCCGCTGAGCAAGGAGCCTGATGCAGGACTCAGTCCCAGGACCTCGGGATCATGACCTGAGCCCAAAGCAGACGCTTAACTGACTGAGCCACCCAGGAACCCTAGTATCATCCTTTTAAAACTTTAGATCATGTCACTCTTTTGCTTAAAGAGTCCTGACTGGCTCTCATCTGTACAAGTTAGAATATAGGCTAAGATGTTTTAACAGAGACCCAAAATACAGTAAAAAAAAAAAAAAAAAAAGACTGTTCTTTCTCTTTTATGTAGAAGTTCAAAACCATGAGTGGAGTCCAGAAGGATAAGCAACGCTGCTGCATCAATTGGTTCTGAAAGCCAGGTTTTGTACGTCTTGTTCTGCCACCTTTCTGTAGTGCAGGTCTGCTGACAATGAGTTCTCTTGGTTTTTGTTTATCGGAGAAAGTTTTGTATTTCTCCTTCATTTTAGAAAGACATCGTTGCCAGCTATAGAATTCTGATTTAACTCTTTTTTCTCCTTTGTTCTTTAAAGCTGTCACTCCACTATCTTATGGCTTGAAAATAAATCTGTTGTACTTCTTTCCTTTATACCACTTTTGTTTTTTCCCCTTCTGGTTGCCTCTAAGATTTTTCTTTTTATCTTCTGTTTAAAACGGTTTGAATAGGATGTGTCTAGGTCTGTACGTGGGATTTTGTTTGTTTCGTTTTGCTTTGTTTGGTATCTATCCTGTTTGGTGTTCTCTGAGTTTTCTACCACTATGGTTGGTATTGTTCATTAGTTTTGAAAAATAAGTCTCAGCCATAATTTAAAATGTATTTATTTGGCCTCACTCTCTCTCTCTTTCTGAGATTCCAACCACATGTTGAGACTGTTTGATAATGGCCCACAGCTTCTGGATGATCTGTCCTCTTTTTGTGTGAGGTGGCGGGAGTTAAGATTTATTTATTTTAGAGAGAGACAGCATGCACGTGTGTGAGAGTAGGAGAGGCAGAGGGAGAGAATCCTTAAGCTGACTCCAGCTGAGTGTGAGGCCCAGTGTAGGGCTCGATCACCAGATCCTGAGATCATGACCTGAGCCAAAATCAAGAGCTGGATGCTTGCTTAATTGACTAAGCCACCCAGGGGCCCAGTCCTCTTTTTTATACTCTTTTCTCTTTGTGTTTCATTTTGGGTAATTTATATTGACCTATCTTCAAGTTCACTGATTCTGTGCTCGGATGTGTTGAGTCTTCTGATGCACTTATAAGCATTCTTCATCTCTGTTACGTTGTGTGTCATTGACCTAGTTTGAGATTTATTGTTGCTATGGTTATGCTTAGGGCACTCCAAGCTTCGAATTCCTATAACATTATAATTCCTATAACATTTAAGATGGAGCTGATTTGCCAGAAAGTATTTTTTAGTGTCTGCGTCACCTTTAGGTCTTTCTGCCACATTCTGTTCAATAGAAGAATCACTAAATCCAGCCTTATCTTCAAGGAGAGGGGAATTAGGCTACATCTTTTGGACAGAAGGGATGTTAATTGATCATTAATTAACTAATTGTGGGGTCTACAGAGGGCACTTATTTATGTACTTATTTATTCCATTTATAAAAATCAAAATATAATTGACATACAATGCTGTGTAAGTTTTAAGTGTATGATGATTTATATATTTATATATAATTATATATTTATATATTGTAATATGATTTTTTTTTGGAGGAGGAGTCTGGTGGAGACTACCACGGAAGAAACAGAAGAGAAAGGTCCAGGTGGGGTCTTGCTCCCCTTCCCCAGGCCTGAACCGCAAAGGAACTTCTCTCAGGACTCTCACCAAACTTCTTTAGTAAGAATTCTGCTATGTCCATGGAAAAAAGCCTATGAGTGGGTGGGTACACGTTCTCCTTGTATTTGTGGTTCCCCCAGTCCCTATATTCTCTAAATAGACCACACACATTAATAGTAATTTGTGAAACAAACTAAGTGTTTCTCTTTTTTTTTTAATTTATTTATTTTAGAGATGAGAGAAAGAGTATGTACACATGTGTGTGACTGGAAGGAGGTGCAGAGGGAGAGAATCTCAAGAAGACTCCCTGCTGAGCATGGAGCCCAATGTGGGGCTCAATCTCATGACCCGTGAGGTCATGACTTGAGCCAAAATCACAAGTTGGATGGTCACCTGACTGAGCCACCCAGACACCCCAGCTAAGTGTTTTCTTACCAATGTCTAGAGGTAGCACCTCTAAGTAATCAAGGGCCCATGACCCATCTCTTCAAAGGCTTCAGAGTCGTTCATTGCTTTGCAATCTGCAATCTCAGGTCTCTGATGAATTCAAGCAAAGTTGTGATTTTTGCATATTTCTCAATATATTTTATTATTGTTGTAATAATGGGGGGAGCAAAGCTCTTCTCAAATTTCTGTATCATAAGCAGAAGCTGGAAACATACGTCTATCACACATTCATGGACTGCCATATGCTTGAAATATTTCAAGCTATTGTAGCTTTTATTTTTATTAGAGCTCAAATTTAAGGTAGTGGAAGCCTCTTCAAGTTGGCTCCTAAATTTTTTTCCATGGTCTCATAAGTATTTGATAGCTTTTCTGCTTTTTGCATGTTCCAACACCAACTTGTACTTTTTTTGCCCCACAGCTGGAATCAGCCATTTCTCAAAGTTTCCCTGTTTGTATGAGTGGAAAATGGTATTTAGAAACCAACATCTAAGCACTAGGGGTGCTCATTGCAAAGGGTTGCTTCTTGTTTCAGACTCTTCAGTGAGCAAATATTTATTAAAGACAAAAGAGATCATAACTATATATTGAAACTTTAATTTTAAAATCAGGTGTAAAGGGTTTTTACTTAATCTCATCTATTTTATGTCTATTTCTCTTTTTCACTAGTTTCCAAGGACAACAGCATAATCATTCATTTGCTTTTAAAGTGCATGCTGCCTAGATCTTTCCCCTCAGGAATAAGGAACCCATTGCCCCATTTGCTGGAAATATTTCCTGTTGAGGCATCATGCTGAGACTTCCCTCAGGAATTGTCCTCAGCCAGAGGATGCTGACTTGGCCAAGATTATACTTCCTCCCCCAGTGCAATATGGGGCTACAGTGGTGTGGTTCTCTTGCCTCAATTTGGGACAACTTTAAAGGGCCATCACAGTTTAAGAGTTCCCCAAGGTGGGGGGCCCTGGGTGGCTCAGTTGGTTAAGTGTCTGCCTTCGGCTCAAGTCATGATCTTGTGGTCCTAGGATCAACCCCTGCATTGGGCTCCCTGCCCAATGGGGAGTCTGCATCTCCCTCTTCCTCTACCCCCCACTCATACGTGCACGCACTCTCTCTCACACACAAATAAATAAAATCTCTTAAAAAAAAAAAACAAAAACCTCCCCATGGGGGGTGCCTGGGTGGCTCAGTTGGTTAAGTGTCTGACTCTTGACTTTGATTCAGGTCATGATCTTAGGCTCATGGGACTGAGCGACACATTGGGTTCTGTGTTCAGCAGGGAGTCTGCTTCTCTCCCTCTCTCTGGTCCTCCACCCCCTGCTCTCTCTCTTTCAAATACATAAATAAATCTTAAAAAAAAAAAAAAAAGATCTCCCCATAGGATCAACCAGAGCTTCTCTTGCAACTGTCCGACAATTCAACTGCTTCCTCTGCCCAGTCCTGCACAGGTATTGTTTTTTCCTGAGCACACTCCCTAATAAATGATCTGCATGCAAATTCCACAGTCTTAGAATCTCTTTATCTAAGAACTCAATCTGTGATAGCTTTGTACTCACGATGCATAGTCATTTTTACAATAATATTACCCACACTATTACTAGCAACAGTACTTACTGAAAACAATAAAATTATTTGTTTATATCATTTTTATTTTGTGCATTTCTTTTGTTCTTAGGTTTTATCTTTTTAGGGATACACTGTCTAATTACCTTTTTGAAATCACTTGAAATAGTTCCTCTCTGTGTGGTTTTGCCAATAACTCAATATACAAGTAAGTTCTTTTGGTTCATTCTGTTTTTTACTTTTAGAGGTTTAAATTTAAACTTATTTTTTAATCATGTAAAATATTTACATGATTCCTATCAACTATAGAAAATGATATATATTTTCAGTTTAACTTCTATCCATTTTTTCCACACTTTCTCATGTGTAAATTTTTTTTTTTTTTAAGATTTTATTTATTTATTTGACAGAGAGAGAGAGATCACAAGTAGGCAGAGGCAGGCAGAGAGAGAAGGGGAAGCAGGCTCCCTGCTGAGCAGAGAGCCCGATGCAGGGCTGGATCCCAGGACCTTGCGATCATGATCTGAGCCGAAGACAGAGGCTCAACCCACTGAGCCACCTAGGCACCCCATCATGTGTAAATATTTAAACAAGTTTTTGGCTTAATCTTCCATTGTGATAATTATATTTTCACATAAACAAATACTGTGGGGAGGGCAGGGGTACACCATCTCCACTTTCATTGATGAATGGTAGCAAAACATACACATTTTTCTCTCCCTTTCATTTTTCACTTAAAAATGTATCTTGGGGGGCACCTGGGTAGCATAGTTGGTTAAGCCTCTTACTCTTGGTTTTGGCTCAGGTTGTGATCTCAGGGTTGTGAGATCAAGCCCTGTGTTGGGCTCCATGCTCAGCGGGGAGCCTGCTTGAGATTCTCTCTCTCCCTCTCCCTTTGTCCCTCCCACTCATGCTCTTTCTCTCTCAAATAAATAAATCTTAACCAAAAAAAAGAGGAAGAAAATATGTCTTGGGGATCATTCCACTAAAGCATATAGAAGTATCCTCATTCTTTTTGTGGCTGCATATTACTCCATTGTTTGGGTGTTCTGTAGTTTATTTAACTACTCAACTATTCCTGGGCATTTAGGGAGCTTCTTTTCTACTTAAAAATGTAGTGCTGCGATAACCCAGCTTTGTGTATAGCTTCCTAGAGGAAAGACTGCTGAGTCAAAGGGCAAATGCATAGGTAATTTTTCTAGAAATTGACTAATTCACTGGGATTGTATCATTTTGAATTCCCAGCAATGATATGAGTGCCTGTTTCCCTACTCATACCAAGAATATGTCAATCTTAAATCTAGTAATTTAAAAAAAATAGTATTGTACTATGGTTTGAATTTGTATTTTTCTTTTGTGAGGGAGGTTGAGTATCTTTTCATATGCTTAAGGATCATTTGCGTGAATGAATATGACTCAGCATACCATGTTCATATACTAGCGAGCAAGCTGGAAAGACAAAAGAAACGGAGGGTTGGCAGATTCTTTTTAAGAACATGACGCATGAGTCGTACCTCATAACTTTCACTTTCCATTAGTTACAAGAGAAACTAGGGAATGAAATTTCCAGTTGGGTGACCATGAGTTCCATTAAAACCTGGAATGGGGTAGGTATTCTATTACCTGAAGGAAAAAGGGTGAGTGGATGGGGGCGGGGGACAGTTAGCAGTTTCTACCACACCATCTCATTTTAAGAAAAAAACAGCCATCACCATTGCTGTACGTGATTCAGTCATATGTTTTTTCTTCTTTTTTTTTTTTTTTAATTTTATTTTTAGAGAGGGAGCAGGGGCAGGGGTAGAAGGGCAGAGGGAGACAGAGAATCTTAAGCACACTCCATGCCTGATGTGGAGCCCAATGTGGGACCGCCACAGGGCTCAATCTCGCAAACCTGAGATCATGACCTGAGCTGAAATCAAGAGTCAGACACAACCAACTGAGTCACTCGGGTGCCCCAACATGTTTCTTCTTTATCCTCATCTCCTATTATTTTCCTTCTTACTGGTCTTGCTGTTTCTCTAAAAACCACGCATCATCTCTATGGGTATATTTGCTTTTTCCTCTATGTGGAATAGTCTTCTCCCAGAATCCATGGCTCACTTCCTCACTTAAATTTCTGTGCAAAAGTGAGGCTTTCTGGGGCACCTGGGTGGTTCAGTGGGTTAAAGCCTCTGCCTTCGATCTCAGGTCATGATCTCAGGTCCTGGGATGGAGCCCCGCATCAGGCTCTCTGCTCAGCAGGGAGCCTGCTTCCTCCTCTCTCTCTGCCTGCCTCTCTGCCTACTTGTGATCTCTCTATCTCTGTCAAATAAATAAATAAAATCCTTAGAAAAAAAAAGTGAGGCTTTCTTGAGCATTGATATTGATTAGCATTGTTCACTCTCCTTTGCTTTTCTTCTTAGAACCTGTCATTTTCTGACGTAATAAACATATTTCACCTTTGCTTGTTTAGTTTCTCATGTTTTGCACTCCCTAACTAATGGTAAACTCTTTGTAATGCTCAAGTGTATCAGGTACTGGCCTAAGTGCTTGTGCTTTCTATATATTTAAACTGAGTTAATTCTCAGGACAACCCTCTCATTGACTATTGCCATGCTATTGCTACATAACAAACCTACCACAATTATGAGGCTTAAAATAGTTATCATTTATTATTGTTCCTGTGTCTGTAGGTTGACCAAGGGTGGATTGATTGAGAGCAGGTTTAGTGTGGTCAAGGTCACATACTCAGTACTGGTAGAAGTGAAGGCACACCCAGTTGGCGTAGTTCTCATCTAGTCAGTATTACTCTAGTTTATACCAGTGATATGAGAGCAAGAACTTACTCTCTTGTATTCTCAGCACCTAGAACAGTGTTTAGCACTTAGAAGGCATTCAATAAATATTTGTGGAGCAAATAAATGAACTCAGCACAGTACATAGCCCTTGTTGGTTGGTACTTGATAAATGTTAGCTATTATTAAGAAAAATTATTCAAGGGATGCCTGGGTGGCTCAGTTGGTTAAGTGGCTGCCTTTGGCTCAGGTCATGATCCCAGGGTCCTGGGATCGAGTTCCACATCGGGCTCCTTGCTCGGCAGGGAGCCTGCTTCTCCCTCTGCCTCTGCCTGCTTGTGCTCTCTCTCTCTGACGAATAAATAAATAAAAAAATCTTAAAAAAAAAAATTATTCAAAACTTGGGGAAAAGGTAAAGGAAAGGCAGCCTGTCCTTTCAGTATCACATTGAAGCATCATTTAACCAAAAGATCACTGAATTATCTAGGGAAATGTACCTCTTTTGATTCATTGTTTGTTTTTTTTTTTAATTTATTTGCTTATTGAGGGGTGGGGGCAAAGGGAGAGAGAGAGAATCTTAAGCAGACTCCGTGGAACCCGATGGGGCTTGCTCTCAGGACGCTAATATCATAGACTCATTATTTACTACTGATTACAGATCTGAACTCTATGACGTTATATTTTTATTTATAGATTTTTGTTCATTACAGATATAAATTATTTCTAAAATCAAATTATTTTTAAGAAAAGACCCCAAACAAAAGTTAGTGTTATAGTGTTCTGAAGGACATTAAGGAGTATTGTATCTAACCTAGTAATCTATTCTAACAGTTTTCCTCCATGGACAAGAAATCTTTTTCTCTGATTCCCTGTGGAACAACTTCACCATTTTCTTTCCTTAATAATGAGTTGAATATATGTTTGCAATGTCTTCATTCTATATTTTGAGTTACATATTTAACTTTTTGAAAATTGTACTTTAATATTAGCACTGTTATCTAGTTTTGTTTTTTTCCCTGAATCCGAAAATGGGTTTTCACTATTTTTTAAAATTATTTATTTTTTATTTATTTATTTGACAGAGAGACATAGGGAGAGAGGGAACACAAACAGAGGGAGTGGGAGAGGGAGAAGCAGGCTCCTTGCTGAGCAGGGAGCCCTGTGTAGGACTCCATCCCAGGACTCTGGGATCATGGCCTGAGCTGAAGGCAGATGCTTAACATCTGAGCCACCCAGGTGCCCCAGGTTTTCACTTTTTTTTTTTTAAGATTTTATTTATTTATTTACTTATTTGACAGACAGATCACAAGTAGGCAGAGAGGCAGGCAGAGAGAGAGGGGGAAGCAGGCTCCCTGCTGAGCAGAGAGCCTGATTCGGGGCTCCATCCCAGGACCCTGAGATCATGACCTGGGTCGAAGGCAGAGGCTTTAACCCACTGAGCCCCCCAGGTGCCCCCCAGGTTTCCACTTTTAAGTCAATTCTTACGTACAGAATTTCTGTTTCTCTGGGGTAGGAGATGCAAAGCTGGAATGTAGGAGTGAGAGGAGAGATGAAGAAGCCCATTGTAAGGTATTTGCCGTGATTCCCAGACTTGCACCCTGGCCGCTGGAGGATTGCTGTGGTCCATACCCAAAACGCTTTGCCTGAAGTTGTTATAAAGGCTTTCCAGGAGCCTGTATTAATTCAAGAATCTGATCATGTCATTAGAAAAGCTTACAGATTGTCATCAGACTCAAATCCCCAAAAAGAGAAATTATTGAAGCTCCAAATATTGCTAGAAACAACTATTTATCAACAGTTATTATAATGGATTATTGAGGGCAACACTCCTTCAGAGCTACTATGACAGAATTGGGGTTTGAAGTCTTTATTTTGACATGAACAAGTAAAGGGGACCCATTAAAAAAGTTTAGTTTGAGGTACCTCCCTCAAAATCCTGGCTTCTTCAGTCGTCAGAGTTTCCTTAATAGTCTCAATAGTTGTCATTAATAGGCCATACTGAAATCCCATTGCAATATCATGGAGACTCTCTTTAATCTGGAACTTTTCTCCCCAGACCTTTTACTCTGGGATTGCGTAATAACACTAAGTACTACTTTGTAGTGTACAAAGAGCGCTATGCATCTTTTTATTGGGTGTATTAACATTCTAGTAAGTGGCCTGTGAGGATCGCAATCAGGACTTCGAACACCTAGCCTTACATTTCCACAACTAGGAAAGTTGCATTGCCGGGTTAGCTCTTTCCTGGTAATATTGGGACAACCTTCAGCAAGGTGAATAAAGGCCCAAAGCGCGGGACCTGAATTCCTGTTCCACTCTCTCCTCCTGAAGCAGCCATGTGTGACTCAGTTTCCTTGCCCACAGAACAAACTGACCAGTCGGAGCCCTGACTTTTTAGGGATTATACGAAAAAATCAAGGTGAAGGATTTAGCATGGAGCTCGGCACCAGACGGCACTGCTTAAACCATGATTAATCAGTGCCGGGTTTTTACTTTCGCTGGCTGGGAGCCTCACTGAACTTCCCGTCAGCCCAGCAGCAGGAGGGCCGAAGCGGCGGCCCACCCAGCGGCTCGGACCCGCAGAGGACACGCCCTTGCTCCCGCGGGAGTCGGAGCCTTGAGCCCGAAGGCCCCACCCCCGGCGCTGACTCCGCCCCCAGCAGCTGGGGCGGGGACGCCGTCTCCCGGGAAACGGGACGCACAGTTCCTCTCCGGCCTGCGCCTCCGCTGGCGGGACTCTCCTTGCGAGTAACGCCGGCGAGCCAAGTAGCAGCAGGTGGGGGCGAGCGGCCACGCTGCTTGCAATCACCCGAGGAGGTGGGCGCTCTCGCGACGCGTGGGGGAGGAGAGAAGAGTCCTCGCCCACGCCAGGCTGGGCAGGGGTGAGCGTCGGGAGCCGACCGGTCCCTCATCCTCTCAGACGCGCGGGATGGCAGCCCGGGAGGCGCGCGGCTTCCCAGAAGGCCTGGCCCTTCGCCTAAACCCGGGCGCTGACCTGGAGGTGGCGGGCCCGATAGACCTGGAGGAGGAAGAAGAGGACGAGGAAGCGGCGGCCGCCAGAAAAGCGCAGAGTTTCGCCCGAGACTTGAGGGTGC
Source organism: Potos flavus (assembly GCA_028534135.1). Lineage (NCBI taxonomy): Eukaryota > Metazoa > Chordata > Mammalia > Carnivora > Procyonidae > Potos > Potos flavus. The sequence goes on from CM052887.1 coordinate 45,853,374, forward strand.
GCTTTCTCGGCGGCCGCCTGGAGCTGATGCTGGGGCTCCCGGCGGAGAAATGGAGCCGGTATTTGGAGAGCGAGGACCACCGGCAGGTGCTGGGGGAGTTTCTGGAGAGCCCTAGCCCCGTCTGCCTTGTGTTCAGCGTCGCCGCGGCGGGGCCGCTCGCGGTCTCCCGGGAGGTAAGGGGCGACGGGCAGAGGGACCCGGTCTCGCCGTCTGCCCTGCATAGCGGCGACAGGCCAGTCGCGCCTCCTCGGCTTCCCGTGGGGCACGCACTTGGGCGCTTTAAAAAACTTTCTTTCGTGCTCTTGCCATGGATTCTGCAAAGTCCCCCACGTGCGCCCACTCTGCAGTTAAGCAGCTGTAGTTTAGTTTTCTGGAAGGTCGGCTTGTTTGACCGGGATAAAGCGGGAAAAGCTGCGCTTTCTTTAGCTGCCTGGGCCTTAGGCAAAAGGTGGGTTCTCGGTTCCGGATAGCTACCGTTTCAGCCCCTCTTGGGTCTGGGGACCTGTCTTTAAAAAATGTTTCGCAGAGCCTGAATGATTTGTCCTGTGCTCAGTCTGACTGCTTGTCACGTTTCATCTCAAGTACAATAGTCCTTAAAAAAACGAATGCCCGGGCAATCAGCGCACACATGGTGTTTTACCAACCGTGAAGGGGGGCAATCTCTTCTTTCTTCCTATCTTTTTCCGTTTTTCTTTACTCTTTTCCCTCCCTTTTTTTTTTTTTTTAAATTTTTTAAAAAAATTTACTTCTCCACTTGAAGATTAAAGTATCACAGCATTTGTATTTTTTTTTAAGTGGGAAAAGTTTGGAACAAGATTTACAGTCTTCAGTGTTGTACAGTGCCTCAGTGGAATGTTGTAGAAGTGGGTTTTTTGTTTGTTTGTTTTTTTATCATCAGTAGATGTGATCATTTTAATAGTTGGGAAATGGAATCCCAGAGAAGAAAGAGACTAACAGGAGTTTGCCTTAGGATTTCGAGTGTTGGAATTTTTTGTTCTACTTTCAGTTATAAATAATTAAATATTTGTCAAACAAGGAGGTAGGACACTTAACTCCAGTATTACCCAAGTTAAATGATTATATCTGAAGAAATAACTCAGTAGTTGGGGAAATGGTAGAATATCTTCCTTAAACACTTTATCTTGAGAAGAGAAATAAAAATTAACCTCCCGTGCCTGGTCTTCATTTCAGTTTGGCTTATTTCCAAACAACAATAAAAAGATTATAAAACGGAATACACCTTTGCTGAGATAGAAAACTTTTAAATTCTTGTTATATTTGTTTTTAATTAGGTGATGTTATGGGATGTAATGATCTTGGGTAATTGACATGCCCTTTAAAGGTGATATTTCCACACCAATAATGCCATAAAATTAGCATTATAAAAGAACAAAACTGTATACATTTTGTAGAAAGAGGGGGGAAGAGCAGCAGAACTACCTTATTTATAAAGATAGGCTAGATGCCAGGTTTTTTCTTTTTCTAGCAGTCCAGCTACAAGTTAGATACGGCAAATGCTGTTTGTTAACATGGAAACTATACTGTGAACTTAAACTAATTATCTTGCTCTTGTTTCAGATTCCAAGAGATGTAAAACATAAAGTTGTTTATATTGCCAAAAAGATTACCGAAAATATTGGAGTAAATGATTTTTCTCAAACGGTTTTATTTGGAGAGTTAACTGCCTCACCATTTGGACATGTAACTGCTTTCCTAGATGAGGTACTAGGCTATCTTTAATATTGAATCTTTATCTTTATGATGCTTGGAATTATTCAGAAAAACTCTGGCTATTAAAAAAATGTAGAAGCCAGTAATCTTTTTAGCGAGATAGATGGAATGGAATAATAGACTGTTTCTGAAATGAGATGATACTGGTGCTAATATTCAACGAACTTTAATTTGTAGGATCATCCTTTTTGTTTCTAAATAATGGAAGTAAAAAGCAGCTTGAATTGAATAGGCTTTTGTAATTAGCTGTAGTTTTAAATTTCACGTTGACTAGAGACAAACTGACGCTTTGGAGATGAGTTACAAGTTTTTCGGATTTCCCTTAGTTTCTGTATCACTCAGGTTAGATAATGGGGAAAAGGTAGTGGAAACAAAGTTTTTGAAATGATTGCTTTAAAATTCCTCTTTCTCTCCCCTTAAATCAGAGAAGAGCTCTCTAAACCCAGGTTACTGAAACTTTTAAGGTAGGAGTTTTTAATGTAGGGTTTTTAAAGTGGGATCCGGAGGATTTTATTAAAGGCAGGCTGCTCTAGGAGGTCTGGGGCCAGTCTTCTTCCTGTCTAACCTCATACTTTGGTGTTTGTTCACAGATGAGCTTTGAGGAGAGATGTAGCAAATGACCAGGTTCTCTAGAACTAGAGTAGTGGTTCTCAAACTTTGCTGAACATTAGAATCACCTGGGGAACTTTCTAACCTACCCTTGCCCTGTCACTCCTAATACCAATTAAATGAGAATGGAGTCGGAGCTCGGTAGGAGTTGAAGATCCCCAGGTGATTCTAATGTGCCCAAACCTCGTGAAACACTGGATGAGCTGTGAGAGTAATCAGATCTGCCAAGGCCACTGCTAAAGGTAGAAATAATTACCAGCATATTTATTACTCAGGATTTGCCAGTCTCCCTGTTTCACGCCTCTTCTACTTCCCAAGTCGTTGCTGTCTCGGGACCATCCAAGGTCTTTCGCTCCCAACTTCTGTATCCAGCCTCAGTTCCCCTCTCCTCCTGTTGAATTGACTTGGTTTTAGATGATTTCAGGGAGACCCTACGAGATTTTTCAATCCCCCAAGCACCTGGGGCACTTTTTGATCTGTAGCAGGAGCTCAAGAAATTTATATTGAACTGAACCTGATGAAAGAATTTCACATGACATATGAATGGCTTTTGGTCATTTGAATCCAAATTGCCATCCTTTGGGACTTGGAAGGGCAAGGATGCACTCTTCATTGGAATTTTTACACTACCATCAGTTTCTCACAACAGAAGATACACAGCTCTTTCAAGTTCCTTTTACCTTCTCTGGATTTGTGTCAGTACCAGGGTCTGCGTCCCTCTCTGGAAAACATTAAATGAAAGAGAGTAAGCTGTCAACAGGTACGTTTATCGTAGGTATAAACCATTCAGAACCTGAGTTTAAGTGGTTTAGAAGATTGATATAATTATGCTTGAGAATCTGAGTATTAGGAAGGGAAAAAGAAAGTGAGCATACACTTATGAGGTCACTTGGGTTTATTTATGATTAAGTCTTAAATTTGGTGTGAACAAGGTGGTAAGGCATGGCTATATATTAGGTTAAAAGCATTTACAAGGAGGGCCCCTGGTGGCTCAGTAGGTTGAGTGTCTGACTCTTGATTTCAACAGATTTCAGCTTGGGTTGTGATCTCAGGGTGGTGGGATGGAGCCCTGTGTCAGGCTCCGTGCTCAGCGTGGAGTCTGCTTGAGATGTTCTCTCTACCTCTGCTCCTTCCGGGGCACGCTCACTCTCTAAAATCTTTTTTAAAAGGATTTTGTAAAGATTGTCTTTGCTTGGTATCTAGTATAGCTCACAAAATTGGATGATTGACTTTTTTTTCTTTTTTCCAAAGATTTTATTTACTTATTTGACAGAGAGATAGAGAGCACAAGTAAACAGAGCAGCAGGCAGAGGGAGAGAGAGAAGCAGGCTCTTTGCTGATCAGGGAGCCTGATGCAGGGCTCGATCCCAGGACCCTGGGATCATGACCTGAGCCGAAGGCAGTCGCTTAACTAACAGAGCCACCCAGGCGCCCCTTGACAGTGGTTTATGATGATGTGCAAGGTACTCCCAAACTTCTCTTTCTAGTAAGAGCTCTCTCCCAAATTTCAAACTTGGAGATCCACTTGTTTTCCTGAAATTCATGCTTGTTGGGTAATAAACATCCCAAACCTACTATCCAACATTGAACTGATCTTCCCCAATCTGCATTACTTGTGGTTACCTTCAGAATAGTGGATGTGAACTCTATCCTTGCATTTGCTCAAGCCAGAAGACTTCGGAGTCAGCCCGGACTCCTTTCTTTGTATCCATTCAGGCAGGAAATCATGTAAGCTCTACCTTCAAAATACCTTCAGAATCCGCCTTCATATTCTCCTCCACCTCTACGATTCTGAGCTGGTTCACCTTGGTCTCTCATTAGTCTCATAATTGATGTCTCTGCTTTTGCGTGGTTCCCATCTAGAACCTATTCCCAACATAGCTGCTAGAGGGATTCTGTTGAAGCATGAGTCAGAACATGTCACTTCTCTGCTCAGACCCTGCCCTGGGCCCCTTTCACTCTGAATAAGGGCCCAAGTGCTTATAGTCATTCAGACTTGGCATGTTCTCTCTGGATCAGAGAGATATATCTCTCTGATATATATATACTGAGATATATATATCTCAGTATAACCTGGAAAGTTGTTACAACTGTAGAATCTCAGGACCTTCTTCAGAGCTCCTGAATTGGGATCATCAGGTCGTTCTTAGCCTTATTATGGGGTGAAAGCCCTAGTCCAGAATCTGTGATCTGACCTTTCCATGACCTTTTTGCTGTTACTTGTCTCAGGTACACTGTTGCTCCTGCTGTTCTTTATCTTCCCCAGAACTCACACAGTCAGCCCCTTCATGTCCTTCATGTCTTTTTGCTCAAATAACTCCTTTTAGTAAAGCTAGCCTTTGGAAGGGCAGGAACCTTTGTAGGGTAGAGACTAGAGGTAGCAAATGAGGCACCCATTTCCAGAGCAAAATTTACAGGTAGGTGAGGAGGAAAAAAAAAACAAACCTCCGTAATCAAGATGAAGTTTTAGTGCAGTATTTAAAGAAAAAACAAAAAATCAACAGTTCATATAAAAACTGGATCGTTCAAAGTGCCATACTACATCATATTGGAGCCTGAGGCAAAAATAAGTCAGTAATATTGGTGCTGTCTTTATTTTAAAATGTTGATAATTTGTTCATCGTGAATTTTTTTGCATTAATTTTGATTTGAAAAATATCTTAAGGGGCGTCCGTGTGGCTCAGTCAGTTAAGAGTTGACTCTTGGTTTTATCTCAGGTCATAATCTTACAGGTCATAAGATTGAGCCTAGTGTTTGTCTCTGTGGTCAAAGGGGAGTAGGCTTGAGATCCTCTCCCTCTGTCCCTCCCCCCACTGCCCCCACACTCATTTGCTCTCTTTCTAAAATAAGCCTAAAAAACAACAACAACAAAACAAAACTTAAAATATTACTCATCTCCATTCCTGAGTTTTTTGGTGCCCTTAGATATTCAGCTCCAGCATGAAGGCCTCACTTACCTTACCCTAGCCCCTGCTCTGAGTCTTTCTTTGGCTCCCGGGTGTGGCCCAGACACCTAAGACCTTGCCTGACGCATGGTAGGAGCTCAGTACTTGTTCAACGAATCAGTCAGTTAAGGGCTAATTGACACCCTGTTCCTGGAAGAGACGAAACACTGAGGCTTCAAGATACTTCTTTAGAGAAGAAGCATTCGGTGTATGATCTCTGATAGTTCCGTTTGAATCTTTTTGGACTTGTGAAAGGATACTTGGGGAATTTCATGCTAATCTCAGTTATTAATCTATATTTACTGAAGACCTACTTGGTGCTGGTGATGGGACAGACGTGGCAATTAGTGATGTAGTTTGCGCCCCCAGGAAGTAAGCTGTCTGTTCAGGGAGGCCGACTGCTGGGTGTGCCATGGGAGCCCCAGGTCATGCTGTGGGAGCCTCGGGGCACTCCCCACACCTGGAGGGCTGGCAGGGGTGTGGGGACTCTGCCACAGGATGATCGTAGGTCTCACTTCACCTGGGGCACTTTGGGTTTCCGCCTGTTACGGATCAGTTAATGTCTGCTAATAATTTTCAGCATCCGTTTTTCCTCTCAAAAGCAGCCAAAGTTTTATGGTGAATTACTTGGTCCCCACAGTGTGGAAGGACAAGGAGGGGAGAGCTAGATGGAGGCGGAGGAGGAAGGGCATTCTGAATAGAGGGAGAAACAGTGTGAAGGCACAGAGGTGAGGAAATGAGGTTGATTTTTTAAAAAGGGATGGATTAATGTAGCTGGATTGGGGAACCAGAGCCGGAAGGTGGTGAGAAACAAGGCTGGAGAGGCTGATGAGAAAAAACAAACGGACAAACAGACAAAAACAGCCATGTATTTCGGATGGTTGCCAGCAGAGGCGGTGGCCAAGCCCAAATTCCTGTGTTGATTGGAAGATGGTCGTGGTAATGCATATTCTGGGAAGGTTTTTATCAGGGCAGGCTTAATTAAGAAGCCGTAGCGTCAACTGGAATGTCGGTGGTCCTTCATGACTTGAATTCCAAGCTAATCAACTTGTAACTCTCTGATTTGCACATGAATGAGAAACACACTACATACAAGGACTAGTGCACTGGTGATTCTGTTGAATGAAGGAGAGACTGGTACAGTGATTGCTTTGAAAGGTACTGAGGGAGTTTTCCAGTGTTTGGCTTCTTTAATGGGATAGAATAAGGAAGGGATGGACCAAGTGTTTGAACTGAAGGTGGGGAAAGTCATTTGTGCCTTCATATGTTTTTTTTCTCATTTAAATGATACTCTCACTTATATTCAATGTTAAGCAGTGTTTGGAGTTTGACTCAGCTCCACAGAGGAATGGGAATTGACGCTGAGGTGCTTGGGGCCTCCCCAATGTCTCCAGCCTGGCTCTGTCTTCTAAACTCCAAGCTCAGATGTCCACCTTCCTTGTGGACATGGCCACTTGGTGCGTAATGTCTCAGATCTAACCTGTCCAAAGTTGAACTCCCAATCTGCTCAACATTATTACATGTTCCCATACAGTGTGGTTTGTAGCTGTATTATATTTAGCAAAACTATTTAAAATGTCATGTAGATCTTTATTGACCCAAATACTTAAATAGTAATTGCGAATTATCATTGTTACTCATTTGGCTTATTGAGCCCAAATGGAAGTATGATTTGGTTTTTGTAGTTAGTGTCTAGGTCCCATCCTTGGGCTTTCCAACTTAAGATGTCTGGGAGAGGACCCGGGAGAGGTCCTGGGCGTTTGAAAGTAATGCCCAGGTGATAGTCTCTATTAACTTACGAACTATTGTGAAAAGAAAATTCCCAGTTTAACAAAGGATTAAAGAAGAGGGACACCTGGGTGACTCAGTCAGTTGGGATCTTGACTGTGCATTTTAGCTCAGGTGATGGTTTCCGGATTGTTGGACTGAGCCCTTGGTTGGGCTCTGCAGTCGATGTGGAGTCTGCTTATTCCACTCGCTTTGCTCCTCCCTCTGCTCATGTTTTCTCTCTCTCTCTCTCTCTCAGATGAATGAAATAAAATCTTAAAGATCAAAGAAGATAAGTAGAGAAGACCATTGCAAAGGCCCCATAGTTCTTTTATTTGTAGTTACACATTGTACATCTATTGAATATGTAAACAATCAAATTATTTTAGTTTTCAGAAAAAGTTTGGAAATTTTTCCTCTACACCACAAAAAGTAGGCAAAAAAATTTCCCAATGGAAACAAAATAAAAACCCCAACTAATTGAATTACTTTATATATAGTTTAACAAGAGGTACTGTAATTAAATAGCACACCCAGGTCTGTTTGTTTTAAACGAGGTTTATAGTGATGCTCTAGCTCTTTGACTAATCACTCAGCGAAGCATGTGGCTCAGAATTTCACGGTTTTATCTACAGTGTGTGACAGAAATACTTTCAAAGAAGTTGGCTTCGTCATAGGATCATAAACGGAGTGAAAGTTTGAAACCGTACCCAGTAAATTAGCTATGCCGAATAACCAGAATTTTCCTCATGCCTGATGTTCAGAAATAGTTGTTGCAATCTGGGATTTAGTCGAGAAGGAAGTTTTCCGGTGGGTCCGTGCATGCATGTTCCTCCCAACAAGCTTTAACCCTTCAGTGTGATTTCCAGAGCTCTTCATGAATGACCCTGCCTTTCCTGAAGCTAATTCTGGGCAGGTCAGACTGGCAGTTTTCCAGAAGTATTCTACTTCTGGAGTCCTGAATGATTTTTATAGATCATTGTGTTTATCCTGTGTCTCCACTTCGCATCCTGAATATGCCTCGAATCATGGCAGTTCTTGGAGCAAAGGACCTAACCCACTGAGCTCATCGGAAGCAGAGACTATTTCTTACTCTGCTCTTCTAGCTTGACACGTAGTGGGCGCTAAGCAGGAAAACGTAATAATGCAATTTGGAAAGATTTGTTTGAACACCGTTAGAAAACAAAAGTGATGGTATTGTCAAAATAGACTTTGAAAAGGTGGAGTAATTATATTCTGAGCATTTTAGCTAATGGAAATTTTATGGGATAATGCTGGTACCCCTGGTGGATTATCAGAAAAATGAAAAGTGTCGTAAATTAGTCAATACTAGAAAGGGGTGGGAAAGCAGAAAGAGGCTAATAACTTCATTCACTCAACAAATTCTTGTTAACATATGCTGGGCCCTGGGAACACAAACATGATTGTTGAAGGCTTTCACATACTTGGTGTCACATACGTGATGCTCCCATTTCAGTGGTAGAGTTCCAAAAAAGGGCCATATGATTAATAAGCATGTTCATGAAACTTGTATCCACTGGTGTGCCACCCAGGGCTTGAGATTAATTGACTTTTGCCTCGATGTGATTCAAAAAGATTTTTTTCATTTATGTAGCTGCCATTGTGCTCAGTTTGCCTGAAGAAAGCCGTTTGCTTACCCGACGTGACTGTGCTTGGTTTCTGCAGTGTTTAAGTTATTGGGAACCTCCTCGAACGCTTGATGAATGGGTTAACGAATGAACAAGCCGGGTCGTATTTCCACTTTGAAAGATTTTGTCTAATTGATGAGGTCTAAATGGGGTACTGATGGTGTCCTCTCTTTGTAAATTCGATATCCTAGGAAGGTATTGAAGAAATTGAGTGGTTTTGTGGTAGGTTTTGTGTGACAAGAAAATCTTTGAAAGAGTACATTGTCTGTAAATTAACCTCTTTTTGAAAATGTTTCTCTTTCTGTAGATTTTAGTGCCAATTCTTTCTAATAGGAACAACCATAAATCCTGGTCCTGTTTCATTTCACAAGATGTGGAACGCCACATAGAAGTCATGAAAAGTAAAATGCATGTTTTTCGGGGCAAAATGTTGAGAAGAAGTCTTTTACCAATTCCCACAATAGCAGGGAAAGTGGACCTGGATCAGAAATACTCCGAGACCAAGTATGTAATGATACGGTATATATAGGATGTTAAAATGGAGAGCCCACCTATCCAATTAACATCATATCCCCAGAAAACTATTAGTAAGATAGAGAATCATTAGAACTATATCATTTTTTTTTTTTTTAAAGATTTTATTTATTTATTTGTCAGAGAGAGAGAGAGAGAGATCACAAGTAGGCAGAGAGGCAGGCAGAGGCAGAGGGAGAAGCAGCCTCCCTGCCGAGCAAGGAGCCCGATGTGGGACTCGATCCCAGGACCCCGGAATCATGACCTGAGCCGAAGGCAGCCGCTCAACCAACTGAGCCACCCAGGCGTCCCAGAACTATATCATTTTTTAAAAAGTTGTGCAGAGCACACCTATTACTTACAAAGTATCCTTCTTACAAGCCCCAAAAGCAAACTAACAATCGCGTGATGTCAACCAAGTTCTTTGGGTAATAATGGTGTGAGGATATGATCATTTGTTTTACAATGTTGATGCCACAACTAAAATTGAAGCTATAAAAATAAAGGATCTGATTTTGAAATACTTATATTTAGAAAACTAGTTCATGGAAAAAATACCGCTTACCATCCAAGTCCTATCTTTCTTTGGGTGAGGTAATTGGTTTTTGAATTATTTTATTGATCATTTCAGTGTTTGTGTGCTAGAGGTAAATGAAAGGACGCTACTCCATGCGATTGAGACTGTGGTTATTAAATGGTCACATCAAATCCAAGAGATTGTAGAAAAAGATTTAGTGCAGCCTTTGCTGAGTGGTCTTCACTCGAATCCTCAAACTGAACTGGATTTCTGGATGATGAGGAGAGAGAACCTATCATGCGTTTATGATCAAGTAAGTAGACAGCGCTACACATGGCTTGTAAACTGACTTAGCAAAGTCATTTGTAGAATTTGGTTTCCAGAACAGTAATTTCTAAATGACTGTAAAGGTTTAACATACTGTCTTTGACTTAATAGTCTGTTCTCATTCCAAAGTTCTATACGGTGTGCACTTTAAAAATGAATGGGGATGGGGGCTCTTGGGTGGCTCAGTTGGTTAAGCCATCTGACTCTTGATTTCTGCTCAGGTCACGACCTCAGGGCTGTGAAATGGAGCCCCGCCTCAGGCTTGGAGCTGGGCATGGAGCCTGCTGGGGATTTTCTTTCTCCTCGCCCTTTGCCCCCAACCTGTGTGTGTGCTTTCTCTCTCTCTCTCTCTTAAAAAAGAAAAAAAGTAAAAATGGGGATTAAAAGTAATTTTGCCTTTTTGAGACTATTTTGACAGCTTTTGATAATTGGAAACACTGTGGCATAGAGAGTGTTTCCCCAGGGAAATGTTGAAGATGGTAAAATTTAATTAACCTAGTTGATTGAATTGATTTAGGAAGGAGTGGAGTCTTGCTTGGTGGAGAGATGCAGCTTTGGAAGAGCTAACTTTGCTTCCCCTCTTGTTTGCCTGATGTAGTACTTGATTTAATGTTCTGAAAACTAAGACATTCATTTGCATGTTCACATGTCTCTCAGATTTTCTGAAACATAGCAAGAAATTTTATATGGAAAATTTAACATTTTACACGTGAAGTGTAAATTGATACACTTTTTGAAAACTCAAGAGCTATAAATGTAAAATAAAATTCAAGCTTAAGGAAGATATGCTGTTAAAAATTATTTTCAACCTGAAACTAGTTACGTCTTTGTGTATGAAATGCTGTGTGTATCGTGCATGAGTGGAGTAGAACTTAAGTATTTTATTACCGAAGGCATCCATTTAGTCATTATTCCAGCTTCTACTTCATTTTCTTTTTCAATTAGCTTCGAGCTCCTGTTGTCCTCAACATGGTTAGGATTCTGAAAATTAAACAGAGCAGCTATTTTCCAACTTTGAAGGACATTTTCACGACTGTGAAAAATGGTAAGACTCTTGTTGTTTGGCCTGATCTCACCCCTGCCTGCCGCCCCCCCAGCCTCATCTTCCCTTCTGCCGTTAGCATGCTCATGAAGTGATGGCTCTTGGCTCTTCTAAGGATAAATTCGTCCTCATCAGTACTTCATTCTCCAGTTATATTAAACTATTTTTAGGGTAGATTGTAGGAACCTAGCAAGTGGGATCCAGATGGAAGTTCTCATCAGAATGTGTGGGAGCAAGGCCTTTGCAGGGGGAGAGTGGAAGCCCACCATGGGGGTTTCCTTGTCAACATGGGGCTACACTTAGTCTAGTAGCTCTCTGGTAGAGTCTCTGGTGCTTGGCATCCATCACTCACTTAACTCAAAAGAACTCAAAGTCTCCATTGAAGTTTCAGGGAGGAGTAAACATAAAAGAGGGTTTGTTTGCTGAATTTTGAACAAGTGCATGCACATGGTTAAAAACCAGAAGTTTCAGTGAAAAGTCTTCTTGTCTCCTCGCTGTCCAGTGTCAGCTCCACCCAGGGGTGACAGCCCTGTTGTTTCTTGATTTCATGTTTCTTGAGGCATATTTAAGCAAAAAGGCCTACACATGAGACTGAAGTTTTAAATGTTGAAAATGTAAGATAATTGGGTGCATAGTTTTTTTGGTTTCTAACATTAGAAAATGATTTTTTAATTTCTTCCTATATAACATATGTAAGTTTAGGAAATACTTAAAATACACTTCAGTGTTTGGTTATCTCTTTAGGGTTTTCCCCAGGAGTTTTGTTGGGAAAGGGATCATGAGGGGAAGTATTTGAGTTTGAAGGTCTGTCAGATCAGAATTCCTGTCCCAGCTCCACTCAGTACATCTTAAATTTGCTGAGCCTCTGGTTTTCATCAGCCAAATTGGCATATTAGCACCTTCCCTGCAGAATTGTTCTGAGGATTAGAGCAATATTTCTCAACCTTGTCATTTTTTTTCAATCTTGTCACGATTTATCACCATTGACATTTTGGGCAGGATGATTGTTAGTTGTGGGGAGCTGCCCTGTGCATTGCTGGATGTTGAGCAGTGTCCCTGGCCTCCACTCCCTCCCCCCGTTGCAGTTGTGACCATCAAAGATGTCACCAGACATTGCCAAATGACCCCTGGGGGCAAAACCTTTCCTAGCAGAGAACTATTGGATTGAAGATAAATTATACAGGGTACATAGTACTAGGCACACAGTAAGCATGTCCTCAGTGAGTCAAAACTGCTTGAATTTCTTCTGTCTTAGTATAAGATGAACATTTTCTGTGGATAAAGCTTCTGCTGGAACAAATCCCAGGGGTAGTCAGGGCCTTAGGAGCACATGGATTTTGAGATTCAGACATAAACTGTTTCAGTAGAACAAGTGGCCCAAAGCCATTGTCAGTTAGACGTGCAAGGCCCCCTCTCAAGGATGTCCATGAGGCCTTGTGAAATCACCAGATGTGTTTATCGTATTTTAAAGGCACTTCTCAGATGTGATTATTTAATTTTGAAATTAACATTGATAAAAACACTAATTTGAAACATGAGTACAACTGGGGAAGAAAATAGTTCCTGGATGCTCTCTTTCTTCCAAGGTCTTTATTGTTTAGGTGGACAGAAAAATGGGTTATTGTTAAGTGGAGTAATAGGAGTGGTGCATTCCTGACCCTGACAGCCTAAAAAAGTTGGCAGGTTTGTTTGTGTTGCTTTGTTTTTTGCCCCTGACAGGAATCTTTTGGGATAACACCAGAAAATAAGAATTTACTTCTTATTTTCCCTACCTTATTTCCCTACCTTCATAAATAAAGCCTGCTTTCAGTGAATCAAAGGTATTTGTAGTCTCAGGAGCAAAATCCAGTTGGTTGGAGATCCTTTCAGGGTACATTAAAATGACTTTTTTTTTTTTTGGAGAGCAGTTTGGGGGCTGGAGAGGAGGGCCAGAGGGAGAGGGGGAGAGAGATTCTCAAGCAGGCTTGATGCCCAGCACGGAGCCTGAGGTGGGGCTCAATCTCACAACCCTGAAATCATGACCTGAGCAGAAATTGGGTCAGGTGCTTAACCGGCGAGGCACCCATATGGCCCAGTTTTTTTTAAGTAAGCTCTGCACCCAGTGTGGGGTTTGAACTGCCCATCCTAAGACTGAGTTGCATGCTCTAATGACGGACCCAGCCAGGAATCCCTGAAATGACTAATTTTAATCAGGAGAAAATTTGGATTACATTAAGCAGTAATAATATTTTTCTTCATGTATATCACATTTTTGGGAAATATTCCTTCTTCACCATGCTTAATGATTTTTAAGATGGAGATAAAATTCATTTCACATAAACATAACCATTTTGAAGTGTAGCGTTGAATGACATTTACTACATTCACAATGTCCTACAACCTTCACCTCTCCCTAGTTCCAAAATATTTTTTTATCACCTGTACTGGACAATTTTAGTAGTTATGTTTTGAATAATAGAAAATTCCACAGTCATTGCCTGAGTTACTCTCAGAGGACACTGGGATGAGATGCTGAAATTGTCCTGGTCCCAAGTCCCTAAGAGGAATTAATATTCCAGTGATGAGCTTGTAAACCCAACCATAAAGTGACAACAACTTTTCAGACCTGTTTTATTCCTGCACTTTCATCCAGTTGAGTAAATTTCCTTAGATCTTAAAGGTATGTTTTCCCACCGAGTGTTGCGCCACGCTTTCCCTGGGCTGTGCGGGTAAGTACACCAGGGCTCTCTGGGATGGCTGCTACACGCGGACTGTGTATGAAGCCTTCCAAACCCACAGTGGCTCGGTTGTGGAGTAAGCCCTATAAAAGGAAGGGGACCCTATTTAAGTATAGCCATGTTCTTTAGCATTGTTTTCTTGAACTTGTAAAGTGAATTTAGAAAAAGAGACTGCAAACCATTAATGAGGGTTTTCGTTCCTCTCAGCGCTCCTGGAAGCCCAGGATGTGGAACTTTACCTGAGACCTCTGAGAAGACATGTTCGGTGTCTCCAGGAGACCGAATTCCCGCGGATCGGTGCGCTCATCGCCCCGTTATTTCATACCACCTGCCTCATCTGGAGTCATTCCAAGTTTTATAATACTCCTGCTCGGATTATAGTTCTATTGCAAGAGTTTTGTAATCTCTTCATTAACCAGGTATGTAGTATTAAAAAAAAAAAAGAACAATCATTGCCATGTGGTAGGTTTTAATAAACCAATGAAGAGCAAATAAATCCAGTCTACAGTAAGAACTATTTTCCTTTGTTTTCTCAGTAAGGACCTTTATGGTAGCAAAGACCAGGTGACTTTTTATTCTAAATGGCAGAGAAGCTCTGGAAATCCGTCCAGTGCATTCAAAGGACAGATTGTTACTGGATTGAATACTCTATCTTTCTTTAAAGAGACTGAAGGCAGCTTCTAGTAAAAGGCAGATAGGTAGGGCGCCTCGGTAGCTCAGTTGGCTAAACGTCTGGCTCTTGATTTTGGCTCTGGTCATGGTCTCAGGGTTATGGGATTGAGCCCTGCATCAGGCTCCAGTGCTGAGCGAGGAGCCTGCTTGAGATTCTCCCTCTCCATATGCCCCTCTCCCACTCCCCCCTCCTCAAAAAATTAAATAAGAAAAGGCAGATAGGCCTAGTCCTTTCTTTGTAGCTTTCCCTTTGGTTTCCAAAGGAACACTGATGGGAGACTTTGGAAAGTAAAGTAAGAGAACCTGGCTGAGAAAGAGTGCTGAAAAAATAGTAATGCAATTGTATTAAAAAATTGATTCATAGTTGACCTTTAAAAATCTCTTGTTTATATTTCTCTGTTCTTCACTTGGAAAATGTTTTTAAAAATTGAACTGCGTTCTTAAATATTCTCTATGAACTTTAATTCTTCATGGGTCCATAAAATCAGAGAATATTATGTAATTTGAGAGCTAAAAGATACTTGGAGGGCACATAACCCCATGGTTCTCAGTCGCGGCTGTGTCTGAGTCTGCTTGAGCTGCCGTAACGAGATACCACAGACTGGGGTGGCTTTATTTTCAGAAATAGTTTTCTCACAATTTCAGAGTCGGGGGCTCAGTATGGTTGTGTTCTGGTGAGAGGGTTTTTTTTTTCCTGGCTTGCAGTCGCTGCGTTTTCTCTGTGCCCTCACATGGTAGGGAGAGAGCTCTTTTTCTCTTCTTATAAAGTCACAGTCCTGTGACATGAGGGTCCTGCTCTTAGGACTCCATGGAACCATAATGATCTGAAGACCTATTTCTAGACAGTCACGTTGGTGATGAGGGCTTCAGCATATGAATCTGGGGGGAGAGACAATTCTCGTCACAGCAAACTCCGTAAGCAGGAAGTGTATCTGTACCGGAAGGAGTTCTTGTAAAAACAAATGCCAGAGAAGCAGGATCTGCATCTGTAGGGCTTGGACTGCGAGTTGTTAAGGTTGCTTTCCATGAGAAGTGGATCGCCTCCAGCTGCAACTGAGGATCTGAAGGGGAAAAAAAAAGTATAAATTCCTGTGAACTGGAATGATAAGAAAGCAGTGGCTTCTGGAACAGCTTGTTTGAGAGGTCTCAGATGATAATTTTTTTTTTTTTTTTTAAGATTTTATTTATTTGACAGAGAGAGAGAGAGATCACAAGTAGGCAGAGAGGCAGGCAGAGAGAGGGGGGTAGAGCCTGATGCGGGGCTCGATCCCAGGACCCTGAGATCATGACCTGAGCTGAAGGCAGAGGCTTAACCCACTGAGCCACCCAGGCGCCCCTCAGGTCATAATTTCAAAGTTCGCTGCCATCCTCCATTCTGGTCATTGTGTTGGACTTTATTCTCATCACTTGTTAAGTAAGATGGCTTTTAGTAGCTCCAGATGTATACCCTTCTCATAGAGTAAGTTCCCTGGAAAGGGGCTGTCCTTCTTGCTTGGTCTGGTGCAGTGGGTTCTGCTTCCATTCTGGGAGCGATCTTTGTGGCAGAGGAGATAGGCTACTTGGCACAGTTCTGGGTCACTTGCTCAGAGGAGGGTGGATGACTGTGATTGACCTAAATCTCGGATCTAGACTAATGCCTCCCAGTGGTGTTGACACTGTGACTCACGTGGAAAATAAAAATGCTTTCCTGTACAGTTGGGTGATTTGGAGGGCATCTGGAGCCCTGAAAGTGTGCTCGTAGAGCAGGCTAACGGCTTGGAGCTCCTGCCGCCCCAGGCCCCAGAACCTTACTGTAACAAGCAGGAGAGTGAACATCGTTGTAGGATAAACAGCAGTGGCTTGGGAACTGTATTTCAATCCAGTCCCTGATATTTTTTTAGATAAATTACCTGAGACTTGAAAAATGACGTTATTTGCTCAATTTCCCTGAGAATTTAGGGTGAAATCCAGATTAGAGAATAGGTCTCCTAACTTGTGAGATGGAGTTTAGTGTGTGTGTGTCTCTCTGCCTTTAAAGAGGTGGAGTATATGGAGAAGGACTTTGGCCTCAGACCAACCTGAACTCAATTGTAATTGAAACACTTGAGGAGGAGTTAAATGGGTTCTTGAGACCTCAGTTTCCATATCCGTAAGAGAGTAATGTCCAGTTCATGGGCTGTTTTGAGGATCAAGAGGTAATCTAAGTTGAGTGCCCAGTGTGGCATTTAACAGGGGCTCAGTCAAAGCTAGTTCTAAGCTATTGACTTTCCAATTAGTTGCAGCTATTGATGGGAGATAACAACAGATCAGTTCCTTGCTGTATTTTATTCTCTCCTTTGGCTTTGTTTTCTTTTTCTTTATCGGTAAGCAAGTGTGCTGGGTCCTAATGGCTTTGGATGTCCATGTTAAAGACCATGATCCCTATGGAAGAGTCAACAGTGTGTACTCACAACTTCTGCTATACCCATTTTAAAGGATCCGCATCTCATTTTGAGATTTACTAAAACTTTTACTACAAAGCCCTGCTAATGTATCAACTCCGGAGGTGGTTATTTATTGTAGTAGGTAGCTTACAAGAAGTCCTGTAAGCCTGTAAACCTGTTATCCCTGGCTGCTAGTCTATGGCAGTGGCCAGTTTGCCAGGCTCCCAAGGAAATAATGTAGCTTCCCTTGTTGCTTAGTGTTTCTGGCTCCTTTCCAAATGTTCTGATGACGTGATTTCCTTGATTCTCAAGTGGACTTGGTAGTGAATGTGTCCCAACATGTTAGGAATAACAAATCAGTAATGGGCCAACTTTTGTACCTGGGTCGCCTGAAGAGCTGAACTCTCCTCAAGTCTTCCCCAGTGATCTGCTGTCTAGTTTCTTATATTAACGAGCACTGTATAGTGCCTTTTATTTGCTAGGAACTCTTGTAAGCCTTTACAAAAACTACAAATGTAATTCCCTAGCAATGCTGTGACATAGAGATGCTATTAGTAATCCATTTTATAATTTAAAAAAAATCCCTTGAACTCAAGAGAAGATAAATAGCTTTCCTAAGGTCACCCAGTTTTTAAGTGGCACAGTTTCTTAGCCATTACACTAGGCCCCATATTTTAAAATAACAGTTTTGATTTTTAATTACAATGTAGTATGTGGCATACTAATGATAAATGTAGAATATTTTCATTGCATATAATTTATAATAATAGAAATAGTCCTGCACATCCATCACCATAAAATTCAGCCATTTTTGTTTTATACTCTCAAAATTTACACATATTTATGCATTTTATCACACATATAATTTTTTTTTTACTAGCTCCTTGAAAAATTATTTTATCGTTGGATATTTAGGCTGCTTCTAGTCGCCTCTATTATACACGATATGCAGAAAACAACTTTATATGAGAGTCCTTTTTCCTTAACTTGGATAATTGGTTTAATATAAATTCCTGGTAATGATCAAAGGGTACAATCTTTTCATGACCCTTGAATAATTTTTGATATTTACACATTCTTTTTTAAAAGGTTGTATCAATTACATTGCTATTACCCGTATGTAATACATTTTACTGTAACTCACCAGCTTTGAGCAGTACCTTTTTTTTTTTTTTAAGATTTTATTTATTTGAGAGAGCGAGGGAGTGAGTATGAGTAGGGTGAGGGGTAGAGGGAGAAGCAGACTCCCCAGTGAGCAGGGAGCCCAATGCAGACTCGATCCCAGGACCCTGGATTATGGCCTGAGCTGAAGGCAGATGCTTAACCGACGGATCCACCCAGGCACCCTGAGCATTACAATTTTTAAAAAAATTGGGGCGATTCATTGGGTGTATAGTGGTACCATGTTGTTTAATTTGTACCTTGAAAATTTATGTCGTTACACATTTTGTGTTTTTTATAATTTCATCATGTAGCTTTCATATCCTTTGTATTCCATGAATCTATCGACCTTAATGAATTTATGGAACATTTGAACCCTCACTGTGTTAAACATCAGAGGTAATAACTTGGCATTCTGTCATCTGTATTTGGCTAATACATCAGTGCAATGTTTTTATTTTCTGCGGTATTTAAAAATTTTAGGAAAATGTTGCTTAAATTGAGGGGAGGTCTCATTTAAATTTTGGTGTTCCAGCCTCCATTGAAAAGTCCGAGGTCTCACAGCGCTGGCTGTGTCATGGCCATTGGCACAGCGTGTTGCGAGGGCTTTAGGTACTTCTTTGGAAAGGTCGTGTGCTGTCTAGGTGACCGTGGTCACCACCATTTGCTGTTGTTCCTGGTTGGTTCCATTCATTTTCTTTTTCTTTTTTTTTTTTAAGATTTTATTTATTTATTTGACAGAGAGAGAGATCACAAGTAGGCAGAGAGAGAGGGGGAAGCAGGCTCCCCGCTGAGCAGAGAGCCCGATGCGGGGCTCGATCCCAGGACCCTGAGATCATGACCTGAGCCGAAGGCAGAGGCTTTAACCCACTGAGCCACCCAGGCGCCCCTCCATTCGTTTTCATTCTATGACTGATCTTTCTAGGCATTCCAGTTACATATCCTTTTTATTTTAGAAGTAAATGTGTTTCTCTTCACTTGTTTTCTAACAGTGGCCATTAACATAGTCATTTAGGCCACATTTATAAAAGGCATCATCTCATCATCTGGCCACCTCAGTTGATGGCATACTGGAGTTGTGATAATGGGGTCTTTTTTTTTTTTTAAATGACTTGCTTCTTTTCTCTGGTAACCTGACTCTATTCCCTATTTGTCTACCTCATTACCACTCCAGGCCCACCACTCTGTCCATTCCATAGCTTGGTATCTCTTTTGTGGATATTGTTCTTAAAGATCCTAGTGAAGAGGTGTGTCTGGGTGGCTCAGTCTGTTAAGCATCTGCCTTCAGCTCAGGTCATGATCCTGGGATCTCAGGGATCGAGTCTTGCATCAGGCTCCCTGCTCCGTGGGGCGTCTGCTTCACTCTCTCTCCCTCTGCTGTTCCCCCTGCTTGTGCTCGCTCGCTTTCTGTCAAATAAATAAATTTTTATTCAAAAAGATCTTAGGGGCTCCTGGGTGCCTCAGTTGTTAAGTGGCAGCCTTTGGCTCAGGTCATGATCCCAGAGTCCTGGGATCGAGCCCCTCATCAGGCTCCCTGCTCAGAGGGGAGCCTGCTTCTCTGTCTCCCGCTCCCCCTGCTTGTGTTCCCTCTCTTGCTGTGTCTCTCTCTGTCAAATAAATAAATAAAAATCTTTAAAAATAAAAATAAATATATTAAAAAGATCGTAGGTGAAGAAAAGTTTAAGTCTGAGAGGCGAGCTTGGAAAAGAGATGTCGTGTTTGAGCAAAAGTAAGAATCTATAAAAGCACATAAAAAAGAAAAGCAGTAGCTTAGAGGCAGGCATCCAGCTAAGATAGTATCATTGGTAAAATGCTTAATTAATAATTGATTAATTGGCTTATTGATAAATAAATTGACTAACAGTATTTTAGTGCATAAGGCCTCTGAAGTGGGGACCAGTTCATCCTAAATCCCATGGGTTTTTTGTTGGTGTGTGCTGAGACTATTGAGTATGAGGGAATAGAGTACTCATGGTTGGTTATGCTCCAGAGAGTGGCTGTAGGAAGCAGAAAAGAATTCGGAGTTTAAGAGCTAAAAGGGATTTTGAGTTTCACTTAATTCATCTCGCTCCTTTCATAGATGAGGAAACAGATCCTCTGAGATAATTTAGCTAATATCCCAAGAGCAGTTAGTGGCCCCTAACTGGATCATAGCCAGGTCTCCTGCCTCCTGTTGATCGTTTTTGCCTCACACACCCTACTGCCCATGGAAAGGATATAGACTAGATTTTCTGATCTCTGGGATATTTAGTACTAGGAGTGCTATACCCTTGTCTTTGGGAGGTCAGTTGCTGTGATTGTCTCATTTGTGTGAAGATCCATCAGGAAGAGTAAGAATGAAAATAAGAATAACTTGCCTGGATGTTAAGTTAGATCCAGGTAATTAAGTCACAGGGGTCTCCTGAAACCTAGAAGGCAATTGAGTCATCGCCATCGATTTTTTTTTTTTTTTCAGCTTCCTGAAAGGACACAGAGCACATTTTTTATAAAGCGTACATAAAGATAAAGGTCTCTGGAAACCCTAGCCCATACCAAAATGTTAACTCCTTTATAACACGCGGTGCTAAGGGATTACCAGTGGTTTTCTTTGGTGTTCTCTGTGCAGTGTTAGCAGCGACATGCAAAACTTATTTTTCCATGCAGTTGGAGTGGGAAGTAAGAGCATAGATGGGCAATCTACAGCTCAGACTCAAAGGATTCTAATCAGTAGGGGTTTTAGAAGCTACACATGACTTTCTTACTTACAAAGTTATGACACAGTCTGTTACATCATATAAAACTGTAGCCATTAATGGGA
This sequence comes from Potos flavus, assembly GCA_028534135.1. Lineage (NCBI taxonomy): Eukaryota > Metazoa > Chordata > Mammalia > Carnivora > Procyonidae > Potos > Potos flavus. Next base: position 45,874,223 of record CM052887.1, read on the forward strand.
GAAATAGAATACTATGTCTACATTTAGAAAAAAAATCCTTCCATCTGGTAGGTGAACTCAATGGCTTTCATTAGGTACTCCACTGAGATATGTAACAACTTTCTAAGCAACCACAGCATTCAAGGTACAATTTAAGCCTATGATTTATGTGAGTTGAAAATGCTTCAGGAAGAAATAATATACAAAAAAACCTATGGAATTTATATTTTCTTGAGGTCCTTAAAGACGGAAATTCTGAATATTCCTAACAAGTATGGTTAGGGAAGGACGTGACTGTCCTATGAGAAATTGACTGGTGTACATGAATCTGCTACTCGAGTCTGTTGTGTTTTTTTTTAATAAGTAGTCTCCATGTTGAACATGGTGCTTGAACTTTTGCCTCTGAGATCAACAGTCATGTGCTCTATTGACTGAGCCAGCCAGGTGTCCCTACATGGGTCTTTCTCTTAAAAACCCCTCTTACCTTTCCATTTCCTCTACTTAAAACTAGTTTATATAGCATTATTTCCACTAGATTTTATGTCCTATAATGTTAGCAGAAGAGATGCTTGCTAACCTAAGAGAATTGCCAGTGATACCCTTAACTATATTAGCGCTTTCTCACTATTGAAAATGACCCAGTGCTACCAGGTAAGGTGAGCATATTTTTTAAAGTCCATGGTCTTGAAGAGTTCCCCTTCTGGTGTGTGTATTTCTTTATATGAAAGAAAAATTATGAAGAATATTTGTAGTGAGAATACCCATGCAAATTCTCATTGTACAGTTGTCATACCTGGAAAGCTTAGCAAAAACTTAGTCATTGCTAGAAAGTATATTCGGAAATTGTAGAGTCTCCTGTAGATAATTCTAATGTATACAAGTATGTCATTGAAATCCAAATGTCTGAATTCCTAGAATTTACTTTTTGTCTCACAGCATTGCTAGCCCAATTCTAGCGATGTATCACTTAAAACTGATTCATTGAGGGGTGCCTGAGTGGCTCAATCCATTAAGTGTCTGACTCTTGGTTGCCACCCTGGTCATGATCTCAGGATCATGATGAGCTCGAGCTCCAGGATAGGCTCAGTGCTCGGTGTGGAGTATTCTTATCCCTTTCCCTCTCCCTCTGTTCTTCTACCTCCACCCAGTGCTTCTCACTCTCTCAAATAAAATCTTAAAAAAAAAAAAAAAAAAAAGATTGAGGGACGCCTGGGTGGCTCAGTCTGTTAAGTGTCTGCCTTCGCCCGGTTATGATCCCAGGGTCCTGGGATCTAGCCCCATGTTGGGCTCCTTGCTCAGTGGGAGCCTGCTTCTTCCTCTCCCTCTGAGTCTCCCTACCATGTTCTCTCTTAAGTAAATAAACAAAATCTTTTAAAAAAAAATTATTGAAAAAAATAAAATGATTCATTGAAACAGATGTTTTCACTAAAAAAAAAAACTTTTAAAACATATTTTTTGATCAGTTTCCTTTTATTAAATCCTAGGCAATAGCTTACCTTTCACCTGAAGACCTTTTGAAAGGAGAAGTTGAAGACTCTTTGGAAAAGGTTCAGGTGGCCATTAACATCTTAAAGACTTTCAAAAAGTCTTTTTTCAACTACAGAAAAGAATTGGCAACCTATTTTAAGGGAAATAAGGAACTAAAACCATGGGATTTCCAGTCTCAACTGGTGTTTTGTAGATTTGACAAATTTCTGGACCGTTTCATGAAAATAGAGGTATTTATTGACTCGTGATTTATTCGTATTGTGGGTGGGTTAAAAAATCTTGTTTTTTTGTATCACTCAGGAGATAGTTTATTCTGTTTGGATGGGAGAGAGGGGGATCTCCTTTCTCAGTAATCATGAAGTGCTGCCAAGGCCAGTGCTGTTAAGGTTGCTTTATAAGCTTCGCTTTGATTTCTTTCTTCTTCTTTTTTTTTTTTTTTTAACTCATTTTTGATTCTTTTAGTATACTGAGTATAAATGAGACTCTGTTATGTATTAGTGACCTTTGACTTCTAACTTGATAAGCTCTTGGAAGACCATTGTAAATCAGGAATCTTTAAACTGTATCCTTTTTTTCCCTTTATATGTTCGACATTGAGATTCTATACCTGGAAAACCCATTTGATTATCTAAAATACCACATTATCTTGCAGGATATAAATATATGGACTATAAAAATACTAAAGCCTGTCATTAAAAAAAGAACATGGAAATATGTGCTGTGCATAAATGTGTTTCAGATACTTAAAAAACAAACATTGAATACACGCATGTACAAACATTCACACGTGTAGTTGGAGCCAACTGGCTAAGGGTTTTTTTTTTTAAAGAAGGGGATCTAGTGGCAGTGCCTTCGACTCTTTGTAAAGCTCCTTCAAGCTTTACAAAGCTCTTTGAAGAAAGCTGGACTGTCTTATTATCATAAAACTTGTATTTCATCCAAAATTAGAGCTTTGTGTTTTGAAAATTCCTATCCCTTAATCAGCCTGAATGCCTCTCAAAGTCTGAGTGCTAAATGCCTACCTACGGGCGACTGGTCCCCCTTCCCTAACAGTCTTACACCCCCTTTCAGTAAGGGAGGTGATTCACTGCAGAGTAGAGGTGGCTGAAGATAGGATTTTAGATATTACCTGGGGATCTGAGGTAGGATTGGAAGGATGTAAAATTACAGAATGATAAGTTTAGCGCTGGTAAAGTAGATGTTGCCTATACTGCTAGAAAATTCTCAGGAAATGTGAAAATGGGAATATGATTTTAAAAACAGTAACTCTGTTCACTTAAATCATTTATAATTTTCTGTCATGGAAGTGTCCATTAACTCACTGATTTTTTTTGAATGCTTGAAAGTGTTTTATCTTTGCAACTTTAAAATGCTCCTGTCCCATTCAAGGTGGTGGACAGATCTTTATTGTACTATGTTTTTACAAAGGATATCTTTGTCACCATATTGGAATTTGAAAAGCTGGAAAGACTTGAATTTGGTGGTACCAAAGGAGCGATTTTAAATGGACAAATCCACGAGATGACGGAAGAATTTATGGAACTGCGTGAAGTTTTTAAACAGAGCACTTATGACCCATCTGATTACAGTAATACGGTAATACTGTACCTTTGCATTTTCATTGCATAGAACCCTGTAATTTTAAAGCTAGAAAGAATGGGAGGTCAGAGTGGTAATAGGTACCGTCTGGTAGAATCTCTCTAGGATGAAAGAGGTTAAATGACTTGCCGCAAGTCGCTTATCTACTTAGTGGTAGATCAGGGACTGGAACTTAGGCCTTTGCATTTAGAAGTTGGGAACATTGACAACGGTTTCTAATGTAATAGTGGACTCAGTCTGGATTTGTTTCTGGCTTATGTGTATTGAAAAGGAAGTTTTCACATTAACTCATTTCTGTACGACTCTCTGATGTCTCTGTAACTTGTGTGTTTTATTTTATCCTTTCCCTGAATCACTGGATAATTTTTTGGTCTATTTGAACATTTAGTTTCAGTCTATTCACTACATATATTATGAAGATGCGTATTGTCTCTTATATATTTTTAGTGTTTTTCTTTAGTATTCTTTGTAGTTTCATAATTTCAGGCTCAAGGAAATAAGGGGAAGCTTTCAGACATTGTTTTCTGCCACTCCCAGCATTGTTAGTTGTCCGGGGACTTACCTGGGAGCCTCCCCCCAGCTCTAGGATAAGAATAGCTTCATTTCAATTGTTGGCCAAGAACAGTGAAGTTCAGATACCAAAGAAAGAAAAAAAAAAAGATTTCACTTTTGTCTTCATTTTTTTTATACAGAATGTGAATTTCTTCACTGTTTATATTTGGTCAAATAATGGGTTCTTTGTAATGCACAAGTGCAGTGAGTTAGCCTTGTTACAGACAAGGTCAGCAAACTTAATCCTTTTGAACTCTAGTCCACTTTTGGGAAGTGGAAGTAATGGCAAGAGGACGTGGTCATTGTGTGTCCTGCTGTTTTGTGCAAAAGTAGGAGGAACCCAGGACCCTGGTGAGTAAGAGCCTTAGCTCATCTCCAGAGCCTAGTAAGATGTCTCTCCCACGTGGCGGGCATTCCAGGCATCTGGATGGAATAGAACTCTTGCAGCGCCTTGGTTTAGCTCTCCTGAGCAACTTGGCAGAGGAGTGTGAGACCCACTGTGCAGAGGATCCTCAGGTGCTCTTGAGTAGCTAAGTCTGGATTTCCTCATGATGGGAACACCTGGCAGGTTTTCGGAGCGCCAGGGTTGGAGAACGAGGCGAGGTTTAGCTGATGTCACTACCTTGGCAATGCCAGAGGTCCTGAGTTTATCCTTCTGTCTGCCCAAAGCCTGGCACAGTCACAAACAAGGAGGAATACAATATTCCTTTGCTCTTGACATACATATTTGCTTGGTATTTGTATTTTGGTATTGAGTATTTTGAGGCCCCATTTATTTTGCAAGTAAAATGGGGAAGGCTTACTCCTTTTTTTTTTTTTTTTAAGATTTATTTATTTGAGAGAGAGAGTACATGCACAAGCAGGGGGAGGGGCAGAGGGAGATGAAGAGAGAGAATCTCAGATAGACTCCCTGCTGAGTGCAGAGCCCAACATGGGCCCCTTGGTCTCACAATGGCAAGATCATGCCCCAAGCCAAAATAAAGAGTGAGACCCCCAACCGACTGCACCCCTCAGGCACCCCTGGGCTTACTTCTGATGTCCGTGTCTGGTTTAAGACATCAGTAACCTGCCCTTGAAGTTCTCCTTCATCCTCCTATCTGGTTATTTCGCTTTAGAAGAGAACCTAGAAGTTCCTTGACTTTGGGCCTTCCTTAAAATTAAAATACTAATTAACTAAAAGTTCATTTAATTGCTTTTCTTGTGTTGAAGAGTTTTCCTTTTTGTTGCTTTTAAAGATTGTATTTATTTGTCAGAGCGAGAGAGAGAGAGAGAGAGAGAGAGAGAAAGAGCAAAAGCAGGGGGAGGGGAAGGCAGAGGGAGAAGCAGGCTCCCCGCTGAGCAGGGAGCCCAATGTGGGGCTCCATCCCAGGACTCTGGGATCAGGACCTGAGCCGAAGGCAGACACCTAACCTACTGAGCCACCCAGCTGTCCCAAGCTTTGCTTTTTTATTTTTTTAATTTTTTTTTACGTGTGCCCTGGTTATCAGTGTTGCTTCAGAATGTTGCAGTGATGATGTATTTTTAGCTTAATAAACTTTGTATTTGGGGCTTTTTAGCTGAATTCATTGTATTGATTTTTGTGATGAATTCAGTTGGTAATTTTTAGGACATTTTCTCAAATTACTTCCATCCTGGTATATTCATACAGATATAGCCACATGCCCACCCCGTGCCCTTCTCTTCCCACTGCATACACTTCTGCACGTTCCCTGGTCCCCGGTTAATACACACTAGCGCTAACATAGTAGTTGAGTGTATCATGACTTTAGTATAATAATGGTTCAAATATGTTAAAGTAAATTAAGGAAATAATTGCTAATTTGCATTTGAATATGCTAGTACTTGTTTCTTTCAATCAATCTCAAGCCTATAATCAGGCAAAAGAGATGAGCCACTGTGGTCCGTTTACAGAACATAAGGATTTTCTCAGGTGTATCCTTAAAAAAATTTCTGCATTTCTCAATTATTTTTATCTTTTTTTTAAAGATTTTATTTATTTATTTGACAGAGAGAGAGCACAAGTAGGCAGAGAGGGAGGCAGAGAGAGGAGGAAGCAGGCTCCCCACTGAGCAGAGAGCCCGATGCGGGGCTCGATCCCAGGACCCTGAGACCATGACCTGAGCCGAAGGCAGAGGCTTAACCCACTGAGCCACTCAGGCGCCCCCTCAATTATTTTTGAATAGAAAGATCACTTCAGGTATTTTCTTAGACTTCTTCCTATGGAACTTCTGAGATTTAGACAATTAAGGAGAGACTTGGATTATTATTTATTTATTGTTGAAATTGATTTGACATATAACATGTAGATTTAAGGTGTACAACTTGTTACTTTTATACATTCATATATTGTAATATTATTGTCATTGTAATGAAAATAAGCACCTCTATCACACCACATAATTATGCTTACTTTTTAGTGGTTGGAATCATTATGTTCTAGTCTCTTGGCAAGTTCGATATTACATGAATGTAGACACAACAGTATTGTATTAAAATAACAAACTTGCTAAGACATTTGCTTTATTAGTTGTTTTGAATAGCTAGTCAGATCGCTTCAGGCCCAGCAGCTTTGCTTTGCTGACATTTTGAGGTGTTACTTGCTTAGTTACCTGCAGAATTCTCTTTAATCAGGTGTGGTGGCTATTCATGAGAGGAACGTCTCGGCTCCACTTAGTCCCTGTTACTCAAGAGTCTATTCGTATTTGCTGAGCAATTGCTGGGTACCAGGAGTGGTGCCGAATCGTCACACGTTCCTGTTGCATTCTCACTATAACCCTGAGAGTGATGTCCAGGCGGATAACAAGCAAATTACCCTGGGAGGGGAACCGATTCCAGCCCCGAACTCCGAAGCCCATGCCCCGCACTCTCTCCCCTGCGCCCCTCTGACTCTTCAGTATTTGCCTCCCTTGTTGTCTCCTTGTTGAAATGAAGGGAATAAGTTCATCTGGGAACGGAGGAGGGTGCTGTGGTCCGATGATGAATTGACCTGAGCGCCTGTGCCCCGAGGTGGGCTGATCCGAGATGCAGTGTCTTTTGCTTCCAGTCTGTCATTATACCAGAATCTAAAATACATTTTCCAAGTTGTTCTTGAGTGAATCCATACTAGGTTGTATTCCAGTTCCTACAGTTAGTCCTCTGTTCTGTTCTAGTCTACCAAATGATTAAGTCTTCTATCACTGTATGTAGCATTTTCTAGTTTTAGTGATAAAAACTTGTTAATCTACAGGATTTTCATGTCTCACCTGCTTATTTTTTGAGATAAAATTTATTCTTTAAAAACATGACATTCTTTTGGAAACATAATGTTGCAAAAATATAGTCTCGTTCTTCTTACCCTGCTGTCTTTTTCCTTAATCTTCCATTTTTTTCTCCCCAAAGGCACCCACCATTAGGAGTTTCTCGTATAATATTCCAAGGATACTTAGTTCATAGGCACTAGCAAATCCATGTATGGATTCTCTTGTGTTCTGCTTTTGCACAGATAGCCTTCTCTACACATCACTTACACCTTGCTCTTGTTACTTAATAAATTTTGGTAGTCATTTTGTATCACTACAAAAGCATTGCCTACTTCTTAAACAATTGCGTATCATTGCATTGTATTTATGTACTATTTATTTTTAAATGTTGAGGTAGTAGATAACATTCTTTAAAGATACATTTAGGAACTTCTGCTTCTGGGAAGATGAAATAGATGTACTTTTCCATATACCTTTTAGTAAGTAGGACTAAAGCACTGATTACTTTATATAAACTAAGACTATAGGATTAAAAGAAGGCCAGTTGGCTAGAGACTTTTCTTATTACTTGAAATTTACCTAGACATGGAACTGGATACACTGGCAACCTGGAAACACCAATGGGTCCAGACATAACTTGCCCTAGTAAAAGCCTGATCTCTCTCTCTCTCTCTCTCTTTTTTTTTTTTTAAGCCTGATCTCTCTTAAGGGGGCAGCATAGTAAGAAAACTTGCACATATAATCTTTCTAGTTCAGCCAAACCCTACAGAAGAAACGGTGTCCTACTCCCATTCATGCCAGCAAAGACCGAGTGGGGAGCCTAGACTTAAAATTAGTCTGGGGACACCTGGTTGGCTCAGTCAGTGAAGCTCTGCCTTTGGCTCAGGTTCTGATCCTGGGGTCCTGGGATCAAGTCCCACATTGGGCTTCCTGCCCCTTCTTGCCTTCCCTTCCCTCTGCTTGTTCTTTCTCTCTCTCTCTGTCCCTCTCTCCCTCTCTCCTTCCCCCTTTCTCTCTGATAAATAAATAAAATCTTTTAAAAAAAGTCTGTAACAGGTGTATCAGGAGGTGTGTCGCCTCCCCCCTGGGATGGTGCCAGAGATTGGCTAATTAGAGAGCTGAGATTGTCATCCTGCCTGGTCACTAAAGAGCTCACTCTTTGTGGAGTCAGTGGAGACCCCACGAGAATCCTGGACTTTCTTCCTCATCCAGTAGCATCCTTACCCCACTGGGGTGATGTCAGAGAAAGCCTGCTGGAGAGTCAGGACTTTGACCATGGCCAAGTGGTAACTAAGTCACCTACGCTGTGGCATCTGTGAAGACCACATGGGGAACTTGAATGCCCAGCTATGGTAAAGAGCTCCCCACACTTTGGTAATAACCAATGCCAGGTGAGAACCTGGACTTCTGTCTCTACCTGCAGTGATGAGGCTGGAGCAGTATCGGAGAAAATCAGCTAAAACAAGTTTCAAGATCCAGAGTCTCATAATATGAGGATGTCCAGAGTCAATTGAAAATGACTTACTATACCAAGAGCCGGGAAGATCTCCGAATGAGAAAGACCACTAGTAGATGGCAACATTGAGATGACAGAGATGTTAGAATTCTCTCACGGATTTTAAAGAGCCAGGCTAAAAATGCTTCAATAAGTAATTATGAATGTACTTGAAACAAATGAAAAAACAGCCTCAGTAAAAAAATACCAATTTTCAGCAAATAGACGATAGAACGAATGGGAATTTTAGAACTGAAAAAGAGAATAAAATATGAAGCACAGGGATGGGGTTTGATGGCAGAATTGCGGGATAAAGACTTCACTCCCTGGAAGGTAGAGCAATAGAGACCACTCAGCCTGAACACTAGGGAGGGCATAGACTGCAAGAGAAGGAGCAGAGCCTCCGGGGCTTGTGAGAGTGTACCAGACCTCGCATTTGTGTCGCTGGACATGGAGAAAGACCAGGAGGCTGAAGGTCTCAAAGAAATAATGCCTGAAAACTTGCTGAATTTGGCAAGATAGAAACCTGCAGATTCAAGAAGAAATAAGAACTCAAGAGAGGTAAGTCCAAGGATCAACCCAGAGAATTCTATGCCAAGAGACTTAATTAAACTTTAGAAAACTGAAGACAAAAAATCTTCAAAGCAACAAGGAAAGCCTTGCCTAAGAGGAAGGATGATTTGAATGACAGGGAATTTCTAATCAGAAATCATGGGGGCCAGAAGGAAATGGCAAAATATTTTTCAAGCCCTGAAAGAAAAAAATCTGTTAACTCAGAGTTCTCTACCCAGTGAAATATACCCTTCAGGAATTAAGGACAAATCAAATTCTCAGAACAAAAACTAAGAGAATTTGTCACCAGTAGACTGACCCTCAGAGAACAGCTGAAGGAAGTTCTCATGACAGAGGAAATGATAAAACACGGAGCCTTGGGACACCAGGAAGAACATGGTAGGGAAAAATATGTGTAAAAATAAGAGACTTTCCCTGTCCTCTTGAGTTTTCTAAATTGTTTGACAGTGAAAGCAAAAAATAGAACACTGGTTTTAAATGTATGTACTGAAAATATTTAAGACCATTGTATTTTAAACAGAAGAGGATAAAGGGATTGAAATGGAGGTAACGTTTTTGTTTTTGCGTATTTAAAAATTGTGATAAGATGTTTTATATTTTACTTTTTTTTCTTTTAAGATTTTATTTATTTATTTGACACAGAGAGAGATCACAAGTAGGCAGAGAGGCAGGCAGAGAGAGAGGGGGAAGCAGGCTCCCTGCTGAGCAGAGAGCCCAACTCGGAACTCGATCCCAGGACGCTGCAATCATGACCCGAACTGAAGGCAGAGGCTTTAACCCACTGAGCCACCCAGGTGCCCCACATTTTACTTTCGTGTCCATTTTTAACTGTACAGTTAAATGGCATTAAGTATATTCACAGTGTTGTACAATCATCGGTTTTATCTACTTCTAGAGCTTGTTATCATCTCACATGGAAACTCTGTACCCATTAAATGACAACTCTCCCTTGCCCCCTCCCCTCAGTCTCTGGTGATCTCCAGTCTGCTTTCTGTCTCTGAACATATTTATTTTACGTATCTCATGTTAGTGGACTGGTATGATGTCTTTTGTGTCTGGCTTATTTTACTTAACGTACTGTCTTGAAGGTTCATCAAATTACAGCATGTGTTGAAATTTCATTTTTTCAAGGCTAGGTAATAATGTAAATGCTGAAATTCATTTATTGATGAATACTTGGGTTGTTTCTATCTTTTGGCTCTTGTGAATAATGGTGCTGTAAAGAATATATATAAGTATTTGTTAGTCCTTTTCTCTTCTTTGGGGTATATACCTAGGATTAGAAAGGATTGATTGTGGGGCACCTGGGTGGCTCAGTCAGTTAAGTGTCCGTCTCTCACTTTTAGCTCTGGTCATGATCTCAGGGTCCTTAGACTGAGCCCCGACTTTGTGCTTAGTGAGGAGTCTGGTGAACATTGTCTTTCTCACTCTCCCTCTGTCTTTCCTCCTTCCCCATGCATTCTCACACACACTCTCTCTCAAGTAAATCTTTAAAAAAAAAAATACTCGATGGAGTGATAATTTTATAGTTAGGTTTTTTTTCTTAAAGAGTGTGAGCACAAATGGGGAGGGGCAAGAGTAGAGGGAGAGGGAGGAGCAGACCTCTCCCCTGAGCAGGGATACCAATGCGGGGCTCGATCCTGGGAATCATGACCTGAGCTCAAGGCAGGAGCTTAACCGACTGAGCCACCCAGGTGCCCCTATATTTAACTTTTTGAGGAATTTCTAAACTATTTTCCATAGTGGTGGAACATTTTTGCTTTTCCACCAGCAGTGCAGAAAGATTCCAGGATCACCATGTCCTCACCAACACTTACTAATTTTCTTTTTTCTTCTTTTTCCTTTTCTTTTTCTTTGCCGTCCTAATGGCTGTGAAGTGATAGCTCATTGTGGTTTGATTTGGATTTCCCTAATAACTAGTAATTTTGGTCTTTTTTTTTTAAGTACCTATTGGCCATTTTTATATCTGTGAAGAAATGTCTGTTCAAGTCTTGTGCCCTTTTTTTTTTTTTGAATTGGTTTCTTTTGTTGTAGTTCTTCCTATATTCTGGACATTAATCCCTTATTAGATATAAGATTTACAAGTAGTTTCTCCCATTCTGTGCATTGTCTTTACACTGTTTTTACACTTTACACTTGTTTTTGATGCAAAAAAGTTAACTTTGAAGTCACATTTATCCGTTTTTTTCTTTTGTTGTCTTTTACTTTTGATGTCATGTCTAAGCAATGATTGCCAAATCCAATGTGGTGAAGATTTTCTCCAGTGTTTTCTTGTAAGAGTTTCATATTTTAACTCTTATATTTAGGTCTCGATCTACTTTAAGTTAATTTTTGTATATCTTGGGGCACCTGGGTGACTCAGTTGATTAAATGTCTGCCTTGGGTTCAGGTCATGATCTCAGGGTCCTGGGATCGAGTCCCACATCAGGCTCCCTGCTTGCAGGAAACATCTCTTACCTGCTTGTGCTCACACTGTCTCTCAAATAAAAATAAGAAAAATATTTTTCTATATCTTGTGAGGATCACCTTTATTGTTCATCAGTAATGTATGGAAATGCAATTGATTATTGCATGCTGATTTTGTGTCCTGTGACTTTGATGAATACATTACTGCTAATAGTTTTTTTGGAGGAGGGTTGCAGAATCTTTAGGGTTTTCTGCATATACAATCTTTTAATCCGTTAAGAGATCATTTCACTTCTTAATTTCCACTTTTGATACTTTAATTTTTTTTTCTTACCTAATTGTTTTGGCTAGCACTTGTAATGTTATGTTGAATAGAAGTGGTGAAGGTGGGCATCCTGTGCTGTTGCCAATCTTAAGGGAAAAGATTTTAACCTTTAAACATCGAGTATGATACTACCTGTGCATTTTTGATAGATGGCCTTTATCATGTTAAGGAGATTTCCTTCCATTCTTAACTTTTTTTAAAAAAAGATTATTTATTTATTTATTTATTTATTTGACAGAGAGGAGAGAGATCACAAGTAGGCAGAGAGGCAGGCAGAGAGAGAGGGGGAAGCAGGCTCCCTGCTGAGCAGAGAGCCTGATGCGGGGCTCGATCCCAGGACCCCGAGATCATGACCCAAGCTGAAGGCAGAGGCTTTAAGCCACTGAACCACCCAGGCACCCCCTTAATTTTTTTGAGTGATTTTATCATAAAAGGGTGTTGAATATTGTCATGTTTTTTATGCATCCATTGAGATGATTGGGGTTTTTTTCTTACATTTTCTTAATGTGGAGAACTACATTGATTTTCATTTGCCATCCTTGAATTCCAGGAATAAATCTACTTGGTCATGGTGTGTAATTCCTTTAATATGCTGATCGATTCTGTTTGCTAGTTTTTGTTGAGTGTGTTTGCATCATTACTTATGAGGAATACCAGTCTATAGTTTTCTCTTCTCGTAGTATTTTTATTTGGCTTTGCTATTGGGGCGATGTTTGCCTCATAGAATGAGTTAGGAATGTTTCGTCTTCCACAGTCTTTGGAAGATTTTAAGAAGGATTGATATTAATTCTTTAAACGTTTGGTAGCATTCACCAGTGAAGCCATGTAGTTTTGGGATTTTCTTTGTTACATAATTTCTAACATACATGTCTTTGATGTCCTTGGTTAAATTTATTCTTAGGTATTTTATTCTTACTGATAGAATTGTAAATAGGATTGTTTTCTTAAGTTTTCTTACGCTGGTTTGTTATAGAAGTGCAACAGATTTCTGTATATTAATTTAGTATCCTGGAATTTCACCTAATTAACTTATTCTACTAGTTTTTTGTTTTGTTTTTTGGTGGCATCCTGAGGGTTTTCTATATATAGTACCATGCCATCAGCAAATACTGACAGTTTTACTTATTCCTTACCAATTTGGATGCCTTTTATGTATTTTTCTTATCTGATTGCTGTGAGGACTTCGAGTACTATGTTGAATAATAGTGGTGAGTGTGGACGTACTTGTTTTGTTCCTGATCTTAGAAGAAAAGCTTTCACCCTTTTAGCTTTGAGAATGATGTTATCCGCGGGTTTGACATATATATACACTTTATAAATGTGAGGTGTGTTCCCTCAAGAAGGGTGAGTTATGTTCCCTCTAAACTTACTTCGTTGATAGTTTCATGAATGGATGTTGGATTTTGTCAGATGCTTTTCCTGTATCTCTGGAGATGATGATAATGTGATTTTTATCCTTTTTATCCTTATCAAGGATCATATCCTTGATCATGGTGAGTGATCCTTTCAATGTGTTGAATTTGGTTTGCTAATTTTTACAACTATGTTCATCAAGGTTACTGGTCTGTTATTTTCTTTCCTTGTAGTGTCTTTGTCCAGTTTTGGTAACAGTATGCTGACCTCATAGAAAGAATTGGGAAGTATTTCTTCCTTTTAGATTTTTTTTTGAATAGTTAGAAAAGAACAAGTATTAACTCTTCTTTAAATGTTTGTTAGGAAAAAAAAGCGTTAGGGAAAAAAAGCGTTTGGTAGAATTCACCTTAACAGGTACCTGCTCCTAGAGTTTTGTTTGGGGGCTTTTTAGTTACTGATGGATTTTTGTTACTAGTAATTGGTCTATTCAGATTTTGTATTTCTTCCAGATTTAGTCTTAGAAGATAGCATGTCTCTAGGAATATTTCCATTTCTTCCAGGTTGTCCACTTTGTTGGTGTATTATTTTTCATAGTAGTCTCTTCTAATCCTTTGTATTTCTGTGCTATTGGTTACTTTTCCTCTTTCACTTCAGATTTTATTTGAATTTTCTTTTTTCCTTGATGAGCCTGGCTAAGGGTTTTATCATTTTTGTTCATTGTCTTAAAGAGCTAGCTCTTAGATTCATTGATCTGATCTTTTTTCATTTTTTTAGTCTTTATTTTGTTTATTTCCTTTCTGTTCTTTATTTCCTGCTATGAAGTTTGGGCTTTGTTCTTTTTTTCCTAGCTTCTTTAGGTGGAAGGGTGGATTGTTTGAGATTTCTCTGGTTTCTGGAGGTAAGCCTTTATTACTATAAATTTCCCTCTTAGGACTGCTTTTATTTGCGTTGTCTCAAAAATCTTGAACCATTGTGCTTCCATTTTATTTGCCTTCAGGTATTTTTTAATTTCCTCTTTGATTTCTTTATTGACCCGTTGGTTGTTGAGTAGCATGTTTAGTCTCCATGTGTTTGTATTTTTCAGTTTTTCTTGTAATTTCTAGTTTTATACTGTTGTGGTCCGTAAAGATGATTGATAGGATTTCAGTCCTCTTAAATTTATCAAGACCAGTTTTGTGGCCTAATATGTAATCGATCCTGGAGAATGTTCTGTGTGCACCAGAAAAGAATGTGTATTTGGCTGTATTTGGATGGAATGTTCTGTACATATCTCTTAGGTCCATCTGGCCTACCGTGTTGTTCAAAGCCACTGTTTACTAATTTTGTCTGGATGCTCTATCCATAATGTAATCAAGGTGTTAGTCTTCTAATGCATTACTGTCAGTTTCTCCATTTATGTCAGTATTGGCTTTATATATTTCTATTTATATATTAAACATATTTAGGTACATAGATATTTATAATTGTTATATCCTCTTGCTAGATTGATTTCCCTTATCATTATGTAATGGCTTTGTCTCTTATTAACAGTCATTTCTCTAAATGCTGTTTTATCTGCTGTAAGTATTGCTACCCCAGCTTTTTTTTTTTTTTTTTTTTACTTCCATTTGCATGGAATATCTTGCCCTTCACTTGGAGTTTTAAGTGTCTTTAGGTCTGAAGTGAGTCTCTTGTAAGCAGCATATAGATGAGTCCCATTTTATTTTCCATTCAGTCACCCTATGTCTTTTGATGGGAGTATTTAGACCATTTACATTTAGAGTAGTTATTGATAGGTATGTAATTAGTACCATTTTAATTGTCCTTTGCTTGTTTTTGTATTTCTTCTTTATTCTTTTGCTCTCTTCTCTAGTTAATGACTTTCTTTAATGTTATGCTTGGATTCCTTTCTGTAAATTTTTTGTGAATCATACTTATTTGGTTTTTGTTACCATGAGATTCATATTTAATATATTGTGTATTGAGCAGTCTTTATTAGGTCGATGGTCAGTTAAATTCGAATTTTTATTCTCTACTGAATGCTTTATGTATATGATATTTTATTTTTCGTCTTTTTATTCTTTGTATCCCTTAACTGATTTTTGTAGATATAATTGATTTTACTTTTAATCTTCATGCTAGCTTTATAAGTGATTGATCTACTGCTTTTACCTCTGTTGCTTTTACTGGTGAAATTTTTTTGTTTGATAATTTTCTTTTATTTATGGCTTTGCCTTTCTCGATTAAGCCCTGTTAACAATTTTTAAGGCCGACTTAGTGGTAGTGAACTGCTTTTGTTTCCCTGGGAAACTCTCTCCTTCTGTGTTGAGTGATAACCTTGCTGGGTTGAATATTCTTGGTTGTAGGTTTTTGCCTCTCACCTAAATCCCAAACCCATAGTGTATATTCACCTGCCTACTCAATGTCTGTGCTTAAATATTGGATAGACATCTCAAAATAAACTTGCAAAACTGAAACTCTACCTGTACTCAAACCTACTCTTCCCTGTCTTCTCCACCTCCAAAAATGGCACACCTAGTGGGCTATATGGTGCATGACCTTGGAGTCATTCATGATCTTGTTCTTTTCCTCATGATAAACATCAGGTTCTGTCAGATAAACCCCGAAAATATATTCAGATCTCCTGTCTGACCTGAATGACTGCATTTGCCCTGAAACTGCCTCCTCAGCCCCTTTCTTGGCTCCTTTAGGCTCTGTTCTTCCCTCAGCAGCATGAGTGCCATTTTGGAGCTAAGTCAAATCAGCACATTTCTCTAGCTAAGACTCTTCAGTAATTTCCCACGTCACTAAAAAGGACAGTTTTGCAGTTGTCAGGATGAAGAAGAAAACATTTATGACGATCCTTGAGTAATACCAGCATATTGTTGATGCTTTAATAAGTATTTGTTGAGAAGCAGCTATGTGCTCTAAGAACCCCATTAAATACTGGTACTGTAACTCTGAAAACTAAACGCGTTCGTTATACTCCCAGAGCTGTGAGTCCAGGGGACAATACTGGGAGGCGGTTACCCAGTGTGCTCGGTGCTAGGATGTGTAAAGTACAGGGTGCTGGGAGAGTATTTGTGAAGGGCCCCTTGCCAAAGGAGGTGCAGGGGAATTGAGAAAGCAACTAAAAGATAAATAGAACTGAAAAATAAATAGAAATTAAGCAGGTGAAGAGTATGTAGAAAGAAAGGGATTAGTGGGAAATTGTATCCTGCCGAGAAAGAGGATGTGACAAGGCAGATGTGATGAGATCCTAGTGTGGAAAGGGGGGAAGGTGCTGGAATAGTTCAGGGCAATCAGTACATCCCAGATCACATAGTGTTTTGTAGAGTATGGTAAGAGTTTGAGACTTTACCTTAAAAAATAGGGATTATGAATTGGAGAATTAAAAAGTAGAGTGTTGGGGCTCTGGGGTGTCTCAGTTGGTTAAGCATCTGCCTTTGGCTCAGGTCATGTGGGATTGAGCCCCACATTGGGCTCACTGCTCAGTGGGGAGCCTGCTTCTCCCTTTCTCCCGTGCTCATGCTTGATCTCTCATTCTCTCTCTCTCTCTCTCAAATAAATAAAATCTTTTTAAAAAATTAGAGTGACGGGGGCGCCTGGGTGGCTCAGTGGGTTAAAGCCTTTGCCTTTGGCTCAGGTCATGATCTCAGGGTCCTGGGATCGAGCCCCACATCGGGCTCTCTGCTTGGCAGGGAGCCTGCTTTCCCCTCTCCCTCTGCCTGCCTCTCTGCCTGCTTGTGATCTCTGTCAAATAAATAAAATCTTTAAAAAAAAATTAGAGTGACATAAGATTTCTATTTTAGAAAGCTTATTTCAGTGGTACTTTGAGGAATTATTCAGAGAGACAATATTAGAGACAAAGAAAGTAGTTGGAAAGTGGTTAGCAGAAATCCCGGTGAGTGGTGACTGTGATCTGGACCAGAGTGACACTTGGAGACAGGCAGTGTAGTGGGTGTGCTCAGCATGTGGTTAAGAGAAGAGGTGGATGGCCCTTGACCAGGAGAGAAGGGAGCCAAGGAGATGGCTGGAATTTCTTATTGGGTGTCTTAAAAGAGCTGCTTTATAGAGTAGACGACAAATTGAGATTTGTGCAAGATGAGCTTGACTTCTCTGTGGGACTTGAGGGGGAGAGCTGCCTTTGGCCATTCTGAATGTGGGTTGAATGAGTAAAACAGTTTGGGAGAGAAGGAGAGATAATTGGGATAAAGATTTGCATTTTCTACTTGCTGAGGTGTTAAGCACTAACTTTAATATTTGAGCATCTTAAGTTGTAAGTTTCTTGTTGCCCTACTGAGGGGAGGGATAAGTTAGGCTTGTTGCGACTTGTTAGGAGGTTGTGTTTACTTTTACAAGTCAGTGATGCTTGAATGAAGAGACTGTCTCTCATTCGGACCTGGAGACTTACTCTTGTTGCTAAATATAGCATTGTGGTGTGTGACACACAGTGCCTTCAGACGTTGCCATTGCACTCTGTTCTCAGGACGTGTTTGAGTCCATGCAAGGGGGCAGTCCTTTGTAGAAACATAGAAACATCATGGTTGCCAGGCTTTAAATTCTGCTTCTGCCAGTTAGCAATGGTGTGGCTGTGGGCAGATGATTTACCTGCCCTGAGTTCGTTTTGTCACCTGTAAAATGGAAACCAAATGACCTACATCCTGTGTGGTTGTGCACATCGAGTTAATAATGTAAAGCATTTAGAACAGAAAACTGAATGTTCGCTGTCATTATTATGGCTGTTATTAATAGATGAGGCTTAATTGACAGAGGGAACAGACGACTTCAGTCTGTTAAAAGTGTGGCGGGCGCTCTCTCGGCAGTTTGAGTGGAAAGCCCAAAGTGTGTGTGCATTTCTGGGGCTTCTTCACCATAACCTGCACTGCTGCGCAGATGGTAGTTACTCTCTTGTGGTTTCCTTCTTTCTGATGATGAGAGCAGGTGGTTAGTGTTAAGAGGAAACTGGGCGTTGTGAACTGCATACTAACACACTGCGTGGTGTTTCATCTGTATCACTAACGAACGCTTCCTTACAGACCTGTGATGTTACTTCTCACCCGAAGAAATAGTGCCACTTGCTAGGCTTTCTGCTCCATGAAAAACAAAACCAAACACGTTCCTATTTAAACTTACACTGAAGTTGTGATGAGAATGGGTTCTTTTTGATTTTTGGAAAAGCTTTGCTATATCATTTATAATCAGGACGGTTTGGGAGAGGGCGGATAGACTGGTAGGTCGGAGTGCTGACGCTGGGGTCGGAGCCAGTGAAAAGGCGGGGAGGGGGGGGGGGAGACGCGGGCTGGCAGGGCTAAGGCTCCCTGTTCCTCTAAGGCTGCCATTTTGAGCAGTTAGTCAGATACAGCTCTTACTTGCTCTTCCCTGGAATTCTGCTATGAAACATGCATTGGGAGAGAAGGGGCAGGGGAGAGAGGGAGGGGGTGTGCGGAAGGGTAAGATAGGGAGGGAGGGAGGTGCGTTGTGCCTCGGTGATGGCTATTTTCACCGTTGGATACTTTGCTGTAAACTCTTTCACTTTGAATCCTACAGGAATTTGAAAGTGATTATGTTGTGTTTAAGTCCAAAACTTTGGATTTTGACAGAAGGCTTGGGACGATTCTTTGCGAAGCTTTCTTTAACTGCAATGGTTTGGAAGCTGCATTTAAGGTTAGTTCTGAAGAAGCTATCATTAAAAAATACTTTACTAATGAATAATTTCAACCGTTAGATGAAAGGAGTGAATACATTACTTTCTGACCCAGGTAAACTATTAACTAGTCCCATTCTGTTTATATTCACCTCACTGAATTAAATTTTACATACTACACTAAAGAATGATGTTTACTTGGGGACAAGGTCAGTTTTAGGACTTTTGATTATTGATATTTTCTCAAATTCAGTGTTTGAGTTCTCCTTAACCTTTAGAGCGAGTTTGGCGCGGCCTATGAGATCCTGATTCAAAATTAAGCGACTGTGAAAACAGAAAAATACCTGTTAATGCAAGATTTTCTCTATACCATTGTTTACATGTGTTGGATTCACCTGCCCACTTCATTACTGTGACTGAAACAAATAGTAATTTGTATAACACTTTCCATCAGACATAAGACACCCTTGGTGATCAGACACACCATTATTTTGTATATAAATAAAATGCCCCCAAAATCATGATTCCACGATTACATAAATAGTCCACTTTCAGATGTTAAGACATGAATGTTGGACAGAGAATTAAAGAAATGCAATATGACATTTCTGTATTCCGAGTTGCATAAAAGAAATTCATCTTCTTAGACCTCCCACATGGACAGCTTAGGATGTGGGGAAGAGGGACACCATGTGAAACTTGGTTGTCAAAGAAAAGAACTGCAGGTAAGGTGTAGAACCAAATGAAGTCCCAAAAGAGGAATGGAGGCTTCTGTTTCCAAAGAAACACACCTAGGGGATCATGGGCCCAACTCACTGAAAATGGCAGTGCAAAACAAGAGAACGGAGCCAGACTTGATATGGGATACTGTTTGATTTTGACCTTCAAATTCACAGGATGGGGCAGGTGGTGGTGAATGTGCAAGTATCTTCTGGCTCCAGGCATGCATTTTAACATGGAGAATTCACAATGATCGCGGCCTAGGTGGTTCAGTGGGTGGCACATCTGATTCTTGATCTCAGGTCAGGTCTTGATCTCAGGATTGTGAGTGTAAGCCCCATGTTGGGTTCCACACTAGGCATGGAGCCTACAAAAAAAATTTGTAAGGATGAAATAGTTCTTTGTTTTGTAAGAGCTGCTAGATGAAACTGAGATGTTGTTGGCCAAAATATTTGGCTTATTATTGTAAAATTAAACTGCCTGTGATCCCATCCCTCAGAAATTACTTTTTCGTTAGCTACGTATGCGTACATGTATCCCTTTGACCAGAGTGACATGAGGGGCTGACCTCTTTGCTAACGTTTTCCACTGAGGAATGAATCATAAACACTTTCTTGGTTTCACAGCAGAATCCACGATTTTTGTAATGCCTCCATCATACTCTGCCTCATATCATACTCTGTTGCTGGAGCTGCTTGGCTTTCATGCTTTTATAAATAACAGGAGGAAAGAATGTAGATTGTTCCCTTTACAGAGGCTCCTACTCTTTCTAATGCAAGTCGCTCTCCTTCCCGTAGCACAACTATTGGTAGGGATTCTGTTTGAGTCCTGCCACTTACTTTTTTCTAAACAACTTTATCTTTTTGTCACTTTTTTTTGTCTTCAACTTTGTACCTATTTGTATCTTGTCTATGGAAACATACGCAGGAGCCCCTGCCCAGTAGCTCTGCAGGGTTGGGACGTCATCTCACAGTTGGTGTTCTATTTAGATCCCCTTCTTCAGTGTCTTCTAGAGCAGAAGTCTAATAACTGAGGCTGGGGTGATGGACTAGAACTGGAATGACTCACAGACCAGGGTAAACTGCAGTAAAAGTCGTGGTGGAAGAAAAAAATTACAGGATGGCATGTTGAGGAAAAAATGATTTCTACCCTAGGTACAGGATGGTGAACTCTGCCCATGTGCCATTGGGTCCCTGGGAATAAATATTTGCAGACGGTTCTCTGAAGACCATGATTCATGCCTGCTCTGGGCCAAGACATGACCAGGAAGGGCACTGGGACCAAACACTGTTCTACTCGCATATGAAACTGTAGTTCAAAGCCCACAGCGTTGGCACGCAATAAAAAAAACAAAAGGAGGCAAAACACTAATGGATGTTCCTCTAAAATTTACAATGTGTCTACATGAAGGTAGCCTAAAATGTCTAAGATGAAGTATCCAGAAAAGTCTTCAGGCAGTAAAATTGAAAGCTATAAAATCATGAAGTGTACAAGGGTTCAGGTGGCAACAGATTGAAAACATCTTGGAAAGAGGCAAACCCAGGAAAAATATAAGTAGGTACTACTTGAATAGTGGCAAGGGTGTTATGAAAAGCCACGAGGAGTAGAAGAAAAGGTAGACCATACAGATCTCAAATGGGACAGTCAGGGAAAGAAGCATGTGGTAGGAGTCCATTTTTAATCTTTGGAGGTTGAGATGAAGGAAAATGTCTTTACTCTTCCCAAAATAGCTCTCAGTTTCCTGAGGACAAGGAAGCAAGAGGTCCACGTGACCCTTGTTCTCTTCCCATAGGGTAGTTTTTCTGTATCTGTGATGCTGAAAAATTATGACAATGTGTACTACCTAAAAGGTTAAGGCTTTTCTTACTACTATTAGCTGGCTTTACAAAAGAATATTTTGTATTCCAAAAATATTCCAAAAGAATAATTTTTCTGTGTCTTTTCTCTTTCGTACTTGCAGTCAAGTTCCAACTAAGTATATCAGGTAGGCAAGATGAGATGCAGCTGGGGGGCTTCTGGTATTTCAGTCGTGGTCAGTACGTTAAGTGTTTGAAAATAACAAATTGCGAAGTAAATACATTTCCCTGGTGTTGGCGGATTGCTCTTCTTTGTTAAATCTGTGAGTCAGTGTTTGCTTTTGATTGTTAACATGAAACCCAGAGTCAACAAAAGGGTGGTCGAAAGAAGAAAGTTAGTAAGCATTTTGCTAGGGAGCAACCTAACCAAGCAGGTTTTAAAATATTTATCAGTTTCTCTACTGTTTATAATTGATATTACTGGGGTGGGAAGCCAAATGTGTGTCTAAACTGACCTCTGAGATATGGTTTGATTTACATTTTACTTTGTACTATTTTTTCACTTTTTTTTTTTCAGTGAACTTAGTTGATGTAAATATTTAGAGAATGTTAATAATGAAGCTATTTTTAAAGAAAACAGGGTTTTTTCCCTTTATTTTACTTAAATTCCAATATAATTAATATACAGTGTTAGATTAGTTTCAGGTGTACAACAGGAGGAGTTAGCAGTTCTGTACATTACTTAATGCTCATCGTAAGTGTACCTCTCTAATCCCCATCACCTATTTCACCCATTCCCCCACCCACCTCCCCTCTGGTAGTCATCAGTTCTTTATAGTTAAGAGTTTGGTTTTTTGTTTCTCTTTTTTCCTTTGCTTTGTTTCTTAAATTCCACATATAAATGAAATTGTATTTGTCATTCTCTGCATGATTTGTTTCTCTTAGCATTATACACTCTAGATCTATCCATGTTGCAAATGGCAAGACTGCATTCTTTTTTAGGGCTGAGTGATATTCCATTGAATATATACCACTTCATTATCCATTCAACTCTTGATGGGCTCTTTCCATATTTGGCTGTTGTAAATGGTACTACAGTAAACATAGTGGTGCATGTATTTTCAAATTAGTGTTTTCGTATTCTCTGGATAAATACCCAGTAGTGCAATTACTGGATCATGCAGTAGTTCTATTCTTAGTTTTGTGATGAACCTCCATACTGTTTTCCACAGTGACTGCACCAGCTTGCATTCTTACCAGTAGTGCATGAGGGTTCCTTTTTTTCTCCGCAAACTTGTCAATAGTTGGTGTTTAAGGAAAACAAATTGTTAAAGAAAACAAATTTGAGGAACACCTATTATTTCCTTAAGAGAAGTAACAAAACTTTCTTTTTGGTCATGTTGTTAACAAGGCACAGAGCTTGGTTTATGGTTTTCTGCCATCTTGATTATATTTTACTTCGAAGGAGGTATCTTTTTTGTTGTTGTTTTAAAGAATTTATTTATTTGAGAAATAAGCATTTTAATTACATTATGTGCTTGCAAAGAAAGTTGACTCACACTGGCACACAGAAGGACCCATATTTGGCAGAGAATAAGGCAGGAGACTAATGGAAGTCCAAGGTTGGGCTCCGCAGGTAGCTGAGCTTTGGGGAAGCTGGTGGTGAAGGTGAGTTTGGATCCGGGTGTGGGGGCGGGGCATGGACTGAGTGAGGAAAGTTTCAGGACCTTTACTTTTCTGCTTGCTGGTACCGTGTCCCCCGCCCCGGTCTCCCTACTCATTGGCTTCCTCTGCTTGCTAATAGTTGTTGCTCACTCATAACTTTGCTACCCTAGGTTCAACCTGCCATGCCCTGGTTCTCTTCCTGTGGAGGAGAGACCATGATTAGTTCAAGGCATTAGTTTGAGGTAGGACATTCCTGTCAAAAGAGCTGCCTGCCTGTGAAGCGGGTGTCCTTGCAACAGGTCACCGCTGCTGCCCCAGGCCATGGTGTTGGGTTGGCTGGTGGTGTGGCCTGGGACGTGGGCTGCCCCGGACAGGACAGTCCCAGTAACTGGTCCATTTGGTGTAATTATTAATGGTGTGACTTGGAGGTCCTCGACATGGATATGCTACAGCGGAAGAGTACCTGTCTAGGAGAGAACAAAGAAAGAGGATGTACATTTTGCTTCTGATTTTCTCTCTGCAAAGCATCTTCTCAAACATTCCCTGGAGCCCGGCAGAAAGAAGTGGTGTTATCTGTGAGCAGGGATTGCTGACATAGTAGTTAAGTTCTGACTCCTCTCATTTTCTGCTAAGGAAGGGAAATTACATTTAGTATTTGTTTTATTGAAAACGTGTCTTAGATTTGGAGCTATTGCAGGATTCCTGTAGGGTTCTAGGTTTTTGCTTTAATTCTATGCATGTAGGAGGTTTAATGGGGGAAATAACTGAATATCTGAATTAAAAATCCACGGTTCTTAACCTTTTAACTTTGATTTTTACAGCTTTTGACCATATTTGGGAATTTTCTAGAGAAATCAGTTGTCATGGAAATTTTCAGCCCACATTACAGCATGCTACTGCACATGCTGAACACAGAGTTGGATATGTGCAAGCAGTTGTATAATGAACATGTGAAACAGGTAAGGGGGTGAAGCTGAGCACATCCCAGCATCATTTTTTGGGTAATGGCCATCAACTAGAACTTTATTGGATGGTACCTGAAGATGAGATAGGGACAGTAAATCTTTTATGCCTTTATTTAACTGGTTTCCTTATGCAGATGAAGAACCTGCTTTAGGATCCTTACTCCACTAATCAGGTTACTTAACACATACATTTTATGTCTTTGTTCTGTGAAATCGCCGAATTGAACAACTGCTTTCAAGGTTGGAATGCACTCTGATTAAACATTCCCTTCCTTCCTCCTCACCAAAATATGATTTTTCAGATTGAACATGGAAATGTAGTTCTTCACAGGAATATGCCATTTACCGCAGGCAACATCAAATGGGCTAAAGAGGTCTTCGAACGACTTCAGACATTTTGGTCCAACTTCGCATCTCTCCGGTATTTGTAAGTTGTTAGGCCTATTTCATGGCAAAATTATCCTACTGAGACAGGCAATTATTATAAAGGGCAGTGAACTGTTCATTTCAATACTTGAGTTCTTGCCCTATTTACCACTTTTCCTGGGCCGAGTTCATCGAGAAGTCTTCATCCCCGTGGTTTTAGAATACATTCACTGGGACTCTTAAAACTTCCATATGTTTCCCTGTCGGAGGTCCTTAGATGTTTTCTTCTCAGTTTTCCTTGGCACCCACAGTATGTTGGTACTTTCTGGTTCCTTTTCTCCAGTAACTAGCACTCCTTTTATTTTCCAGATTGCTGTACCTTCCTCTTATCTCTGTAGAAATTATAACTCAACGTCAGTAGCAGAAAGTTTCCATCTCTGGAGTTCCATTCATTTCATAATTCTATCTTTTAAGACGAAGACCATTCATAAGCATTATTTGGCCTTTCTTGTTTCTATTCCTATTTTTTATAGTGCATTTTATTATACTTGCTATTGTATATTTCCTTGTAAAGTAGTTAAGCTGAAATCTAATATGTAGGAAAGTAGAAAAATCCTGTTCCTACAGATTCTTGGAAAGTCCTGATGATGCCCTAGTTTATCAGAAGTATATTGAAATGACTGCTCTGCTAGACCAATTTGAAAATCGTATCTATAATGAATGGAAAAATAACGTGGATGAAATCTGTGAATTCAATTTGAATCAACCCTTGATTAAATTTAGTGCCATAGATGGGCTTCTCAGTGTCAACTTTGACCCAAAGGTAGGGGTTTGATGTTTTTAAGTTGTTTTAAAGATGCCATTTTTATTGCAAGTATGTTCCTGATACTTCCAGTCGTTTATATTTAATTTTGGGAGCATGTCAGTCCTATGAGGATTATAGCTGAAAACAACTTCTAATAGCCCTTTGAGAGATTTGTTTCCCAAATGCTATACCAATTATTCTTTTTTTTTGCCTTGTAATTATTTACCACTTCCACCTTTACTAGATAATGAGCTGAGAGTTTTGTTTTATCTCTGTGTTCTGTGTTTCAAGCATAGTGTTGGGCACTTGGTAATACTTAAACGTTAGCTCAATTGAATGTAATCATTGATCTTTTATAAGAGTTTTCTGGCTTGAGTTATATTTGTAGCATATATACCAGTGTTTTTTGTTAATTAAAATTTTATGTGAGATTTAGGGAGTCCACAAAATGTATGCAATGAGAATAATCTTCAGAGGGGCAATAAACTAATATGTTCGTTAAATTGGTAATTTTTATAAAACAGTTTTCTGAAAAACGTAAAACAACATATAAATGCCCCAAATAATAGGAACAGTTAAATATGTCTAGGATGAAAATTACCTTTATTGAAGATATCTTTTTTATCCTATGATAAACCACCTAACAGAGAAATCTCATAGATTCTCTGAATAAGTATATTTTCTCAAAATTTCATTACATGTTATGTAATAATGAAAGTGCAGAAACTTTAATAGCAATTACATATGGGTCTGTGTGTATATATTTATAGATAATGTACTATCTGTGCATGTATCTGAGAAATGATATATATGTAGTTATGTATATATTTTAACCTGTCTCCAACTCTGGGAGTTTGGTCGGAAACACAAAATAAACTTTCTTCTCTATTTACCTAAAAGAATATGCTTTACAGGAAATGGCAAACATATGAAAATATCTATTTGTAAGTTGCCATTACAAAAAAATTAGTGAACATTTGGCTAATTTTTTATTTTTATATTTCATTTATTTATTTTTAAAGATTTTATTTATTTATTTGACAGAGAGATCACAAGTAGGCAGAGAGGTAGGCAGAAAGAGAGAGGGGGAAGCAGGCTCCCCACTGAGCAGAGAGCCCGATTTGGGGCTCGATCCCAGGATCCTGAGATCATGACCTGAGCTGAAGGCAGAGGCTTTAACCCACTGAGCCACCGAGGCGCCCCTGGCTAATTTTTTAGATAGTGAAGATTATATCCTGTTTTTTAGTAATTGCCCTGTCTTTCTTGTCAGTTTGAATGTCTGTCTAGGTAGGAAGTGAGAAAGTTAGCCTCCTGGATCTGTTTGTCATAATCTGCACCCAAATTCTCATCTGTTGTCCTAAAATAGTACAAAGAACAGCATCATTTAATTATGCTTACAAACCTTAGCACACATATATGAATACATGACCGAGAGAACTTAGTTTTCCTTCCACCTCTGATTTCATAAAACCAACTTAAAGAAACTAAATTCCTGAGGTGTTTCAGGGATAATTCTTGTGATTGTTCCTGAAGGGATTCTTAAAAACGCAAAAAATATGGTACTAGTTCACCTGTGGTGTGACAGCCTAAGGAGGTCAACTGGTTTACCTTCTAAACATGTTACAGTCTTTTCCTCAAAACCTGTGATTTAGAGGTACAGTCCCTTCTACAACATGACATGCATTCCAAAAAATCATTGTGCTATGAAAGAATGCACAGTAAAAAGTATAGCACTTACGGGGGAAATGGGGGTTCGGGTTCTCTACTTAAAAGCTGTCAGCGGTGTATTAGAAAAATAGGAACCTAGGAAAAAAAAAGCATTTTACATATTTTAAATGGCTAATTAATACAGAAATACTACAGTCAATATGACACTTCTCCTTGACACAGACCGGAAGTTTCCTCATGGAAGTGGGTGTTGGACAGGTGATGATTGTGCATCAGTGGGGAGTGCTGCAAGGAGGGTTATCTGATATCAGGCAGAAAGCTGTCCCTCCATGTGAGTGGGTGTGGCTCATCGTACTTGAGGGAACTGAGATACCTGGTGGCTGCTGGCATGTGAGCATTTTGCTTATTTCTAAGCCTTTCAGTGGAGTTGGGTGCGGTTTTTAGCATTTACCTAGTATTTCTTGTTAATGAAATTGCAGATCAGCACAGACAAAATTTATGGTACACCCACATTGCTAGTCTATCAGTTGTATTGTAACAAATTTATGTTTTCAAAACAAACACTGTGACAGAAAGGACAGTCCTGGGAAAAGATTGAGATCCACGCATAACCTTCCGTCTCACAGCTTGGTGTGTACGTGTCTCTGTCTTTTGCCTGAATTCTTTCTCTGAAGGTGGGCCATAGCCATAGGTAACATTGTTATTTATACTTCTGTATCCTGAGAATGTATGATGATCACTTTTTAAAGCCATATGAAGCAACAGTCTCTTTACCTTGACAATTTGGAAATATTACAATCATTGACTGAAATTTGAAGTGTTTGGATTTAACACGTGTTAAAAGAGAATGTCATTCTTAAAATACAAATAATCCTTGATTTTCTTTGAATAGCTCACGGCTGTTTTGAGAGAGGTGAGATACCTTTTGATGTTGAAGAGATCCGACATACCGGATTCAGCATTCGCCATCTTCAAAAAAAAAAACGCTATTTTAAAGGTGAGTGTTTGTAGGTATGAGGGCATTTTTGAAACAGAAGTATTTGGATTCATAATTAGGAACACGTAGACCTATAATGCTTTAGTGCCTCTAAGATAGGTAGTGTTTACTCGTTTGGCCCTTTCTGTTTTGGATTTCCTTTTGCTCAGTACGTTGGAAATCTTGAACTTCTTGTGCAAGGCTATAATACGTTGAAGCAGACTCTTCTGGAAGTGGAACACCCTCTGGTGGAGGACGAGCTGAGGGCTGTGGAGGAGCAGCTGCAGGCCGCCGCGACATCGCTGACCTGGCAGGACGACTGCTGGGGCTACATCGAAAGGGTGAAGGCGGCCACATCTGAGTTGGCACGCAGAGTGGAGCACGCGCAGAGCAACGTGACGGTGATCCAGCAGACCATGAAGGCTTGGGCCGAGTGTACGCTCCTTCCCAGGAGGGAGCCCAGAAAGGAGGCTGCCTTGACTTTGGAGGACAAGGGCCATCTGTTTGCTAAAAGATACAAGCAAATTCAAGAAGATGGCTGCAGGATACATAACTTGGTGGAGGTAATGGCTTTTAAGATTTAGAAATTGAAGTTCTTTTCAATTAGTTGAGAAAAGAGCAGACACGCTCAACCTAATAATGTAGGATTCTTTTACTGGGCCTGAGAGAGCTTTATGTATGGTTTTGTTCAGCATTTTAAAATGGAGGAATTTGCATGGCTTGCCTTTAACTTCTGCAACCCTTGCTTATTTTCGTTCCTGAGGGAAGAGATTGGAATGTGAGCTATATTGATGAAACAAAGCCTAGAGATGGGATCCTTGTCTTTGTCCTAGGTCTGTGCTCTTTTGCATGCTCTTCTAGCTCGCAGTTTGTGGAATGCCTGTGGGTACTAGCCGACTTGTCCGTGTCACCTCCTGCAACCCTCCCAACCTTCTCCTGAGGGTGCAGTGCACAGTAGTCATTCTCCTTGTAACAAATATTCGAGTTTTTAAAACAGTAACAGGCACTATTCCAGAGTTGTCAATTGCAGAGGAGACAAAATAAAACAAAGGAAACAAGGCAGAAAAAGAAAACGCAACCAAACAGAAAGTCCCTTATGTCTTGGACCTTACATTCTAGTTGAAAAAGGTGGAGAAAACATACACAGAATAGGAGAAATGGTGGAAAATACAGCAGGTAGGATAGGGAATCATTGATATGGGGTGTATTTTATATGAGGTGATTTGAAGCGCTTCCGTACTAAGGTAGCAGTTCTGCAGAGAACTGAAAGGGAAAGAGAATGAGCCATGTGGATATCAGAAGAAGGATGCTATACGTAGCAAAAAGTACAGAAGTTTGAGGAAGGAGTACGATTGGTCTGTCCAAGGATCTGTTAGAGAGCCAACATGCCAGAAGCAGAATTTGCAAGGGGAATAGTAGTAGCTATGAGGCTTGGAAGGGACTGAGGACACATAACGTGGGATTGACAGGCTGTTCTGTGAACTTGGGTTTTTACCATGAGGTGAAGTAGCAGCCACACACTCTCTGCTCCAAGGCCAGCCCTGTTGAGTGTAAATCAGAGGTGGGCAAGGAGGTGGTGGGAGGTTGAGAGACCTTTGGGAGATAATTTTAATAGTTCAGGTGATAATTGCTTGGGTCAGAATGGTAGGGATAGAAGCCATCATGCTGGATACATTTTGAAGGTAGAGCAAACGGGATTTGCTGTGATGAGTCAGGAGAGAGAGAGGTCAAGGTTGAGTTCCAATTTTTTGGTCTAAGCAACTGGAAAATTGGAGTTTGCCTTTACTGATATGGGGAGAACTGTGCTAGAGCGGATTTTATATGGAAAAGAGAGGCTTTGGGTGGTTAGGCCATGTTGGTTAGAGATACATGCCCAAGGGGGTATTTTGGGTAGGTTGGCACTACAGCTGAGGCTGGAGTTCGGGGTAGAAGTCTAGGCCGGAGACACAGACTCAAGAGTCAGGAGTATGTATATCCTATGCACAGCCATGGACCTCGATGCGTTCGTGTAGGGATTAATGTAGGTAGAGGAGAGGTCCAAGGACTGACCTCGAAGTCCTCTCTGAGGCCAGGGAGAATGGGAGGGTCCAGCGCAGGATGCTGATAAGGAGGCCAGTGAAACAGGAGGGAAATCCAGAGAGATGCTGTCCTGGAAAGCAAGCCAAGAGAACCAAGGAGGAGGGAGCATTTGACTTTGTCCCATCCTGATCCAGGACCTGAAAATGAGGGTCGAGGTTGGCAGTCAGATGTTGCACCAAGGAATCCGTTGGTGACTCTGACAGAGCTAACTTGGTACAGTGGAAGCCAGAGTGGAGTGGCTGACAAGAAGGGGAGAGACGGGAACCGAAAGCCACTCAGCTCCTAAGGAGTTCTGAGGGGGCAGGAATGGAAAACTCTGCAGTGCCTGCGGCGTGTCAGTGAGGGGGAGGGTTTGATTTTTAATAGTGGTTGGTCTTTCTGAGCGATGTGATGGTATGTTGATTGGAGTGATCTAGGAAATAATTGCTGGAGGAAAATCCTGGAAGGAAAGGGATTTTGTAAATACATGTGGAAGATGGCTGTAGATAGGAACTTGGAGAGTTCATCTGTAGTAACAGGCAGGAGGGGGGCAGAGAACAGGAATGTGGGGCTCAAAGAGGGCTAGCTCCAGTTAGGGAGATGTGGGGAAGTTCATTTTTCATTCTTCCTAAGGAAAAAAAGATGAGGAACAAAAGAACATAGTTACTATTTCCTTCTGACCATGTTTGTTATATGGAATTTTCTCTGTGATTGATGCAGTCCTCAACTATGACTCTCTCCTTTGGGCAGAACACCAACACCCCTCACCACACACACACCCACCCCCACCACCACCACCACCCACCACCCACCACCCACCACGGACCATGGTCTAGGGTTTGCCCCTGGTGGAGGTAAAAAACCAGGGTTTTTAGTTTGTGTCTTCCAGAAACCACGCCTGAATTTGCTCATGCATAAAGACACTTGTCTCTAGGCTAACTTTCAGTGAGAGAATGAGCAACGGACTATGGTTTTTCTGCTGAAATAGACTATAACCGATTACGTAGTTTAATATTCCACTATCATTCACTTCCTCCAGAAATACTTCAGGTGAGCCTCCTGTGGGCCCAGTACCCGTTTAGCTTCTTGAGATACTTCAGTGAATAGAATAGAGACCCTTGCTTCTGCGGAGCTCCCGTCCTAGTGAGAGGGCAGAGACGTCAGAAACAGCGGATGTGAGGCAGAGGTGGTAGAAATGGGGAGAATTGGTTGAGTGCTGTAGAACAAAGAGGAAATGAGAGCAGGGCGCAGGAGTTTCTGATACTGGGGCTGGCGGGGGTGGGGGTGTTAAACAGGATGATCAGCTGAGCCTAAAGGAGAAGGTAAGATGAGAGCCAAGTTACAGAGTCAGCACAGCGGGCCGGTGGGAAAGAGTGTTCCAGGCAGAGGAAACCAGCATCAGGGACCAAGGTGCCAGGTGTCTGGCGCGAAGCCGGGAGGCGAATGTGGCCCCGTTGGGGGAGTAGTGGCATGCAGGGGACGACAGGCTCAAGTCAGATGCTCGCAGGCTGTGAGGAGGGGATGGAGGGGCCCGGCACTTCAGGGAGGTCCTCATGGGCCTTTGTACAGACTTCGGCTTTTACTCTGGGCTCCGTGGGGAGCTCATTGCAGGACTTGGAAGAGAAGAGAGTAAACATGATCTAACTTTGATTTGGAAGAGAGTCCAGCTGTCGCGTTGAAACTCAAGCACAGGGGAGGCGGGAGGCGGGGGTCTGGGGGGGTTACTGTGGCCGTAGCCTAGGTGACAGAGGCACAGTGTCTGGCCGTAACCTAGGTGACAGATACGTGATGTCTGGACTGGGGCCGTGACGACAGAGGTGATTAGGAGTGGTTGGATTCTGGATGTATTTTAAGTTAAGTAGAACAAACAGAATCTCCTAACAGGCTGCATGTGGAGCTTCATAAAAGGAGGCATTGAGGATTATTCTAAGAATTTGGTCCCCTCAGAGAATAAGGTTGGAGTTTTTCTGCTAATAAATGGACTCAGTTCTTTTTTCAAGTCAAAAACTAAGCACCTCTGGAGTCCTTGTCCTCAGTGTGAGAACAGAGCAGTGCTTCTAACTTGAGAGAAGTCAACTTCAAAATAGGGATGGAATGATTGTTTCTAGAAGTTGTATCTTTGTGATTTTGCACCCCCTCTGATATGATTTTGAGCCTGGTTCTCAGACAACCTCTGAGGAGTGTCATTTGGGGGAAAGCTGTGGAAATACTGCAGAAGGCAGATCATTTCTTTTCTTTTTTTTTTTTTTAAGATTTTATTTATTTATTTGAGAGAGGGAGAGAATGAGCAGGGGGAGAGGCCGAGGGAGAAGCAGGCTCCCTGCAGAGCAGGGGGTACCTGACGTGGGACTCGATCCCAGGACCCTGAGATCATGACCTGAGCTGAAGGCAGACACTTAATCAACTGAGCCACCCAGGCGTCCCAGGCAGATCATTTCTGCCTTGTCAGTCTGTACCCTGTGTGGCTGGGAGGATTCCAAAGGATAGTTTTCAGGCAGAGTCTAAGATGAAGAGAGAAGTATGGAACCATGGAAGATTGGGTCTGGAAGGGACCTGACCCATCACTGACTGACCCAATGTTCTTCTTCCCAGATTTTCCTCTTTATATTAAATTGAAAATAAAACAATTACTATGAATGGCACTGCAGTATATAAACTGGATATCTTGGGATGAAAATGTATAAACAATGAGTCAATCACAGGTACTATACCGAGATATATTTGGAAGAGCCCTGCTCTGGGGGGGTCAGAAGGTCCTATTTGTAGTTCTAGCTTGAGTGCTAACTTCCTACCAGTGTGATGCTTGGTGTGTTTTAGGTCTTCGTTTTTATATCTTTCAAATGAATAGACTGAACAAGCTGGTCTTTAAGGATTTTTTTTTTTTTTTAGCTGTAAGATCTTTACTTCTCCTTTCTAGTGCCTACAAAGGAGCCAGGACTACTATGTACAGCTGCCTAGGATATCTACTGCACAACACACAGCTTCAGGGGTGTGGGCCACATATACTACAGATATATACAGATGCGAATGGTTCCACCTGGATGGGCAAGACAGCATCCCTGAAGGGACAGGTCCTTAAATTTGTTGAGGGAAAGAAATCCCTCTAAGAACTTTCCAATCTAGGCCCTATTTTATCACCTCTGTAGTTGTGGTTCTTGACTGTAACACATACCTTTTGAATCGTGGATCACACATCCACAGTAGCAAATGATCAAAGAAGGGGCAGAGTATCATCTACCTTATCATCAGCTCTCATCCAGTGTCTCCTTTGCTCTGTGATCTAGTTTCTGCCTTGGGCATCTGCCCTCTGGACTGGATGGACTATGTAACCTTTACCACTCAGAAAGCTATCTCTGGAATCAACCCTCCTGCCCACCTGACCTTTTCAAATCTCTGTCCCTAGTCCTGCCACACCGTACGCTCAGCCTCTAGCAGTCCTAAGCCGCATTCATGTCTGACCTTGTCATGCCCTACTGACCTGTTCATTACCCGTACTCTTGGGAGATGTTGAGGTAGAAGACAAAGCCCAGGGCCACCTAGAGTTCGGGACAGAGCAAGAGCTGGAGCCTATGTCCAGGACATAGAGAATGCATTAAAAAAATCCTCCATCTCTTGTTCATATTCGAAGATAGCATTTTTCATAATGATTTTTCCTTTAAAGGATGACTTTTAAATGTATGTTATAATTGATCCAAGTGTTACAAAATCCCACTGAGGTATTTACTGTTCAGCTTCAGGCTCTATGACGTGATATTTAAATGTTCCAGTCTCATGCATAGAAATGCAGTCCCTTCTTTAACAAAACAGTTCAGTGGAAAGCTTTCATTTTTGTACTCACTATAGTCGGTACCCCTCTGTTACTATTTATGTTTTAGGAAAATAGGAAGCTCTTCAAAGCCAATCCTTCTCTGGATACCTGGAAGATTTATGTGGAGTTCATCGATGACATGGTGGTAGAAGGCTTTTTTCAAGCCATCATGCATGACTTAAACTTCTTTCTGATGAATACGGAGAAACAACTGAAAGCTGTGCCATTTTTTCAAGCGCAGATGATCTTAATGCCCCCTGAGATTCTCTTCAAACCTTCTCTAGAAAAAGAGGCAGGGGACGGCTTCTACGATCTCGTAGAAGAAATGCTGGGCAGCAGTTGTAGGATGTCTGCCCAGATGGAGCGAGTGGCCACACATCTGGAAATAGCAACTTATCAGGTATTGTCTTTGAAGAAGGGTGTGACCTTTGATATTGATTGGAAAATAACTGGAGGTAATGAGGAGCACACAGAAATGAGAAGCGGGCGTGGGGGGGTGGGGAACAACACAGTTTCTGATTTCACCGACTACTCTCCCTTTGACGGATGCCCTCGGGCGATGTTACGTTGCCTGCGATTGACAGAGCGAGGGGGTTCTAAGGAACGCTTGCTTTTCCTCTCATTTAGAATGACATGGAGAATATGTTGGGCCTGGTGGAGGTCAGGCAGGAGATCATGAAGAGAGTGGCAGATGTTATCAGCAAAGTCTTGGACTTCAGAAACACCCTGGACACATACGCTTACCTCTGGGTTGATGACCGAGCCGAGTTTATGAAGCATTTTCTCCTGTATGGGCAGGCCGGGTCGTCCGAGGAAGTGGACGCTCACGCACCTGAAGAAGCCCCCGGACAACCACCGGGTCTCCAACAGTTCAAAGAGCAGGCAAGGAAAACCCTCAGTGTTCACTGTAGTTTCTCCTGTCTCACTGAACCGTTCAAGGACTTCTTTTTTTTTCTAATTATAGATTGACATTTACGAAGCTTTGTATGTTCAGATGAGCAAGTTTGATGACTTCAGAGTGTTTGATAGTTGGTTCAAGGTGGACATGAAGCCTTTCAAAGTGAGCTTGCTGAACATTATTAAGAAATGGAGCTGGATGTTTCAGGAGCATCTTTTGAGATTTGTCATAGACAGGTAGCCTTCTATGCTTTTGGGATTTGGAATTACAACTTTTTTTTAAGATTTTATTTTTATTTATTTGTCAGAGAGAGAGGGAGCACAGGCAGGCAGAGTGGCAGGCAGAGGCAGAGGGAGAAGCAGGCTCCCCGCCGAGCAAGGAGCCCGATGTGGGACTCGATCCCAGGATGCCGAGATCATGACCTGAGCCAAAGGCAGCCGCTTAACTGACTGAGCCACCCAGGCGTCCCTGGAATTACAGCTTTTAACACCTGACTGCTTTCTAAAGCTGAGACATAAATTTTAAGAGCATTGAAACTGCCAGTTTCTTAAAGAGCGATGTTTAAATAGAATCGTATTTTCATTGTTGATGATCAGAAGTCTTCTACTTCTAAAGGTTTTAATGAGTTTACTTTGGGTTTGTGTGTGTTCATGTATGTATATGTGTGTGTGTATCTATATATGTATGTACTAGTCTGAATGAGCTACAAGAATTTATAAAGGAGACAGATGCTGGACTTCAGAGAGATTTAAGTGAGGGTGATCACGATGGTTTAGTTGATATCATGGGGCATCTTCTGGCAGTAAGAAGCCGACAGAGAGCTACGGATGAACTCTTTGAACCACTAAAACAAACCATTGTACTCTTGGAGAACTATGGCCAGAAGATGCCTGAGCAAGTCTATATTCAGCTGGAGGTAAGTGTCGTGGTTAAGTAGCCATAATTAACATACACTGGGCACCTCCTTTGGCCAAGTTCTTCACATGCCCTCACTGAACAACCTGTACTGGAGACAAGTGTTGGCATTCTGCAGCTTAGGAATCTGAAACTTAGATATAATACGTTTTTCAAGGTCACACAAGTCGTCAGTCCGGCCTGCATGAATCTAGGCATGTCTCATGCCAAGACGTTCCATCTCAACCCCTGTGCCTGCTACCTTCTTGTTAGGAGGTATTTAGCGAACAGCCTCGGGGCTGCTCCTTGGGGTTCCCCTGACCATTCCTCCCAGATGCGAAACATATCCCCATTCTCTTTCCTCGAAAGCTGCCTCTCAGTTGAGAAGTGTCCTACTCTTCAGAAACATATCATGGACAATTTTTTTTTTTAAAGATTTTATTTATTTATTTGACAGAGAGAGAGATCACAAGTAGGCAGAGAGGCAGGCAGAGAGAGAGGGGGAAGCAGGCTCCCCGCTGAGCAGAGAGCCCAATGCGGGTTTGATCCCAGGACCCTGAGATCATGACCTGAGCTGAAGGCAGCGGCTTTAACCCACTGAGCCACGCAGGTGCCCCTGTCATGGACATTTTAATAAAGAATAAAGAAAGCCCAAGTGATGGAGAAATCACTGTTTTCTAAATAGGAGTTCTGTGTTGTCCTGTTTCTATGCTCTAGAAAGAGTTGGTGGCTGCTCTGTGCCTAGTGACAAGCAAAGTCTTTTCAGTTAGAACTGAAACCATGAGTCACAATCTCACAGCCAAGCTTCTCTTTGCATGCCTGTGTTGAAGATGTATAGATCATATATTTCCATCATCCAGCAGCTTCCAGCATGGGCTTACATTTAACTTGGCAAGTGTGAGCAGTGGACACATTCACTTAGAAAAACTTGTATTAAATTCTAGTTCAGTGATTCAAGCCTGGAACTCAAGTACTGTATGAGGCCATCCCATCTGCTTGCCTCCGAGCACGCTTCCTTTTGAGTAAAATCTCTCTCCAGATGCCTCACTTCTAAAATGGGTACGGTCTCCAGCTTCCCACTTCTTTTTTTTTTTTTTTTTTTTTAAGATTTTATTTACTTGACACAGAGAGAGAGATCACAAGTAGGCAGAGAGGCAGGCAGAGAGAGAGGGGGAAGCAGGCTCCCTGCTGGGCAGAGAGCCCGATGCGGGGCTGGATCCCAGGACCCTGAGATCATGACCTGAGCCGAAGGCAGAGGCCTTAACCCACTGAGCCACCCAGGCGCCCTCCATCTTCCCATTTCTTTATTGAGGTGAAATTCACATTCACATACCATGAAAGCAATCCTTTGAAAGTGCATGGCATTTAGTATGGACAAAATACCGTGTAACTACCACCTCTGATCTCAAAACATTTCCTTCTCTCCGAAGAGAACCTCCCCACCCACTAGCCGTCCTTCCCCATTCCTCCCCGCTCCCGCCCTGGTCCTTGCTGCCGCCAGTCTTTGCCTGTGTCTGTGCGTTTACTTATTCTGGATACTGCACGTATATGGAATTGTCCCGTCTGGGATATTTTGTGTCTGGCTTCTTTCACTTGGCCTGGTATCTTGGAGGTTCATTGGCCTAGTGGCATGTGAATGCCGCATTCATCTCGTGTCTGAACACCGGCTCATTGTGTTTGCATCGACCACAACTTGTTAAGGTTTCATCGGTTGATGGATATTTGGACATCTGGGTTGTTGCTATATTTTGGCGATTGTGAATAATGCTGCTATGAGCGTGGGCACACAAGTATTTATTTGGGTACCTGTTTCTTTTTCTTTCTTGCTTTCTTGCTTGCATGCTTGCTTGCTTGCTTTCTTGCTTTTGTATCAGTTTTCAATTTCTTCTGTAACACAGAAGTGAAATGGAGGATCTTAGAGTGATTCTAAGTTGCCAAACTTTTCACAGCAGCTGCTGCCTTTTATATCTCTGGTTTTGTTTTGTGAGGATGAAAAGCAACAGTGTATTTACAGGTGCTCTCTTTTGACTCTAGAGACTATAAAGAATTAATATAGATGAATTACTAAATTCTCTTTATAAAACTGTCCTTAGAACTGAAATCCACTTAGACACGGAGATGAGTTGTGGATACATAGATACATAACAAGAGTGAGAGATGAAATAGTATGGGGCACAGTGTAAGTATTTGTTTTTAGAAAGCTTTGGATATTCTTTGAGCCAGGTCTTGGACCTTAAAATAGAGCAACTAGTCATAACAGAGGTCATGGATATCAGGGGTTTTAGCTATGGCTTCTGGAATTTGTACTATAAGAGTTTGGCTCCTTACTTGGGGTTAATGAATTATTGAAAGCGTTGAGCTTTTTAATATTTCGAAAGTGGGCCACACTTCTAGCTATGTGTCTGCCTCCGTCAGTAATTCAGGCTAGTCAAGAGAAAAAATAAGACTCAAAGGCAATACACATTTCAGTTGGAGGCTAACAGTGCCCCAATTTTATTTTAATTAAAGCAGTTTGTGATAGTTACTGTTTCTTCTTCATGATCATTAGCAGTTAGCAGTTATAGCATTTCCCAAATACTTGACTGTGCTGGGTTCTCTGCTAAGAAGCCCCTCTGAGTGGCTGTGTCCTCACTCCCTCTCTACAATACAGTCTGGAAGCAGGATTAAACTTTAATGTATAGATTTGTATCAAGTCCCTTCTTGTTAAGAAGCCTTCACTGACTGCCTCTAGCCTGTGAGTGCCAACTAGTTGCCCTCTGAGCGCTCTTCTACCCCTAGCCTGCATTAGTTGTCTTACTTTGCAGGATCTCAAGGATATCTCCCTAATTTCTGCCTGTTGGAACCCAGTCTTTACCTTGAGCCACAGATTCAGTGCTATCTCTTTGGGGGAATCCTATCATTTAAACTTTGGAAATCATCTGATCTTTCTGTTTTCAAAGAACATCTATTTGTATCAAGTGGAAGCTTATTTGGAATCCCTAAACAAGAAGCAGGTAATAGCAGGTTTACTGTAGTCAGTAAGGGTTAAGGGGCCTGAGGCCAAGGATGTGACCTTTGTATCCCTTACTCCCGAAGGGACTCCAAGTGATGGTTAGGTTCCCTGGGATCAATTGGAAATGCGAAGTCAGAGTGCAAAGATGAGGGTGCCGAGTTTGGATGAGAAGGGTGGGAGAAGGAGATGAAGGACAAGGAGGTTTATAGCCCAGGTCTCTTGGTCTCTGGTCTGTTTCGGTAATTCCATCAGGAATGTCACCTTCCAAGCATTCAGCCCAATAGAATAGTTCCTGGGCGCCTCTCACTGACTCTGACAGATTGCAAAACCATTTAAGTGGAAGAACGCATTTTATCTTTCCAGTGCCCCTCCCCCACACGGATACAGTTGACACTTAGCACGGCGTCCTCTTCATAATTGGCAGCTACTCAGTCATTCATCAAATATTTATTGAGGCTTACTAAATAGTCTTTAGAACCTTTGTTTTGGCACTTGAGCTACACAAGTAGAGTCCCCTCACTATGGGTGGTTTTGTGTGATAGAACAATTTCAGTGTCCTAGGAGATCACCCAGAGAAACAATGCTTTGTTAGTCTGGGCACAAGGAATGCTTTTCAACAGCAAGTACGCACAACGGCTCTTCAAAGAAAATAATTTGCTGTTGTCCTATTTGCATTGTAGTCAGGCAGTGCAGAGTTGAGTTGCTACCTGAACTATTTATTGCTGCTTTTGTCCTACATCAAGTAGAAATTAACCTTCCCTTCCCTTGGCCTCTCTTCACTTCAGAAATCCTGGTTACTTGCAATGAACCTGACCTAAATGCTTGAACTCTCTGTCGAGACAGAGTACCACAGAGCTTTGGAAGCTAGAGGAAAAGTCAGGATGAGATTAACTTCATACTTTCCTCTGTGCCCCACCAGATTCAAAGCATCTTTCTTCACTTGCTAAATTGTTAAACTTGGCTCGCATTACCACTTGTTAGACAGCAGGGAAGTCCTTTCCAGAGCCCTTGAATTTTATTTCCTTAACAGCAAAAACAATTTGGAAATTGGTGTGTATTTGGAAAAGATTTCCTGTATTCTGAGATCAATCTTACACTAGAGGACAACTCTGGCTTGTGCTTGGGACATACGAATCCCATGGTGGCAGTGGGTCAGCCTGGCTCGGAGCCTTTAGCCGCTTGCATCTTTCTGGGGATAAAGTCCTTCTGTTCCAGAAGAATGAGAAAATGTCATGGGTTAATGTATAGAGGTTGAAATAATTGAATCCTGTGGAGTTCATTTAATTCAGTCACTGAAGTAGTTTCCCATCTGTACCTTTGTTTGCGTAGGAATTACCTGAAAGATGGGAAACTACCAAAAAGATTGCAGCGACTGTCAGACATGCCGTCTCGCCTCTCCAAAATGCAGAAGTCACCCTCATAAGGAAAAAATGTACTTCATTCGATGTAAGCGAGCTACCAAGTTTAGGGGGTGTCATGTTCGTTTTCTTTTTGTTTTAGAGAAAGATTTTTACAAGGGTAACTGAAGCTATTGTTTGAGATTGACCTTCAGTTTTTTCTGCCCTCATCAGCAGAAGCAGGCCGAGTTCAGAGAGAGATTCAGACTCTATGCTCCTCTCGGTTTTAATGCAGAAAATCCGTACACAGTGCTTGATAAGGTAATGCTGATCTCAATCGTTTTTTGCTATAATAGTCCTTGTAGAAAGTCAGATTAGACACCGACTTACTGAGATATTTTGCCTTAGTTTGGCAGTTAGTTATAGCAGTTGAGAAGTAACTGTTAGAAGCCGGGTTATGAACCGTTCACCCCAATAGTGTTTTTAATCATGTCTCTCAAAACCACCATCATTATTAAAGTGATCATGCTAGTGAAAGTAACAACTATTTTTTAAGCGCTTAGTATGTAAATGTGTCAAGACCTTTAAACGTATTGCTTAAATAAGGTTCTTATAATATCCCTATGATACAGCCTCTCTTCTTTTCAGATAAAGAAACCATCATGTGTAATTGAGTAACGTTGGGGATTACACGATGACAAAATAGTATTAAAATTCTAGCTGTCCAGATTTTTTTTTAATCAGGAATTTTACCCTGTATTACTGTTTGCCCTGTGATACTTTGCTAGCAACTTTTAACTGTAATAAAGAAAGCCCATAACTTACTCTTAACTTGGGATACAAATATTATGGAGTCCTACAGTCCTAGTTTCTGATGAACTGCTTTATTATAGTTGACTATAAGAACGAACATAATGGGCAAATAACCCAAAATGGTGACTGGTTCACATGAGGCTTGAAAAAAATGTTTTAAAAGATTATGAGAAAAATAACACTTTCGTTTCTTTAGGAATTCTTAACCTAGCAGCCAAAATGAGCAATGACAGTGAAGTTTAGAGTCAGGAGTGGTGAAGCTTTCTGAGATCTTCATGGAGGCTGCCATCCTGTTTTTACTCCATGCCGGAGAAAGGCTTGACTCCTTAGATTGGTAGAAAACTTAGAGCGGACACAGCTTGTACCTCCCTGTCCACATTCTGGGTTGAATTTAGTTTTATCTACTTTACACCCTTTCAGAAAGCACCATTCTGGAGCAAAAGATCTCCTCCTGCACTTGCCTGTAGAAAACTGGTTAATGTATGCATGGTGGGTTAGAATATGCTGATAGAGTTGTGGGGTTTTTAAAGATTCTATCTAAATTGCAGGTGGTCTGAACAGATTGTGGAAGGGGAGCCATTTTTACTTGACTAACCAATGTGCTGTATGTAAACATTTACTATAGTTATTTATTGAATGCTACCTTTTTTCATGCTGTAATGTAACAGCATAGAGTTAAATATTTAAAAGTCAAGAGATACTTATCTTGGTACCTACAGAATGTGTCAAGGGATGTTTTGAATGTAGTAGGACTGAGTTACCTTTATTTTGAAGTCCTTTGTGTGTGTGTGTGTATGTGAGCGCGTGTGTACACGCGCATGTGCACATCTAATACTCACCGAAGCGGGATTCATTCAGAGGCATGTATAT
This sequence comes from Potos flavus, assembly GCA_028534135.1. Lineage (NCBI taxonomy): Eukaryota > Metazoa > Chordata > Mammalia > Carnivora > Procyonidae > Potos > Potos flavus. The sequence goes on from CM052887.1 coordinate 45,915,489, forward strand.
GCTTGTTCTGGACGGGTGTGGTAGACCCTAGTACTCAAGGCACCTCGCTCCACCAGGCAGAAACCTTTGACCCTCCAGAATCAAAGGGAGTGGTATAGTGAATCTCTCCTTTATAACCCATTCTTTCTAAACTTAGATTATGTGCTTGTGTTTCCTCAAAGCCAAAGAAATAGGACACATTTGAATTAACATAACTAGGTGTGTATATTCAGGAATGAGTTAGTATAAGTAATGAGAAAAATGCTGACTAGAAGGGCTGTTGACTTTGGGGAGCACGGTGTTCTAGACAATTCGAAGAATCCTTCGTTAAAACTGATGCCGAAATACATGCACAGATGCGCAACCTGAAATGTATTGCTGAGCTCCCCGGAAAAGAAGAGGAAGCTCCTAAAGGGCAGGGAAAGAAATGAAGGAGCTGAATCGAGGGTAGAAAGCGGTGGCAAGCATAGAAGCCTGCACTGCTGTGGGGACAGATGGAACATTTCACACCAGGGGACAGGGAGATGCTTGGGAGTGTGAGGACTGGTTACCCGGGGAGCCTCACTGACCATCAGAAGCAGAGAACGGTAACTGCGGTATCCGTACAAGGTAATAAATTAAAAGGAGTATTTCTGCAAGGTAGTGCTTACACAGTAGTAGGAATCAGTGAATTTCCCACAGCCTCACGAGTATGTATAAATGTGCCTCAAAAATAAAGATGAATTGGAATGTCTTAATACACAGTATAAAATTATTCACATAAACTTCAGAAACAGACTTTAACATTTTAGCATTTAGCAGTGCATACATAGGTAGTAAAAAAAACAACAACACGGAAATATTAAATAAAAATTAGGTGGTTAATTCTGTAGTGGGAAGGAGCGGAATAAAACTGAGGAATCCATTAAAAGTGACTGATAACATAGTCCTAAGCTGGATGGTTCCCTTTGATGTGCATGGAATTTTTCATCACAGAAAATGGGTGAAACCAAGAGCGGTTCTTGTTTATAAAGGTGTAACTTATAAAAATGAAATCCTTAACTCCTATAATGAAAGAAGATGAAAGTGCTGATGCTCTTCTTGACTTAGTAGGAAATCAGGAGAGTTGAAAACTGATGAAGCAAAAAGGATTAAGTATATGAGTATGTAAATTAAGAAAAATCAGAAAAGCTAAAGTAATAGTTGGGTATTGAGAGGAGGATGGGAGAAAATATAAAGTGGAAAAACGAAGTCAAGTCCTTTTTTTTTTTTTTTTTTTTGGCAAAGCCGGTAACCTAGAAACCTAGTGTAGTGTCTCAACTTGATAGATGAAGGAGGAGCGGCCTGCGCACAGACTTGAGAGTTAGGGAAATGGCACCCAGAAGAACTGGAGGGAGAACCAGCTGCTTCTGCCCCACAGCCTCCTCCATCCTCCTCTAATCATGTGAATACACTACTGTGTTCATAAAAACTAAAATTAAGAGTTGGCTTATTAAGAAAGAAAAAATGACTCCACTTACATTTGGCATAACAGACTCTCCCCCATAGATGGGATGGTAGACCAGTTGTGGGAAGGATCGTTGTACCGTGAAGCTTCTCCTCCGCTGTCTTTAGCTCCAGGGTTTTATTTCATGAATTCTCTTCAGTACATTTTGTACTATCATTGATCTCTAGGATATATCTTAGATCCAAAACTTTTTTAAAGAAGTGGTTGCTTCTTCGGTGGAAGCTCTAAAGCCTCACCATTGGCTTCCCAGCCGAGTCTCCAGCTGTACAATGAGAATTGGGAAGATGGCTGTCACAGACCTCTGATGCCCGAGCACATTTTGCTGAAGTGCGTGTGGGGGCTTGATTGCTGACATGATGGTGTTGATGACTAGTCTCCTCTCACTTGTTGAGTAGCCGTGAGTTTGGTCATCAGAACCCTACGGTTTACCAATAATTATACTGCTGGCTTCTTTTAGTTTTCATTTTAAAATAGAGGTTGCAAATGTGGACCTAGCCAGAGGTTCCCAAGGACCATGTGGCTTCTCTTTCTCTGGCCGTTCACTGGGTGTGAAGGATGTTGGGGTGCATGTGTGTGTGTGTGTGTGTGTGTGTTTTCTCCTTAGGCAAATCAGGAGCTTGAGGCATTGGAAGAAGAAATGTTACAGATGCAAGAATCGACCCACCTTTTTGAAGTGGCTCTTCCCGAGTACAGACAGATGAAGCAGTGTCGCAAAGAAGTAAAATTGCTCAAGGGCCTCTGGGATGTCATTACTTACGTTACAGTAAGACGCTGCCTTTTTTTTTTAATAGTTCTTTTGTATAAATAGGCAATTTTTACTATCTATCTCAGTCCATGGGGTTTTATAATGTCCTGAAATCTGTGGGCATTATAGTCCCCTCCTCCACCCTGAATTAGAATTTGTCTATCCCTATGAGAAGATTCTTCTCTGAATTATCAATTGTTTTCTTTTTGGATCTGAATGAAACTGTATAGTGAGTTGACTGCTTCACATTCTTTTCAGGGATTATGTAGGGTATAAATGAAAATAATACCTAAGTACGTACTACATGTACGTGGTGACCTGTGCATGTGAATTCATGTATACACTCTTGCCTACATGTATGTGCATATGTAACGGACCTGACTGAAGTTAGTTTGCATGTTGTTAATTAAGCCCCAAACTTAAGCATAGTAGTAAGTTCTGGGGAACCAGGTATATTGCAACACGTATTATACATAATTTGCTTTGAAGTTAGTTGAAAGCCATATAGAAACGTATTAAGGGACATAGAATGTGGTCAAGAAGTTAACGAGCATGTTGTCGATAATGGATGAAGACTGTCTTATGGAAGCTCATTTCGTGTTACACGCAGAATTTTAAAACCTGGTATTTAATGGTAATACACTTATCAATTCAGAGTACTCAGGATTAAATGATAATGATAGTATGTAAATGGAATTTGTCACTGCTACTGGAAATTAATACATCATTATGTTTTCACCTTAAGTTTGACATGTCCTGACAACTTTTTTGTTTTGCTGGTAGAGAAGTTTTGACAAGTGCAGTTAATATTTAAATAATTGACTTTTCACTGGATGATGGAATCACTGTGTATCATCAGTTTATATATTTTGCTGTGGAGACTTGCTTTCACCAAATGTTGTTGACACTTTTATCTGCTTGTGCGTTTTCAGAGAAACATTGATAATTGGACTAAAACCCAGTGGAGACAGATTAATGTGGAACAGATGGAGGTAGAACTCAGAAGGTTTGCCAAGGCAAGTTCCATAACTGTCGATTACAACCATTTCTCTTTCTCAGCCCCACCTCCTTCCATCCTGCCTAACTGAGGGCTGCGCGTCCTTATTTACTTCAAACAGGATGATAGGAGACAGTACTTTTTTTTTTTAAACCCTGAGCCAGTTGCATTTCTAATCAAGCCTGCCTTTTTGTGAATGAGTGGATGAAAGCATATTAGGGCAAATGGATTGATGAGTAGCAGCTATAATCTTGAACTTCCTTTGACTATCTAGAATGGAGGATGTTAAGATTTAAAGTACCAGGGATGAGATGTTAGGCTTATGAAAACTTTTGAATTCTTTCCTTGGCAAACATTATTTTGTATTAAAAGATAGCTTTTGATTCTGGGATTTGGGGCAACTAATTGAAGCATGCCACTTGGGATATGTATGGAATACTTTGTTCTTGTTGACTATTCTCCTATCCCAAAGGGGCTCAATATATACAGAACAGAGCTGATTTGAATATAGTGCTTTGATATCTAGTCGTATGCCCTCTAAAGAGGGTAGAACCTCTTCGGATAAAGCCAAAACGCACAGAAGTGAAAGGCAGCTAAAAAGTGTCAGGGCCCTTTGCTTTTTTCTCAGAACATGTTTGCCTCAACTCATGAGGTTTCCTCATGGGACACCCGGTGAGAGCCTGTGAGTAAGAAACCAGTGTCTCCAAGTGGCTTGTGATAGACAGATGAGTGGATCCTTTTCTATTTCTCCGGCTATAGCCCTTAACTAAGGGGCTTAAATGCTTCTACTCTTTCGTAATCCAGGGAAAGGTAGATTTATTCTTTCCTGGACACAAATTATGAAATGTACTAATATCTGGGGATCTTTTTTTTTTTACTTTAGGACATCTGGTCATTAGACAAGGAAGTCCGTGTATGGGATGCTTATGCAGGCCTGGAAAGCACGGTGAAGGACATGGCGGCCGGCCTGAGGGCAGTCCTGGAGTTACAGAGCCCTGCCCTCAGAGAGAGGCATTGGCACCAGCTGATGAAGGCCACTGGGGTCAGTTTCCTGGGTCTTGTTAATTGAATATATATATATATTTTTAAGATTTTATTTATTTATTTGACACACAGAGAGAGATCACAAGTAGGCAGAGAGGCAGGCAGAAAGAGAGGGGGAAGCAGACTCCCCACTGAGCAGAGAGCCCGATGCGGGGCTCGATCCCAGGACCCTGAGATCATGACCTGAGCCGAAGGCAGAGGCTTTAACCCACTGAGCCACCCAGGCGCCCCTTAATTGAATATTTTTGTGACTGGGAAGTGTTATTCCTTGGTTTACATTATTCATCTGGGATGAGGTGGGATTTGTCAAAAGACTTCAAGTCAAAGGCGGGGAGGTCAAGCTCCTCAAGATAGAACTAACAAACTGATCATGCAAAGATCGTCCTTCAGCCCCTGCTGTGGACTAAATGTCGTCCCCCAACCCATCCCACCCCACTTCCCACTCCAATTCATACATCGAAGCCTAAATCGCTAATGTGATGGCATTTGGAGGTGGGGCTTTGGGGAGATAATTAGCTCAGGAGGGTAGAGCTCTCATGAATGGGATTAGTGCCATTAGAACCAGATGGAAAGACTGGAAATTTCTACCCTCAGCCTTGTTGAGGGTACAGCAAGAAGAGAGACATCCGTAAACCAGGAGAGCCTTCACCAGGAACCCATCCACGCTGGCACCCTGGTGCTGGACTTCCAGCCGTTAGAACAGTGGGCTAGTAAATAAGTGTTCATTGTTTAAACCGCCCCGCTGATGGCATTCTCTTACAGCAGCCTGAGCTAAGGTGCCCTCCTTTGGTTTTTTACTGACTATATAACCTGAAACAAGACACTTAATCCCTCCCTACTTTGAGTTTTGTTTGTTATTACTACTATGAGAGGATCCTCTGTGCCCTCGTACATCAGAGGGATCTCGTAAGGATCGAGTGAGATGATGTGAAAGCCTTGTATAGAGCACTACATGGCCACAAGGAACAGTAGTCACAGGCCGGGGAGAGCCGAGGGGGGGCTGCAGCGACCGGGAAGCAGGGACTGGGTATTAGCAGCCACAGGAGAGGAAGGGGCTTTCCTGTAACTGCCGGGGCAGGGTCGGCTCTTCATTGGTGAGGGGTGTGGTTGGGTTTGAGCACTTAGAAAGAGTTGAGAGCTTCTTAGCAAATACTGGGGTTGGGGGGGGAGGGGCAGCAGTCAACAAGATGAGGAAATGTGAATTATTTTGTCACATGGTAAATATGAATAATGACACTATGAGTAAGAATATTTTTTTTGCCAAGGAACTCAGATTAAATTAGTGAGAAAACTAAGTTAAATCACGGAAGCAACTGGGAATTATGTCCAGTGAATGGAGTACTTGAGGAAGAAAAGACAAATGAGCTACTCCCTGATTCCTGGGATTTCAACCAAATTAAAATAAATGAACACTGTGATTCTCTTTAAAAAAGGGTTTTGTGAGCAGAGAGGTAAGAAATGAGCTGACAAGGGAAGGATATGAAACAAAAGAAAGTAGTGGAATGTGAGCGTGGCCTAAACCTTGGCCCTAGCTTCTGGCGGGTGATGCCTAGATAACTCTGAGATAAAAAGCAGTGTCTTTAATGGTCCCAACCTTCCAGAACCAGAGGTGTGCTCAGCATCTGACTTGAATATATTTAGCTGTGATTCAGCCTTCTGGCCATTAGGCACAAGAACCTTTACTACACATTTAATGTAAATTTTGCCCTTTTCTCTTGCTAATTAGGTCAGGTTTTCTATCCAGGAAGCCACAACTTTGGCAGATTTGTTAGCATTGCGGCTACACCAAGTGGAAGATGCTGTCCGAAGCATCGTGGACCAAGCAGTGAAGGAACTGGGGACGGAAAAGGTGGTGTCTTGGGGCATTTCCCTGTTACACTTAACTAGTTCTGTGCAGTCGCCCCTGAGACTCGAAAGTCCCAGTGCCGTGGGTGTGTGGACACCTGAGGCCCGTTTTCTTCTCTGCTGCTTGTGTGTGTGTGAGTGTGTGAGACTTGGACGGGAAACTAAATCCTTCGAAGCCGCAGGACATGCGTAAAACAGGAGGGTGGGCCCAGTGGGTGGTGGGGGCGGGAGCTAGTGATAGCAGAGAACACTGACATGTCATTTATTTTGTTGCAAGCACTGCTGTAAGTGCTTAATATTATTTCATTTGATGCTGAGATTGGTAATACTCTTGGCCCTGTCTTACAGATGAGGAAACTGAGGTACCATGTGGTAACTGATTCACCCCAGTTCCCATTCACGTTTAAAGCACGACCCAGCTCCTGCTGGCTGATCTGTACATAATTTCTGTTAAACCTTTAAATGAGTTTTGGAGTCCCTTTCCGCTCAGGCATTCCGTGTCAGTGAAGGACATAAAACTCAGACCCAGCAGAAATTTGATAATAGAGTGAGACTTGTTTTTGTGAGATGGAATTCATTCTCTGAACCTCATCGCCATGAATTATTTGCAGGAAAATAATGAGGCCAATAATATTGGATAACATTTTTGTTTTTGAGAATTAAAGGTTTTTTTTTAAATTTCAGTTGATAGCCTAGACGTTCGTCGTAAATTAAACTTCTGTGCACATAACTTAATGCTGTTTATGTCTAGGCTATTACTGAAATCAGTCAGACCTGGGCTTCCATGGAGTTCTCTTACGAAGTTCACTATCGGACTGGCATTCCATTACTAAAATCCGATGAACAACTTTTTGAGACTCTAGAGCACAACCAAGTAAGATGAGTGTTTTGATTACAGATTTTTTTCTTTTAAATGGCAGTTTTAGGCTTTTTCCAAGTTCCAGTACTCAGTATTTATTCATTCATTGGGTATCTACTTGTCCCAGACTCTGGGCATGGTACCATTTGGGATCAAAAGGTATGAACACTTACTCTCAAGGAACTTGGACTTGAGCAGGGAGACAAATGGTAGGGCTCCAAGGGGTCTAAGAAGTGACAGAGAGGCTTTGTGTTGGGGAAGGCGAGAGACTCAAGGAGAGCATTGTGAGTTGGGCTGGTAAGTCAGTAAAGAATGGCAATCAGAGACAAGTGTTTGGGCACTGGGGACAGCAGTGGCTGTTGGGCTGGGGAGTGAGGAAATGTGGAGATGTTGGTCAAAGGACACACATTTCCAGGGATAAGATGAGTAAGTCCTGGAGATCTAAAGTATAT
>CM052887.1:45923395-45973379 GCA_028534135.1 Potos flavus
TGAATTTTTAACTTTAATAAATTTTAATGGATTTAAATTTAAATACTGATACTTGATTCCGTTATTGGAAAACAGAAGTGTTTGAATGAACTGGAGCATGCAAATCTACTTTTGCAACAGTATATTTTATGAAATTGAAATGCAGATCAAGTATCTCTGAAGAATCCAAGTTGAGATATGCTATAAACATATACACCTGACTTGAGAGATTAACTATGAAGAAAAGAATGTAAAATATCTAATTTTTTTATTATATGTTGAAAGCACTTCAGATACACTAGGTCAAATAAGATACATTAAAGTTAGTTTCGCTTGTTTCTTTTTACTTGTTTTAATGTGGCCGCTAGGAATCCACTGTTTGAAAATCGAGGCTGCAGCGCATTCTCTAAAATGAGAAGATCAGAGGGTGCGTGGCTGGCTCAATTGGTAGAGCATGTGACTCTTGATATGGGGGTTGTGAGTTCAAGCCACACGGGTGTAGAGATTACTTAAAAATAAAATCTTTAAAAAAAGGAAAAGAGGGGCGCCTGGGTGGCTCAGTGGGTTAAAGCCTCTGCCTTCGGCTCAGGTCATGATCTCAGGGTCCTGGGATCGAGTCCCATATCAGGCTCTCTGCTTAGCAGGGAGCCTGCTTCCCCCTCTCTCTCTCTGCCTGCCTCTGCCTACCTGTAATGTCTCTCTCTGTCAAATAAATAAATAAAATCTTTAAAAAAAAAAAAAAAAGGAAAAGAGGTGGTCAGAAATACGTATACTCAGAAATGTTAAAAGTTTCCATACAGAAATGTCCTTCAGTGATGTCAACCCAAATCTATATAAGAGGAAATCTGCCAACTTGTGTATTAATAAATCCCCAAATTTGCGATGATTGCCTAGACGGCACTAAACTGATAGCCTTAATGGACTGTAAATATGGGCATTTGGGAAGGTGCTTGTGAGGAATGGGCTTCATATTAGGTGACAAAAAGCCCTCCTGGATCTTTGGGGTACATAGGTAAGACCCCACATTTCCACAAGCAGTTTGTGTCTGTAGAGTGCTGGCATTTTGGTTGTCTCCAAACTATGGGGAGAAGATTAATCTTCCTTCAACAACTACGGTGAAAAAGGCTCAGAATTCAGGTGGTTAGTCGAGGGCATGCAAGAGTGAATGAGTTTTACTTGAAACACGATCAATGAACAACTGCAACTTCTTAGAGGAAATAGAAAGCTGGAGGGCTGTTAGGTACCTCAAGTGGAGGAAGGGGTTGCCCTTGAGTTTGGGCTGGGACTGAGGATGAAATGAGGAAGAGGCACTAGAAGGAAACAAGCACAGAAGATGATCGTGATTTCGACCATCTTGCCATCGTCTCCACCAACCTTCCAGTCAGCAGTGAGGCATAGAGGCTGCTCACCTAAGTGTAGTTTGTGCTAGAAATGGCCGTGTGAGAGCAGAGTCACATGACGTAGGTGGCAAATATGTCATGTTGGACATGGGTGCCTTCCTGTAAAGGCAGCCTCATACTCAAAGGACTGAGGCATTTATATATGTGACAAGAAAATAGACGATCTCATTTTAAATATGTCATAAATTATATATCTCCTGGGGGTTATCCTTGATTATCCTCACAAAATACTTCATAGATGATTAACCACAAACTGTGTGACAGTAGATACACTTTTTTTGTTCATTTTGCAAATGTATTGCCATTGCTAAGATTTTTGTTACCACTCTGTTATAGGAATCCTCCCCACAACCACGTTATAACTTATACAACAAAATCAGGGGTATTACAATATAATAAAAAATTAAAAATTTTTTGGGATTTAATTTGGGATTAAAATAAAATATCACCTTAATGTTATGAGATCCAAAAATTAAGCCTAAATGTGGGATGCTGCCACCAAGGAGTTGTCGGCCTTTTTGTGGCATCTAGAACTCCTGGTCCTCACAGAGGTTGTTTAGCTTCAGCTTAAAATCAGGGGGCAGGGCTTCTGGCCATAAGAGATGAGCTTTTCACAGAGTACTGTGCATTCCGGGAACCACTAGAAAAGTTGGATAAAATGCTTAACTAAATCTTTTTAAATGCATCACAGAGTTCTTAAAGAGCAATGAAGAAAAGTCTAGTGCTCAGGGCCTAAGATATGAGCAGAAAGACACCATAGATTTGCCTGATGTTTGCTATTGATGTTTCCTTGGCAACATTTGCCTATTTACAAGATAGGACAAGGAGTCTGAAAAGCTGATCAGAACTTCGATCAGTATCATGGAACTTAAAAGGAGGAGAAAACAAAAAACAAAAAAAACTGGAATCAGGCATCACCAAGGAAGATGTTATCCAGAGAATCAAACAGTGATAATGATTCTGAGGTGAATTGGATATAAATGCACAGGGATGGGGGGAAAGGGGCATCTACCACATACCGTATCTAAAAAATCAATTCTGGTGGATGTAGTTAGAAATTTGAAAGGTACAACAATGAAATATATAACATACGAGAAAGAATGGTATTTGAGCAAAAATTCCTCAATTTGAACATGAAAGTATTGAGTGCAGGGGAAAGGTTGATGGATTTGACTGTGTTTAAGTTGAAAACATTGCCTTATCAAAGGATACTGTTAAGGTTCTAACAGTGTAAGCCACAAAGTAGGGAAAGATGTTGGCAGTGCCTCAAACAAACAAAAGGCTCATATGCAGAATATGCAGCTAACGCCTACGTTCAAAGAAGTAAGGACAGATCGATAATTGGGTATAGAAGTGGGCAGAATACATAAGCAGGCCTCTTCATGAAAGAAAATATTGTAATGACCAGTAAACAGGAGAAGTTACTTGACCCTGTAAGTCATCAGAGAAATGCAAATTAAAGCCACAAAGAAAGCTACATGTGTGCTTCTGGCCAAGATGGAGTAGGAGGGGCTGGGTTTACCCACCTGCTTAAAGAACCCAACACTTTGACAAAATACGTGAAGCAGGACCTTTTCAGACACTAGACCTCAGACAGAAGAGGACAGCAGTTCATGAGAGACTTGGAACGAAAGAGGTGAGCTCTGTGCTGATTCTAGTCAGCTCTCGCTGACTCTCTAATCAGTCTCGCTGTTTCCTCGAGCGAGTTTCCAGGCATGGTACAGGGAGGGAGAACTGGGCAGGATTTGGCGGGCTCCTGGAGTTGAGGGCTCAGAGCTGAGAGTCCGAGAAGAAGAAGGGAGGAAGAGTTGGCAGAGCTGAGTACCAAAGAGGAGAGAACGGTAGAGAGAGAAACGCAGAAACTTCTAAAGGGGCTTCTTAGAGTCTTCTGCAGGGGGAAGAATTAGCCCTGGGTTATACACTAATCCAGTTCTGCCAAACAAATCTTAAAAAATGAAAATCCAAAAGGATCAAACTGTTTCCAAGTAATTTAACCACATCCCAGAACAAAGCTCAGGAAGATAGGAATAAAAATATATTTAGTTCCAAGCAGGGTAACTTTGCAATGTGTGATATACCATGAAAGATGACAGGGCATGTAAAGAGGAATATGCAACTCTCAAAAAAAAAAAAAAAAAGGAATATTCAGCCCTCATACAGAGGAAACATACCAATCAAAACAGATATAAATGTTAGGATTAACAGACCAAAACATTAAAATTATAGCTGAATTTGTATGTTCAAAAAATGAAGTGGAGATACGGAAAAGATAAGAAAGTTCCATATGTGTGTATATCAGATATCCTCAAGTGGAGGAAGGGGGCCAGAAAAAATACTTGTGGAATAACAGCCAAAAGATTTATCACTTGATGAAAAGTAGACATCCGTAGATTTCAGCTTAGTAAATCAAAGCACAAGCCACAAAGAAACCTAGATCAGATCACTCATGTTGGTCATAACCAGTGATAAAGAGATCTAGAGATCATCCGTAAAGTCACATTATGTGCAAAGGAGTAAACATAAGCATGATGAAAGGCTTCACAAAGCAAATGAGAAAATAGTGGACCAACAGCTCTAAAGAACTGAAAGAAAAAAAATCCACCCATAATTCTTTATCCAGGGAAAATATCTTTTAAAAGTAAAGTCAAAATAGAGATGTTTCCAGACATTCAGAAGCTGAAAGATTTCGTCACCAGCAGACTGGCAATACCAGAAATGTTAAAGGAAGTGCTTCAGGCAGAAGGAAGATGGTACCAGATGGAAATCTGGATCTACATAAAAAATTGTCAGCATTGAAATGTTAACTGTATGGCACGAGACAAGACAGGCACATCAGCCACCCATCAGAAGGCAGCAGAATGAGAAAGAACAGAGTCTTTGAAACGTTACATGAGCTCAAACTCTGGTTCTGTTGATGAATGACTAGGTTACTGTTTCACTCTTCTGAACATCAGTTTCCTTGTATACCGAGTGGGGAAAACAGTAGGCCCTATCTCTTTGGTTTCTGGGCAAGAAATGAAACAAAGTACGTAAAGAAATACGAAAAGGACTTATAATAATGTAAGACAGCCACATGTTCTTCTTCCCCTCCATGCATCCATGCCTTTTTATTAGTGTGATGGTGCAGTTTCATCCAGGCTAGAGCTTGTATCTCCGTCTGGATTGTGATGTGACTTGTTTCGGCCCAGCGTATCATTAGCAAGAGGTTTGACAAGCTCATGCAAGCTAGGGTGGACCCTCTTGCTGCTTCTCGGAAACCTCGGGCTACCACATCGTGAGGGAGCCATGGCTAGCCTGCTGAAGGAGAAGCACACGCCGTCCCACGCTAGGAGCTGGGGAACCAGCACCTCCATGAGCAAAGCCACTGATGCCAGCCGACCACAGACACAAGGGAACCAGCTGAGGCAACCCAAAGGCTGATACACAGAGTTGGAAGCAAAGAAAGTGTTGCTGTTTTAAGCCCCTGAACTTTGGGATAGTTAGTCACACCGCAGAAGCAAATTCAAGCACATTAGTGAGATATTTACATATACAGGCCTAAATACCTGAATATACATTCACCAGTCTCAAGGACTTTTATGTGCAACTGATTTTTGATGTAAAAGATTTTACTTGAAATTGAGAAACAAAACAAAATACCAAATGCTAAGCCATGGAACTAGGCTTGCCTGGTTTCTTTCCATTTTTGTTTTGTTTTGTTTTGTTGCTTTTTCTGGCTGAAGATACCTTGGTAAGAGCTGTAGCATCATTTTGACATCCTTGAAGATGGGGGGATTGGTGAGAATATTGTGAATTGGGGTATTTCCCCCTCTTGTCAGTTTGTACATCGAGTTCCTCAGGCTTTGACCTGACTTGAGATTAGAAAAACACGTAGACTCATACAATGAGATACCAAGATCAAACCCACCAAAAGGCTAACATCAGAGAGACAAGACTAAGTAATGATAAGAATGTGGACCCAGGGATGTTCCACTCTAGCCACTGAGATCATAAATTGAGAACGAACTCTCAGAAAATCTATTTAACAGTGTCTTGTAAGTATGAATGTAAGAATACATTATTTTCCAGCATTTTCTTTTCTCTGCGTGTGCTCAGAAGTGTATACATATGTAGACCAAAAAACATACAAGAATTTTCCTAGCTATGTCATTATTATTTATCATAGGTCCAACTGCAAACAATCCAAATGTCTCTTAACGGTAGAATGGATAAAAATGTTGTGTTATGTTGCTACAATGGACCACTTAGCAATGGAAAAAAAAACAAACTAGTGCTGTACCTAATATCATAAATAAGCCTGACGAACATAATGTTGAATTATAGAAGGCAGACACAAAAGAGTACTTATTGTATGAATCTACCTTATCTAGAGATAATGTCCATTTTTGAGAGGAGGGACTAGTACCTATCGTGGGATAGTAGAGGTTTTCTGGGTGCAGGTATATTCTCTTTCTTAATTCTTGGTGGTTACAAGAGACATGTTCACTTTGTTAAAATTTATTAAGATGTACACACATGATTTTTTTTACTTCTCTCTTTCAATTTTCAAAAGGTTATTTAAAAATTCAGCATTTGTGTTGTGACTATATTTATGTAAATTTATGTGTGCAGGCTAAAGATGTTAAGAAACAGAATCAGCACTGGTGTATATATCCAAGTTATATTCACAAATAGAAGGTCAGATGCAAAGTATTATATATTTTATTTTTAGTAAAAATAGACTCAGCAATGCCTGTTACCTAGTATTGGCTATAATGATTTACAAAATCTATAACAAGCTAATTTAGTCTTTTTTTGGTTATATAAGTAATTGCATCTTCATTATTGAAAATTTGAAAAATATGGAAATAGATAAAATATCAGAATAATCTACTGCTAGATACTGTTTTTGAGTGATTATAGTTTTTAACGTGTCTATGTCATATATACTTAATCAAAATTGGAATGTTCTTCTATGATATGTTTAGTGTCTGTAAAGTTTTCATTATAAGAATATGCCATAATCAATTTAACCAACTTCTAGAAAGTTTTTGCAGATCTAGATTTCAACAATGTTGGATATCTATTTCCCTGCACTATCACAAATACTGAGTAATATTATTAAAAAGAAGAGGAACATTTTGGCAGATTGGCTTAAATTTTTGTTCATGTACAAGTAACAAACTCATTTTTATCTTATTCTAGAGGATAATGTCCACAATAGACAGGACTGCCTACCTTTTGGACATCACTTATACCCGTACATACATTATCATCATGACTGTTACCATTAGTATGAATAAATGAGTTAGTGACTACAGAGGAATAAATCTTGAGGTGCTCTCCATGCCAGGAGTGGTACTAAGCTTTTCTGTTTATCTCAGTTTATCAGCAGAGGCATCTTTCATAGATGGAGCAAATATGAAATTAGGTATGGGCAAAAGGTAAATGGTAAGCTTTGAGAATGTAGTAAGAAGCTCTAGTAATTTTATTTTTCTTTGCCTTTGTTTTCTAGGTGAACATAGGGTAGACAAGCTGATGTGATGGCTGTATTGGTTTGCATGTTACATTATAAAATTACATAAATGAGTTAATATTTTTTACTTTATTTAGAGGTAGGTAAATACACTCTGTTAAATGGAGAGCTCTTCCTGGGCACAGTTGCCACGTATAGGAATTTCAGTTACCAAGGACTGGTTAAATAACACCAGTCCCCCAGCAACACGGTCCCAAGTTAAGATACCGCAGTATGTTAAATGTGAGAGCAAAAGGCATAGACTTCATTGTTAGTTCTTCACAAAAATCACCGGGTGAATAACAAAGGAGCATCATGCCTCATGGATAGTTTAGACCATTTGAAGTCTGTCCATGATTGGCCATCATGCAGCTGTTACTCTTCACACAGAGAGAGCAAAGCATGTAGTGTGTTACCTCCTTATCCCCAGTGATGAACCATGTAACATTTTACAGATACACATAACTAAAGGAGGGAATTTGTAGTAAAATTGGAAGTCTGGCAAAGAAATGAAAATTGATCATGCTAAATGTTAAATGTGAATCAAACATAGATGTAGTTACAGAATGCTCACTGGGAATGATGGCTCTGTCCCATTGTAAAAATTCTAAATTTGCAGCCAGAGGATTTTGGTGAAAATGAACTTACTGATACAAATGAAAACAGTTATTGTGCCAAAATGAAAGAAAATGTCCCAAGGGAAATGAGGGAAATACCAGCCCCGCGAAGATAGCTTCACATTAAAAAAACTCTAAAAGAAATTTGATGACATTGAAAACTCAAAGGATAAAATGTTGGCAGCTGATCCAAATTTTGAAAGGAGTGACAGTTCTTGAAGGCATAGGAAAGATGCTCACTCTGGGTCTTAAGATAAGAAGGCAAACACTAATCAAACTACCCTGATAAGTTTTCTATAAAGAAATAAAAATCATCAATATTTTTAATATTTTAAATTATACTGTACTAAATATTTATAGTTTTTATTTTATTTCCTTGTACGTCTAACCAAGAGTGAGAGGGATTTTAATGTTTTAATAAAGATTTTTAGAAGTCTGAGGACAATCATAAGTTTCCCACCAGTTATTAAGATTGCACAGTCACTGTTATGGTCCCACACTACTGTGTGAAGCAAGGACTGCCTGTGTATCTACTCACTAATGGGTGGATGTCCCTGATTGCTATAAACTAAACTGAGAGAATAACCTTTTTGTTGTTGTTGCTAAACTTTTAGAAACCTATCTAAGATACGATGATGTTACTGATTTGTTTATGATTTAAAGTGTTCAAATCCTTTCTATTTCCTTAGTGAGATAAAAACGGGTCTCTGAGGCACTCCTTTTTAATCATAAAAAGGCACTCTGAATATCGCAGTAGTAAAGAATTTTATTTTAGTGTTAAGAAATACAGAGATCTTCATAGAAATAGAAAAATTTGAGGACACCCGGGTCCACGTTAGTTAAAAAACACACAAACAAAAACAAAATAAGAAAAAACCCAGGTTTGTTGTCTCAGAAGCTTTAACTGGAAGACTGGATATGAAAATGCCCAACTTCAAACATGCCAGGGGTAACAGGAATGTGGCAAGCCGTGGGGTTTGCATTTCCTGGTCACTGATTGAGAGACTACGAGACTAGAAGTTGTTTGGAAACGGTTTTCTCACCAAAGCAATAATGTCTGAGAGTGTCTAATAGTTGAGGTCTCATTTATCCTGCAGCTTTTCACCTGAATATTATTTAGGCCCATTACACAGTAGAAGCCATTAAACATCTGTGCACTTCCTGGCCACTTCAGCTGTGACAGTGAATTGTTAGCTTATTGGAGATACTTTCTGTGTGTAAGTGTCCTCTGGGTAATGTACAGGGATGGAGGAGAATATGATAACCCAAGCAGTGATCATCAGCTCTTGGTCTGTCTACCTTTAAAGTAAGTGAGAGTCTCAAAAACTCATCTATTTTAAACTCAGCTTTCTAGCTGTGATTTTCTTTAGTACTAAAACTGCAAATACAGCACAAATGGTAAGGCCAAAAGCTTCAAAGATTAAATCAACCTTAAGAAGTTTCTTACCAATATTGGTGTTGGTCTTGTCATGCAGGAAATTGAGGCAGGTTGGTGTTGTTCCTAGAAGCTGCTATTGGGATAGTTCTGAAGTCCGGTTAAACTGTATTTCAAGAAAAACTCATTATAGAGATGACATCTATATGCTGCTGATAAATGCTGAATAGCTTTCAACCATTTTCTGGCTCTCCTCACCTTTCATTTTTGTTGAGGCACACAGTTTACATAACATAGAATTAACCATTGTATACAGTTCTTTGTATATAGGAACTGCATCTACTTTATCCATTCCTCTGTTGAAGGACATCTTGGCTCCTTCCACAGTTTGGCCATTGTGGACGTTGCTGCTATGAACATTGGGGTGCAGGTGCCCCTTCTTTTCACTATGTCTGTATCTTTGGGATAAATACCCAGTAGTGCAATTGCTGGGCCGTAGGGTAGCTCTATTTTTAATGTCCTGAGGAGCCTCCATACTTTTTTCCAGAGTGGCTGTGCCAGCTTGCATTGCCACCAGCAATGTAAGAGGGTTCCCCTTTCTCCACATCCTCGCTGGTGCTTGTTGTTTCCTGTCTTGTTAATTTTTGCCATTCTAACTGGTATAAGGTGGTATCTCATTGTGGTTTTGATTTGTATTTCTGTGATGGGTAGTGATGTTGAACACTTTTTCATGTGTCTGTTGGCCATTTGTATGCCTTCTTTGAAGAAGAAGGCACCTGCCCATTTATTGATTAGGTTTGATTGCTCATCTAGGTATTTCAGTATTTGTTGACAGAAAAAAATCATTGTATGCCATTCATTTATAAATTAATGGAGGTGAAAATGCTAAAAAAAAAAAATACAATTCATTGGCATTTTGTATTCTCACAGTGTTGTGCAAGCATCATCTCTATCTAGTTCCAAAATATTTCCATCACACCAAAATAAAACCCCATGCTCATCAAGCAGTCACTTGGCATTCCCTCCTCCCTGTAGCCCCTAACCACCAATGTGGTTTCTGTCTCTAGGGGTTTCCCTGTTGTGGACATTTCATCTAAATGGAATCATACAATATATGGTCTTTCATTTAGCATCATGTTTCCCAGGTTTGTCCGTGTCCTATGTATCAATACTTCATTTTTGTGTCTGAACAACATCCCATTGTATGTATGTGCTGCATTGTGTCCAGTTATCCATCATTGGACATTGGGGTTGGTTCCACCTTTTGGATCTTGGGAATAAGACTATTGTAAACGCTTGTGTACAAGGATGTGAACACTTGTGTACAAGTACCTGTTTTAAAATACTTTGAGTATATACCTAAGAGTGGAATTGCTAGGTCTTAATTATATATTTAACTTTTTGAGGAACACCCGTTTTCCACTCAGCAGTGTTTATTTGTACCATGTGTAAGGAGGGACCTCTTCTTCCCATTCTTGATACTGCCTCGGGTTCATGCTCTGCCACTCACTGTACCCCGAAAGAGATAGAGTGGCTCACCTGATTGTTCTCCTCGTGGGTCTGCCTTCAGAATGCACACCTTCCTCTACTTTCCTCTGTGCTAGCCCCTCTAGCTGGGGAGCCCCGTTCTGGTCTGTGCTGACAGGCCTACACGGACAAGTAGGGTTCTTCCGGTATTCTGTCTTCCAGCAAGGCTTTAGTCTCCAAATTGGCCTCTGGCTGAACAAATGCTGATCTGTGTCTTTTCATTTGGTCTGTTTTATTTTTCAAATAGTCTGGCACTACAGTAGAGTTCAGTATGTTATCGGGGGTTCCTTTGGAGATGCCATAATTTAGGGTATCAAAGTTAATGATGCCAGAAGAATTTGAACTTCATAGGTCCCGGATATGGAGACTTAACAGGTAAAAGCCACTTAGTTTTAGCATTGTCAACTTGACAAAGTCATCTAGAATTTCATCTTCAATTTCCTTGCCAATAAGATGGGAGAATCTTACTTTCTTTATGTAATAAATATGTCCTAGAGTACACCTAGGTATCAAAGCAAGCGTACACTAACATAAGACCCGACACAAGAGTAAGGTTGTCTGTAACGTAAATTTCCCTTTCAAATATTTGAACACAGCTTTCTTGTAGTAAATGATTTTTTATAGCAAAAGAATATATCTGAATTTTAAAAACTTGACCATAAAATTCCCAGCAGGGTGATTGCTACAGGTATAAGGTGCAGACAGGGAAGTTGGTAAGTGTCTAATCCCCAAGTAAAAGAGGGTAACTTTTTATGGTAAGCATTCCCCACCCAACACCTGATGATGCAGCCAGAGTGCCTGGCCACTTCTCCAACAAGGCCAATTTATTGATTGATTGATTGATTGATTTTTAAAGATTTATTTATTTAGTGTGTGCACCACCCAGGGGAGTAGGGGGCAGAGGGAGAGAATCTCAAGCAGGCTCTGTGCTGAGTGTGGAGCCCCCCTGCAGGGCTTCATCTCCAAACCCCAAGATGGTGACCTGAGCCAAAATCAAGAGTCAGTTGCCCAACCGGCTGAGCCACCCAGGTCCCCCCATCAAGGTCATTTTAAACTCTGAAATTTAAGAAGTGATGGTTATTTTGAAGAAAAACATTTTGAGACAACTCTGACTACCTAAAGAAAGTTGCATAAATTCACATGGCATCCTCACTAGGTTACCTGAATAGATATCCAGTAAAAAAATGCTGTTGTGTTTCCAAATTACTTTAGGTGACACGTCACCTTGCCAAACTCTTCGACAGCATTGCAGATCTTCAGTTCGAAGAGGGTCAAGATGTGTCCACCCACCGAGCTATTGGAATGTACAGCAAAGAAAAGGAATACGTCCCATTCCAAGCCGAGTGTGAATGCACAGGCCACGTAAGATTTGATGATGAGGTTTTCTGTGCCACGGGAGTATTTTCAGGGTAATTTTTAAAGGCTGAATTGAACAAGACAAAAATCAGCTGCGGTCACATCAGGCCCTGGTTGGCTTGGAGGTCAGAGCTTCCCGTTTGGCCATGACTGGTGTGACCGCTCTGCTTCCCGGTTCGTGCTCACGTGGCTTCAGCGCCCCGCAGGCTCTCAGAAAGGCTAGTGGTCGGGCTCGTCAGGAAGGATTGTAGCAGGTTGAGCGAGTGGACCCCGGAAGAAGCAGGTGCTAGCCCAGTGACAGGGTCTCGCGCAAAGCTTACTGGTTCCACCACTGACAGTTGGGGTGAAGCATCGCGTTGCAGGAATGCATGTTTTAAAGAGGCTTGTGGTACAGGATTGTGAAGCGAATGTTCTAAACGGCTGCTCATACATGAAGTGGATGGAGTCTGCCACGCTGACGTCACGTTCCATAACTACCGTGTGCTCAGACAGTTAAGTTCGCGTGTTCTCTCCTGGCGCAGCCGAATACCTCAAAGATAGGCT
This sequence comes from Potos flavus, assembly GCA_028534135.1. Taxonomy (NCBI): domain Eukaryota; kingdom Metazoa; phylum Chordata; class Mammalia; order Carnivora; family Procyonidae; genus Potos; species Potos flavus. The sequence continues at coordinate 45,935,687 of CM052887.1, forward strand.
TAACGGTTACCAGCAAAAATGGCTCGTTATGATTGTTGAAAGCTCTTGGCATTTCCAGATGGTGTAGAGGAATCGCATCTTTTTATGATGATGCTTCTGCAGCTTGAGCGAATCCACAGAGTCACTGAGACAGTAGCAGTAGCCTCTGTTCCAGAGCAGTTTGGGTTGAGGCGGGTTCCTTAAAATGTCCATTGCGGAAATGCGATGGCAGGCATTTTTTAAACGGGTTTTCTTCATTTCTCTCTGCTGCTTTTTAATATTGTACCAAGAAATCCTGCCAAATGAAGGGAAAGCAGATGGTGGAATACTTTGATTAAAATATATTTTTTGATCTCTTGGGCTCTTTAGGATATTATTACAGTGATTAGAACAAGTCACCATAAACTATCTTGACAAAGGGTGCTGCTGTCTGCTCCCTGCCCGGCAAAGTGCGAGCCGACTGGCAGAGTGCCCAGAAGGAGGACAGTCTGCCTGACGGATGTGGTTGTCACTCGCGGGAACCCTTGGTACTGAGCGTTTTCACAGTGCTCTCATTCGTTCGGTGAAGCAATTCAGGCCAGAGACTCAAGCATACACTACATTGATCCTCTAATTGCCTTTGTTTGGTAAAAAGATGCTTTTCCTTTAGGTCTTTTCTCCCCCTGCATTTTGATGATTGGTTCCTCCCAATGTAGACTATTTGTATTTTGTTTGATGAGCGTTGATTGAATACCTACCATGTACTAGATGCTGGGTTAATAAGCTTCTGGGGATCCAGAGATGAGTAAGATGTGGTCCCTGTCTTGAAGGAGCTCCTAGGCTCCCTGAAGAAATGGATAGTTGGCAATAATGGGAAGTGGTAATTGTTATAGAGGGGTGGGCAGAAGCTGAAGAAACATCAGAACAGGGAGGGATCAAACGACATCTCATCAGAGCTTAGTTCTCAGATCACGCTGAGCTCAGTAGCCATTGTTGGCATAGTCATCTCAACATGAGATGATCCATCAACTTGTATGTGTGTTTGGTCTTCCCAGATGGACTGGAAAGTTCTTGAGAGAAGGTGGCCATATTGAAGTCAGGGATTCCAGAGTATTTAGGAAATGCTCAAATGATGTACGATTTCCTGGAGGAACTAGTTGTTGGGTCACATCAAGAGTTGTGTTAAGTGACTAAAGTAATGATGGGATCAGAGACCTTGAACTCAGGCATGTGAACAAAACCCATTTACAAAGTCAGAGGTGAAGGCTTTGGGATGATGGAGCCCATTTCCAGGGCAGTGCCACCCTTTTCTTCCAGTAGGGAAGGCTGTTGGCTCATTAACTACACAGTACTTCTTCCCACTTCTCCAGAAAATGATTCTAGGAATGAATGTTACTGCCATTTTCATGGACGGAGGGGGAAAAAAGTTGTTGTTGTTTTAAAGATTTTATGTATTTATTTGAGAGAGAGAGAATGAGAACGAATGTGAGTAGGGGTGAGGAGCAGAAGGTGAGGGAAAGGAGGGAAAGAATCTCAAACAAACCCCGTGCTGAGAGCAGAGCTGGATAAGGGACTCGATCTCACGATCTCTGAGACCATGACCTGAGCTGAAACCAAGAGTTGGATACTCAACTGACTGAGCCACCCAGGCACGCCCCCCTACCCCCACAAAACAGTTTTAACATCTTCACGATCTCATATGGTCCTTGGAATTGATTTATTATGGTCTTTTTTTTTATTGCTCAGGTCAACTATTTGGGAATAGTGTACATATCCTTTTTGTTAGATAATATTCCATGGAAACAGATAGACGGGTAAATATAATAAAGCATATTTGAATAGGTTAGAAAATGGGTTTAGATAAATTTGTGGGGGCAAAATAAACTTGCATTTAAAAAAAAGATTAAAAAACTTGTGAAAAACTTTCACAAGTCAGCAGTTGTCCTATCTCTTATACTCTCCTGCTGTCTAATTTTTGACAAGTGTGAAGATGAAAACCAGTAGGGAATATAATTAAGACACTTACTGGAAACACTTTGTCTTAAGACTAAGAACTAGGAAGATTTTAAAGAAGAGTTTTCAGCATATTTAAAAATTATCAAAAAAAAATTTTTTTTTTAAAATCCGTCTACCATTATCCCCAAAGCTCTAGAATCTTATTCCAGCATATTATTCTATCCAGTAGATGGCTGTGGTGTTTGGTTTCTCAGAACACTGTGCGTTACCGCAGGGAATCTTGGTCTAGAACCCCCTTGTCTTCAGATGTAAAAAATCAGTAATTGAGAACACCTCCTCTGTTGAAGCTGCAGAAATTATTTAGCCATCCAGTAGGTGAAATAAGTTGAGCTCTATCCTGGGAGAAGACAGATTCAATGGGCTTCATCCATTGTTGTTCACCTTATCCTTTGAGTTCTACCTCCTCTAGTTTTCTACCTGCATTTAAAATAAATCTGGAGCGCCTGGGTGGCTCAGTCGGTTAAGCATCTGACTCTTGATTTCGGCTCAGGTCATGATTTCGGGGTGGTGAGATCAAGCCCCGCATCCGGCTTGAGATTCTCTTCCTCTCCTGCCACTCATGCTCATGTGTACTCTATCTCAAAATAAATAAATAAATCTTGAGAATAAATCCACATAAGGCCTCTCTCCCTGCATAGCTTTTAAGCCCATGGGGGGATGGAATTATCTCTCTTCTATGGTTAAGCCTGTGCTAAATCATTTTAATTTGCTTCAAAAGGTGGAAACGTGGCTCCTGCAACTTGAAGAGACTATGCAAGGAACAGTGAGACATTCTATCACAGAAGCCATAGCAGCCTATGAGGAGAAACCTAGGGAGTTGTGGATCTTGGATTTCCCGGCACAAGTTGCCCTAACGGGCTCGCAGATCTGGTGGACGACAGATGTAGTAATAGCCTTCAGTAGACTGGAGGAAGGCTATGAAACGGCCCTCAAGGATTTCCATAAAAAACAGGTATTTTATACATCTGGGATTTTAAGGCTTGAAGGGGCTTGAAGAGATAAGCATTCATTCACTCCATTCATTTAGGGAATGTCTTCTGTGTGCCAGGCGCTATGCTAGGACTATTTCAGCAATCAGTGGTTTGATTTTTCTTTTTCTAGCTTTGTGTTACCCTTCAGTTTGCTACATGGGTTAAAAAAAAAAAAAAAATCACATCCCCCATCCCCCAAGTGTCTAGTGTATCACATGTACTTAGATAGTGTGTCTATTTCTGTCCTTCTGTGTAAGACTCTCCATCTAGGCTAATGGAGTATTTATTACAAAATATGTACACGATTTGCATGACTCAGAGAGATGGAGGGCTCTTCAGCAAAGACAGATGTTTTCAAGTATTTTGGGTTTTGGTTAATTACAGATCACAGATGAGCAGTTTTGGAAAATGGTCTATTTCGAATTCCATTTTATTTACCCTGCTTCCTCTGTGACCTCTCCCGGAGCCTCCCATCTTAAGGTGTGCTCCTAGTTGTGGAACAGTTCAGAGATTCAGCCTTTTTATTGGTTTTTAGATGAAGAGGATGTTAGGCTAGAAAGATATTTAAATATTAGTGTGTTTACCTTTCTTGTTTTCAGTGGCCGAAGTGTGAATCCAGAGACATTAAGCGATTTTCCCAATGTTGTACAATTTGTGAGTAACACTGGCAGGACCAGCAGAATTCAGAATGCTTTCCACTGCTTTCTATTGCTTGTCCTCTTAGCAGTACTTTTAACGCAGTCCCTGAAGAATCAAATAGATGCAGAGGGTGAAGGATACTTTTATCATTAACATATTCAGGAATAAAGTTTTGGAGTGTTTTGATTATTTTTAATTTTGCTTGAATCTTGAGTAGTAGATCACCTGACTTAATCGATGTTACTAAAGAAGTCTTTGTATTATTTACTTTTGGAGAGAAATAGATTCTTGATGTACATCTTTAGGAAAAGAGGACATTGGTTCATATTGAGTAGGCTTTAGGTTACTGAATTGGATTTTCAAAAGTGACTGGTTTCCTCTAAGGGCAATAGCTCTACAATCCTAGTCAATGCTACTTGGATGAGGAAGCTAAGTAGGTGTTTTTTTGTTTTGTTTTTGTTTTGTTTTGTTTGTTTTGTTTTTGTTTTGTTTTGTTTTACAGACATTAACAGTTAATTAAATTGCAATTATATTATGGTTTTTATAAAAATAAGTTTCTGGTTAGTAATTGATATCCGTGCACTTATTAAAAGTACTTTCATTATCTATTGAAGAAAGGATTCTTTAAAAAAAAAGTTCCAACATCCTCTCTTAAATTTCAGGTATTACCAATCATGGCTCAAACTTAAATTTTTCAGCATACGTATTCCTACTTTATTTTTCCCTGGCCTCATTTAATTATCTCTTTGCTTACAAGATACCATTTTGTGTGATAACTAAATATTTAATTGCTTAAAATAGTAAAATAGTAAAAGCTTAAAGTTTAATTGCTTAAATAGATAATTAAATATTTAATTGCTTAAAATAGTAAAATAGTAAAAATTTAATTGCTTAAAATAGTTGATATTTCTTCTCTCAGCTTTATTTTCAGTGTCATGATTTCTTTATTAACATGTATTATTAAAGATTTAGAAGAAGCAAGTACACCTTGAGAAAGAAAAAAAGGAAAATAATTTTTAGAAAACACCCATAGCCCTCATAGCTTCTCTTTCCACAAGTGACCATTGATGACATTTTGGCATATAGACGTCAAAAATTTTCCTTTCTTTGTGAATGTGTAGACACATCTGTCTGTCTCTCTATAAATATGTGTCAGTGTGTAGCTATTTACGTAAATATGTATTGGTGTTGATATGTGTCAATGTAGCTATAAAATATAAATAGAAAATATTAATTATTATAGATTAATATATATTAATTAATATATAATTATATATAATATAATTATTATATATAATTATATATTATATAATTATATATTATATATTATATATTATTTATATAATATATATAATTAATATATATTAATTATAAATAATTAATATATATTAATTATAGAATATATTATTAATTAATATAAATAAAATATATTAAATATAAATAGAAAAATTTTTTTTACATTTAATACATTTTGTTACTTTGTATTTTCACTGAATGTGTTATCTACCTTTTTTCTTGCTATAAATATATATCAAATTGACAAGAAAAATGGCCAAATATGGCTATGCCAGAATTTGTTTCCTTCCTTCTCTAGGTCTCCTCTGATCATCTGAGGGCTTGTCCAGCCCTGGTGTAAGTTCTGTGGTTCCAGCAGCGAAGTTCTTGATTTCAGTGGCGCTTATGTTCTGGTTAACTGTTACTAGATCTTACCTCTTCCTTACAAGGACTGTGGAAATCCTTATTCTCATCACCACTTCCTATTTTACATGCTGCTGTTTAATTTTTTTTTTAAAAAGATTTTATGTATTTACTTTTAGAAAGAAAATGTCCACATGGGAAGGGGTGGAGGCAGAGAATCTCAAGCGGACTCTGTGCTGAGCGTGGAGCTGGGTGTGGGGCTGGATCTCACCACCGTGAGATCATGACCTGAGCCGAAACCAAGAGTGGGACACTTAACCGACTGCACCACGCAGGCATCCCTAATTTAATTTTTTAAAAATCAACCATTACTTGGGTTACTTTAAATCATAGATGTACCAACATATTAAGCAGTGACTTTGCTCATTATTTTTTTACTCCATTTCTTATTTTAAAATCCAATTCCCTTCTTCCTGTAGTGTATCTTTTGGTGGTTTGTGCAGTGATGGATAATAAGTAGGACATTTTCTGATCTCTTGTCTTTCTTTTGACTTTCTTCTTAAGAGTTAAGGTCTAAAATTCTAAGCTGTGAATATTTTCTTTCAGAACTTTAAAAAAAATTCTACCTTATGGCCTTCATTGTTGCTGTAAACTTTCAGGTCATATTATTTTTCCTTAATGTTAATTGTAGGAATATTTGGTCTTTGATCTTTGGCTGCTTTTATGATTTTTTTTTCCCTGTGGTTGTGATATTTTCTTCTACTGTATCTACTTGTATATTTTTTTCTCCTGCTTTTAAAATTTAGCCTGCTAAGGACTCTGTGAACTTCTTGAATCTTTGGTTACATGTCTTTCTTCAATTTTGGAAAATTCCCCTCAATTTTTTCTTTTTCTTTTCTTTTTTTAATTTTAATTTCAATTTATTTATTTTTTTGCTTTGTATAATATATATATATATTTAAGTTTTTTTAATATATTATTTTATTTTTTCAGTGTTCCAGGATTGTTTATGCACCACATCCATTTTTTCTTTGACACTTTTCTTCCATTTGTTTTATTTCCTTCATTTAGAATTTTATCTGCTATATATTGAACCTTCTCATGCTCTCTGTCTTTTAACCTCTATCTCAATTTTCAAACTCTCCATTGTTTTGTGCTGTGATTTAGGTAATTTTTTGAATAGTTTATTTATTATTAAATAATCTCTACACCCAACATGGGGCTCAAACACACAAGCCTAAGATCAAGATTTGCATGTTCTACAGACCGGCAGCCAGGCACCCCTTACGTGATTTACTGAATACATTTTCCACATCACTAACTTGTTTTTCTTAGAGGATAATGATAAAGAAAAAAGTATCAAGGTCCATATTATGTAGGTTCAAATGTCAACTCTACCATTGGTTTATTAGCTGTGCTGCCTTGGGCAACTTATTTAACAATTTTGTGCTTCAGTGTTACAGTCTATAAAGCAGTAATATTAATAGCACCTGTATCACAATATTGTTAGGATTAAATCAGTTAATATATTTAAAACATGATTTTAGAGTGCTTGATCCAGGGGTGCCTGGGCAGCTCAATTGGTTAAGTGGCTGACTCTTGATTTTGTGTTAGTCGTTGTTGCTCTTACCAAAATGACAATAACATCGGTGTCTAATGTGATGCATAATTAATTTATTCCCCCATAATTTATCATAAAATTTTAATACAAAGAAATAGAATTGTATAATGATATGCAAACCTAACACCGGGGTTCTACAATTAACATTTTATTTTGTTTATCATATTATCTGTGCTTGCTTTATCCACCACTCTGTAGATCCCTCAGTCCGCCTTATATTTACAACTCATTTCAAAGGAAATTGCAGTTGCCAGTAATCTTTACCTGTAAATATTTTAGTGTAAATACTAATTTCCTCATTTTCGATTATCGTATCTCAGTTTCCCAAAGTTATTTTTGGTTCTTTAAAAATCAGTTTATGATGACTTAACCTATCTCTCTCTTTTATTTTTTATGATGACTTATCTCTTCATTATGGTTTTTATTATCTCAATTCTTGAAAGAGACATTTTTAATAATCTCATCTAGACTGTTCTAATGTTAAGTTAGTTCTTTTAAGGCTGGTTCTTCTGTTAAATTCAATCTGCTTTTTGTGGGTTCGTTTTTAAAGTTGATCTAGGTGTGTTTTCTCTGCAGGAATTCTGTGTGCCCTGGAGAAGGCATGCATGCCCATAGTGTGTTTCTCTTTTTTGCTTCTTCTAGGTCTCCACAGGTTTTGTGGATGCTGGATTAATTTTGTGGTTGATAACTCAGTTGAGGATTTCCAGATCACGTGGCATGGGCTTGAGGTTTTGATATCTCTGAAGGGACTTTTTTCCTCTCCAAGGGCTTTCATCTTGCTTCTCTGAGCTGGTGGGTAGAATTCTTCTAGAGCTCTTTATTAGACTGTGTAAGACACTGAGAATCTCGGCTACATATCAGCATCTCAATTCCAACTCACGGACTTGCTCAGGGAGTGAGAGAGGCAGGAGACAGAAATGTTGTGTTTCTGTGTGGCAGTTTAAATCTCAGTCTCCAGATGTTTGAATCTGTACCCAAATCCTATGTTAGGTTGCCATGGCATTTGCTACTGTTCTGGCTTGGAGGTACACTGCCAGCATTAGGGACTATCACACGCTGCCTCCCACCCTCTCCTCCTCCTCCTCCTGTCCCCTGTCTCCTTCCACCTCTCTTGTGTTTTGCTGTGGACTTTGCACGTGGGTGTATTTTTGCTTTGTGTGTGTGTGTTAATGAAGGAGTTGCCCATTTGGCTTACTCTAGTACATTGCAGAATGTCTTTTGTTACTACTGCTTAATACTGGTGATTAGGTTGGTTTTTTATTTTTGGCTATCATTTTTTTTATTTATTTATGTATTTATTTATTTGACAGAGAGAGAGCGATCACAAGTAGGCAGAGAGGCAGGCAGAGAGAGGGGGGGAAGCAGGCTCCCTGCTGAGCCGAGAGCCCGATGCGGGGCTCGATCCCAGGACCCTGAGATCATGACCTGAGCTGAAGGCAGAGGCTTTAACCCACTGAGCCAACCAGGCGCCCCATGGCTATCATTAATAGTACTGCAGTAAACAGCCTTGTATATACATACATACAGGTTGTGCATATTTTTATTTTTTCAGGATGAACTTCCAGAAGTACGATTGCTAGGTCAGAGTATACCTCTTTTAAGCCTTGTGGAACATTGTGCAGATTTACCTTCCCACTCTCAGTGTATGAGAAGTGTCCACTCTCCCCTGTTGGCAACATTGGATTGAGTGGTTTTATTCTTACAGCTACAGTTCTTCATATCCCAAGAGCTTTAGCATATTCCACTAATTAACAGAATTTAGTTTTTTTCCCCCCCTTAAAATAAAGTTTTCCATTCTGTTCAAGAGTTATGTAATGCTTCCTTTTCATGTTGGATGAGAAGCAGACAACGAGGAAGGTTTATGAAGAAGGCGTTTGCTTAATTATGAAACACTTCTAGCACAAATTGAAATGTTTGACAGACCACCCAACAGATGCCTTCAATACAGTGTTTCAATTTTGTAACTGATACTAATATGCATATTAGAGAAGCTAACATTTGAATACCGTTGAAGCCTGTGGTTCATGAGAAGTGTGTGCATCTAAATTGAAACCCCTTTAGTGTGCTCTCTTCAAAAATGGATATAACCATCTGCTGGAGTTTCTTTTAATTAAAATTACTCACGCTAATACTGTGAGCAGTTTTTAAAATGAAACATTAGTCCCTTAAAATTGCTCCATTTTAAACTGAGATCAGAGTTGGCTATCATTGATGATCTACCTGCACAAGTAATTATTTTAATTTCTTTGTTTCCTTTTATGTGGGATAATGTTGGGATTAAAGGCAAAAATACTGCATTTTGGATATATATCCCCTACCTTGCCAAAGTCTTAGAAAATATTACTAGTCTAATAAATTCAGTCGTTCAGATTTGAGGGGTACTTGGCAAAAAGTACTTTGTTCTGGAGGTTTGGGATCTGGTAAGAAGGATTTTCTACTCTTCCTTTATTTTTAAGCTGTGTGCAAATCATCATAGAAGAGATGGAAGCATTTTGGACTTGAAAAGCTTAATTGCTGGGGCGCCTGGGTGGCTCAGTGGGTTAAAGCCTCTGCCTTCGGCTCAGGTCATGATCTCAGGGTCCTGGGATCGAGCCCCGCATCGGGCTCTCTGCTCAGCAGGGAGCCTTCTTCCCCCTCTCTCTCTCTGCCTGCCTCTCTGCCTACTTGTGAGCTCTCTCTCTCTGTCAAATAAATAAATAAATAAAATCTTTAAAAAAGAAAAGAAAAGCTTAATTGCTACTGTGCTGGGACATGACCCAGAGCGCTCTCAGTAAGACTCCAGATGAGCAATATAAAATCAATCATCACTCCCCCCAAAAGGACGAAGAAATACATATAAGAAAGAGACTAATTTTGCTACTTAGGGCCAGTGTTTGGCCTCACTCTTAGTCATTGAGAGATTCTTTCAAAACCAGTTGGATCCAATGTTGATGGTGTTCCTTATCCCAACTTTATTGCATGAATAGGAAAGCCTATGAAGCCTGAAGCTTCATACCCAGTGTATACTGGACACACAAGTTTTTCTTCTTGCCTCTAGAAAAGCATGATCTTTTTTCGTAATGTAGCAGGAACCCATATGAGTGGAGCGCATGCTCTTTACCTCCCCTCTCATCTATTAAAAGAAAAATTTCCATAATTTACCAATTTAGTAGGCTTTTACTCAGTGATTCATGAATCAGGCATCATCCACTCTAACAGAAAGAAGCACCAAAATGCTGATAAAGCAAGGGATTTTTATAGTCGAGTGAGCAGGAACAAGGAAATTATACTGGGCATTTGTCGATTGGTTAAATCAGGTTTACCTTCCTCATACAGAGCAAAGCGAAGTCTTGGAGCTCCGGCAGGTCACTTGTATGGAGCAAGCAGGTGCTGCCTGGTTGCCCCAGGCCTGCCTTTCTGGGAAAGCTGAGAAGAGAAACTTAAGTTTCGGTTTGCTGACACAGGGCGCTTAGCATGAGTGACTTCATCTTGGGCTTCATCTGGTTACTTGAACACAGCCAAAATTTTACTGAATAATAAACAATAGAAAACTAAATCCTATCGTATCTGGATACACTGAACCAGTTACTTTGAGGAATGCCTAGAAGTTAACAGCAGATGAGATTGGTAATTAAGAGCGGAGAAAACCACAGATGAAACAAGAAGAGACTATTACAGCAGTAAGTCTATTTGATCCAGTGAAATTGGAAATTGTCTTTGGAAATGACAAACTCAGATTCAGTAACTAAAAAATAAGTGGGGTCCGTGGTCAGTGTTAAGGAGTAAGTGTAGAAGAGATGAACGGTTGGAGCCACTCCTGCCTCCTGTATATCCCAAGAGATTGTCAGTGGGTGTGTTTGCTCCCAGGATAAAGTCCTGAGAACTGCTTCATAAATATTGTGACATGTCTGTTGAGGACTTTTGCCATGACTACATCTTGACCCTAGAGCTCTAGTTGGGCAGCTTTTTCTTTGAAGGATGGGATAGAAATACTTTAGTCTCTTTGGGCTGTATAGTTTCTTTTACATCTACTCATTTCTGCTGTTACAGTAGGGAAGGAGCCATAGGCAATTTTTAAATAAATAGTCATGGCAAGGTTCCAATAAAACCTTATTTATAAAAACCAGTAGTGATCCAGATTTGTCTGGTGGACTGCGGTTTGCCAATCCCTGTTCTAGAGAAAGCAGAACAGATCCTGAAGTAACTCAAGATCTCCACAGTGACAGGTGTAAGAGAAGGAGACTTATTACCCATATATGTCATGTGAGTCCAGTCTCATCCATAAATCCAAGAACTGTTTCTCTAAATAGACCATAACAAGCACAATTTTTTTTTAAAGATTTTAATTATTGGTCAAAGAGGGAGAGAGCGCCCAAGCACGGGGAGCAGGAGGCAGAGGGAAAAGCTGACTCTCAGCTGAGCAGGGAGCCCCGGATCCTGGGATCATGACCTGAGCCCAAGACAGATGCTTGACTGACTGAGCCACACAGGTGTCCCCATAACAACTAATATTTGTACTTAAGAGGAGAAAGAAAAAAAAAAATTCAAGTTTGGGGAGAGAAGGAAAAAAGATCATGGAAAGGAATCGTAACTTCCTATGAGAAGAGATTTTAAAAAGATCATGTAATACTACGTGACTTAATGTTTAGCATAAAAATTTAAAATAAAATTTAAAATAAATGGATGGTTTTCCATGAACATTGTTTATGAGATAGATTCAAAAGGAGGTAGACGTTTGAGTAGACAAGTAATCGCAGAAATAGTTGAAATGGTAATCAAGGCAGTTGAATTTGCATACCCCCCAAGTTGAGCCTTGCTCCAGTGGTTTTATCAGATATTTAAAAAAAGATACATACCGTGTTATATCACCTGTTCTAGAGTGTAGAAAAAGATGGAATTTTTTTTTTTTTTTGCTCATTTTATAAAGTTCTGATAAACTAGATAGAAAATGTAGGCATTGGTAAAGTACAAAAGAAAATTCTGTTGGCCAATCTCATGAATTTATCCTCTTTTTTGGTCTGGATTTTTCACTTAACACTGTTGGGAGACCATCTTCTGTGGGTCTCAAGTTTTGTACATTTTTTGAGCAGAGGAACTTAATGCCTTTGTTCTAGACTATCTTCCAAGGATGTTATTATACAAGCATTCTTGCAAGATGGTGTCTCTAACGTTTCTCTCCAGAGCAAAGGGTAGATTGGCTTACTGTCCAGTATAATGAAGAAAAAAATCTCCTTCCAGGGCTAAGTTCAGACATGGTTTTGCTTTAGGAAAGATTTGGGTTCCCTAAACTCAAGGTTCTTGTCCTGTAACACAACTCACTACATATACAAGCATTATACGGCTCTTTCGGGGTTATCCTTTAAAAGTTGGGAATCGGGGATGGGTGCAAATGTTGATACGTAGATATTACTCAGTGCTATTGGTGTGACTAATGACCTGTCCTTTATTTGTGACCCAGAGGCTCTGTGTCTTCTGCCAGCGTCCCTTAATCTGAGCCAGGCTGACTTGAGCATACAAGTAGAGTAAAATCTCACATCATTCTCATTTCTTAAAAAGCGTGTTGTCACATGTGTTAGAAGTTCATTCTTTTTTGTTGCTTAGCATTCCATCATATAACTATATCACACTTTGTGTATCCATTCTGTTGACTGACATTGGGGTTTCCAATTTGAGGCTACTGTTTCTAAAGCTGCTTGGAACATTCTTGTCCAAGTCTTTTGGTAGACATAGATTTTCCTTTCTCCTGGGTAAAATATCTAAAAGTGAAATTGCTGAATCATAGGGCAGGTATATGTTTACCCATTTAAAAAACTGCCAGACAGATCTCCATTGTTACATTCCCATTAAAAAGGTGACACAATTCTAGTTGCTTCATATACTGGCCAATATTGAGTGTCCTGTCTATACAATTGGAGACATTCTAGCGGGTGTGAAATAGTATCTCGTTGTGGTTTTATTTTATTTATTTATTTATTTTTTAAGATTATTCATTTATTTATTTGACAGAGAAAGAGATCACAAGTAGGCAGAGAGGCAGGCAGAAAGAGGGGGGAAGCAGGCTCCCCGCCGAGCACAGAGCCCGACGTGGGGCTCTATCCCAGGACCCCGAGATCATGACCTGAGCCGAAGGCAGAGGCTTTAACCCACTGAGCCACCCAGGCGCCCTCATTGTGGTTTTAATTGGCTTATCTCTAATGTGTAGAGACGTTGAAAAACTTTTCACATGTTTATTGGTATTCATGTATCTTTTATTGTGAAGTATCTGTTCAAAAAACTTGCCCAGTTTTTTTTGTTTGTTTTTAATTGGGATGTTTGTCTTTTTATTATTGGTTAGAGGATTTCTTTATTTGGTTACTGTTCCTTTCAAGGAAATGAACAGACTGCTCATTTTATTAATGATATGTTTTGTGAGTGGAATGTTTTCATTTTGATGTGTAGTGTATCAAATTTTTCTTCTATTGTAATTGTTGTGTCATGCGTAAGAAATTCTTACTATCTCAATGTCATGAGAAGATTCTCCTATTTCCCTCTAGGTGCTTTATTGTTCTGGGTTTTTCATTTAGATCTGTGATTTATATGTAATTTTTTTTTTTCATTGTATTAACTTGGCACCTTGATCAAGTCATATATAGGGGTCTATTGCCAGACTCTCCTGTGGTATTCATCTCTTTTTGTGTTTTTATGCAAAATCCACACTGTATTAACTATTATATCTTTATAATAAGCTTTGAAATCAGGTTAAATATAGCCTCCACCTTAATTCTATTTTTAAATTTTTTCCACAATTGTTTGGGCCATTCTGGGTTCTGTTCATATCTACATAAATTATCGTATTGTTTATTTTTAGAAGCCTAATCTTTTAGCCTAATTAATTTTAACTAGGATGACATCAAATATAAATAAGAATGTTAGGATAATCTCAACCATGATGCATCTTATCTAAGAACATGGTGTATATCTTCACATAGGTTGTGTTTAATTTCTCTCAAAATATTTTCTGTGGTTTTCAATGTCCGGGTCTTGCACATTTCTTGCTAGACTTAATTTTAGATAGTTAATATATTTTGATGCTTAAAAATTTGTTTCCCAATGTTCGTGGCTGGCATATAAAATAGATTGATTTTTTAATATTCACCTTTTATCTTAGGACTTTGCCAAATTTGCTTAATGGTTTTAGTAAGTGTTTATTTTATAGTTTCATAGGGCTTGCTGTGTCTATGAACATAACTTCTGTCAATAATGACAGTTTTACTTCTGGTCTTCCATTCTTCTTTGCCCTTTATTCCCTCTTCCTGAGTTTACTGACTTGGCTAGAACCTCCAGTGCCATGTTGAATGGAAGTAGTTAGAGCAGACATGCCGGCTTATTTCCAGTCTCAGGGAAGAAGAATTTAAATTTTCACCATTAAGTATGATAGTTGCTACAGGTTTTTGGAGATGCCCTTTCTGAATTTGAGGGAGAGCCCTTCCATTGCTATATACTGAGAGTTTTTATCTTGAAGAGACATTGAACTTTTTCAAATCTGTTGAGATTATTCATGTGTCTGCCTCTTTTATTCTGTTACTGTGGTGAATTTTTGAGTGCTAAGCCAACTTTGCATTCCTGAAATAAACGCCACTTGGTTAATGATGTATTATCATTTATATGTATATATGTATTTTTGCTGGGTTTCATTTGCAAATATTCCGTCCAGGAATTCTCTATATATGTTCACAAGGGACGTTTATCTGTAGTTTCCTTATAATATCTCCACCAGTTTGGGCATCAGCATTATGCTCTTTAAAAGGAATTGGAAAATACTGTATTCTCATGTATTTTGTGAAAGAGTTTATGATAGAAATCACTGGTGATACCATCTGGGCCTGGAGTTTTGGATCATTTTTTAATTGTAAATCAATTTCTTTTGTATATATATGATCCTCTATAGCTTTTTCTTTTCTTTTTTTCTTTCATCACTTATGAAAATGTGTGTTTTTCAAGGTATTTATCCATTTTATTGAAATCAGGGACTGGCACATTACAGCCCTCTGGCCACATCTGGCCCCGTGCCTATGTCTTCGGATGCTTCAGCACTGCCGTAGCTACACGGAGTCGTTTCAGTAGGGACTTTGTAGACCTCAGCGCCTCAGATGCTGACCATCCGGACCTTTACAGGACCTTGACTTTCAGCCTTGATCTCAGTTTTCAAATGGATTGATGTGAATTGGTCTTCATTCCTTAACATTATCCTTAGCACCTGGAGGATCTCATACCATGTCCCTCTTACGTTCCTGGTGTGGGTGATTTGTGTTCTCTCTCTGTCTCTCTCTTTCTCTCTCTTTGAAATCAGACTTTCTCTATGTTTATCATTTTTACTCACATTTTCATAGAACTGATCTTTGACTTTGCTGATTTCTGTCTCTTGTTTGATATTTCACGGATTTCCGCTTTATCTTGATTACTTCCGTCTACTTTAATTTGCTCCTCTTTTTCAGGTTTCTTAAGGTGGCAGCTTACTGATTTTACACCTTTTTTCTTTTCTAATACAAGCATTTAAAGGAAACGTTATAACTTGATGAGGAATATCCACTAGAAACCTGCAGAGAAAATCATGCTTAATGGTGAAACTTTGGAATCCTTTCCATTAGTGTCAAGAATGAGGTAATTAGGCGCACTGTCACTGACATTCATTGCTCAGTATTGTGCTGGGTTTAGCAGTATGATTAATGAAGACATAGGAAATACAGAGTGGAAAGGAAGGCCACAACCAGGGGCTCCACAGCACATGCCCTGATGGTGTCAAGAGAGTATGGGACCCGGTTTCTTCGGCACTTTGCTTTGTTCCAGCTGAAAAGAAAATCCATTGCTCCTGTTGCTAAAGCGGAAACATGGGTGGTTTTCAGGATTCGAGATCCTTTTTGCTATTGTTATAAAATGAAAAGAACAAGACTTCCTTGTTATGTCCAGTTGGAAAGGGATCGAGGGTTCTGGTAGCTGACCCCTCAAGTGCTATACTTGTTACATTGCAATGTTCGCTGAGGACTGTGAGCTCAGATCTTAATGTTTCAACAGAGGGGCCCTTCCAGCTTCTTGGCCACCGTGGCTCAGGTGTGCCTCAGTTGGGAAAGGCCTCGCCTAATGCTTGAAATTGCATGCTTCTGCTGCGAAGATGATGTTCTTCTTGTGTTTTATTGAAGCCTGTAGGATTTAGTGGCATAGTTCTTTAGGTTCACATATATGGTCTCTTCCTACAGCACCACGACAGGAACTGGGTGGGTCAGGACAGAATTGAGAATCAGCCCTTTTCTTTGACTTTGAGTCTGTGACTTTCTGTGCCTGATACCTTCCTTCGTGATGAGCTCACCATCATCCCATCAAGCAAGTGGCCCTCTTTTTGGACACCTTAGTGTCTTAGACGTCTCTAACATATAAACCTCAGTGGCGGTCATGATTCATGTGGCTTTTTTGGGAAGTGTTTGCATTTTTATCCAAACAAGAGAATTCATGGGTGGTGGATACCTAGTTATTTCCCTTCATTGCCAGAATCATTACAAGTCAGCTCCTGCCTGGCCAGCATGACCTGGTAGTAGATAATAGGTTGTCCACATGGGAAAGTTTTGTGATTATAAAATATGCAATAAAATCCTAGAATCTGGTCCTAAATCCTGGTTCCACTGTTTAGAACTGTGTGATCTTGAGCAGATTTTCTTACATAAAATCGGAATCATGGTGGCATCTTTCTCATACGGTTATTGTGATGATTAACTTAGACTTACATACATATATTCTTTATGTATACACATCCATATGCACATACACACAATGCTTATTAGGTAGAGTTCATTAAATACCAGCTCTTATTATCTGTTGATGGCATCAGAGAGGAACTAGCTCAACCACGATGAGCTGGTGTCGAGCCCTCTGCACCACTGTCTCGGATGAATGCAAGGGGAGCCTCTGACTGTTGGGAGCCCTTTCTCCACCTGAGCTCAGGTCTCTTCTGAAACGAACTCTGAGGATTCCCTGGCTGCCTTTTCTATTGTGTCTTCTGAGTCTCATTTTGGCTCCTTGCTGTCCGCACTTAAACATTCCCAAGTGTCTCATAGCTTAAAAACAAAATAACCAGCAAAAATTCTTCCTAGATGTCACATCTCCCATTTCCTGCTCTCACCCTGTAACTTATTATAACCAAGCTGTTTGAGTTAAATATCAACACTTGACTTTTATCTTCTCATTCCTCTCCATGACCCAGTTCCACCACTTGACTGAGTCTCTTTCTGTTGTTGTTGTTGTTAGAAATACTTCCCTCTCCTTTAATACTCTCTTCCCTTATTTCCTGTCTGTTTGCAATCTGCTTTATCATCAATGTCTTGAGCGCTTCACTTGTCATTCCTTGCTCCTCTTCCTCCTCCTTGTCTGTTCCTTATGGCTCTGACTTATGTGCCTTTGTCTTCTCACCATACCACACATCCCTGCTAATCGTGTCTGCTTTTATGGCTGCTTCCTTCCTTTTGTAAGATGCTCATGATTGTGATCTCCAGCTCAGACCTCTCTCCTGAAGAATGTGTATCGGGCTTTTCCATTGCACACCCAACAGGCATCTCCAACCTAGAACGTGGAAAATCTAGTCACTCTTCTCAAACCTGCTTCTCCAGTGTTCCCAAGGTCAGGAAAAAAACACCCAACATCCTTCACTCGTTGCTCACCTAGAAGCCCATTTGACTGCTCTTTTACCCGCTGTCCAGTCAGCTACCACATCTCTTCAGTTACCCTAAATATACCGTTCTCGTGGTTTCCTCCACGACTTTGTTAATAACCTGGTCCCAGGCACACTTCTTTCTCACCTGGATGATGAGACCATTCTGCTCTTAGGTCTTTCTTCTCTTGTCTGGTTTCCCTCCAATTCATCATCCTACAGGCAGAGAAATCTTTTAAAAACACACATCTAATTACTATCACGCTTCTTAAAACTCTTCGGCAACCTCTCATTGCCATTGAAGTTCAGACTCCTCAGCGAGCTGGTCAAGCCCTTCTCTCTCCAGTGTCCTCGAGTGTGTGGTCTGCCTGGCCCCGCCCCTCTCCCAGGCGAGACGTGTGTCAGCTCCCTGCTCTCTCCTTGGTGTGCGCACGGGCTGCCTCTGGTGGCTTCCACCCCGCCTCCGTGGGGGGCCAGCCTCTGAGTTTTTTTACAACCTACATTATACTTATCCTGCACGTCTTAGCGTAAATACCCCTTCCTCCAAAATGTGTTTCCAAGCCCTCGTTGAGGCCAGGCCCTTTCTCTGTGTGCTGTCGTGGCACTTTCTTCTTACTCTAGTGGAAGGATTCTAATTACGTGTCTGCGTTCTGCTTTGACCTGTAACCTCTGGAAACAGTCATCACGTTTGTGTTACCCTGTGACTGAGAGAATAAAGTACTGATGTGGTGTGGTTCGTTGCTGCCCTTCCTTCCTTCCTCCCTGCCTTCCTGCATTCATATGATGAGTGTGTACTGAGCTCATCCTTATGCTAGCCACTGTACTGGGGATGGGATTGTAGGACTGAACAAGACAGGTCAGGGTCTTGTTCCTTTAGAGCTTCGAGTCCGGTGGAGGAAACGAATAGTAAGCGAGGAAATAAGTAAGTGAATGATAGGATTCTAGGAAGTACCATGAGGAAAATAAAATAGGAGCCTGTAGAATAATGGGGTGGGAGGTAATAGTAAGTGGGATGGCCAGGGAAGGCCCATCTGAGGAGGTAATTTTGAACTAAGACATGAATGATGAGGGAAGCCAACTGTACAAAGATCAGAAGGGAAGTGCCTCCAGGAAGATGAAACCGTTTCTCTGGCCTTGAAACAGCCATGATGGAAGAACATCAAGGCCAGTGCAGGTGGAGTGATGTGAGGCAGGAAGGGAGGGGTGGGGGGTCATGGAGGGCTTCGTGCTCACGAAGAGGAGTTTGGATTGTATTGAAAGGTAGGCTTCTTTACAGCTCAAGATCTGTGCTGTGCTCAGGCTCCAGCTAAAGGCAAGGTACAAGGAAAATAGCCCCTTGAGTTTCAAGGTGGGGCTAGGCTGTTGACGCAGACATCCATGATCCTCGCAGAACGTCACTTTAACACTGCTTTGATTGAGGGCAAGAGTGAGTGCCAGTTCCATGAGAGGGTATTTTTAAAGCTGCTCAGCTGTGTTTCATATGTCACAGGCCATGAACGTGTGTGCATTGGTAGTATGACCAGACGGCGATCGTGCCTAACGCTGCTGCCCAAATGATAGAGGTTTTATAACTTTCTTGTTGTGGGAACAGAATTCTGTTGCTTACAGGAGAGCATTGGCAGGAACGTGGAATCCTGAGACACAACATCAGATCCCCAGCATAGGAAGCTGAGCAGATAACGTTGACAAGTTATATTTTTAATCCTCTTCCCCTTGACTGAACTTTGGTGACAAATGAATCAATAATGGAGAAATCACAGGGTGTAGGAGCCTCAGACAAGACAATGCATGCGAGGGCACTTGGAATTATAAATGTTCTTACAAGGCCCAAGATATTATTACTGTCACCATAACCCACTCTTGTTAACCAAATACTGGAACTGGTATAAGGTTTGCGACTGGAAAGACTGTGTATCTTGACCCAGTTGAGAAAACAGCCAATGCCGAAACACTTCTTTTCTAACCAACATGCGTCTGAACTTTGCTGGTAAACTTGGATGTGCATAAGCTCATCATGTACATGCGTTAATGTACGCGGCAAGCACTGAGGACCTGCTGTTTGACAGCTAGCTCCTTAGAGGCCCTAGGGACAAAGTAGTATCCTAGACAGACACAGATGTGCCTTCGTGGAACCTAAAATCTCAGGTACACCGAACGTGGCGTATGTGAAATAATGATCACCTCTGTTGTTGTGTTTTAAAAGCAGATAAAGTTTTAAAAGCAGATAAATGCTTAAAAGGATGTTGTATATTCCGAAGGTCTAAAGTCCATCCTTTTTATTCCTCTTAACTAACCTTCCATTGTGTTTAAGTCTGTCTGGAATGCCTCTTGGATAGTGGGTTTCTCCACCTCAGAGGTGGTGGGTGGCCCTTGATATGATGGGACCAGTAAGAGCTTGGGCTCTGAAGGCAGACTGTCTGCATTTGAATGGCCCCTTTCCTGCTAATATGCTTCCTGCTTATTAGTTAATAGCTAATAATGCTATTAGCAGTTAGCATTTAACTGCTAATATGAGCAGTTTCCTCATCTGCAATGAGGATAGTGATGGATTTTTGTGCAGATTGAATGGAATGATACAGACAGCCTGCTTAGTGCCTGGCACCTTGCCTATTCTGGTGTAATGTGAGCCGTGCGTGTTATGCTTACTGTCTCTCTGCCTGCCTTCCGCCTCCTTGCTGGAGTTACAGCAGCTTCTCCAGGCCAGCTGCCCAGCAGGCTCAGGGAAGTCTGTAGTGCTGGCTGTCCTCTGGGATGTGATGATAGTGCTATGCGTAGTGTGGTTTTGACAGTAGGCCACAAAGGTTTGAGAGCCTCTGCTAATGTGTCATATTCACTCATTACCAGTTCTCTCAGGAGTTGACAGTTTGCAATGGACTATCCTTTGCAGAGTAAAAAAGAAAAAAGGCAGTATTGTTTTACTGTGTGTTACCCTGAAATAGGGTGGAATTCGGGGGCAGGGGGGTGGCTAAGAAGCCTCGAATAAAGCAGGCATGCTTTCAATAAATAAGCATGCTAACAAAATGACCACCTATGGGAGTATCTTTAAAAGCTTTCTGACAATTAACAGTAAGAAATATTTTGTATCAGATCTAGTTTACACACATATGTATGCATACTCAACAGTCTGAAACTGAAACTTTCACAAAATAATACATATTCTTCTGTAATGCAACATTTTCTATTACCCGTCATTCCATTTCATTCCCTTGCATTCTGTGAAAAGAGACCAGTAGTTTGAAAAATAACTGATATAAGAAATCAGTGGACCTAAGAATAGAAGTATGACTAAGAAGAATTAGTGCAATAGTCTACAGCTATACCTTGTAAACATTTTCCTACTAACCTATCTGCTATGCAAAAACAAACAAAAAAACCCCCCAATAATGGGCACCTGGTTGGCTCAGTCAGTTAAGCATCCAACTCTTGGTTTCAGCTCTGCTCGAGTCCCACATCAGGCTCCATGCTTAGCGAGGGTCTGCTTAAGGATTCTCTCTCTCCCTCTCTTCTGCCTGTCTTGTGCGCGTGCGCTCGCTTGCTTGCTCTCTCTCTAAAAAGAATAAATGTTTAAAAAACCCAAATAACAAAAAACCAAACAAAAAGATGACTTGATATTTAGTTCTTAATGTACTTTTATGGAGGTTAGCTCAATTCGACCTTTCAGAATTTGTCATCTTTTCTATCCCAGCAAAGTTGTGGACTCATCATCATGAGGATGGAGAGTCAGTCCTTCGCAGCCAGCAAACCTTGCTGCCAACCGCTGGCTTTGTCCTTACTCAGGCGCTTGCCTGCCTTCTTGAGTCTCAGCTCAAGGGGGTGTGGGTGAGAGTTATAATATTTATTGTCAATTAATTAATTAAATGTAATGAATTTAATAACATCCCTTCCTTTCTCCCCAACCCCCAGGTTGTTTGAGGGCTAGCTGAAATACATATTTGAAATCGTTTTGTAAACTAGAGGGCTCTTCACAAATAAGACTACTGGGCTGTTAGACTCTATATTTGTAATCTTTATCTTTTTACACAATTCCTTCTAGATTTCTCAGTTGAATACCCTCATTGCACTTTTACTGGGAGAACTCCTACCTGGAGACAGGCAGAAGATCATGACGATTTGTACCATCGACGTCCATGCCCGAGATGTGGTGGCCAAACTTATTTCTCAGAAGGCAAGTTCTTCTTAGAAATTCCATGTCTTTTTTTTGTTGTTTCATAAAAGTGGTTTTTATTATCAAGAGTACTTCTGAGGAAGTGATTTTTTTTTAATGCTGTGTATTTTTAATTAGTCCCATGAAGTTAGTTGTGGTTACTAAGAGCGACCTTGATTTGAGTTAGCTGACTATCTTCATGAGAGTTAGCTCAAGTGGTATCCCACAAAGTGTCCCCAAGTTAGCAACTTCTAATCCACATTATCCAAATAATGAACCCAGGATAGGAGAACTTCGTGAAGTCACCGTGTTCATTTCCCTGTCTTCAGGCTTTTCTGCATTGTCATCATCTTTGTCCTTTGGCCTGGGATTATCACCTGTGTGGCTTCCTAGCCCGTAGCAGAAAGATGGTCATTTACCATCTCTGTGTGCCTTTGTTTTGAAGAAAGAGAAATATTGGTCGCCCCTTGTCTTTTCTTTTTAAGGCTAAATGACAGAGTTTAGAGAAGTCATATTCTAATCCTTTCAGGGCATTAATATCCTTCTTATCTCTTTACCAAGACTTCATGTCTCCTAAATACTGGCAGTATTTAATGGGAAAGGAGAATTTCCTCAGCTTTTTTTCTAAAACGCGTTCCTACTTAGAAATGTCACAAGTGTGCTTGTCTCCTGAACAACGTTGGTTTATTATGCCTATCAGCTACTTTCTCCACACGCCTTTTGTTACCTCAGGGGGGTGGTGCTCTCAAGCAAGACCGTTCCTTTCTCAGTTTGAATGCATGTATGTGTCTTCAGATGCTTCTTGTTGTTTTGCTAGTTCTTTTTCAATTTACTAAAATCAAATGAATTTTCATTCTCTCTGGAAAGTGCAAGCAGTGTTTTTTGGTTTAAACCATAAATGGAAAAAACAATTCTTCATCCAAGTTCTGGACCTTTAGTGAATGATGTTGTTTAATTGCTAATCCAAAACTGATCCTTGCAAAACGCCACTTACCGTGTATTCTCATTTTGATAATCAACCATTGATAACTACTCTTTGAATATGACCTTGTACCTTCTTACATAGTACGTTTTATCAGTGGCGATTACTTGAAGCAGGATAAATTATGATTTAAAACATGTCTTTTGTACTCAAAGGATGAAGACGCTGCCTAATTTCTGATCATTGAATATGCACAAGTGTGCCGTGTTGACTTTTATGTAGATTTCAGAATGTGTAGTAGAGAATAACTTTGCTAACTTAAATGGGCCCCGAGAAATCCTAGGGTCACAAATGAATAAGACTGGAATTATTTTTTCAAAATGGAAAAAGAATGGATAGGCTTGAGTAAGATAAAGAATAGCAATGAAAAAAAAAAACCCTGTAATTTGATTGAATGAAAAATGAAGTGGGAAATCTCTGTCCTAAAAGTAAAACTGGTTTTAGAATGGACTTTGTTGAAAGTACAGTTTGTTTGTATCTCTGACATGCGGAAATTACGGGTTGTGTGTTTGACTACAGAGTGTATTTTTCCATCTGATTTCAGTGATACGAGTATAAAGTTAGGAAAGTGATCAGATCCCCTAGGCCGATTCATAAAAGGGAAAAAAAATCTTGCTTGAATAAATTGATGTTGTTTTACACGAAAAGTCCTCTTAAAATGAAAACTTTTATGACACATATTTCTGATTAAGTATTGAACCATCTACATGCAATTGCAACTTGCAGGAGCAAACAAGAGATGGCCCTTTTGTGAGAGTTTTAGAGACGTGAATTAGCAAGATTGATTAATAAAGTGTGCTGCCTCAAAATTATCATTGTCCTGTGTGTAACAATCATGGGATGTTTTCAGGTTGTCAGTCCCCAAGCCTTTGCTTGGCTGTCTCAACTTCGTCACCAGTGGGAGGACGTCCAGAAGCACTGCTTCGTTAATATTTGCGATGCCCAGTTCCAGTACTTCTATGAATATTTAGGAAACAGTCCTCGGCTAGTGATCACTCCTCTAACTGACAGGTAAGTGTGATAAGTTGGAGTCAGATGGGAGAAAGCGAGCCGGAAAAGTCCCCAAGCCTGGGTAAAGCTGTGTGACATGCAGCAGAAAGGAGTAAGAGAAAATGATAAATGAACTTGGAAGGTATGAAAGCTCTGTGTAAATGAAGCGACATAGATGTTGACTTCAGTTAGAGACAAGTTCCAGAGAACCAAATTAGAAAAGCAGAAATATAGACACTAGACAATATACAAATCATGAAATCATGAGGAAATTAATATGGTGGAGGACAGGGCTCTTGATCTCCACGTCCATGCTCTTTGATTATCTATGGTTAATCCCGATACCAGGGTTTGTAACCACCTCCCACCCCTGCATCCCTTTATCAAAAGTGTAAACATAGGAATTGCCTACATGCAGATTCATTTTTGAAAGGTTACCTACAGTGAAAGGAAGAAAAGATTGGGAACGTAGATCCGTTAAATGATTTAACAAACACTTAGGAAGCATGGTGTTGAGTACTCCTTCAGAGTTAAACAGGCAGGGTTCCAGGTCTCATAGAATGCACTTTCTAGTTGACTGTGGTATGTGAGTGGCTGGGAATTAAGAGGAATAATAAATAAGTTAACAAAGTTATTTTAGGTGATAAAATATGCTATGACAAAAATAAAACAGGGTGATAGGTTACAAAGTATCTTGGATGGAGAGTCTGCTATAGATTGTGTGAGTTAGGGCCTAAATGATACCGAGGAAGCTATGCAGACATCCTGGGGCAGAAAGTGACAGGCAGAGACAAGTGCAGAGTTGCTAAAACGGGGGAGGAGATTGGCCAATTCAAGAGGTAGATGTAGAGCCAGTGTGATTCAAGTATGTCAAGGGACAGGGGGTTACCATTATATTAGAAGTTCATTGCCGCTTGACTCTAAGTCTGTATATACACATGTCGGAATGCTGTAGAGACAAGGATATGTCACATTAATAAGGAATTCCCTATCAGTATTCCAGCCTCTGCTGAATTACTTGGTGTGTGTGTGGAGGGGAAGCACATTGATGTGTTGGCATTCCTGAAAGAAAGAACATCTCAAAATCACAGGAGTGTTCCCAATTATGTGGTGTCACCATACCATACAATTTATCTGGGAATGAAAGTGTAGACAGTTTTAAATAAGTCAGTAAAGCTGGCTTGTGTTGATGATCCTGGGACGTCTATGAAATTCTCCCTCTACCTTTGTGATTGTTCTTGCTTGTATGACTCTCGTGAGTTCATCACTAATAAATTGTAATTCTGTTGTTTTTTTTTTTCTAAGATTCGAGAGAGAGCACACGCGTGCGTGAGAACGGGAGCATAGGGGAGGGTCAGGGAGGGGGAGAAAGAGAATCCTTAGAGTGTTGCCCCCTGAGGGCAGAACAAGATGTGGGGCTGCATCCCATGACCCTGGAATTGTGACCTGAGTGGAAACCAAGAGTCGGACGCTTAACCGACTGAGCCACCCAGGCGCCCCTGTAATTCTGTTTCTCTAATTCAGTTCTCTTTAACTTGTCCCTAACTGAAACTCAGTGTTCGCTATCTTAATTGGTTAATTTATCTACGTCTTTTAGTTTGAGAAATTAAAACTTGTACCTTGACAAAATCACTTGAGAATCGTCCAAACTGCAAATGCTAAGTCGACTGCAAATGCGCCATGATCAATAAAGCTGAGAAGAAGGGAGGCTCGGGGTGTAGGAGGAAAAGGGAGGAGACACTTGAAAGTGTGCCAGTACGTGAGGACTAATTGCTTATTGGTTTTTTAATCTAAAAAAAAAAAAATCACTGTGTGGTTTATGTGCAAGTCAAAAGGAAGCTAACTGTTAGTGGTGCTGCAGAAGACATTCACTTGGCGTACATTTCTTTTCCATTTCACTTTTTGGGTTGTTAACTAGTTGCTTACCCTAACACAGCAATGCCTTTCAGACATGCTTGTTACCTCTCATTTGATGTTGACCTTCCCTTTGTGTGGTAGGCGGGCTGCTTCCCTGGGTGAGCAGGTTGAGAGACACAGGTCAGCAGTGTGTAACTGAGAGAGTTACCAGCCGGAGCGTGGGGGGACTGGTTAGGAGCAGAAGGCTAAGCCGTCACCCAGAGACCCAAAATAGAATGGCTGCCATTACACAGATGCTGGTGTGTCACTTGTGTCACAGTCCAGAGGCGAGCGGTTCTGCCATATAGCCTGGCACGTGGCCAGTGTGCCAGATGTGACTTCCACCTTTCTGTCAGCCTGGGAACAACGGCAAAACATCTGGAAGGGGGTGCTGCAGGATTTGTACACGGCATTTCAGTGCATAGTATGTTGGTTGGAGCTTGGTCACTGGGCAGTTCCTGGCTGGAAGGTGGTGGGAAAGGTAGTCTGTGTCCACGTGTCCAGCCAAAACTTGGAACCATGAGAAAAGATGATGAGGGGATAATCTGCCCTGAAATTCCGGGTTTAGGGGTCTTTATGTTCCGTATGCATTGTAAGATGCAATTAAACATGTGCTGGCCGTAAAATCTAGAAACACTTTACATTTTCCTAAGTAACTGCTTCTGTTTGCATTACATTCTGACTTTCTTCAGGCATTTGCCTTGGGCGTTCTTAATATAGCTCTACAATAAACCTCGTATTATGGAGAAGAAATCGGAGGCATGTTGATGTCAGAAGACTTATTTAAGATTAACATCTGATGATTGGCAAAGTAGAACCTGGTCCCGGGTCTTCAGACCTCCATGCACATGTCTTTTTATTAACGAAATTTATGGAAACCTCGTAGTAGATCTTTGCCATTTGTTAGTTTTTTGTTCTTTTACAAGTACCAAATTCTGTCTTTGCATAATTCTCCTCAGTCTGAGAACCTCTAAATCTTTCCTGCGAAAATAGGTATATTTTCATAATCTAAATGCATGTGGCAACACATTCAGAATGAATTCCTGACATACATTTTAATGTAGCAAATTGTCTTTTGTATATTTGCTTTATACATTGAAATATGTATATATTTGCATACTCCGCATTTATATGTATTTACATATCTCTTAGTGTATTCATTAAATAGCAGTTTAATGAAGTCAATGTTTAATTCATTCATCATTGAAGATTTCTGTTTTTCTTTTATAAGCAATAGTTGGGGATGTTGTCTGCCATATTAATAGTGTCTCTACCTAGACACATCAGAAATTCAGTAGCATTGGGAATCAAGTGTTACTTGTATTGATGCATAGTTCTTAGGAAATGAGACAAAGCAGTACGTGCTTTATTATTTTTAAATAGCCACCCAAAAATCTATATAAAATATTATTCTGACTCTTGTTATTGCCATGAACAAATCATGGGTATATCAGTATTTTATGTTAGTACCACATTCTAGAGCCTGACTTCTTTAACTAAAGAAAAAGTTAGATTGCCCCTCATGTTCTCTAAAAATTTCACGTCAGACCGTAATATTTGTGCTGTCAATGGTTTCAAGGTGTTACATCACTCTAACTCAGTCACTTCATTTAACCATGAGTGGAGCTCCAGCTGGCCCAGCCGGTACAGGGAAAACAGAAACCACCAAAGATCTTGGACGTGCCCTTGGCATGATGGTTTACGTATTCAACTGCTCAGAGCAAATGGACTACAAAGTGAGTGAGTTAGAAAATGTTACGTTCTAACAATATTATCCCTGATTTGGAATGATGGAAACTAAGAGCTCAAAACCCTCTTCTGTGAAATTCTTAATGCCTTGATCTGTGATTTAGTCCATAGGAAATATCTATAAAGGACTGGTGCAGACCGGGGCCTGGGGCTGCTTTGACGAATTCAATCGAATTTCTGTGGAAGTCCTGTCCGTGGTGGCCGTCCAGGTGAAGCTGATCCACGATGCCATCAGAAACAGGAGAAAGAGGTGAGGAGTGCCTGGCTTGCTTCTGTCGTTATGGAGAGGAAGAGGAGCATGAAGTCGGGCAGTCCGACTCATCTTGCCCTTCTCTCACTGCCTCTTCCTGTCTCAGGAAATGCATTAATGAAGGGAGACTGGTTTATTTTGAAGAATGAGTTTGAATAACCTCCCATTTTTTAGTGTTTTTTAATTGTCGACTACAACAAAAGCGTACTACATTAACACCGGAAAAAATAAACGCCCTCAACAGTGCTGAATCCACTTACCGGTTCTCGGTTGCAATCAGACTTGACCTTCTGGTGGCATTGGACACACCTGATCCCTCCCTCCTGCAGGGCACGTGTGTTCACGTAGGCTCTGGGCCACCACCATCCTCCTGGTTTTCTCCCACCCTCGGGGATGCACACTCCCGGGCTGATTTCTTCTCTTCCACAAACTGGAAAACAGTGGCTACCATACAGATGACGACGACAGCTAAATACAGAGCACTTGGACAAGTGCCTGACACGTAGTAAGCACTGTGTCAGTGTTTGCTGTTATTTTTCCTTTTTAGTATTTCCTGACCTTATTAATATTGGCTGCCACAGGCCTCAGTGTTCAGGTCCGGTTCCCTGTGGGATTTCACTCCATCACATGGCTTTGAGAATCATCTGCTGCTGGCTACCAGATGCCCAGACTTCGTTTTTCTGACCCCTAGACCTTCAAACTCTGTGCCTGTAGGGGCATCTCGAGACTCCGCTCGATGTCGTGTGGGCCTGGTAGATTTAATAGATCTGAAGTCAGAATCCCGGTCTTTCCAGCAACACCTGCGAGCTCCTTGTTCCTTCCCAGTCAATTCCACCCACGCACTCTGCTAGTGCCTCCGTTACTTCAGAAACTTCCCAAGTATCTCCAGAGCCTAAGAGCTTCTCAACGTGATGCCATACTCTAAAAGATAAAACATGACTGGCACTTGGGGTCTGATGACTTAATTTGAGAAATAAGTATTTTTAGGGGCACCTGGGTGGCTCAGTCGGCTAAGCACCTGTCTCTTGGTTTGGCTCAGGTCATGATCTCAGGGTCCTGGGTTGAGCCTTGTGTCAGGCTCTGTGTTCAGCGGGGCATCTGCTTGTCCCTCTCCCTCCCCTTCTCTTCTTCCCTGCGCTGGCTCCATCTCTGTAAAAAAAAAAAAAAAAAAAAAATTAATCTTAAAAAAATAAGTATCATAGCACTCAATTGCGGTTTTCCTTGTAATATTTTTTGTATACCAGGCAATCTCATTTTTCTGGCCTACCAGAAAACTTACCCCCACCCCTTCTCAGGGTATTTGCTCAGCTAGCTGTCTCATCCACAGAAACACTTCAGTCTCCCAGTGAGGGAAGCATTAGCTAGCCCCTTGAAACTGTGACTCTATTACAGAGGTTTCCAGTTTTTGTAGATCACATCTGGATATTTCCATCTCATAGAAAACCTCTCAGTCCTTCTGCTGCATGGCTCTGGGATGTCAGTTGCCTGTGACCACGTGTCTGCTCCCTAGCGTGCCCCCACTCTAAGGCCATGTGAGAAGGTAGATTCTTTCCTCTCTGACCGCCCCCACCTGCATATTTTTAGTTTTTAGTCAAAATCTTATCATTTGATATTGCTCAGATGTCATTTGAGACCATCCTTTCTAATGGAGATTTCTCTAACTGATCCATGCAAGGATTTCTGGACACTCCCAACCCTACTTATTGGTAGTTCGCTCTCTGTCCATGTCTGTGTATGTGAGTTGTACCTGTTGATGGCATGCTAGCCCTTGGACAAAAGGCCAGGCTTCTTCATGGTTGCATGCATTTCATTACATGCTCTTTATGTCCGAGGACTGAATCGGTGGGGCCGCGCCTCAGTGAAGCCTACAGGCATCTTGCTGGCTCTGCCCCCTCAAAGTCCATACTCTTGCCTGTGGCTCTTCCTGCTGTGTCCCACCGGAGAGCGGGCAGGGACCCTGTTAGAGTAGTTTCCTCTCTGTGAGCAGCTCTGCCAGGCCTGTCTGCCTTCCCTGGCCGGATGGGCTGGGAGTGAAACTTTCTCCATTCTTACTTTGGCTACACAAAATCCATCTTCCCTTAATTGTCTAGTATCTAAGAAGCTCTTTTCCTAAAAATTGTGCTTGTCTCTGCTCGCTCTCTGTGCTGTGACATCGGCCCAGCTCCTTGACCACTTCAGCCCTTCTCTTCAGCCCTTTTCTCTCCCTCTCTTATAAGAGAAAATCTTATACTTTGTCCTTAACCGTCATTCAAAAGTTTCCTTCTATTTGTCCTTCACTTTGGCTCCTCCATCCATTGCCCTGGCCATCGGCAGTCTAACTGGGCCCTTGCAGATCTTCCTATAAATCTTTAAGTGATGACAGTAGTAATAGTGCCTTTAAGTGATGACAATAGTAATAGTCATAGCTAACATCAGTTGAGTATTTACCATATTCCAGGTATTGTGCTCTTAGCCATTTATCTGCATAAACTCTTTTAATCCTCATATAATCCCATAAGGAGCAATATTCTTATCCACCCCCCCATTCCTTCTTATGAGGGAGTTGGCACGTGTCTAAAGTGATCGAGCTGGTCCCTGAACACTCACAGTCTGGTAGTCAACAGGTACTTGCTGAATAAATGGGAGGAAGGGTGGGAGAGAGTGAAGGGGGAGGGTGAGCAAAGAGGCAAATGAAGACTGAACAGAGAAGCCACTCTCTCCTCTTACCATGGGTATTTTCTGTCTTCGCAGTATCCCATTCAAGGGATCGCAGCCCACATTGAAGGCAGAAATGACATCACCTTTCAATAACTGTCAAAGTAGTCAAGTCCTCCTTTTTATATTTCAGCCTGTATGGTTGCGCTAAAATAGAGAAGAGTACTTGCCATATTTGTAACTCATGGCGGGGAAGGGAGTGCATTTTTAATAAACATGCTTCAAAACATCTTCAGAATATGTATGCACAGGAGTTTTAAAGAAAATCCCCGGGAATCAACAGCTCCCTAATAATAATTTGCATTTTGCAGTGGTTTGCATTTGTCAATGTGTAGTCACATTCAAGGAGCTCATTTAATTCTGTCAACATTCTTCTTACGGTAGATTTGTGTTTCTCGGGGAAGCCATCACACTGAAGCCATCCGTTGGAATATTTATTACTATGAACCCAGGATATGCTGGTCGAACCGAGTTACCGGAAAATCTCAAAGCTCTTTTCAGGCAAGTGTTAAGCTGTGTGGTTTAGCATCTGGAACACTCATGCCACCTAACGTTGCTGGTTTGCACTGTTAAATAATTTGTTTTTCCTTGAGAATTCCCGTGGAGAACCCCTTATTATTTCTTTGGGATTCCCTGATAGCGACAACTTCATGATAAATGAACTCTTTTGAAATACGAAGCCAGAACTTAAAATCATTACTTAAAAGTTACAGGGTACGTTTAAACACTTAATACCAGCCCTACATTATATTATATATAATATTATTATTAAAGTTTTTGCCATTTATGGAATATTTACAAAATATAGGAAAGAATAAAGAAAAGGTGATGGCTTTACCACCCAGAAATGATGATTGTTGTATTTTTTTCTGGTCTCTTTATAATTTAGATTTTATGGAGCTAAGATACGAGGTTAGGTATGATTTTTATTTCTGGTTTAATATTTTGACATAAGCAGTTTATCATATTATCGGGAAATTCCTTGGAAATGCTCTTTTATGTAGCTTCAAAATAGTCTCTCTCATGGCTTGTCCATAATTTTCTGAACCGTTCCCTATTTTCTGACATGAAGGGTTTGTATTTTTCTTTTCAGTTTTTTTATGATCATAAAAGAGCAGGCTATAAATATCTCTTCACTTGAAGAGTTAGCTATTTCAGGTTATTACCCAGAACAGATTCCTACCTCTGGAACTACCTGGTGAAAGATTAAAATATCTATTGATGACCTGCTTTCCAAAAATATTTCGCCAATATATACACTTCTTAACAGTCCGTCAGAGGGGCTGTGCTGTGTCTGAACCAGTTATGTTTAGCTCCGGTTGTAGATCAGCGTTGCTCAGGTATACTTTTATGTAAGAAAATGCATGCGTCTCAGGTTACAGTTTGTGAAAACACCACCACAGTCACGGTGCGGAGTATTTCCAGCACACCCGAAGTTGTCTCGTGCCTCTCTCAAGTGAACCACCCCACACCAGAGGATGTGCTTTCTGGGCCTCGAGGTTAAATGTGTCTTTCCTAGAGTTCACGTTAGGTGAAACCACCCACTGCGTACTTGTTTGTGTTAGCCTCTTTCCTGGAACATCAAGGTTTGGGGATTCCTCCGAGTTGAGTGTCGCAGGAGTTGCTTTGGCCGGTGGTTAGTATTCTGTCGTGGAAACATACTACAGTCTGTGTGTCCACCCACCAGCTGGTGGACATTTGGTTTGTTTCCAGTTTAGGGCTCTTAGGAATCAAGCTGCTATGAACATTCATCTACGATCTTTGTGTGAACATACGTTTTCTTTTGGGTAAATATCTGTGAATGCCAGTCTTATGGCAAATGTGGGTGTGATGTCATCAGTCTGCCAATCTGGTTTCTAAGGTGGTTGTAGCGTGTTACATACGGTCTCACCGTCAGTGTATGCGAATTCCACTTGCTCTATGTTCTCATCAAAACTTAGTATATGCGGTCCTGGCGATTTTAGCCAACCTAATAGATAAATAGTGGCGTGTCATCATGGGTGTAGTGTGCTGCATTTTCATGATGGCTAATGGTGCTGAACGTTTTCTCACGTAACGTACTGGCCATTCCCACACTTCACTTCTGTGAAGGGCTGTCCTGTGTGGGCTTCCTTCATTAAATTCATGTATTGCAAATATTTTTCTCTTAACTTGTGGCTTGCCTTTTAATTTTCTTAATGGTGTCCATCAAAGGTAGCAGTTTTAAATTTGACGAAATGCAGTTTATCAATTTGATTTTTAAAATTGGCTAGTGAAGAAAGTTTGACTAGTCCCATGTTGCAAAAGTTTTCGAGTGTGTTTTCTTCCAGAAGTGTTGTTTTATAGTTTTCATGTGTTTTCTCCTTTTTTCTGGTGATGTGCTGGGTGATACTGACTGGTTTTTCAAATGCTAAACGAGTCTTCAATATTGTATTCGCAGGATAAATTCCACTTGATCAGGAGATACTATTTTTATATTTGTTGCTGGGTTCCATATGCCACTACTTTGTTAAGGATTTTAAAATCTATGCCAAGAGGGATGTTGGTCTGTAGTGTACTTTCTTGTATAATCTTTATCTGGTTTTGGCATTAGGGCGACGCTGACCTTGTGTAATGAGTTGGCCGTTTTCTTGTCTATTTTCTTCAGTTTGTGTAGGGTTTGTATTATTTACCCCTTAAATATATGATAGAATTAGTCAGTGAAGCCATCTGGGCCTAGATTTTCCTTTGTGGCCGTTTTTTTCAGTGCTAAACTCAATTTCTTTAGTAGATAGGGAGTCATCAAGATTTTTTTTTTCCTTCTTGATTTAGTTTTGATAATTTGTGTCTTTTAAGAAATCTCTCCACATTATCTAGATTATTGAATGCATTGGCATTACTTTGTTTAGATATTCCCTTGTTATTGGTCGTGGGGTCCTGCAGTCCTTGTGTGTCATGGGTCATTTGTGTCTTCTCTCCTTTTCTTGCTTTGTTGAGCTAGAGGCTTACCCGCTACGTTTTTATAGAGCTCTCTGGTGTTCACAGTATGCATTGTTCTTCACTGTCTGGTTTAAAAAGGTTACGCTGCTTAACATGTAAGAACCTCTAGTTTTTAGTGCAATTTCTTTTGATTCTTTTAAGTTTAAAACTTGCTTGTCCATCCATCTGTTTAACCATGTTTCATTTGTATTTTCTTTTCATTTTTTTTAAAGATTTTATTTATTTATTTGGCAGAGAGAGAGAGAGAGATCACAAGTAGGCAGAGAGGCAGGCAGAGAGAGAGGGGAAAGCAGGCTCCCTGCTGAGCAGTCAGCCTGATGTGGGGCTTGATCCCAGGACCCTGAGATCATGACCTGAGCCGAAGGCAGAGACTTTAACCCACTGAGCCACCTGGTGCCCCTCTTCTCATTTTTATACTTTTTAAATGTACTGTATTTATTAAGAACTTCTTTTGGCAGATAACAGGAGTATTTAAACTGAATTCTTTTCCCAAACAGTCACCTATTCTAGCGTGCTT
This sequence comes from Potos flavus, assembly GCA_028534135.1. Taxonomy (NCBI): domain Eukaryota; kingdom Metazoa; phylum Chordata; class Mammalia; order Carnivora; family Procyonidae; genus Potos; species Potos flavus. The sequence continues at coordinate 45,969,364 of CM052887.1, forward strand.
TACCAAATGTTTTCCTTTCCTCCTAGACCAGCTTTGTCGAGCATAGCAGCTCTGTGATGTCTGTTTTTCTTGAAAAATGATTTCAGAGAATAATATCCTAGCAATGTCATGATTATAGAATACTTTCATTTGAAACTTGAACCTCTATGCAATATTTTTACATTTGCCTCCCAGTTCATCTCCTGCCTGTTTTCACTTGGGTTTTAAAATTTGAAATTGATGACGTTTTCATAAACTTGGTTTAACTAAGGACAGCGTCATTGATGTTGGGATGCTAGTACTTGAATCAGCAAAGGTTGAAGGACAACTTGGATGATGCAGGTAGCGTTCGTGAGTGGAGGCAGTATGCCTGAGTCTTAAGAGCACCGTGATTCCACACCTGACCTGCCATGGGGCCTGGGGCGTGTGCTCACCCTGCTCAGAACCTTGGCCTACACCTTTGCAAAATACAGGTGAGAAGAGTAGCCACTTCCCGGAGTCGTGTGAATTAAGGGAGAGAGTGCATGAAAAGCTTTTTAGCACCTTGCACAGGGTGAAGAAAGTGCTCAGTAAATACAAGTTGCAATATTAATGTATGTACCAAGCAAGACAATTTACCACCTTTTCTGTCCCCTCTGTCCTGTTGATCTTTACTGCTTCTCTTGTATGGTAGAGTACAAAACGTGGGGGAAATGTGGGCTTAGTTTAAACAGAAGGACTCAGGGTGCAGATGCCAAGAAACTTCGGCATATTCGGCATGAAAATTAGATACGCATGAAGCAGACTGTAGTTTTATTTACAAAAGCAGGTGGATAAATATTACTGGACTGTGTACTTTACGACGTCTAAAATCACAGTCTTGCTTACTTACTTGGTTCCTTCTTTGCACTTCAATTGAGTGGAATTTTTTCAGATGTTGCTTTAAATGGCAGTGGTCTTTGGGAAAGGCTTTCTGGAAGTCCCCCTCCAAAAAGAGGATTTAAATGTGGCGTTTTGGTAAATGTTTATCCTAAAAGTCTCACCATGCTGGCCTAAGGTAGTGGTATACCAGGACTGGCCTGTACCACCTTGAAAGAGCCGGTGGTTAAATTTTCATGAAATTTTGGAGTTTGTGGTTAAGCACGGCCACTGATAGAAACTAAATTATATGGAGGTATGGTTATACTTAAAGATGATGAGTACTCAAAACGCATCGCTGCCTAATTGAATTTCTCTTTTTATTACTGGTGCTCTCAGGTCCTTTCTATTTGTCTGCTTGGTGGTGTGCTACTGGGCCTCTCTTCCCAAGCCCATGTTTAGCGATGTGTTGCTAGACGGAAGTTAGCCGTGGTGAAGGGGTTTATTCTACGGAAACCAGCAGATGCTCTATTTTGGAGAGCTCGTCATTAAACGTTGACCAGCCTAGCGCTGGCCACGAGTAAAGGTGGCCTCTAGTACCAATCCACGTCTCTTTCTGCAGTGACAACTTGTAGGAGTGGACTGGATATACTTACAGATTTCCCTTAAACTCTTACAGATTTCCCTTAAACTCTTACACCCATTCTTCTGCCTTTTTCACACATTCCATAGTTTTCTATGTTATCTAGTAACAAATGGGACATTTTTTAGTTGTAGTGAAGGGCCTTGTTAACTGTGACAGAGGTAATTGTGAGTTGCTTGGGAACGGGGAGAATGTGCATACAAATTAATCACTTGATTTCAGCAATTTGTACTTACTACCTTATAACATTATAAAGCTGAATTTCTTACTTACTTTTTAGGCCCTGTGCCATGGTGGCCCCTGACATCGAGCTAATCTGTGAAATCATGTTAGTTGCTGAAGGGTTTGCAGAGGCTCGCTCATTAGCCCGCAAGTTCGTTACGTTGTACACGCTCTGCAGGGGGCTCCTCTCCAAGCAGGTGAGCTGCTTTTTCCTTTGGCTGGGTTTTTACATCCCGTTGAAACCGCTTTGGAAATACAGATGCTGGGTAATCTATCACTCACATGATGGCTAGACATGTTGGAGTAATTTTTATTTTCCGTAAAATTTTGAAAATCTTTTTTTCTAAAATTTGAGACATTTTAAGTTGACCATTTTTTTTTCAAGATTTTATTTATTTGAGAGAGAGAGTGTACAGGAAGTGAGGGGGGAAGGGCGTGGAGAGAAGCCGACTCCCTGATGAGCAGGGAGCCCAACCCGGGGCGGGCTCGACCCCAGGACCCTGGGATCCTGACCTGAGCTGCAGGCAGACACTTACCAGACTGGGCCACCCAGTCGCTCCTAAGTTGACTGTTTGATTGGTATTTCATACAGGTTTTATCAATGGGCTCTCTGATTTTCTGTAACCTTTAGCAATGCTATAATTATACATGGAATTTTATGATGTGTCCTTTTCTTGGTGAGAACATTATTTTCTATTAGGAGATGGCAGGAGTGTCCATAAGAGTCAAAAGAAGTAAAAGCTGATTTTCTAAAGAACCCCTCAAGAAATTTTAAATGAAATTTCTCTCGTTTTGGTGGTAATGTTTTATTTGAAGGTGGGGTTGGCTTTTTTGTTTTCTGTTTTTACTTTTGCTCTGTAAGTCCTTAGTCTCTGAAATGGGTCAAACTTACTCTTTACTCTCCTCACGAGCTTGGATTTTTTTTTTAGTATAGTTGAAAATGATGCTACATTCATTTTAGGTCTACAGCATGGTGATGCGATATCTCTGTACATTATGCCGTGGAACCACAAGTGTAGCTACCGTCTGTCACCGTACAAGGCTCTTCCAGTACCACTGATTGTATTCCCTGTGCTGTGCCTTTATTCCTGTGCAGTCCCTAGCTTCTTGCTCTTTCAGCGAAGTTGCTCATGTGCTACAGAAATGACATAGGTATCAGCCTCATTATTTTTAAATTCAGCTTTGTGGCCACCTTTGACTTCAGTCTTTTGATGACCTTTCCTTAATTCCTGGTGACATTATTTTGCAGCTCTTCCAGCATGAAAGTATTAAAATGCCACAGTTAGAACCACATAGTTACCTGTACTGACAGATGTACTCATTTTTAATTACCTGTTGCTGAGGTGGAATTTGGGATCTGAGAGAGAAATTCATGTTGTCATTTTAAATTTACATGGTGAGGGGAAATCATAGCGAATTTAATAATACAGAAAAATGTTTATGACAGTGTTACATGCAGAAAACAGCATACCAAACTAGATGTGATATACAACTTACATGTGTTTTCTTAGAGTCTGTGCATTGTATACACACACACACACACACACACACACACACACACTCATATATGTATGTATGTGCCTGGGAAATACACTGTGATTTTTGATTTTTGTCTCTAGGTACAAAGACTGAGTATTTTTTTATTTTTCTCCTTGTTTGTAATTTTCTTTTTATTTTTGCAAGGAGTTCATTTTTTTTTTAAGATTTTGTTTATTTATTTGACAGAGAGAGAGAGATCACAAGTAGGCAGAGAGGCAGGCAGAGAGAGAGGGGGAAGCAGGCTCCCGGCTGAGCAGAGAGCCCAATGTGGGGCTCGATCCCAGGACCCTGAGATCATGACCTGAGCCGAAGGCAGAGGCTTTAACCCACTGAGCCACCCAGGTTCCCCCAAGGAGTTCATTTTAATTTTATAATGGGCAGAAGTCAGAAGAAAGAAATGTCATTGAACCCAGGCAACACTCCATTCCCTGTGGTCATATTTAAACGTTTAGTGAGCATTTCCTATATCCAAGTAATAAGTTGCTGGTAACGATGAAGAAAGAAAACAAGAACAAATGCAGCAAAGCACTCAGATTCCTGAGTTCAGAGGACTTAGGAGATTCAGTTTATGTGAAATAAAAATTAGAAGAAAATGCAAGATGAGAAGATGATCATAGGTAGAAGAGGGAGGTGTTGGGAGTAAAAGTAGGACAGTCAAGGGAAGTACTCTCTGACTAGACGAGGGTCATGGATGAGATGAGGGAGGGCCGAGAGACCAGGACAGAAGGGCTGAGTTAGGAACACTCGCTGATACTTTTCTAATCTGTAGGGATGGATTTAAGAAGAACCAGTGGAC
>CM052887.1:45973879-46032787 GCA_028534135.1 Potos flavus
TTTTGAAAAACTTTTACTTACTTACTTATTATTTAAGAGAGAGTGCCCATGTTGAGGGGAAGGGGCAGAGGGAGAGGAAGAGAGAATCTCAGGCAGACTCCCCACTGAGTGCAGAGCCTGATGCGGGGCTCTGTCTCACCACCCTGAGATCATGACCTGAACTGAAATCAAGAGTCAGACGCTTAACTCACTGAGCCACCCAGGTGCCCCACCAGGGGACATTTTTTAAATTCAATTTAATTTTTATTTAAATTCAGTTAGTCAACACGCAGTACATCATTAGTTTCCAATGTAGAGTTCAGTGATTCATCAGTTGCATATAATACCCAGTGCCCATCACATCCCGTGCCCTTCTTAATGCCCATCACCCAGTTACTGCATCCCCCCACCCCCCTCCCCTCCAGAAACCCTCAGTTTGTTTCCTGTAGTGAAACCAGTGGACATTTTTGACCGATGGAGTGACACAATGAAAATGGTGAAGATTATTGTAGCACTTGTTGCCTTGACATGCTCATGAGGGTTCCCAACTCCTATTAAACCTGGGTCTGGAATTTCTTCTACGTTTGCTCCTTTAATGTTCTTACTGTACTGACTAAGCACCCCCTCTGGCCTCCACATTCCTGGCCTTCCCCCTTTCCTCCTTACCACAAGCCCCAGTCTCCTTCTGCATCAGTAGCTCTCCACTGATTATTTTTACCACGACCCACGGTAAAAACTGCTTATTCTATTGAGACTCAGGGGCGCAGCCATGTGTGTCATACACACAGCTGTGAAACCAGAATTTTTACCCAACACTCCTTACTGTTCCTATTTGCAGCGCATTCTGGTATTTTTCTTTCTATTCTGTTCTATTTTATTACCAGCAGAAATGATGGTCAAGACCTACCGAATTAAATTTACTAATGCACTAATGGATTGAAGGACGTATTTATACATGGATATATTGTTTCACTGTCCACAAAGCATTAACTTGTTTCATTCCTACAATAGCCCTGTGAAGTGGTTAGATTCTTTTTTGTGCCTTTTTGTAGATGATGATACTTGGAGAGGGTGGTGATTCTCCCACAGGCGTAGTTGGGAGATATTTGAGAGAAGGGTTGTCACCCTGTGGGTTTTAGATGAAAGGCAAAAGACAGTAGGCCTGTTCTGTGTGATCAGCCCGTTAAGTCATTGTCCCTTTACTGAGAACCTGCCCTGGGCAGGACCCCATGCCAGGACCTAGAAGACAAAAGGGAATAGATCTGGGCTCTGTCCTCTAGGAGCCCCAAGCCTGTGAAAGGCATCTTCCATCAGGATTATGTAAAAGTCTCAAAGCAGAGATACTATTTTATCACCGAGTTTCAATAATACAGCTTGGACTGTGTTCAACACCAACATCGGTGGTGGAGCGTACAAGTGATGAAGAGGCAGAGTAATTAGGCCAAGTAGAGATCGGGGCCTGGGAGGGGCGGACTCACAGGATGGTCCACTGAACTGGAGAAGTGGGCCGTGTTTGGAGCTGAAAACGCGCAGGTAGCTCAACTCCTGAGTTAGCAGGTTTCTGGGGAGAAGAGGCGGGAAGACGGCTGGAGCCTGGGGCACACGCTGCAGCTCAGTGCCGGGGGCAGAGATCTGCTGAGAGAGGCAGAGAGCCAGAGGGAAGAGACAGGAAGAGGCTGAAGGGACATGGTTTTCACAGGTGCAGAGAGGAGAGGAAAACACTATTTCACATCCTTAAACGTGTATTTGTCTGGACTCTTCTTAGAGCTTTTGGCTTCTACCTCTGGAATGAGAACTTTACTTCCTCATAAAATGTTTGAGAAAATATAACCTATGTTTTGATTTTTAGGATCATTATGACTGGGGACTTCGCGCTATTAAATCTGTCTTGGTTGTAGCTGGCTCTCTGAAACGAGGAGATAAAAATAGACCCGAAGATCAGGTACCGCAGTGCTAACTTGGTTTGGGGGCATGAGTGGCTCAACAGCTTCGCAGAAATGAGGGTATATGTCCGGGTGGTGGGCCATGCCGAGCGCAACTTTGAACGAATAGAATCTGTTTCACATAGAATATCCCGAGGACTGGCATTTCTGACGTTATGAAAGATAACTATTCCTGACTATAAGGATTTGACTACAGGAAAGAAAAAGGGATTTTCTAGGCGCTTTCGAAATAACAGCTATAAAAATTATTTTGGCCGTCATAATCACATAATCCAGCAGTCACTGGTTGATTTCCTCTGAGAACATTTAGAAAATATGATTAATTGATTTGGGAAATTAATCCTGAAAAGTCAGTGAAGACATGATCTCACGGGACTAAGTGCGTTCCTTTCATGGGCTGTAAGGTGAGTGTGAGGAATGGAACAGGAAGAGTGGCCGCCTGACACCGGCGGAAAGCTCAGGTGGTTAGTCACAGCTGCTGGGGCAATGTTCGATCCCTGCCGGGGGATAGAACAATAACTGCCTTCTTCTCTAATTTTTTTGGAAGCATTTTTCCTTTATTAAAGAGAACAGTGGTCATGCAGCACTGTACATATTTCATACGGCTCAAGAATTTGAAAACAATCTATTCCTATGAGTTTCTTTTCATGTTAAAGGACACTTACATAAATTTCTACTCTCGTGATACTTCTTTCTCTTCCTCTCAGTTGTAATTCACCACGGGGTAGGGATTTTCTTGCCTTTCTTTGCTGTGTTGTTAGTGTTGTTGGATCACTTATCTCTTTCTGTAAAAGTCACGCCCGATGTTCAAGTTACTGCTTTTAAAATCTAAAGCCCTCTTTGGTTTTCAGCCAATACAGAACAAATACCCAAACTAAAAAGGATTCAGTTGATCATTCTGAGAGTCGCAGAGATTCTTTTTGAACACAATGAGCTGATGGGCCTGGTTAATTATATCCTGGAGTTTGAGGATTAAGGAGGGAAGGGCCTCAAACTCTTTGTCAAGATCAAAACAGATAGCTGCAAGAACAGAGCCTCCTCCCTGCCTTGAGTCTGAGGTTTGGGATGCCAGCAGAGCCTTCTCTCATTCTGATAAATGCTTGGCAGCATTTTCCCTTCCTGCAGATAGGGTGCCGTCCTATGGGAGGACCAGTATCAATAGCCCATGCTTCAGGTATGAGGCTTACAAAAAACAGCTTCAGCTCTGGAGGTGTTGGATACACTGGTACTGGCTTCCTCAATAGACTGTTTTCTTTCTAGGTACTCATGAGAGCACTGAGGGACTTCAATTTGCCTAAAATAGTGACAGACGACCTTCCCGTGTTTCTGGGCCTGGTTGGTGACCTCTTTCCCGCCCTGGATGTAGCCCGGAGGAGGGCGCCACACTTCGAACAGACAGTCAGGCAGTCCGCCCTGGAGCTCCACCTGCAGCCTGAGGAGACCTTCATCCTGAAGGTCAGAGGGGCGTGTGCTTCTCATGGCAGCTCTGGGGATTCGCCGTGAGAATTACTGTATTTCAGTGGTCTTTAACCAAAACATGAGCTTCTTATGTATTCTGTGGACCTTTATGCAATCTTAATATATTCTCTAAAGCATTCTAAATTGACAGGCTTTATGCCAGTAAGTAGAAATGATTATTTTGGAGTTCCATTCTGTGAGAAGGAACATACGATTAAGTCACGGTTTTAAGTATGAGCATATTTTTCTTCAGTCCACAAAAATTTCTTTGTTGTTCTTGGTGACATGCATCAGAAATTAATTTTGCTCTCTTTTCTCTTCACCTTCGAGAAAATTAGAAGTAAATCCTTAGTGCGTGCTTTTAGTGGGGAAAGAAATGTCGACATGTATGACATCTGACTTCTCCCGGGCTTGTGCCCACGTGTGCTCAATTTGGGCGTAGTGAATGCGCGGACGTTAAAATACTCTTAGGGAGTATCTCTTTTAAATATCGTGAAGGAGCTTAGTCATTACTCGGGTGTGGGTATTTAGCCTCGTACTGTTTTGGTTCAATGCTTTGTGAAGAGGCAGTGGTTTTGTAAGTCACGCCTGCCACGTACCGAGAACTAGTGTACCTCACCCTGCCTGCGGCAGGGACTTCCCCCATGTTGGCCTTGGGGAGACTCAGGAGAAACTGTAGTTGGCGCAGGTCATCTCTTTGAACTTCTCTGGAATGTCATTTTGTCAGTGGGAGCTGGCTTGAGTTGTCAGCCAAGAATTTTTGTTTTGTTTTGTTTTGTTTTTGTTTTTGTTTTCCAATTACTTTTATTTTTTCAGTGTTCCAAGATTCATTGTTCATGTACCACACCCAGTGCTCCATGCAATATGTGCCCTCCGCAATACCCACCACCAGGCTCGCCCAACCCCCCACCCCCCTCCCCTCCAAAACCTTCAGTTTGTTGTTCAGAGTCCACAGTCTCTCATGGTTCATCGCCCCCTCCGATTTACCCCAATTTCCCCCAATTCACCCTTCCTTAAGAATTAAGCCAAAAAACGGGTAGGGATTTTATTCGGGGCTGGGGGCGGGTGAGGTTCTTGGTTGTGTTTTTTTGCTTTGTTTTGAAATGACCAACTCATTGAAGGAACCGGTGACTGTTTGGTCGCAGGTTGTCCAGCTGGAGGAGCTGCTGGCCGTGCGGCACTCGGTCTTTGTGGTTGGAAATGCGGGCACGGGCAAGAGTAAGGTACGGTAAATTGCCTGTTCGTTTTCAGCCCTAGAAGGAACACGTTTTGGTCGGGGATATCTTCATTTCTATTTAAGAGTTCCCTTCATCGAAGTCCCCCGTAATTTTTAGTTAGAATCCGAGACTCTAATACTGCTTTTTGATCAATGGACCTTTTTTTTTTTTTTTATATTAGCGGCAGGGAGAGTATAACACATAGAACCTTGTATTGAAATAGGAAAAACAAGCTGAGAGAAGACTGGGCTTTCCATATTTATCAAAACTACTTTTTTCTCTTTTCCAAATTATTTTAGATTCTCCTTCCCATATCAGTAAGAAAAACCCAAATATTTTCCTTCAGTACTTTCTCAGAAACAGAGCCCTCTGGGGGGGCCAAAGAAACCTTGAAAATAAGAGAGACAGCAAAACCCACATTTTGGGGGTACCTGTTCTGTGCTATGCTGAGTGCATTATGTGTGTTTTATTGTGCACGGTGATGATATGCTCCGGGTGTTATTATCTCCATTTTTACCTCACTGCTTGATTTTGTTTGATCTTACCGATAATCCTGGCAACATACTTATTTTCTTGGTTGGCAGACAGTCTATGCAGAACTGCCTGCATTTTAATTCAGGGTGCTTGGGTATAAACATACTGAGTAGCCAAAGACTAAAAATAATCAGACTGGGCATATGAGACTTTAGAGCATGGGTGTGTATAGAACTTGCCAGTATTTAGATCCGAACCTGAAGTGGAACGATTGCAAAGGGAGGCCTGGTATCGGAATTTTCTAGTGCAAAATGTAATAATTGAAATATTGAAGTAGATAACTGATAGACCTGTAATTATTTTGTTAGAGGAAGTTTCAGATGTGGGCCATGGTTCAGGGAAGGATAAAATTAAATTCTATAATTTCTAGTAGATTAATGGTTTCTAAAAATACAAGCTTAATATTCCTAAGGCATTCAATTTCTTTCATCTAGTCCCCACTGATTGTGTCCTAGCCAACCTTTACTTAAGCTGATAGAACTAGAACACTGGAGCTCAGGGCCGGGTTACTTAGCCACTCACTCTTCTAAAGTACTTGGCGGTTGTTTATCAGTCCTTCGAAGGCCTGTGGGTCGATTAGGATGATGCATCTCTAAAATAGAAGCCGTGGCTTTTCAGAGAAAGCAAAAAAGATATTTGGGGGAGATAATTGGGGTAGGATGTCAATTACTTAAACAGACATAGAAAAAGCATCTACCCGGTGAATTTTTACCCTCAAGGCTTCTCTTTCTCAGTCATCGAGATCAGAGTTTCTCAGCTGCGCTCATGGATGCCGTGTTGGGTCGGATTACTCTTGGTCGTGGAGGCTGCCCCGTGCGTTCATTGCAGGCTCTTGGGCAGCACCCATGGTCTCTGTTGAGTAGCACGCCCTTTTCCTCAAGTGAAGAGCATCTCCATGTGAGAACCGTGGCTCTGGGTCACTGGGTGTTAGCACACGTCCCTACTAGCATCACGGGTATCACCTGGATGTTATTAGCCAGGCACATCCTCAGTCCCAGCCTAGACCTGCTGCCTTAGACTCTCCGGGATTAGGCCCAGCCATCTGTGTCCTAACATCTCTAAGCGGTTCTGATGCGCCATCGGACAAGCAGAGTGGATTTTCACCACATGAACGGGAACACTTGCTGACTTATTTGCACACGTGGTTGAAAATCTTAAATGATAGTGTGACTTCCTCTAGTCTACATGGTTCCAAGAATCCAGTGAAGAGATCCTAAGAGATGATAGGATTACATTTTTCAAAATAGTAACGAAAATGTGCACGTGTCAGTTTTTCCCCATACTGACTATATGCAGAATATGCAGAATGGAACACGAAGAAGGAAAATCCTTTAGAAATCATTTGCTTTCCATTTGCCTTACAGGAGTATTAATTTTCTTAGCTTTTTCCTTCTTCCCTTCAGATTTTGAGAACACTGAACCGAACATATGTTAACATGAAACAGAAACCTACTTGGACTGACTTAAACCCCAAAGCTGTGACAACAGATGAACTCTTTGGTTTCATACATCACGCTACTCGAGAATGGAAAGATGGCAAGTAGCATTTCCCCTTTATAAGTGCTAACATTTTTCTTATCCAGAAAACCATTTCTCAGTTCAGGCCAATTTTAGTCATAGTTGTAGATTTATTGTTTATGTGTTGGCATTATTGGAAATGGAGCAGCTCACAACAGCATTTATAACCAATAAATTAAAACCGGATTTGAATAAGTGGTCGATTTGCATTCAGCAAGTTTGCACTCAGAGCTGTGTATTTTATCCCATGTCAGTTATGTCAGGGCTCCCTGTAAGCGGGCAAGAAGTGAACTTGAATGCCTCGGGAGAATCTGTAAATTATGGGATGCAAGACCCAGACTGAGTTTCAGGCAGACACTATTCTAGGCTCCAGGGACAGAAGTTATGGGACATGTTCCTTGTCCTGAAAGTGTTTGCAGACAAACAGATCCTTTTGTTAAAATCTGTTACTTCCCATTTCGGTAAATGCACTAACGGCATCATCTTTGAGTCGTTTCTGCCTTTCACGCTATACATTCAGCCTCACAGCAAATCTTACAGGCTTTACCTTTAATCTATTGTCTTCGAGTACCGATTGCCTTCTCTGCCACTCCCCTGTCAGCCTTGACCATCACCTCTTGTCTTGTAATTGTGTGGTGGTCCCCCTCTGGTTTCCTGCAGTTCATTTTCTACACAACAGACAGAGGGCGCTCTTCAAAATACGAATTCTCTGCTTGCAGTTTCCAGTGGGTTCCATCTCCCTTAGAATCCACCATTTATCCAAGGCTTACAAGATTCTGTGTGATTAGACCCCTCATCCCCCAGCTCTGATGTCATTTCCTGTGCTCTGCTCCTCACTTACCATCATCCGTACACTCTGGCCTCCTTGCTCTTCCTTGAACATGGCAAGCATCTTCCCATCGCGGGGTGCCTGCGCTCCATGTTCCCACCGTTCACAGCGCTACAGGTAATGTGCATGCCTTAAGTTAGGGAGGTGTCTGGTTCCGTGCCACCTTAGAGAAGGCTTCCCTGAGGATCCTGTCTATAGGAACATGCCTCGCCCTTCTCGGTTTTCCTACCATGTGTGTGCCTATTTCTGTAATTCGGGACAATCAAAATTGAATCTTGGCCCTTCTATCATTTTTTCTTTTAAAGGATGGTGGCAGGAAAGGACTAATACCAGTTAATGCTGGAAACCTGTGTAAGCCATTCAGATCCGTGATCATTAGAAGAGGTTGCGGGCTTTTTTTTTTTTTTTTTTTAAGTGAGTCATGGTAGTAGGTTTTGCATACTGTTGTTTATTTTTGCACAAAATATTTTACAGGAAACTAAACCTTCCACATACATGCATCAAGTTTTTCTTACAATATTATATACTTGAGTTTTGAAAAAGCAGTGACTACTGCATACGTCATGTAATATACACAATACTTGAAAAAGTAGTGACAGCAAAAAGGACTGTGGGTTTAAAATGCTTCTATCAGGGCGCCTGGGTGGCTCAGTCAGTTGACCATCCAACTCTTGGTTTCAGCTCAGGACATGATCTCAGGGTCCTGGGATCGAGCCCCACGTCTGGCTCTATGCTCACTGGGGAGTCTGCTTAAGGACTCTCTCTCTCTGCCCCTCCCCCCCACTCTAAGACAAATAAATCTTTAAAAAAAATAAGTGTTTCTATCTTCTCATCTTATAAGGTACTAAGCCAATGACCAAATTTCTCAAAGAAATGTAAAACACCTCTGAATTAGCTTCAGAATTCTATCCCATGTATATTGTTATAGAAAAACGGAGAAAGGTAAAACAAACTAGTATTTGGCCTAAAATAGATACTAAATGTATGTACATGGAAAAGGATAATGTCTTCCTTTGGTGTAAGTTTTGAGCTGCATGTATGTTACCTTCTATAAATCCCCACACCTGTTCTTCAAGGAAGCTACTATCTTTATTTGACATGTGAGAAGGCCTCAGAGAAGGTCAAGCGCATCCTCATGGAAGTGAAACTTGCCCATTGGTCTGCGGTCCAGGTGTAGCTCAAAAGGTATCCCACATCGCCCATCAGAAAGAGGCAGCAAATGCACAGCAGATTTATTTACTTTTTTTTAAAGATTTTATTTATGTATTTGACAGAGAGAGAGCGCACAAGTGGGCAGAGCAGCAGGCAGAGGGAGAGGGAGAAGCAGGCTCTCCACTGAGCAGGGAGTCCAATGCGGGGCTCAATCCCAGGACCCTGGGATCGTGACCTGAGCTGAAGGCGGAGGCTTAACTGACTGAGCCACCCAGGCACCCCTAGCAGTTTTATTTACTTAATAAAAGAGCTTCCTATAGAAATAATAGTTTATTTTAGAAAGAAACCACATGCAGCTCCATTCTATATTAGGATCATTCTTTTTTTTAAATTCAATTAGCCAACATATAGTATATCATTAGTTTTTGGTGTAGCATTCAGTGATTCATTAGTTGAGCATAACACCCAGTGCTCATCACATCACTTGCCCTCCTTAATGCCCATCACCCAGTTACCCCACTTCCCCACCCCCACTCCTTTCTGCAACTCTCACTTTGTTTCCCAGAGTCAAGAGTCTCTGATGGTCTCTGATTTCTTCCCATTCAGTTTTCCCTCCCTTCCCCTATGATCCTCTGTGCTATTCCTTATATTCCACATATGAGTGAAACCATATGATAATTGTCTTTCTCTGACTGACTAATTTCTCTTAGCGTAATACCCTCCAGTTCCATCCATGCTGATGTAAATGGTAAGTATTCATCCTTTCTGATGGGTGAAGAATATTCCATTGTATATATGACCCACATCTTCTTTTTTTTTTTTTTTTTTAAGATTTCATTTATTTATTTGACAGAGAGAGAGATCACAAGTAGGCAGAGAGGCAGGCAGAGAGGGGGGAAGCAGGCTCCCTGTGAGCAGAGAGCCCGATGCGGGGCTTGATCCCACGACCCCGAGATCATGACCTGAGCCGAAGGCAGAGGCTTTAACCCACTGAGCCACCCAGGTGCCCCGACCCACATCTTCTTTATCCATTGATCTGTTGAAGGGCATCTTGGCTCCTTCCACAGTTTGGCTATTGTGGACATGGCTGCTTTGAACATTGGGGTGCAGGTGCCCCTTTGTTTCACTACATTTGTATCTTTGAGGTAAATACCCAGTAGTGCAATTGCTGAGTCATAGGGTAGCTCTATTTTTGACTTCTTGAGGAACCTCCATACTGTTTTCCAGAGCGGCTGTACCAACTTGCTTTCCCACCAACAGTGTAGGAGGGTTCCCCTTTCTCTACATCCTTGCCAACATCTGTTGTTCCCTGACTTGTTAATTTTAGCTTTCTAACTGGTGTAAAGTAGTATCTCATTGTGGTTTTGATTTGTATTTCCCTGATGGGGAGTGATATATGGAGCATTTTTTCTTGTGGATCATTTACTCTTAATGTATAGGTCTCTTCTCATCCATTCTGCGAGAACAAGTGAATCTTAAGCATGATGGACCAAAATGGATCATCCTGGATGGAGATATTGATCCCATGTGGATTGAGTCACTAAATACCGTCATGGATGACAACAAGGTAAATAATACCTTAGAGCTAAACAAATATCACATCCAGAGTGTAGGAAGATCTGTTCACTTGTTGATTGGAATACCAGTTTTTAATCATTAACCTGATGTTCTTCATGTTATTGCTATTTTGATAAGTGGCACTATCCTGATAATTCTCTTAATTTCACTGTTAAAGAATTGAAGGGAAATACATTTTTCTTGTCAGCATAAATTTAACCACCTTTAAAGAAAGATGGGTACCTGAGAATTTAGTTCATACATGTCTCACCATTTTCTAAGAGCCAGGCATAAATTATCATCTTTGGTTAAGTATGCAGTACTTGGATAATAAAAGGATGAGTTTGGGCCCTATGTAAATTGATGAAATTTAACTATTAGAATTAAGTAATTCCTATGGCCACAGAATGAGTATAAATGCATTTCTGAGCATTTTTGCTGTGGCTAATCCAGCATTCCCAGCAAGGACAAAACATGATAGTCCAGGTTCATAAGACAGCACTTAAAGCAACACAAGATCTGTGGTTAGGGTTAGGAGAAAGAAATAGGCAATCATCCTTGCTGCAGAACAGAATTACTAACCCCCTTCAATTAGTGGTAATTACTGCTTTCTCCTGTAAGACACTGTTCATCATAAAATGTAGGTCTGAGATCTTTATACTTGCATGAGTTTCTGTAGCACAATTGATAATTGTGGTATTTCAGATTCTAAAGAAAATTTATTTTTTTGTGGTATTCAGGCCTTTTCATGTAATCAACTCTTAGAACAAATGTCTTCTATTTAGTAGTAATTACCGCAGACACTTAAAGGTTGGCATGAATGAGTCCATGTTGGTGAGTTTGCTCCTCAAGGGTCAGTGAGCTCCCCTCTGGGATTAACTGGGATCTTTATTCACA
The DNA here is from genome assembly GCA_028534135.1 of Potos flavus. NCBI lineage: Eukaryota > Metazoa > Chordata > Mammalia > Carnivora > Procyonidae > Potos > Potos flavus. The sequence goes on from CM052887.1 coordinate 45,984,964, forward strand.
CCACTCTTCCAACTCAGGAGAGCGAGCTCATCGCTTTTGGAACTTGTACCGAGAGGGGGTGGCCCGGGACAGAGAGTACTTGGTGTTCTGGTGAGTTAGCTGCATAGCCTGTGCCCCCCAACCACAACGCCTCTTTCATGCTGTGCGTGTCTGTCCAGGTGCTGACCTTGGCCAGCAATGAGCGTATAGCACTCCCCCCCTCCATGAGGCTGCTTTTTGAGATTCACCACTTGCGGACTGCAACCCCGGCTACTGTTTCCAGAGCTGGGATTCTGTATGTGAACCCACAGGATTTGGGCTGGAATCCGTGAGTACTGCTTTTTTTTTTCTTTCTTTTTAATTGTGGTAAAATATACATAACAGAAAACATTGTAACCATGTTTAAGTGAGCAGTTCAGTGGCATTAAGTACATTCCCATTGTGAAACAACCATCGCTCCCAACCGTCTGCATAACTTTCTTTATCCTCCCCAGTGGAAGCCCCAGACCCATTAAACAGTAACCACCCAGTATGCCCTGCCCTCTGTCCCTTTCTCCTTTCTGCCTTTCTCAATCTGATTCTGTTAGGTACCTCTTATACCTGGAATCATACGGTAATTGTCTTGTGGTGGGCTTATTTCACCTAGCATAATGCCTTCAGAGTTCATCCATGTTATAGCATGTTCCAGAATTTCCTGCCTTTTTAAGGCTAAATGATGTTCCATTGTATGTATACAGCACATTTTGCTTATCCATTCATCCACTGATAGGTATTTGGGCTGCTTCTACCTTTTGATGGCTGCCAATAATGCTTTTGTGAACATGGGCATACAGGTATATCTTTGAGTCCTTCCAATTATTTTGGATATATACCCACAAGTGGACTTTCAAAATCATATGGTAATTCTATTTTTAATTTTCACTGGAGCCACCATACTGTTTTCCATAGTGGCTGCACCATTTTTGCATTCCCTCCAACAGTGTACAAGATTCCAATTTCTGCACATTCTCACCGCTTGTAATTTTCTCTATTTTTTATGACAGCCATCCTAATGGGTGTGAAATGGTATGTCACTCTGGTTTTGATTTACATTTCCCTAATGATTAGTCATATCAAGCATCTTTTCATGTGCTCATTGGCCATTTGCATATTTTCTCTGGAGAAATGCTTATTTCAGTCTTTTGCCTATGTTTTAAATCTAGTTTGGTTTTGTTTTTATTGTTGTATTTCTTTTTTCAGTCTTAGTTTTAAAAACTGAAATTTTATGTGATCACTTGAAGATAGTATTAGCAAATAAATTGAAAGCTAATTGAGTAGGGTAATATAAAGATAATGAAATTAGCACCTGTACGCATTTGTCAATTTTATGTGGACATTACCCTATTCACACCTTGTACGTGTGAAGAACAGTGTTGAACAAATGAAAAATAATACTAGTTCATATGGAGCACTGAGATATAAATAAATAATTTCTATAAATATCTTAATATGTCAGATAAATACATGTATGTTTGTACACATATGTAGAATAGCTATACATAAATAGCGGTATTGCTTTGATTCAGAACAAGTTGACTGTGCCCACCTGCTTACTCTTTAGATGCTTGTACTTTTGAGAATTCATCCTGGAGGTCATGTGTTGCCACCTCTAGCATTCCCCCTGTGAGCTGTGAAAATGATGTTTGACCTCCGCAAGTGACCCGTGCTTGTGCCTGGTGTGCTGCTGATGTCAGAATCTTTTGTTGACCCTCCACCCTGCTCTGTGACCCCGGAGACGGTCTAGGCTGTCAGGGCTAACCCCAGAGCCACTTCAGTGGGCTCCTTGCCTTCTGGCTTCCAGTTGGTTTGGCCCATGAGGAGCTCTGGCAGGAAATGAGAGGGAAAGAGAGGAAAGTGAGGTCAGGCTATTGATTTCCCTGGCTCCCTCCCCACGGTGTCACATCAGGATGACTGTCCTTCAACGGCAGGCCACTCTCCTCTAAAATGGCTCCGTAGGATCCATCTCTTCCACATTTTGGTAGTGCTTCATTCCCGTGTACCTGCAGGCACAGGTCCACTAACCATTCCTCAGTTAATACCTATGGCACAGCTCTCTCCCTTCGTCTCCCTGCTCCATGCCCACCTTTGCCAATATCCTTCTAGATCCTTCCCTGTTACCCTGGTTTGAGGATGATTTCTCTTCTCTGCCAGGTGCTTGGCTGATGCACTTCTCCAGGCTGCTTTCTCTGGATACTGATTTGTTCACTAAAAGTCTGATTCCTTGAGTCCACAGCAAAGTGGAGCCATGCCCAGACTTCTGTGTTTAACAGCGTTTTCATGGATCTCTCTGGGAATGGGGTAATTTTCAAAAGCCTAAAATGGAGAGTTCTTGTTGAGCTAATAGGTCCTTTCCCCAGCTAGGATTTAGACTGTCCTCTAGGATGTCTATATGGGTTTGGAGCTGGCTAACAGAGAATCTCTAGTACCCCTTGATCCATACAGAGAGCAGAGGCATTCCCCACACCCCGTTTCCTTCAGGGGACCCCTCACCTTCTGGGTGGTCTGACTTCAGTCATGAACCGCACAATTCCTGTGGTCTCGGTAGCATCACATGGAGATTCGTGCTAATAAAAGCTGTCTAAATCCTTATTTTAAGAAGGACTTTAGTAAGTCAAAGAGTCTTACTCAATTAGAAAAAACATTCAATTTGCATTCCTACGAAAGTTACACAACTCTGTCTTCACCGTTACACTTTATTTTTATGGAGGTTTTTGTTCGATCCAAGATCAGTGGTTAAGTTTTAATTTTCATGTGCGTGACTACAGAGACATTGACCAAAACAATGGAAATCTTCTCTAAAGGATATTTTTATACTTATACCTCCTACCACCAGAATCTTGATTATTTTCTTTAAAGATTGTATTTGTTTATTTATTTATTTGAGAGAGACAGAGATAGTGAGAAGAGACCATGAGCAGAGAGGAGAGTGAGAAGCAGCCTGAGCAGGGAGCCCAATGTGGGGCTCGATCCCAGGACCCTGGGATCACAACCCAAGCTGAAGGCAGATGCCCAACCAACTGAGCCACCCAGGCGCTCCCAGAATCTTTAAATGAACTACAAAAAACTGGCTTTTTTGGATTGGGGGATAAGTTTTCACTCCCTATTTGTTGGATACATTGCTACCTTTAATGTCATAATTTTAATTAAGGGATAGCTTTGCATGTATTAACTCATTCAATCCTTAACTACCATCTGAGGTCAAATTATCAACCCACTTTTCCAAACCAGTATGTTCGGTCTCAATTTCCCCCAACTTTTTAATTTGAAAGTGTTGAAAATTATAGAAAATTTGAAATGGTGCTGGTACACTATACACTTTTTCCCTACAGTACCATTTGTTAGTGTCTTCCTACATTTACTTTCTCTCTGAATGTACACATACTCTCTTTCATGGGCATAGAGGCACATTTTCTCCTTTTACTTATTTTTGCAAAATTATCTGAAGACCTTAAGCCCCTTCACTACTGAGTACTTGAGCATCTGTTCCCTAAGAACTAGGATATTGTCCTGTGTGAACCCAGTACAATTAACATACCTAAGATATTTGTTCTGGATATAGTAGTATCTAATAAACAGTAATTTTTCAAATTTTCTCAGTTAACTGAGAAATTTCCTTGGTAGGTTTTTTCTTTTTTTTTTTTAATCCAGTGTCACAACAAAGATCATGCATTGCATTTACTTGTCTGTATTTTCTCATTTAATGTGGAATATCCTCCCACCTTTTTCTTTCATTGACAGTTTCTGACATTGACAGTTTTGAGGGTAATCAGCCAGATGCCTAGAAGAGTGACCCATTGGTAGTTGCAAAGTGGTGACTCCCTAATTCATTCCTTTCTACTTATGTAGATGAGTTGACATTTTCCTATAAAGAATGCCTCCTCTTCTTTCCTCCTAATCCCCTCCCTCCCTCACCCCTCCTCCTCCCTTTCTTTTTCTCTCTCACTTTCTCTGTCCTTCTCCCCCTTTCTTTATTAATGGGCATCATTTTCTGTTCATGGTTTCTTTTCTTTTCGTTCAGGGAGTTATAATTCATTACCAACGTGATCATACTGAACGCTGGCTTTGTCCCAAATTTGCCAACAAGAGCCCAGGGCTCTTGTGCTTTCTCTTTTTCTTACTTGTTCTTTTTCACTTTTCATCCTCAGTCTTGGAGTGCTTGGCTTTCAGGCTAACCACCATGATTCTGGCTCCTTTCATTCTTCCTTTCCTTCGCCCGATTCAGTCATTTCTCCAAGGAGCCGGAAGAAACAACTTTTCGTGTAAGGAATGGTATTTAGAATCCAAGATGGTGATGCTAAGTACGCTCATTGCTACTGATAGGTCATTGCTTTTAGGCTCTTTCAGTGAACAGAATTAGGAAATCTGTTTTCTCTCTTTTTTTTTTTTTATAAAGATTTTATTTATTTATTTGACAGAGAGAGAGAGAGCACAAGTAGGCAGAGAGGCAGGCAGAGGCAGAGGGAGAAGCAGGCTCCCCACTGAGCAGAGAGCCTGATGTGGGACTCAATCCCAGGACCCTGGGATCATGACCTGAGCCGAAGGCAACTGCTTAACCGACTAAGCCACCCAGGCGTCCCAGGAAATCTGTTTTCTTAATTCATACTGTGGGAAACCCTAAGTTATTATGGATAGAAGAGATGATAAAATATTTTGTTTTTAGTGTCTCTCCATGATTCATTTAAAAACTAAAGGTAGTGTTATTATCATTTAAGCTTCTTAGATATTTTTGTTGAAATTCACTGAGCTATTCTAAAAAATAATTTCATATCCACACTTAACAGATACAGAGCATATCAAGTCACACAAACATCCTTAAAATCACATGAACATGGGACTGGCTATCGTAATCAAATACTATTCTACTTCTCAGTCCTAAGTAAATTTACTAGATGAATGCTGGACAGTTCATATATGTCTGCTGAGATCTTGAGAAATAGAGAAAGAATGGGAATTAGGAGAAAATTTATAAAAAATAATCAAGATTTTTTTCCTCATTAGGGATGAAATGCATAAAAAGATATTAAGTGCATAGAGAAGGAAAAGCAAACAGGCAATGAATTAAATTCATTCAGAATTAAATTATTTAAATCACTTAACTTAAAATTATTTAAGTTGCTTAGCTTAAAATTATTTAAAGTGAACATAATTGAAAATGATCTCTACCAAACGGTGTATTACTCAACTTCTAGATAATGATAGGAAAAGGTGGGAATATCTCTGGAAATTAGTCTGATTCCAAGAGATTACTGGAAGATAACTTTTGACAGCCCCACCTTTAGATCATACTTACTTCTTTATCACTTTAATGGATAATATCCTTTTGATTTTGTCTCTCTCAGCCTCTCACCTGCATTGGATGAGTTGTCTTTTTTATTTATTTATTTTTCTAATATTTTATTTATTTGAGAGAGCTTGAGTGCGGGGGTAGAAGGCAGAGACAGAGGGCGAAGCAGGCTCCCTGCCGAGCAGGGAGCCCAATGCGGGGCTGGATCCCAGGACCCTGGGACCATGACCCCAGCCGAAGGTAGAAGCTTAACGGACTGAGCCACCCACGTGCCCCGAGCTCATTGTCTTCCACCCCTGCAATCCCATCCTTTCATCTTGGCGTCCTGTGTATATTTGCAAACATATGGATTCAGAAACCATCGACGTACGCCGCCAGTCAGCACGTCATAACTTGGGCCATTTTTCCGGGCCACCCGTGAACGATAGAGAACTTGCAGCTTGCTCTGCAGAGCTCCGAGAGTTCCTGCTCTCCTCTAGGACACTATGCCAGTCCTAGACTCTTGAGGAATAAATTGAAAAGTTTTCAGGAGCCTGAAAATGTGGGCTACTTAGGTAGTTTCCGAACTAGAGGGTCTTAGATCCTTGTGATCATGCGAACAGCCCTTCTGAAGAAGATAATTTGTACAAGGGCAGCATTTGCTTATAGACCTGGTGGGTTTTCTCTTTGAGACTTGGGCTTCTGCCTCTGTGGGTCAGTGAAGTAGGTCTCACCTGCCCCCTCATTCAGAACCCTTTTCCCCTTCTCTGGTTCTCTTGAGGCTTCATTCCCTGGTCATCCGCACATAGGTTTCTGCTCCCGCCGACACCAAAGACCAGGGGGTGGAGGTAGAATTTGTTGTACCCAGCAGAGCACTGGCTGCCAACTCTTGGGCCCTGAAGGACTCTCCTGCCTTTAGGAGATGCACAGATCAGCAGAGCCAGGATCTGACCTCAGTTCTCAGGCTTCAACCAACTCTGCGCTGGCTAGCATTTATCGGGAAGTTGTTGTATGTCCGATAATAATCCAAGCACTTTCTGCACGAGAAATCGTCTCGTCCGCAACAATCCTAGGAAGTTTGTGAGAAACTTAAAGCACAGAGAGGTGAAGCAACTCACCCTAGGCAACAGTTAAAAAATGGTGGAGCTGGGCTACAGATCCAGGCAGTCAGACCTGAGAGCTCGGTCTCCCCAAGTAATCCTCTCGCCATCCCCACTGCCCCAGTAAGCTCCCACACACAGCTTACTGGCAGCTGCTGTGTGGTTGAACAAGTAGCTCAGGGGTAGGTGAGGCCTTTGTGCCTTCATTTCCAGTAGCTCACACTTGTTTGCTGTTGTTCCCTGGTGCCTGCTGTCCCCACCGCCCGGAGATGCTCTCTCAAGTTCCCATCCTGCACCAGAACTTCACTGAAAACCATTGCTCTTGGACCTGGAGAAGTTTTGACAGTTGATATTGTATAAATCTCAGTATAGCGTAAATGTGATTGAATAGTTAATAGAGCCCTATTGTGGCACTTTGTAAAAATCAAAGGGAGCCTTTTATAGGATAATTATCTTGCCTTAATTTCTTCTGATAGTGGAAATGTGAACTCTGATTTGCTTATAGCAAGGTATAGCGGTAACTGTGTAGCTGCTCCGCTGGTGGCTAAATGTGTTTATCACTGCCTCCTATTTGATGAGAACTTTTTGAGCAATTATTTCTCATTTAGCATCACACAGTGTCTCCACAGAGACGACTGTGGGAGTTGCTAGGCTATGTTTCATTTTATTGATAAGTATGATTTTATTAATATGTTAGGGTTATTAATGTATCAACACGGATAACCTTCTGTAAGCTCCAGATTAATACACATGTACCTGAGCATGAGATACCATTTCAGAGCTACTTATCGGAAATGCATTATCTGCTTCTCAGGTTGGCGTTCCCTCCAAGCCAGTGGAGAAGGAGGGATTTTGAAATAGCCCCTGTGGAATTTTCACCTTTTTATATGTAACTGATTTGTCCTTACTAAGTAATTGATGCCAAGATTAATCAAGAAAAATCCCAAGCTGTTTTCATAAATAAGGCCTACCCTGTGAAACTGGTTTCGGTCCCTTAGGAAATGACACGCTACACCTCCTTATAAAGGCTCAGTAATGGCCTACTTAGACTCCATTATGTTTGCCTTCTAAGTGCTATTAGGAGTTTCTTCTACAGTTTTTTCATTAAGGTAAAAATGGCCATTAGAACAAGTTTTTAAGGGGTCATTTAAAAATATTTGCAGTTTGGGAAATAGAATGAACTCACTACACATGCCCCAAAGAGTGGCACCAAGCCGTGTTGAGTGGGGAGGTGGGGAGGGAGGGGTTTTGAGTTGGTGAAATTTGGCTTTTCAAGCCTCATGTTCAATAAAAGCTTTTCTGTGTTCTTTTTCAGGTATGTGGCCAGTTGGATAGACAGAAGGCGGCATCAATCAGAAAAGGCCAATTTAACTATTCTTTTCGATAAATACGTTCCTGCCTGCTTGGACAAGCTGAGAACAAGCTTGAAAACCATCCCTTCAATTCCGGAGACCAGCCTGGTGCAGGTCTGGCTCTGATTTCCCCATCGTAGGCTCTGGTCTCCAGGCATGCTGTGGCCTGAGGGAGGGAGCAGGAGCTTTTGTTTGCTTGAGGAAAGAGATGTAAAGAGGGGCGCCTGGGTGACTCAGTAGGTTGGGCGTCTGACTCTCAGTCTCAGCTCGGCTCTTGGTCTCAGGGTCGTGAGTTCCGGCCCCGTGTTGGGCTCCATGCTGGGCGCGGAGCCTACTTGAAAGAATGAAAAATTTTAAAAGGTATAGCGGTAATTGTATAGCTGCTCTGCTGAAAAATGAAAAATACGAAAAATGATAAAAAAAAGAAGAGGCAGAGATTGCCAGGGTCTCCAAGCTGCTCCATCTCTCTTTCCCCAGTTCCACGTTCCCCAGGGCTCTCTGAAAACCTCTGTGACACCCCTATCACATTCTGTTATCCTCAGGCTTGTAGTCTAGTTGTTTTCATGAGACTGTCATCTAGAGGCCAGAAGCCACCTTGTATTTATTTTTATGTCCCCAGAAATGAACTTAGTTCCCTTGCACAGAGCGGGGACCAAGTACGTGTTTACTTAATCATTGTGTTCCTCCAAGTGTATTGGAATAGAATAAGAAAAACAAAGTAGTAACAGACATATTTATTTTTCTGTCTCCTAAGTAATTGGCTCAGAGAAGGGGCTCAGTATGTTTTTTGACAACAGTAAATCCAGCATCTAAAGTTGCTCGCCGGTAGGAGAAAGCTTCTGAGCTTGACCACCCCCCACCCCCCCCATACTCTTCCTTTCTGTTCCATCCCTCCCCCAGATACTGCTGAAGTCAGGTCAGTTTCAGTGGCGAGTTCATAATACTCCAAGAACAGGTCTGTTCTGACCCGCAGTCTGAGACAGCTGGTGAGACTGAGGGGTATATGTATGATAGGTTGTCATGGAAGCAAATGAAAATAATTCACAGCACACAGAAATGAAGGTTGTGATCTTAATCTCAGCATGAAGAAAAACCGTCCCCAGGCTTTACAAGTAGAAAACTTCACAAAAGGTTTACAATTAGAAATCCTTTTTTTTTCCCCCTCTAGGAACAAAATTGGTTTCGGAGTACTTTGTTACCATTAAGTTCCTATGTTACTAGATTTGTTCGAAGCTAAATTAGAAATAGTCACAAGCATAATAAGAGAAAGTTCAGGTTTTTGGATAATTCACACACCAATTAAGTAAACGATAGTCTTCAACAGTAATTATCTGAGGTATAATTTATTTCTGAAAGCAGGTCTGAATTTATTCATAATGAATTAATTATGTGGTTAGCCTAATTAGACTTCCTCTGGTGTAGTACTTGGAAAAGCATGATTGTGTTCTTTCTCAAGTTGACTTATGTGTTTGTGTGATTCTCTGTAGTGTGAATTTTTTCATTCAAAAGTAGTGTGAAAATAGGTCAGTAGGAATTAATATGACTTTCCCTCTCACTTCCTCCTTTTGTAGTATTCAGAAATGGCATTTTACCCTCAGCTCCTTTTCAGCCGTTGTTTTATAGAGTAGTCTCTTTTCTGTGATTACTTGTAAGGACAAAATTTGAGATGGACACGAGTACAAAGGGGGGCACCTTCAAATGCCAACTTTAAGAAATTAATGTGCTCTGTTTTCCAATAAATGACAGGTATTTGCTTTAAGTTTGGTTAGTTCTATTAATTCCTTCATAATATACACCAGAGTCTGACGTTACTTATTGCTGACACAGAGCTCTAATTGTTTTCCAAGTACTGCACTGGGGAGAAAACAGAGAAGTGACGAGTTAGTCAAGTCTCCAGATCAGTGGATGAGGTCACCCTGAAATCTTCCAGTCCCCGCTTTGGTTTTGGTTTTAACAGTCCCTTAGAGCACAGGGCTTCTACTCAGAAGTAGCAAAGCCGCACAGTCTTATGTTATTTTTCTTGATAACAAATGGGTGATTTTTATAACTTTTGGAGGATTATTTTAAATTGATATGGAACTATATAACATAATAGAAATCAAGAGCGAAGATTGAAAAATACAACAGGCGGTCAACTTTTCAAATTGAAAACCTTTGTAAATTACTTCCAGGAGCTCTTTTCTGTGTTACCATGGCTTTCCCCAGCTTTCAGGGCGGGGAGAGAAAGACGCACGCTCAGTCCGCACTTGTTTTGTAGCGGCTTGTATTGCTGTCTGTATGATAGCGATCAGATCTCGAGCTGCCTTCAGAAACCAGGGGAAGGGTACCAGGAGTTGTGAGAGGCTGGGATAATGCTGCTGTGTGACACCTGTTCCTGTGCTTCAGAGAAGTAGCTTGAAAACATGTTCACGACCGGTTATTGTTACCTTTGGGACAGGCCTTTGCAAACAGCCATGTTCCCCTCCTCACTGACCTGATTGTCCTGAACTCAGGCTATGTTTCTGACCAACAGCACATTGCTGTCTCATATGGAGGAAGTGAAGGACAAGTTCCTGAATAGCATTTCTCTTCCAAGGTTAAATTTAGTTTGGTGTTCAAAAAAAAAAAAAAAGTCACAGGTGAAGGCTGCCAGTCCGTCTTTCTAAGTTTATACAACAGGTGGGAAAAACCCGCTGCCAAAGCACTAAGGGAAAGTAGGTTGTCTAAATGTCCAACAAGAGGGAAATGAATAAATACCTAAATGAATAAAAGTGGGATTTTATGCACTCATTCCCATTGATATGTTAGGACAGCACTCCCCGGGAAGGCAAGGTATCTTGAGTTTGTTACTGAGTGAGAATGTGAGCTATAGTTGACTCTGTACTGTGACTCCCTGTTAATAAAAAAAGAGAGTTTAGATATAGTCCTCATTATCTTTTCTTTGTGACCGTGTATACCCGTGTTTATTATAGTGATTACGAATTGGATAAGATAGTCCTTTTTTGAAAATAGTTGATTACTTAGAAGATCGGTTTCATTAAAAGTGGCAAAGGTTTCCCACTATTGACTTAGAAAACCAAGGCAGTAATTTTTGTCTGTCTCAACGTAGCAAGTCACAGATTGTGGAAAATTCTATAATCTCTTAAGGAGCAAGTGGATTTGTTAGTATGTCCTATGACCTTACTCTGCTATTAAGGAGTTGTTGCCCTAACTGCATAGCTATTTCTTTTTCTTTAGACTATTTGTACCCTTCTGGAATGCTTGTTGACTCCTGACAACGTACCTTCAGACAGCCCAAAAGAGATTTATGAAGTCTACTTTGTTTTTGCTTGTATCTGGGCCTTCGGAGGCACTCTGTTGCAAGATCAGGTATGTTTTGAGATGGTTCACAGAAATAATTTATAGAACCAGTTTTACTTGGGGGGCCGGTCGTAATGTGATCCCTGTGGGTTTTTTTGTTTTTTTTTTTTAATATCATGATAAATCTCTGCCGTTGGCCCTGTTCTCTTGTAAGCTGGTGTGTTTAGGCAAGCTCGTCCAGGCTGGTAGCTCTAACTTGGGCTGACCCATCGCCTTGCCCCACATCTTGTTCGGAGCTCAGGGGTCGGTGTTTCCACCTGCCTTGAGAGCAGTGCCAACAGTGTGCTCTTCCAGAGGCCAGTCCTGTTCCCTGAGCCAGAGCCAGAGCTCTGCCTCGGGCCCACCCCCAAACTGGCTCTTCCCTTTACCCTTTCTTATCCTCGAGGGTACTGACGTTCCTTTCAGTTGCTCGAGTTAAAAACCCAGGAGACCCCATTCTTCTTTACTTCTGTATCCAGTGGTCATCAGATCCTTTCAGCCACACAACAGCTGTCAAGTCTGTCCCCACCTCCCCATCCCTACAGCCTTCATTCAGTAATGTATCATCTTTAACTTGTCCTGGGCTGTCACAGTGTCTTAGCTCGGGCTGCCGTAACAAAATACCATACCTTGGATGGCTTAACTGACAGAACTTTACTTTAGGTTCTGGAGGCTCCAGTCCAAGGTCAGGGTGCCAGCATGGTCAAGTTCTGGCAAGGACCCTCTTCCTGGCTTACAGACAGCTGCTTTTTTGCTGTGTCCTCACATGACAGAAAACAATAAAAAGCTTTCTGATGTCTTTTTTATAAAGGCTCTAATCCCATCACGAAGGCCCTAAGCCTCATGACCTCATCTAAACCGAATTACCTCCCAAGGCCCCATCTCCAAATACCATCACATTGGGGGTTAGAGCTTCAAAATAGGAATGTGGGGCAAGAGAGGTGGATGCATTCAGTATACAGCACATAAGAACCTTGAAATCAGTTTCCCTGTCTCTGGTCTCTTACCTCTCATCAGTCTTTTACATGATCCCTGGGGTAATTATTTGGGAACCAGACTCAACTCAGGTGAGATCCTTTCCACGGGTCTTGCCTTCTGCCGAACATGAGGCTCCCATGCCTGCCCAGCATTCCTAGAGTAGTTTATCCGTGGCTTCTGATTTCTTTTGGAGAAGCACTTGAAACGAGCTTGCTCGAGTATGTGCATACGCGTGCACACTCACACATGCACACATGGCTTAGACTTACTCAGCTGCAAAGCGGGAGTGTTTCAACACTAGAAGATGGCATCTCATCTCCACCATGCTTCTCTGTATGTAGATTTTGCCACTTAATGTTTCCAGTAATTATTTAAGCTATCTTCATGGTGCGCATAAAGCTCAGAGGGGCAAAGGGACTTGACCAAGGTTATGCTGATAGGAAATGACTGCACCAAGATCCACACCCGTGTACATCTCCAAAGGCCACCGGTTCGGGGGTACCTCAGGATCTCTTACGGTCATAACTGATCCTACAGGTATGCCTGAGTCTTTGCCTTAAAAATAGATGGCACACATCTTCCAGACTTTGCCAGATACTTCCATTTAAATTGGAAGGCATTGCAGCCAAGAGGGCCCCATATTTCCATTGATTGTCTTGTTGTAGGCGCTCAGATACGTGGCTGCCAAAACCTGTGGGCCAGTTCTGCTTCTTGTCACTAGGTCACCGTAAATCATGTCTATAAATAGGCGTGGAATTCACTTGGCCTGCTCAATCCGATGTTGATCCTTCTCAGAAGCCACATTTCCTTCTGTAATATCCGAGGGCTTTCTAAAGCAAAGCCGCCTGTGTTGCTTTGAGTAAGTGTCAAGAGTCGGTGCTGAGTGACTTCATGTGGTTTTTCTCAGGCACAATTTACAGCATGTGTGGACTTCTCCTTCATGGAGGCTGTGGGCAGAATCTCCCCTCTCCCCAACTTATCCCCCTTCCATGCTTTTTTATGTTCTTGTAGGGTTCTCCACAAGGTTTTTCCTTTACTAGGCTCTAAACCAGGTAAAATTGTGCAAGTAGGATGTGGACAGTGGAGATCCCTCTATTCCTGACCACCTCCCTCCCAGCTGATTGCCTTTTCATCTTCCCAGTTTTCAAACATGGCTGCCTTCCCAACAGTCCGTCAAGCCGGGTGCTGGGCCACCACAGAGGTCACCTCACTCCCCCAGTCACTCTCTCCCTACATAAGACGCATCTTCTTCATCCTCATCCTCCTGCTCATCACCATCACATCTTCAAAAGTGCTATAACTACGAAACATTCAAAACAGAAGCTATATTTCCAACTATAAAGTTGGAACATGAATGAAAGCTGGAAGGAATACTCTTTTTTTTTTTTTTTTAAGATTTTATTTATTTATTTGACAGAGAGAGGGAGATCACAAGTAGGCAGAGAGGCAGGCAGAGAGAGAGGGGGAAGCAGACTCCCTGCTGATCAGAAAGCCCGATGTGGGGCTCGATCCCAGCACCCTGAGATCATGACCTGAGCCGAAGGCAGAGGCTTTAACCCACTGAGCCACCCAGGCGCCCCTGGAAGAAATACTCTTAAGATAGCCACTTATTAGCTGAACAAATCTGAGTGCCTGCTGAATGTCCGAGAATGTGCTTAGGCCTCTTAGTTGGCTATTTTACTGAATTTTCAAAAAAATAAAACCTCTATGTATAAGTACAACTATCCTCCTCCCCTTTTCCAAAAAAAGGAGCCGAAACTTAGCCTGCTTGAGGACGCACAGGTAATGTCTGAGCCACGTACTGACTGCAGCACACTGACTCGGGTCCTGCGTTCTCAAGCCAGGCCATTGCAGGCAGCTTCCAAAATAGGTCTTGGATCAACTCTCCCTGAGCTCCCATAAACTGCTATTATCACTTCTCACTTGGCTTCTAAGGTAACAGCCTTACTGGTCTGCTTCTGTACCTCCCCCATAATCCATTATCCTCTCAGCAGCCAGAGCGATTTTTTAAAATGTAAATTGAATTATAGGATACACTTGAGAGTTTAAAACACTTTAATGGATTCCATTTGCTTTTAGGATAAAGTGAAAAATTTAATACTATTTACAAGGCCCCTGGATCTCTGGTCCTGCCAGTCTTTCCCTGCTTCTTTGGCCACCCCTTCTCCCCCGACCTCCCACCTGCTTCCGCCAGCTGCAGTGCCCGTTTCTGGAACACGAAGTCTTTCATACCTCAGGATCTTAGCCTGTGTTTACCTCTTCCTTCTTCTTGGAACTGTCTTCTCCCTAGTCTGTGCCAGTTCTCAAAGATGGCTCACCTGAACGTCCAATTAAAATAGGTTCACCCCTTGTTGGCGAGGAGGCAGAGAAAGGGCTTATCCGACTGAGCCACCCAGGCACCCCCACAGAGACTCTTAGAGAGAACACCCTGAGGGTTGATGGAGGGAGGTGGGAGGGGATGGACTAGATGGGTGCTGGGTATTTGGGAGGGCACTTGTTCTGATGAGCACTGGGTGTTGTACGTAAGTGATGAATCACTGAATTCTACTCCTGAAACTAGTATTGCCCTGTATGTTAATGAAGTAGAATTGAAATCAAAATAGATTCACCCCTGTTACTCTCAATTAGAGCAAACTCTACTTTGACAGCACCTATTTATTTCTGTGTTTATCGGCTTAGCCTCTGCTTCCTCTGTGCTTCCTCGTGTCTCTGCCTCTATCTCCCCGTAAATTCTGTGATGGCAGACATTCTGTTGGCTTTCCTCCCCAGTCTAGAACAAACGCATTGTAGTTGAGTGAACTAATGAGTCAAAGATGTGTTACCAAAATGATCTTGCTGATGTAGTGGTTAGCAAATTTTGATGTAAAGTCGAGATCCTATGTGTTCTGCGTACAGAGAATGGTGCTGGGGGTTTTACCTTCGGAACTGATTTAAGACCAACTTTTGTAGGGTGATAAAGTACCCATGCCACCAATTTGAAAATAACTCACACGACCCTAGACTCAGGAACATGTGAGTGGTGGTGAGCAGGATCGTGAGCTCAGCATGTTTGGAAGATGGGGGCAAGCTCTGCCTGCGAAGACTCTTCACCCTTCTCTGCCCTCGGCACACACCCCTGCTCTCCAGCTCTCCTGTCTCTGCTCATGGGAACCATCAGCCCAGCGCAAGAAGTGGGCCATAGTCCAAGGACATAGGATACCAAAGAAAAAGCAGTTTTAAGAATGTGACCGGAGACAAATGAGAGTTAAGGTCTTAGAAAGTATGAGACTGCTGAGGACCAGGGCCACTCCCACACACTGTTCTTAGAGTTCCCCCAGCTCAGGGTGGTTGCTGATCCTGCAGGTAAAGAAGTCCCTCCGCTAGGTGGTTCTGTGACTTGAAGGAATGAAATAGGGTTACCCAATGTTTACTTTTCTAAATAAGGACATTTATAAATAATGACCATAAGGAATACCATAATTTTATGAAAGAAAAGCTGTTTCAACACCAAGAGGTCCAAGAAGCCTTCAAGCTCAAATAGAGGGCAGTACTTAAATCAAATAATGTTACCAGTTTTTTTAAAAAGTGTTCCTTTGTTCTTATCTTTCTTATTTTATCGAGAATTGATGTGAATGTTGGTAGAAATCAACACCAGTGTTTGAGAAGCACTGTCTCCCTGGACCTAGCATGGTAATTTGCATGAGAGCTCATTGTTAAATTGAATAACCCAGGGGTAATCTAAGGTTCACCTAACCTTACTTTGCTTTTTAAGTTAATAATTGTTCCAGAAAATTTGCACCTTTTGGATGTATGGCAATTATAGCTTTCTGCCTCTCTGATATTATCACTCATTATAAGTTACTTCTAGTTATTTATTTTTCTTGGGTCAGTTACTCAAGCCCATTTGTAATTATAACTCTGTACATGGCAGATACTGTGTTGAACAGGATTTGGAGGGACTTTGTGTGTGCTCAAAATTACTTCTAGGTCTGCAATAAGGATTTCTCTTATTGTCCTTAGCTTTCTGGCTCTCAAGCTGAATTCAGTCGCTGGTGGCATAAAGAGATGAAAGCAGTGAAGTTTCCATCCCAGGGGACAATCTTTGATTATTATCTGGACCACAAAACTAAGAAATTCTTGCCTTGGGCTGACAAAGTCCCCACATTTACTATGGATCCAGAGGTCCCTCTGAAGGTAGGTGGATGGAACCTAATAATTTTCAAGCCACACTGTGCTGCTTTGAGCCTTTTTCATGTTTGAGCAGTCCTTCTTTTCCTGCCTGATGGAAAAATTTTTGTTGATATGGTCAAGCATATAGCATATTGCCTGAGAGAGAAGAATCTCAGTTATAGGAACAACTAGTGAGATGGCTCTTAAGTTTATGCGAACTTTTTAAAAAAAATCTCTACTTAAGTCTAGTTTAACTGCTTTCTTTATATCTTCTTAGCAATTTTGTGTCTTATTAAAGATCAAAGACCTATTTCTATTAGTTCCAATGATTCTTATATCTGACCGTATCATGAATTTATTAGCCCTTTTCATGTGGAAGTTCTTTAACCCCCGCCAAGCCATAAATGGGTGTGTTTAAGCTCCTCAACTCAGAGGTTTGAAATCCTCATGGCAGCTGACAAATCTAAGTGAATCTTTTTTTAAAATTATTTCTCTTCATAGATCGTTGTTTCACATTTCTCTGGTGTTGACTTATTCTTCAGTCATCTTCTGCCCCAATCTCTTTTCCTTTTCATTAGACTTCTTAAAATCGCGACATTCTGATTCACTTGGGAGCTTAGTGCTTCCGGTAGTGCTGTGTGAATAGAATATAGGGGGTTTCTATGGTATTAACTAGGCAGCTAGTGTGAAATAAGAGAAGACCCAGTGTATTTGCTTCCTGGAGCTGGAGGCTAGACGGTGAACGACTAAGTGTCAGTGGAATGGTTCCTCCTGAGGGTCTCTGGGAGAGTCTGTTCCAGGCCTCCGCCTGGAGTTCGCTTGTGACTTTGAGGTGCCTTGGCTCGTGGCAGCACAGCTCCAGTCCTCACGTGGCATTTTCCCCGGGTGTGTCTCTGGGTGTGCAAATTGCCCTTTGTAGGAGGACACCAGTCTTCACAATGGGGGCCTACTCTACTTGTATTAGTGTGCTGGGGCTGCCCTAACATGATACTGCGCACTGGGTAGCTTAAATACCAGAAATTCATTTCCTCACAGTTCTTTATGGAGGCAGGAAATCCAGGATTGAGGTGTTGGGAGGCTTGGTTTCTCCTGAGAGCTCTCTGCCTGGCTTGTGGATGGCCACCTTCTTGCTGTGTCTGCACATGGCCTTTGTGAGTGCCTCCCTGAGTGCTGTCTCTAAGTCTGTCCAAAATTCCTCCTCTCACAAGGACACCAGTCAGATGCGGGTAGGGCCCACCTAATGGCCTCATTTTAACTTAATCATCTCTTTAAAGATCCTGTTTTCAAATACAGTCACATTCTGAGGCACTAGGGTTTGGGGCTTTATCATACGGATTTTGGGAAGACACAGTTGAACCCATAAACCTAACCCCGAGGAGACTTCATGAACAAGAAATCAGATGTAGGATGGCCCCAAGACTGATTAATTCTGTGACTTGGTGATATCACCAAGGATTTGGATCATTCCATCTCTCTGCTTTGCTCTTCTTAACATTGGCATTATCTTTAAGACTAGTATCCTTCCTGGTCTGAAATGGGCTCCAGTTACCTCAGGAGTTACCTTCAGGGGGAAAAGCCATTTTGTCATATATTTTTTTATTAAGAGTAAGGAAACTTCTCAGAAGCCCCAGAGCAGACCGCCTCTTGAGCATCTAATACTCCAGAGCTCACATGCCAACCCTAACCTGTCTCAGGCCAGACTACTGGGTTACCCTAATTGGCTTTGATGATTCATCACACTACTGCGGGAGCCAGGTTGAGCTTCCCCTGGAGCATGTGTGTGTGGAGGAAGCACGGAGGCTCGAACAAAGTGGCAGCTCTGACAGGAAGGGGAGGTGGAGAAATGGGTGCTAGGAGGCAACTAACCATGTCTATTCCAACTGCTTGATGAATTGTGAAATCTGCTTTTGCTCAACCTACCTGGACTTCACCTACCTGGGAGTATTACCTAGCTGGTTGAAAACTGAGAATTTGTGATTAACCAAAGACCAAGAACTAGTATGACGAGGTTGATGCATCTGACCAATGATATCTTTTATCCCACAGGGAACCTATTAGGACTTTATAGTCTTACTCTACACACAGTGGTACCAAGTGTGGTTAGTCCACTAACAGCTTCTTAACATATTGGAAGGGAACCTTACTGAGTCAGTAGTAATAGTCAATGCTAATGTGACATAAGTCTATCTCAGACCCTTTTCTAATTACTCCACATAGATTAATCCTTAAAACAACTTTCTAAGGCATAGGCTATTGATAACTTTCTTACATATGGAAAATGGGAGTGCCAAGGGATGGAGTAATGTGTGTGCTGTCCATGTCCTGACGCGCCTTCTGTGCGGCAGGGAAGACGGCTCAGGCTCTGGGCGGGCTTGGGTTTGAATCCAAGTACCACCGCTTACTACTTCTCTGTGACCTTCGTCAAGTTCTCGGCGTTCTCTAAGCTTTAGTTTCCTCATCTCTGAAATGAAAATCACGACACAACTCCCCCCGTAGATTATGAGTATCAGGTAACCTAGTTTATGAAGTGCTTAACATCGTACCTGTCACATACTCGGCTGTCAGGAAGTGTGAATTATCGGTATTAATGTGTAGAGAACAGAGCTAATAGCCAAATTAAAAAGCGCCTGATGACAATGAAGAGCCAAAAAGGAGAAAAAAATATTGTAAAATGTAACTCTGATGAAAAATAGTCATCTGGAACTGTTTGATGTAGCACTGAACAGTCCGTGCCTCTCAGTAGGCCCCAAGAGTACCACCAAATTAAAACAGAATTCTAGTGTAAATATTCATAATCATGAAAATGATCCTGAATGATCTATAAAATACTCAGTTGTATTCAGTATATGCTAACCAAACAGGGGAGAATATATTGTAGAATTTAGGTGTTCATTTTTTTTTTTTTTAAGAACAGTCTGAATCTTGCAAGCGATTTTTTACCTCCTTTTTAATTTGGCCTCCAAAAATGCAAGAAATGTCAACTCTGTTTTAATCACTGTGCAGAATTCTATTTCTTGCATGTCTATGCCTGCTACCTCTTTTCCTGACATTATATATTAGTCTGTATTCCATGAATCTGGTGTTTATTTCCATCCTTCATTTTATTTTATTCCCCTAAGCCACCTCAAATTTGTGAAACAATAAAGTATATAAATAAGTCACTAATTTTCAAAACAGCAGCATTGCTATAAAGACTTTTTAACAAAACAGTGCAAAATAGGTTCAGCATGTACTTTGGACTTAGGAATATTTCACTTAACATCACTGTTTCCCACCAATGGATCTCTCCCCATGATGAACTCCTTTAGTGTAAGTTCTGCCCTAATCATTTGGCCACTTAATCTTACCCAACCAAGGCATTGCTCCCAACTTTGATTTATGTGCGACTTAACTTCTCGAATGTTTTGTCAGCCCCTAGAGAGTGGTGGACAGTTTCTTAAACCTTTATTGGATTCCCTTGTAGCCTAACATGAGGTTGGACAGAGTAGGTATTCTGTGATAGGGGGCTTTGGCTAGTACTTAAGTTGGAAAAGATAGATCTGTTGCTTATGCTGCTGAATTTTGATGGCACTACCCAGTAGCTCTCCTCAAGCTATGATGTCTGAACTCTGACAATTGAAAACTGAGAATCAGGTAAGATCTCTCCTACTGAGTGTGAACTTGAATTAAGAATTCTTTGGGTCTCAATTCTCCAGTGACTGTGTTGGTTAAGATAGAAAATTTTGGAATGCCTCTCTTTCTGACTTTTCTCATTCTGTTCCTCACACCCCCGCCCTGCCTCAGAGAATTGTGGTTCATACATCAGAGACAACTCGTCTCAGATATTTCGTAGAGTTGCTGCTTGAGAAAGGACAACCCCTAATGCTAGTAGGAAATGCTGGGGTGGGAAAGACGGCCTTTGTAAGCGACACGCTGGCAAGTCTCTCTGAAGATTACATCGTGTCCCGTGTGCCTTTCAACTACTATACAACATCTGCAGTTCTGCAAAGTAAGTGTTCCTCCTGCTTATGTTTTAGAAACAAGACATCAGAAACAGTCAAGGCTGGGGCATCTCTAGGCTTTAGACATTTTGCTTTGGCCTCGGATGAATTTTTACTTAACACCAATCTGGGTAAAATATATTTTGTTTCAATATTGTGATTTTGGCTTTTTATATCACTAATGGCTTTATTTGGGTTATTACTCTTTTTTATTAACCTATAATGTATTACTTGTTTCAGGGGTACAGGTCTGTGATTCATCAGTCTTACACAACACACAGCGCTCACCATAGCACATACCCTCCCCAATGTCCATCACCCAGTCATCCCATCCCTCACATCCCCCTCCCCTCCAGCAATCCTCAGTTTGTTTCCTGAGATTAAGAGTCTCTTATGGTTCGTCTCCCTCTCTGGTTTTGTCTTGTTTCATTTTTTTCCTGTCTTCTCCTATGATGCTCTGTCTTGTTTCTCAAAGTCCACATATCAGTGAGATCCTATCAGATAAAGGGTTATTACTCTTGAGAACAGCAAGAATTGGCATCAACGGTGTTCACTGCTTTGCCTCTACACACTTTGGTCACCTTTAATCAATTTTATGGAGCCCTAGCAACATAAGAGTGTCCACAAGGGAGAATGCCCTGGATACTTTCTCAAGTAAGGGATTGATGTAGGAGAACTTCATTAAAACCGTGTTGATGAAATGCCAGGCCATGAGCTGTTAATTAAATCTTATGAAAATTGTAAGAATAATGTTAGCCTTTGAATAAATGTATCAGTGTAAACAAAAGAACCACACAGATTTGGGGCATTCTGAGTTAGGAAGAGCAAGCTAAGTAGACATGGGAAGTGAAGGAGGGAGTGTAGAAGGAGCTGATACTGGTAGCTGATACTGCTGTTCAGGAGAGTGTCAGGGTTATGTTGGTGGTGGGGGCAGTGAAACTCCCTGTTATCCAGTAGTTGATTAAACCTCTTGAGTTGCCCTGATTGTGGTGTGTGTGTGTGTGTGTGTGTGCGTGCGTGCGTGTGTGTGCATGCACGTGTGCACACACGCATGTGCATGAATATATGTTGTTACTGTTTTCCTAGCTCTATCAGTAGAGAGTAGTAATAAGTTTTCTTACTGAAGGACATCGTTAACTCAGCCAAGAGTTATTTTTTTTAATATCTTAATGAGGTTTGTCTTCCTTGACCTCATGAGTGGAACAGTTAAAAAATCCAATTTGACGATGTTTTGTTTAATTCTTTAGCAAATCTATATTATTTATCTACTTTTCCCAAGGCATTGTGTCCTGTGCATGTTTTTCATTCATAGATGCAGAAGCAGGGATCACGTTATCACTTGTAAATGGAAGATGAGGGCTACAATTCAATAATCGAACAAAGTACTTGACCATGCTATGAGTTGCTAATTCCTGAAAGGGTGCAGGCATTGGTGTAAGGTTTAGACATTGCCTGTTAGCACAAAAAATAGAAAGGCCAGTGTACTTGAAAGAAGGTTTGGGCTTCAGACCTTCACGATGGGGTGGTATGCAGGCAAAGATGGGATTTGGGATAGAAAAATCACTGTAAGCAAACATAGGAAAGAAAATTACAGAAGACATTCAATTAGTTGAATCTCCGAAGCACAGGGATGGAGTAGAAGATAGGGAAAAGGCTGCAGTGGTGCATTGGAGCTGGATTGTAGATAGAAGGCCCAGCTGTTAGATTTGCCATAGAGTGAGGGGATTTCTGGGACATGAGATTTTTACTGTTAAGATCAGGATAGTTTGGGATGCCTGGGTGTCTCAGTTGGTTAAGCGTCCGACTCTTGGTTTTGGCTCTGGTCATGAGGCTGAGCCCCTAGTCGGGCTCTGCACTGGGTGTGGAGCCTGTTGGACATTCTCTCTCTCTCCTCTGCCCTTCCCACCGCCACGCCACCCCCGCCCCAGCACACATACACACACTCCCTCTCAGAAAACAAACAAACCAGGATAGTCCCGGGCGATGTGGAATGGTTGGTCACTGTAACTGTAGAAAGAGCCAAGATGCCAGCTGAAGGGACAGTACTTCATTTGGTAGGAAATGGTGAGCCATTTATGGCGATGCAGGATGCAGGCTGTCTTTCGGGAGGGGATGTCTGAGGTGGGGAGACCAGTCCCCCTGGGTAGTGTAGCAGCTGAATATAACATTGCTCTGACTGAAGTGGTAGAAGGAGTGGTGAAAGGGAAGAGACATGAGATACCATTTACAGGCTGTGGTCAGGCAGATGTGGGAGCAGGAGAGAAAGATGATACTACAGCTTGGCACCTAAGACACTGTTAATCCCATAGAGAGGAGCTTAGGAGGGAAAAAGGAAGAGGTGGGTTGTGAGTGGGGAAGAGGTTTGTTTCATGTGGGCCAAACATCCAGGCACCAGTGGCTGGTAGGAAGCACACACTTGGAAATGCCAAGTCCACTGCTTGGAAGAGGGCTTAGTTAACTTACTCATGATATATTTCTTTGTTGTTTGATTCACTTAACAAATGGCTTGTTGTGGTTGTCATCAGGAATATAGTCATGAACACGGTGCAGTTCCTTGTCCTCAAGCTATTCATAGTCTATTTGGAGAGTCAGCAGCTATGAGACACTATATCTTACACACTCGGTTCAGGATTTTCTACCCCTGTGATTTTCTCTCAAGTCCACACAAAGTCACTGAGGCACATGAAGAAATGTAAGTTGACGTGTGCACAGGATAGAGTCTGTGTACAGCCTTCCCTTACGCTCGTGCCCTTGGATGACCCAAGAGGAGAGGTATGGGGACTCTCTTTGTGCATGGACGATCCTGCAGGGGTGATAGGGAAGGACTGAGGGAGCGGGCCGTGGGTTAGAGTGCGTTCAGGGAGCAAAGCATTCAGACCAACAGCGGCGTCGCCTCAGATGGTTGGCCAGCGTGATGTTCTGTGTCAGATGTTGACTGTCCAGGAAAGGAGAGGTGAGGTGAGCTCTGCCAATAGGAGGGAGGTTGGCAGGAAAGCATGACACAGAGGTGGTGACCAGAGGGTCATCACTGAAACTAACCTGCGCAGAGTTAATACTTGAAGACTTAGGAGTGGATGAAATGGACAGAAGATGAGGAAAAATGAGGAATAAAAGAGACAAAGGACGGAAGGTGACATTTTATCTGACGGGTGGGCAAAATGCATTTGTTTCAGGAATTCTTGAGAAGCCTCTAGAGAAAAAAGCTGGTCGTATCTATGGTCCAGGAGGAAATAAAAAATTAGTTTACTTCATCGACGACATGAATATGCCCGCAGTGGACCCCTATGGCACAGTGCAGCCCCACGCCCTGATTCGGCAGCACATCGATTACGGGCACTGGTAAGCGCTTCTCTGTGTCTTACACTGTACTGAAATCTAATTATTGTCATTACGGATGAACGCCGAAGAAGGAAATTACCCCAATCTCTTCCTCTTCTGAGGAGCATTTTCTGGGATAACTTCTGGGTTTCATTTTACATCCCCTTTTCATCATCGTAAATGCAGTAGGTTCCCTTTGTATCTTGGGAAGAATTGGATTGAAAAGTGTCTTAGAAACATGACTGTCTAGTTGAAGCATTAAACTCTCAGATACGTTAATTCACACTTGAGTACTTAGCCACCTGACTTTACTCTGCAGGATGTCAGTGTTTGGTAATGTCTGGGCCTTGCCATGCATCCGTCTCTGCCGTTACCTAGAGGGAGAGCCCCCAGCCTTGCTGGGGATCCTGCTCGCCGAAAATAGGGTTCCATGGGAATCCCTAAGCAGGAACAGCACGTATTGATTCCGCTCCTTGTGTTGATTCACGCATCAGAGGAGCTGTGTAGACTTCGTTTCCTCAGCTTTAGTGTTTGTGTCTGTCAGTCGAGGCTAACACGCCCAACGTCACAGAGCGGTTATAAAGATCGAAGTAGACAATGTTTGAGGAAGTCCTGCCTAAACGGGGGGATTTTGTTGTGTGATCACCTTCAGGTTTTGGGCTTACGGTCCTGTTGGCTGTCTTTCAGGTATGATAGACAGAAGGTGATGCTTCGAGAAATCCACAGCTGTCAGTACGTTGCCTGCATGAATCTGATGGTGGGCAGCTCCACGATCAATCCTCGACTACAGGTAGGGGGTGGAGTCCTGCCGTCTCCAGAATAGGCCCGAAGTAAAACCTCACACATTGTAGACTGTGATTCTTGATGCTTTTCATACAGACTAGGGCTCCTACCGGGCTTTTGGTGAAGTGTGTAAACCTTTTTTAATTTAATTTTATTTATGTTTTTGTTTTTTTAATTACATTCAGTAGCTTTTTCAAATAGACTTTTTTTTTTACGAGCAGGTACAGGTTTACAAACTGTTTCGGCAGTTTTAGTTGAAAGGATTCCCATAATACCCTCTCCTTATCCTACCTCATTTTACCCTATTATGAGCATCTTCCATGAGTGTCCTGCCTTTATTACAGTTGATGAACCAATTCCAATCCATTATTATTAACCGAAGTCCAAAGTTTACATTATAGTTCATTCTTTGTGTTGTGTATTCTGTGGGTTTGGCAAATGTAGAATGCTAGGTATCCACCATGAAAATAGCGTACTGAATAGTTTCACTGTGCTGAAAATCTCCCGTGTTCCACCTGATCATCCATCCCTCCCCTCCTGAATCCCTGTCAACCAGTTGATCCTTTTATTGTCTCCATAGTTTAGCCTTTTCTGGAATGTTACGTAGTTGAAATCCCATAGTATGTGGTTTTTTCAGATTGGCTTCTTTCACTTGGCTTAAATACACATTTAAGATTTCTCTGTAGGGGCGGCTTAAATACACATTTAAGATTTCTCTGTAGGGGCGCCTGGGTGGCTCAGTGGGTTGGGCCTCTGCCTTCGGCTCGGGTCATGATCTCAGGGTCCTGGGATCAAGCCTCGCATCGGGCTCTCTGGCTTCCCCCTCTCTCTCTGCCTGCCTCTCTGCCTACTTGTGATCTCTCTCTCTCTGTCAAATAAATAAATAAAAATCTTTAATTAAAAGATTTCTCTATATCTTTTCATTGGTTGATAGGTCATATTTTTACCACTATGTAATAATATCCATCGTATTTGTGTAGCAGTTTGTTTATCCATTCACCTATTGAAGGATGCCTCAGTTGTTTTCACATCTTGGAATTATGAATAAAGCTGATAAAAATACTAATGTGCATGTTTTGTATGTGCATATAACCTTTTACTAACAATACCCCCCACCACCCGTAACATACATAAACCAACACTATACAGCAGTAAGTGTTGCTTACTCCCTCATCTGGAACCAGCTGGGGGTCGGCTGGGTGACTCTCCATCGGTGACATCTACCACAGGGTGGCTTTGACTAAAGTGATAAGGACAGGGTGGCTCAGCTTCGTGGGTCTCTCATCCATTACTAGGCTTGGACAATTCGTGGTGAAAGTAGGGCTCCCTTAAGGGAGCAAGTGGAAACCCACAGGCTTCTGACAGTGACTGGCACGTCATTTCCGCCCCACTCTGTTGGCTCAATCCTATAGCCAGGCCCCGAGTCAGAGAGGAAGGTACCACTGTGACACGGCAGGGGGCATGGGATACAGGAAGGGATCACAAAAAAAAGGGGGGAGAGACTTATTTTTCTTTCTTTCTTTTTTTTTTTTTTTACAATCTAATGGTACCATTTTAATCCCTATTATATGTAACTCTTAGATTTCTTTTGTTTTTCAGAGACATTTCACTGTGTTTGCGTTCAACTTTCCATCCTTGGAGGCACTGCAGACCATCTATAGCCAAATTCTTAACTTCCATCTTCAGCAGCAGGCCTTTGGTCCATCCCTTCTCAGGAGTGGGCCCTCTTTGGTACAGGCAACAATCACGTGCCATCAGATGATGACGCATAACTTTGTACCCACAGCTGTTAAATTCCACTACCTCTTTAATCTGAGAGACCTATCAAACATCTTCCAGGTACCTTGGTGGCTCTGGGTTCTTGGTGGCATCTTGGGTGGAGGAATGATTCTGGTAATATTAATGCTGTTCAGTTAGGGAACTTAGTTCAAGGTGATGCCGTGTACTGTGGTATGTATTCTTAGATGTCGCACCATAAGCTTCTCTGAGAAGCCCGTATGGTAGGTTTATTCCCATTTTACCGATGGGACTAGTGGGTTCTCTTAGGTTGTGCAGAGACTTAGCTGCAGAAGCAAGGGTAGGAGTCTGGCTCCCTGTTCCGTGTATTCCGTATAAATACCTGAGTGCCTCCTTTCGGGCCAAGTGAGGGGGATCATTTGTTATTTTTTCATATTTATATGATATGATTTTTAAACATTCATCAAGAGAAACGTCACCATTTCTTACACCATTAGGTTATTTTGACTTGACCTTGACACTTAATGGACTTAACCTGGTAAAAGGATGGTGTTTCTGTATTTGGTTTAGAAAGGAAATTCCAAAGAGGGAATTGAAACTGGAATTTAAAAAAATAAAAAATGAACTGGTGTGACTTACCCTCTTCAGTGAAGCGGTTGGAGGGTTATTTATGAGTTGAGGTTCTTCTGTGAGAGAGGTAGTGGAAAATTTCAGGAGACTTCTTTATATTTGGTGATTTTTGCTGCTTTATATTTTTATAAGCCTCCTTTCTAAATCACTCTGCAAATGCCTTACAGCCATAG
Source organism: Potos flavus (assembly GCA_028534135.1). NCBI lineage: Eukaryota > Metazoa > Chordata > Mammalia > Carnivora > Procyonidae > Potos > Potos flavus. The sequence goes on from CM052887.1 coordinate 46,011,763, forward strand.
CACTGTGTCAGGCAGCAGTTTCCTGAGAACGTGGGCCACTCGTTCTCATCGCTGTGTTTCTCTCACCTGCTAGAATGACTGTGCTCGTTACAGTGATGTTTAAAAGCTGATTTAAAAAAATGATTTATTTATCAGAGAGCATGAGAGAGCAGGCGGGGGGAGGGGCAGAGGAGGTGGGTGAGAAACAAATCTCAAGTAGATGCCGGGCTGAGCATGGAGCCCGACCTGCTCTCACGGCCCCGAGATCGTGACCTAAGCTAAAATCAAGAGTCGGATGCTTAACTGACTGAGCCACCCAGACACCCCAAAGCTGATTTGGGGGAGCAAAGCCATAGGTGACAAGGGATCAGAGGCTTGCTCATCGTTTAGGTGCAGTCTGTCGGCTCCTCCTCACACCAGCAGCTGTTGCGGCTTGTAAGTACTCGCCTCCACCTTGCTCTGCTCTCCTCTAAGTCCAGAGCCAGCTGACTCTCTCCCAAAGGAGCGGGTCTGTGGGGATCCGAGATACTGACCCTCAGTGTTGAAGGAGAGGGGGAGTCAGAATGTTCTGGAGCCGGTTCCGGATCTACCCACAAACTGTGATTTCAGGCAGTTTACGTTTGGTCTTATATTCTTCATCTGCTAAATGGAAGGGTTAGATTGACAGATATCAAAGGATTTTAGGATTAAAAAAAATGTCGATCCTGTGACATTCCTGTTAGCTCTTTGTACTTTGGTTTGGGAAACTTCATCCATCGGGAGACTTGATAGACACAAGTCTTCAGATGAGCTATTTATTTCCTTGGAGGCTTGTGAAATACAGTCTTACCTACATTCTGAAACTGGGTATAATGGTAGTCAATTTTTAAGGTGTTACTTATCGGAGAGTAAAACTACTATTATAATTCTACTTATAGTACTTCTAACTTAATAAGTTGCTGAATTTATTTTACAGTTAAAGTGTTAAAGGAAAATAGTATTGTGGAATGTTATCAGTTTCCGAATTTTGAATTGTTCCCATTCTTGCCTCGTAGGGGATTTTATTTGCTGCTCCTGAATGTTTAAAATGTCCCAGTGATTTAATCCGCCTGTGGCTTCATGAATCTTCTCGTGTGTATGGAGACAAACTGGTAGACCCAAAGGACGGTGATTTGTTTCAGAAAAAAATACTGGAAACTGCTTGTAAATATTTTGAAGTGAGTGTGTGGGATGTCAGCGGTCACTCTTTGGCACTAACTGGCATTGGGGCAGAGTCAGCTAAGGGTGTGAACGAAGTGTGCACGTGCTTACCTTGCTGGAGCAGGCGCGATTCCAGAATGTACTCGGTCTGTACTTGGGAACATTTGGCCCAGCGACTCACAGACTGACCCTCAGGTTCTTCCTCCGGTGGGCCACTGTGCTTCCAGAGGGATCATTTTGGATGGCTGACGTGACCAGATTTTTTTCTCCCTCCTCCTGCAGGGTGTAGACGCTCACGTGCTGCTTCAGCAGCCCCTCGTCTATTGCCACTTTGCTCACGGCGGCCCCGATCCGTGCTACCTGCCGGTGAGGGACTGGGAGGTGCTGAAGACCATGCTCATGGAGGCCTTAGACAGCTACAATGAGCTGAACGCTGCCATGCCCCTGGTGTTCTTTGAAGACGCCATGCAGCATGTGTGAGTTGACAAGTCATGATGCTTTTTTCACAGAGTAAAAAGGGCGAGGTCTCCACAGTCATCGTGCTTCTGTGGATCGTACTCAGTACTCCGAGCTGGTCATCGCCTGTCTCTTGTTTGTCATACAGTATAAAAGTGCAAATGTCTCTCTCAGTTACATCCTCATCTTAATCACGTCTGAGGCCAGCGCGCTACTTTCTGAAGCATTGTCACAGCCATAATTTCATTCTATTTCACTGTAGCCCTGATAGGTAAGAATATTGAGAAAGAGAAAGGCATGTGACTCACTCAAAGCCGTAAGGTTCCTACCTGACGGAAACAGGATGAACTGAAACTGCTGGTCATTGAGGAAGCGTGTTTACTGCCTACTGAGTGCTAAACAGGAACAGCCGATTCACTACTCTGGTACAAATTAGAAAAGGAAGGAGGCATGTTTTCTTGGCAGAAAATGAGACAGATGCCGCTGTCCTGATGTAGAGGTTGCTTGGCAAGTCTCTGTCTCACCTCTTAGACTGGATGCCTTGTGCAGTGCACAGATCATGCAACCATCCACAGCTCCCTTGCGGTCATTGGTAGACATCGTTCTAGGTACTGAGGATACAGCAGCAAACAAGATAGTGTAGTCCTTACTCTAGCTGAGCTTACATTTTAGTGATGCCAGTGAACATTTATAAAGACACAAGCAAGATGGCAGAAAATGATGTGTCTCACTGAGAAATAGATCGATTCCAAGAAATAAATATGGACATTCCCATAAAAGGTCTGGGTATCTCTATGAGGAGGTGACATTTAAGATTAAACGGTAAGCAGGAGCTAAGCATGGAAAGATCTGGAGGAAGAACATTCTAGGCAGGGGCATATTTCATGTGGCCCCAAGGCTGAATGTTCAAAAGCAAAAAAGAGGGTCGTCATGGCTGCAGAATGGAGAAAAAGTGGAAAGAGCGATATTCCACAAGCATGGAGATGCCAGAACAGGTCTTACTGACACAGGGTATTTCCCTGTAACCAGAGGAAGGAGTTTCCATTTTACTCTAAGTGCAATGAGAAGCTTTCAACAGATGTTAGCCTGGGAATGACCTCATCTGTGGACAAGTCTAAGCAGCTGGCCATTGCTGCCGCTGTGTGGGTAGTTGGGTGCGTCCTCACGTCCAGCACCGCTCTCCTCGTCACCGTGATTTGTCACTGGCTGTATTAGTTTGCTAGAGTTGCTGTACCAAACTACCACGTATGGGTGGTTTAGAAAAACAGGTATTTATTGTTGCACAGCGGAGGCAAGAAGTCTGAAAGGGAGGTGACAGAGCCATGCTCCCTCTGCATGTGCTGGGAAGGATCTGTTCCAGAATTCTCTGCCAGCTTGGGCAGCTTAACTTTAGCGCTCACATGGCCTTCCCCTGCTGTGTGTGCCTGCGTCCAAATTTCTCCTTTTTATAAGGACACGGTTTGTAGTGGATAAGGGGCCCCCCTTACTCCGGAATTATACAGTCTTGTCCTCACCAAGTACTTCCTCAGTGACCCTATTTCCAGATACGCTTATATTGAGAGGTACTGGGGCTGAGGACTTTAATATGTGAATTGGGGGGATGCCATTCAGTAAGTAACGCTGGCCTTGCCCACAAGTGATATTTGGGCAAAGATTAAAATAATGAAATCACGGTTAAAAATGAGTCAAGGGGCGCCTGGGTGGCTTAGTGGGTTAAGGCCTCTGCCTTCGGCTCAGGTCATGGTCTCAGGGTCCTGGGATCGAGCCCCGCATTGGGCTCTCTGCTCAGCAGGGAGCCTGCTTCCCCCTCTCTCTCTGCCTGCCTCTCTGCCTACTTGTGATCTCTCGCTCTCTCTGTCAAAAAAATAAATAAAATCTTAAAAAAAAAAAAAAGAGTCAAGAAAGAAGGAAGTATGGGAAGAAGGAAGTTGAAAGAGACACACCAGAAAGGCAGTGAGTTCCGTTTTCATGAGTGGCAAAGAAAAACTTGGGAGGCCTCCCCACCGTGAGTTATCAGAAGCATGTTAAGTATTGATTGCTTCATCGATCCCTTTGCAGCAGCAGTCCTCTGATAGCACACACAGAGGTTGTGGTTAGAATCTATAACCGCCATGCTAACTGAAGTATTAGTGTCCCTGCTGCTGCTTGGGTTAGGACACTGACTGTGAACATAAGTCATGGGGCAGGAGAAAGAGTTGGCCGTTGCCACCGAGGGCGAGAGTCTCCCCACCCCCCATCCATCCTCGTGGGCTTCTCAGTGGCCTTCAAGCGGAAGGCTGTTGCTTTGATCAGGGATCGTGAGCTCACAGCTGATTGACTCAGGGTTAGAAATGATCTCTCAGAACGCGCCCTTGAGGGCTCATAGGAAGGAACTTTGCTGCTTCGAGAAGCTGGTGGGGCACAAACCTCAAAGCATCCATTAAAACCAAAGGAATATTCCACCTTGTAACTCCGGGTTTATTTTGCCTCAGAGTAATTTTACGACTTTCCTGAGGTGGTTTCCTTGTGTGGTCATGGGAAGTCCACCTCACAGACTGGCTCAGCCTCTCACAATAAGTTGTCTTATTAGTTATTGACGGTTTGCAGCTGAGATGTGCGGGTCCTGGTATAAGTGACCCCAAACTTGCTTTTTCACAAAGTGCTTTTGTAAAGAATCACCTAGGTGCATCAGTCAAGGCCGGAAGTTTACATTCACTGCGGAAAAGCAACCTGGACCTAACAGGATGGGGTCTCGTTTGTTGCATTTGGGTATCCGTATGCTTATATTTCAGTTGTTTTCTTTTCTCGGTATTTATAACATAATTATGATCTGTTTCTTCAACCAAGATGATAAGGTCAACTTATTCCTAACTGTAAAATGTAGCAATATATCAGTAGCTCAGTCATTCAGAATCTTTTCAATAATATAGAGCAAGGGATTAGTTGACCTTGCTGAATTCTGAAGGTTTCAGTAAATTTTCTGGAAAGTTTCAGTAAATTTTCTAGAGGGCTCAAGGACAGACAAAGCTTTGGGGCAAAGGAAATAAGAATCCTAGAGGCAAGTGCTGAAACTGCATGAAGTAAATCACATGTGAGATGTTTGTTGGCCTAAACCAATCCAGTCTTTCCAAAGTAATTCTACAGCAGAAGTTTCTGGCGTGAAGACATTCTCCCTTTGATGTTTGCAGCACATGGCTGCCAGTGTAAAGTTGGGGTCTCTCTTGCTAGTCAAACTTGAAGCCTTGCAGAAAGGCCTTGTATATGGACAGTAAGGAAGCAGTGAGAGTCCCAGGTGTGATTTCCATAGGGACAGTTGGTTAGGCATCCAGTGTGAGGGGCCTCTTTGCTTCATGGGGAAGCAGATGAACGAGGACTAAAAGTATAAAATAAATACTCAGATTTCGTGTCAAAAAATTTCTAAAAAAGGAAACAGACCCAGTCCCTGGGCCCTTCAGTCTTCCGCTGCCACAGGTGTGCTGTCTCTGAGCAGGTGTCGCATCAGCCGAATCCTTCGGACACCTGAGGGTCACGCACTCTTGATTGGCGTGGGCGGCAGTGGCAAGCAGAGCCTGTCCCGGCTGGCAGCTTACATTTGCAGCCTCGAAGTCTTCCAGATCACTCTGACTGAAGGCTTTGGAATCCAAGAACTTCGGGTGAGTAGAGTAGGAGGCAGCCTCTCTCCCTCCTGCCTGGTAGATAGAGCCAGAGCTGCTAGCGTGCCCATGTCAGCTCTGACTCCCAGATTTGGCCAAGGCTTCCCCAACCAAAAGGGGGAAGGCTTTTTGGGATTTAATTACATTTGTCTCTCCTTCATGGTAAATTAAGTAATTGTAAAATTCGTAAACATTTATAGGTATATAAACCTATAAGCCTATAGACCCAACTCGGAAAATATTTTATTTAATGCTCGCTTACAACAGGGGCACCTGGGTGGTGCAGTCAGTTGGGCATCTGATTCTTGGTTTCAGCTCATGTTGTGATCTCAGGGTCGTGGGATTGAGCCCCACCTTGGGCTCTGCTCTCAGAGTGAAGTCTGCTTGGGATTCTCTCTCCCTCTCCCTCTTCCCCATCTCTCTGTGCACGCTCTCTCACAAATAAATGAGTAAATATTTAAAAAAAAATAGTTTAAATACTTGCTTACAACAAACGTGGTTCTTCCTTTGTATTAACCACGCCTGCTGTACAACACTGTTAGTAATCCCTATACATTGGAGGGGGAGAAATAGGTACCACCTTTACAAGTCCACTTTGGATGAATCATGAAAATAAAATGTGATGAGAATACATTCAAGAAACTCTCATGTGCTTTTAAAAGTTGGCTTTTTCATCACAATGTGATGTATTCAGAGTTTGCGGCAAGTGAAATGTGGGTGAAATGTGACCATTTTCAACCCAAAAAAGAAAACAAATCTCGTGCTTTCAATGTTATTAAACAGAGCTAAATAAACAATGAAACAAAAACTGTTTTCAGTGAAATAGTTGTGGAAATGAGCAGAATCTTCCTCTTACTGCATTGTTTGGCAAGGGTGTCACCAAATTCATTTTCAGCCTATTACGAAGGAGTTGTCCATCAGCCGCCCATTGTCATCCCTCTGGTCCATTAAGCCACGAACATGGTGCTCATCACTAAATGCCAGAAAAGGAGGTGATGTCATGCTGTTTGCCCCCAGGCAGGATCGTTGAGAGGGAAGAATGCGTGAGCGGGGAAAGCTCCCGCATTATAGTTACTGAGCTCTTCCCACCCCTCACACACATCCTCCCCACGTCGCATAGGCATTTTAACAGCGCGTGAATGATAGCCTCCTTTCCTTACAGGTAGATCTTGCCAATTTGTACATCAGAACTGGAGCCAAGAACATGCCCACTGTGTTCCTGCTGACAGATGCCCAGGTTCTAGATGAGAGCTTTCTCGTGCTGATTAATGACTTGCTGGCATCAGGTGATTAAACCAACACATTCCTTGAAAGATCTTCCCCAGTGACAAATTATCTGTAGTTGCAGTGAACTTTAAAGAGAGATAATTTGTCTTTGAGATGTTTGCTGGGGCAGTCTTTGGGGAGAAACCTATAAACCTAACTAATTTGAGGTGTATCGCTTTCTTAGTCTGCTTACGGCTGTGAGGTGCCTTAGAGGAGCCTTCAGTGAAGTAAATGTTATTCCTACACAGACGAGCTTAGTGGGCATGTCCATCCGAGCTTGTCCTCAGTGTGGGGTATGTCTTGTAGATGCAAAAAAAAAGACCTAATTCCAAAGTCTTTATCCTTTAAACTGAACTTTGTATGATAAAGCAGTCCAAGCACTGAAAAGTCCTATCTAAAGTTTAAATCGTGATTGTCTTTCAGTAATTCTCATTCCTTTGGGGGCAGGAGAAATCCCGGATCTGTTCAGTGATGAAGATGTGGACAACATAATTTCTGGGATTCGTAATGAAGTTCGTGGTCTAGGCATGGTGGACTCCAGAGAAAACTGTTGGAAATTCTTTGTGGCCAGGGTGCAGCTGCAGCTCAAAGTAAGAAACCCTTGTTTACTTGCATAGTATTTAAAACCTGCTCTTGGAACCATGACACGGTTCTATTTCCGGAGTCATACTATGAGTTCGAATTGCGGCCCTTTGTTTTGAAAGGACATTTGCATTTTTGCTTGTGCCCACGTCTGGAGTAGACCTTCCTGAAGTTTCCCGTGATGCTGGGCATCTGCAAAACATGGGTCCAAGTAGACAGTGCGGTGCTCGATTGAGCTGGACGTGGTCTCTGTCCGGGAGGAGCCGCCGCTGCTCCGGGAGAGAAGGTCCTCACAAGTAATGATGGTGCAGGACGGATGGGGATAGTGGCATGGGTTACAGATGAGCGTGGCGTCCCTCTCTGCACTGGGGTCTGCTGGAGGGAGCACTCCGCGTGCATCAGACACGGGCTGGAATCCACGGAGAAGCAGTGAGTGGGGAGGAACCTTCAGGGAGAGAATATAGTATTTATGTAAGAGGGAGGTTGGACTGGACAGGACGCCTTCAGAGAAACCCGAGATGGCTGCGAACGCCTGGAACACAGGCTTCCTTTTGGGAGAAGGAGGTGGATCAGGCTGGGAAGTAAATTAGGATGAGGTAGGGGGCTGAAAATCATGAAGGGTGCGATGAAAGAGGTTTGAATTACAGACCTGAGTTATGTCAGAACTTCAAGGTAAGCAATGTAGGTATATTAACCAGATGCCTTGAGGCTCCCCGGGAAGGTTTTCCCTCCAGACCACTCTGAGCTTCAGTGTAGCTCCTAGGGCTAGAATGTAACCAAATACTAGCAGCAGTGAAGGTTAAGTACTGCAGGAAATGCCTCCCAACTCACAGCAGGAAGCCAACCGAAGGCAAAATCCGGCTTCCTGGTATAGAAAAGGGTAGTAACCTAGAAAAGCTTCCCCTTCGCTGCTACTTTTGGTATTCCAGGTCCGTCAAGCTAGTAACAGGGTCCAGGCTGCAGTAAGGCCTGGAGCCCCCAGGGAGAGGGGACGGGGCAGTGCGTTAGCCATGAATACGCCTCACGTTGGAGGTGTGGAGTGTTTGCAAGCTTCTCGTCCGCCCTACTCTGTTAAAGTCCACATTAATCTTACCGAGCAGTTATGGGCTGATGTGAGATCAGAATTTACGGTTCAGTTGCCCAAAGAGTTTTGTCCCATCAAAATGTTACTAAGAATATTTTTGCCGGGTCATAACTAGGCCAGAGGTTTCTCCCTGTTCCGTGGCGGTACATTTGGATCACATTTTCTTTATGAAATGCAAAAACAAGTACAATAATAGAATATGAGATGGTAATGCTATACATCACTGACTATCGAGGTCTGTTCCTCAGAGCAACAAAATCAGCATCACCTAAAAACATTTTAAAAATGCGGGTCCTCCAGTCCCACCTCTGACCTCTGGAATCAGAAACTCTGCATGGGATGCACAATGTACGTTGTAATAAGCCCTCCAGGTAATGCTGAGGCCGCGGGAATTTTAAGAACCATTGTTTCAAATAACGCAAGGCCACCTGGGTGGCTCAGTCCGTTAAGCATGGACTCTTGATTTCAGCTCAGGTCATGACCTCAGGGTCGTGAGGTCAAGCCCCATGTCGGGCTCCATGCTGGGTGTGGAGCCTGTTTTGGGATTCTCTCTCTCCTTCCTCTCTTCCCCACCTGCTGAATCTCACACTCTCTGTCTCTCTGGAGGAAAAAAACAAAACAAAACAAAACCTAAAGTAAGTGCCCTTTACAAATGTCTTTTATACACACCTTTGCTTGCTTCCGTGGGATAAATTTGTAGAAGGGGTATTGCTAGGTTCAATAGTTGCAGCTGGTAGTGGTTATAAAATACGTCTGCCAGTTCTTTGACGTGCTTCTTAATCACAGGTAGGGTCTTAGTCCTCTCTTGTTGAATCAGGGTGGGCTTGCGAGTGTGGGACAGCAGACAGGACACTGAGGAACTTGGGAGGCTCAGCTCCAAAGGGCCCACTTTTCCATTGACTTCCACAGGTTTTGTTTACCAGAGTTCTCTGTATACCGAGCAGTTCATCTCACATATATGTTGTGTATATTTTTCCTATAATCATGTGTCTTTTAAGTGTATGTATGGTTTGTATTTGTTTATAACTTGAAGTTTTTTATTAGGTGAATCAGTGTTTTCCTTTATGGATTTGGAGGTGTTTGTGAATTCATAGCAGAGTCTTCCTCTCCAAGATGATAAAACACGTCAGTAGAAGCATTTAGAGCTCAACTGGGTAGCAAATAAAATATCAAAAATTGAAAGACCCATGCTTTCTGGTCTTCCCCGTCTGCTAGCACTCTTCCCAGTGCCGCCTGCCTTGTGAGCGCCACACATGTGCGGTGGGGTCTGTGTTCGCAGGAAGGAGGGGGCCAGGCAACCTCAGGACGCTCTGGTAGGAAACCAAGGCTTCCCCCGAAGATCCTAAGCTGACCTCTTGGTGGCCATGTGTATCACCTCTGCCTACCAGGGAGTCAGAGGAAGTGAATTTTTTTATCTCATCACATGAACTTTATGAATAAAGTTAGAAATGGATTTTGGGATAGCCACAGAATCCATCATTCCAGTACCTTTATGCTTTATGTTTAAAACTTGACTACATCTAGAATATACTTATTATCATATATGGTAAAGAGGGAGTGGAGAGGTTTCGAGTTATTTTTTTCCAAAACGGTGACTTTTTATCTTAACACCATGTATTTCTTCTGTACTGATTTAGAGTAATATCTTTATTATATGTCCTACCTGGTCTATTTCTAGATCTTCTATTTTCTTTTTAAGTCTCTGTACTACTGATCCCAGCCTTGTACCGTGTAAATTATTAAGGTTTTATTACACATTTTTATATCAAATATCCCACTGTTCTTGTCTAGTTTTTCTTTGTTCTCACATGTCTACACATCTAGAAAAATATCAGGATCATTTTTTCCAATTCTAAATACATGCCATTTTAATTTTGATTGAAATTGTGCTGATGGCTTATTTTATATTTGGGATAATTTAATCTTTATTATATAAAATTTTCTATAGAAGGAATGTTTCGTTCTTAAGGTTTTCTGTTGGTGTATTTTTTGCATATAGGGGAGCTATTGATTTTTAATTTTAAACCCACCTCTCTGGTAATTTCTCTTAGTTGGTTGCTATCACATAGCCTGCAGGTAATATTTTGTCTTTTTTAATATTCTATTTATCTGCTTTCCTCCCTCATTGCATTGGTAAATCTACTGAACATTAAATAATTATGATGGTCGTGGAAATTTTGTCTTGATTTTTACATTAATAAGGATGTTTCTGATATTTCACTATTAGGTCTTACGTTGGCCATATCTTGTCAGGGGAAGTATCTGTTAAATTTCTTCTCAGCGTCTGTTGAGATAATGACATGCTTTTGCTCCTTGAACTTACTAATCATGCAGTACAGATGGATGTACAGAAATTTTACATTTTTGTACTTTTTGAAACACGTCAGTCTTGGGATGCCTGGGTGTCTCAGTCGGTTATGCATCCGACTCTTGGTTTCACTTCAGGTCATGATCTCAGGGTCCTGGGATGGAGCTCTGCACTCAGTGGGGAGTCTGACATTCTCTCCCTCTGCCCCTCCCCCCGCTTGCGTGCTCGCTCGCGCTCTCTCTAAAATAAATAAATCTTTAAAAAATAAGAAGTAAATCCATCAGTCTTTCCCTTCACCCGTTTCCTTTGACTCCAGTCCAGGAAGCCTTCCCAAAGCTGGGACCAGTTTTAGGTTCATCTCATTTCTGAGGCCCTTTTTCAGTATTTACTTCAGTACAAACTAGAATTTATTTTGGAGTTCAATATGGATCATTTTCCCCACATTGTCACAGGATTACTGATTGAGTACTCTCTTTTCTACTAAAATGAGTAGGAAGGTTTTTTTGGGTTTTATATTGTTTTTGTTTGTTTCCTGCTAAGGAGGAGTAGGACATCTCCCTCAAACACCCCCGATCCTTCTTGGCCTTGCCACTCAGGTTGCTGCATCATGAGAAGGGGTAGTAATCAGCATCTTACCCTGAGGGAGAAACACCATGGCATAAAAGTGGGTCATCCCTTAGCTAGAAAATGGCGACATCTTTCTCTTCAATACATAAATACTACCCCTTACATCTCTGGATTTTTAAAGAATCCTGGCTTGCTCTGTGTTAGTTTCATATACTGTGATATTCAGCAGTGTGTACTAAGGAGTCTGAATTCCTGATGAGCGGATCCTTCCCTTGCATATGTTCCTAGCTGGGCAACATGGGAAGCTAAATGAATTACAGGGTTGGCGAGCACACCTGGCAGGTCGAGCTCAATGATGTGAAGTTGCCACCCCATTACCCATGCTCACCACCCAAAGCCACTTCCCATTTGGAATGCAGGGGCAGTAAGAACCTGTTGGCGTGCAAAATGTGACCTCTGAATCCCACAGGGCAGTTCCCATTAATGATGATCAGATGTGAGCCTTTGGATTGCCTGAAATAAACCAGCGAATAAATGCCAAATGCCTTCTCTCCTTCACGTTTGTTTACGTGCATCTTTTCCTACGTAATACTTTGCAACTAGAACATAATACTTTCATCTTCTCTCCTGTTGATTTTACTTAACCCAAGAACTTCTTTTCTTGCCTTCCTTTCTTGGCCATCTGATGCCATAGGTAAAGGAACACTTAATGTATATAGCAGCCTGTGATTGCTGGAGATAGATACTCATCTGTCTTGTTATGTCTGTGTCTATTGAGGGATTGTGTGTGTGTGTTTGTGTGTATACACATACATACTCATGTGATTATGTATTTTTGGAGAATGAAAGCATCTTTTCTGATAATAAGATATATGTGTTCATTGTAGAGAATTAAAAAATATAGAACCAGGGGCGCCTGGGTGGCTTAGTCGTTAAGCGTCTGCCTTCAGCTCAGGTCATGATCCCGGTGTCCTGGGATTGAGCCCTGCATCGGGCTCCCTGCTCAGCGGGATGCCTGCTTCTCCCTCTGCCACTCCCTCGCTTGTGTTCCCTCTCTGGCTGTGTCTCTCTCTGTCAAATAAGTAAATAAGATGTTTTATATACATATATATATATATATATATATATATATATATAAAGCCATATGAAGAAAAAAAATTAGGCTTTAATTATATTTCCTGGAGGTAACTACTGAGAACATATTGGTATATCTCCTTCCAGTTTTCTGTATGTATATAAATATGTGCAAATTGCATATTCCATACTGAAGTGTTTTTCCACATCTGTCACAATTTTCTTCATATTCGTCTTTGCCTTTTTTATTAGAAGCCTCCTATGAGGGAAAAAAAAATGATTCCAAGAATTTGGTGTATGGAGTGAAATATTTCACTCACATGTACTTTATTCTAGTTATCTACTTGTAGAACACCTTTATTCAGGTATACCCTTTACCAAATTTCCTACTGGTTCATTACAGTTTTCTTTGATTTATAGGAACTCTCTCTATATCTGGATAATATTCTTGTGTCCATAATGTTCTTGTCACTTTACATGTTGCCAGTGTTTGTCAAAGTTCATCACAGTCCTAACTTTGTTTACAGTTACTTCTCTTTTATGTTTATATTACCAAACAATACCTAATTTTTCTTACATGGATTTTATGTGTTAAGGCTTTTTTTTAGGAAACATTTCTATACTTCATGGGGGCGAAAATAATATTCTGAATTCTATTTTTATTTTATTTTATTTTTTCAGTGTTCCAAGATTCTTTGTTTATGCACCATGCCCAATGCTCCATGTAATAAGTGCCCTCCTTGATACCCACCATCAGGCTCACCCATGAGAGACTGTGGACTCTGAATTCTATTTAAATTAAGTTAAAATATTTTAGTTAGCTCTGGATTGTGGTGTATAGTACAGGTGACTTTTCTACTCTCCTCACCCCTAGATTCTCCAAACACCATTTATTATATAATATTTCACCACTAATTTGAAATGCTCCCTGTCTCATAATCATAAACTAAATGTCTAAATATATGGTATTCTATTTTTTTACTCTTAATGTTCTATAAATCTGTTCATCTCAGCCTACATGAATACCACACCGCTTTGCTTATTGTAGCTTTGTAGTATATTCTAGAATCTAGTAGAATAATATCTTCCTCCTTGTCTGCATTTACTTAGCTACTACCTTTAGTAGATGAACTACGGAATCAGCTTAACATTTAAAAAAAAAAATCCTGTGAGGGGCACCTGGGTGGCTCGGTAGGTTAAGCGTCTTGATTTTGGCTCAGGTCATGCTGTCAGGGTCATGAGATCAAGCCCCATGCTGGGCTCCAAGCTGAGTGTGCAGCCTGCTTGAAATTCTCCCTCTCCCTTGGCCTGACCCCTCTGCCCACACTCGCACACGGGCTCTCTCACTCTCTCTCAGAATAAAAAAATACTTTTAAAAATCCTATGACAATGTATAGATGAAATTGAGGGGGATGGATACATCTACAATATCAAACGTTTCCATACTGTTTTATTAATAACTTATAACTTAAGTTTTGTTCCTCAACAGTGTGAATTGTGAATATTCTCTTTTTACACATGTCCTTAGCCTTTTTTACTCCATATGAACTTTAGAATCATTTTTTGAAGCTCCACTCATCTTGTTGGGAATTTATGAGAATTGCGTAAAATTTGTTAATGAATATGAGAGGAATAAATACCTTTATAATAGATGATCTTTTCCAGGAATGTGGCACATCTTGTCATTTGGTCAAAATGTCTTCACTGACCTTCAGTAAAGCAGCTAGCTATCCTTACAAGTTTTTCACATTTCTTCAGTTCTTTCTCAATATTTTACATTATTTTTTTGCTCTTGCCAAATTTTCTCACAGATCAGAGTGGACATATAAGAGTGCCATTGGATGGAGAGGGAGAGGGATGGATAGATGCTTGTTTGTTTGTTTGTTTTACCAGCCAGTCCACTGAACACTCTAGTGTAGGTTTTGCATTTTGTACTTTAGAGTTTGGTGAGTAGGTAGTTACATAATCTTTGAATTTTTGCTCCTCCTTTCTAATAATTACCTCTTTTCTGTGTATTATAATAGCCATAATTTTTGCATACCATTTAATACTTTTAAGTGATGATAGTAGCATCTCTGTCTTATTTTTTATTTTAATGGGAATGCCTTTAGCTTTCCATCATTAAGCTTTCTATTATTATATTGGATTAAATATAGGCTTAAGATATTTTTAATATTTTTAGGAAGAGCTATGTATTTTATCATATATGTCCTTTCATAAATCCCCTTGTTTTATCTTTTTTTTTTTAAGTCTTGGACTGTTTCCTTATTATGGGATTTTTATAATATTCCTCTAGCCTTTCGAGAGTGTGAAGCAAGTTTTCTTTTTTAGGTTCTTAGATACCTCAGTGGAATTACCTTCCTTTAAATCTGCTGGATGCTTTTTTAAATTTTTCTAGTTTTTATAATATTTTTCCTCAGGCCCCATTTGAGCTTTCCTTATTCTTCCAGTTTTTGTTCTTCTTCCTCCCTCTTCCTTCTCCTTCTCGGACAGAATAGAGAGCAGTTCCTGTGTGGGGTTTGACAACAGCCGGTGGAGGCAATGGGCTCCTGGCTCACCCTGCAGCTCGTCTAGGGAGCCCAAGAGTCTGGGCAGAGACTTTGAGCAACACTCCCATCGAGGCGACAGATTAACACAGAAGCACATGGCATAACACAAGACTTAGTACTCACAGAAGGAATTTTCATGATATGTCTGTGATCTTGTATAAAAAGCTCAAATACTTAACCTGTCCAGTAGAAAATCAGATGTTGCAAAACCTTACCCTTCCATGATGGTCCAGTCTAATCTCAGGCAGAGGTACAGCGCCCAGCTTCCTTTCCTTCATGTGGATGACCACCCGAGATGGCTTTATCACTGAGGAGTGCTGTCTTCTATCCCTCCTGCCCCTCATCCTGATACTCGAGCTGATGGAAGATAGCACCCACTCTCGTGGACAGCTTGTCTGGTGCCGATCCCAGGCCCTGTCAGGCTTTGTCCTCCTGACAGTGTTTTGCTGATCAGGACCTCACCTCTCTGAACATAGTACCCTAGCTCCTGCCCTTGGATTTTTTTATATTATTTACATAAGAGGAATGGAAAGAACATCAGAGAGCTGAAAGCTGCGACCTTGTATTTTGTATCTGAGGTTCACTGTTGTTGAAATTCCATAAAACAGCCAAACATTTTTGGTTTTTGGAGGTAGGGCCAAAGAAAAGAGTCAGGGATGATTTCGGGGACTTTGGCCTGAGTAAATGGGATAAAGGACATACCATTTATTGAAATAGGGAACATGGGAGGAGGTGTGCCTTGTATTTGTTTGGTGAATGAGGGTAAATAAAAAGTTCTACCCAAAGTTAGCTTAAGATGCCCATTATACATTCAAATAGAGCTGAACAGTATATAGTTGAACATAGACATTGGCCTCTGGAGAAGAGGGGGGACTAGAGATGGAGTTTAAAGCCATCTTTGACCACCACCCATGGCTTAGATGAGGAAGTTGTGACCTGTGAACAGAGAAGAGGTCCAAGGGCTGGTTCGAAACAAATTAGGATGCAGATATCAAAATTTCATCTTGCTCTGAAGACTATTTCACATTGCCATCTGTTGACTCCTTGATCTGTCCGCTGGGCCTCAGCAAGTATTTGCTGATTGCCTATGGCGTGCTGGCCCCTGGGCATAGGACAGTGAGCGGAAGCCGGCCCCCGCCTGCCTCATTGTTGGAAAGACAAGCCTGAACCTCCAAATCACACAAACTGAGTATACCATTACACCTCTGTATATGAGAGGGAAGGGGTATATAGGATAACAAAAAACGGGACAAGAAAGGTTTCACTGCGGGAGAAAAAGGATTGGGGAGACTCTCCAAGATGTCTGTTCTCATAGATACCATCTCCCTTATTTTATAATATAAAAGAAATTTTTAACACCAGAAGTGAAGGGCTTAATCCAAGACTAAAGGATTTATCCATTTCAGTTGAATAAACTTTGCATTTCGAGGAGCATGGTTCGTGTTTTTCACGTTCTGCTTCCATTTGGATATGGGGTTTGCCAGCCCAGTATGGGGCTTGTGCTTGCAAATGCACGTGTGTGTGGCCTTACCCCCTCGTGTCAGCACAAATGCCGACCACTAGCAGAGCAGCGCGGATTGCAAGGCCAAAAACTTGGCATGACATAGGTCAGCTATGGACCTCTTTGGTAGGTCATTAGGCACCAAATGTCTGTTTGAAAAAATAAAGACAAAACGCTGTTATACAAGTATATGGAGCTGCAGACTGGCCTGGAAAGTAATATGGGGGCGCCCTAGTCCCTGGCATCAAGCAGGGCAGCTGAGACGAGGGAATACATTCCCCCTCTAGATAGGAATCTATAGTAGGGAGTACATAGTGGGGAACAGAACTCCTACTGTCTTTACTCCCCAGGAATGGATTTGCTTCTGGCTCTCTTTTGGGACTCTGCGTACAATTCATTATGAATCAAAGAGTTTTGTTTTTTAAAAAAGAAATAAAACTCCCCAGTGTAGGGGCACCTGGGTGGCTCAGTCGGTTAAGCATCCGATTCTTGATTTCAGCTCAGGTCACAATCTTAGGGTTATGAGATAGAGTCCACTACTGAGCCTGCTTAAGATTCTCTCCCTCCATCTGCCTCTGCTTCTTCCCCCCTTCTAAAACACAAACAAAACTCCCCAATGTAAAATATTACCTCTTAGAAAAATTGGTACTGACCAATATTCATAAGTAAAAGGTTGTGTGAATTATTTCATTGTGTGTTACCTAAAAATAAAATAAAATATAAGAATATATTGAATGTGCATATGTTGAAGATGCTGTTGGAGTTCATGAAAATAATTGAAATTAAAAGGTTATTGGATGGTGGTTGATAAGGGAAAATATAAGGATTATAAAATGATGTTCAAACAGACAAGGGAAGAGTTTGTCTGCTAAACTTCCTAAGAGGATTCTCTCAGTAAGATTCAGATCTTATCCCTCTTGAAAAATACTTAGACTTTTGAGGATAAATGCAAACCTAAGTTACGGATAGAAGCTTCTGAAGTAAATATGTGGGAGGGTTACTTCTATCTGAGAAAATATCAACTGGGAAAAAATACAGAGTGACGGTAGCAATTCAGATTTCCATTACAAGAGGAAATGGACTGAGTCCTGTTAGTGATACACAAATAAATATGTACTTACGATGGAATCTTACCCAAAAGAAATTGAAATGTATTACAAAGCACAATGAAAAATGGGTTATTGCAAATGAGTCCTAACACCTGTGTTAGGGGAAAAAGGGGGGTAGAAAATTCTATGGTATGGATTCCAAAAGCAAGATTCTGACATCCAAATGTTAGAGCTGTAGAAGTACATAGATGGTGATTTCAGGGTTTGCTTCTTACTTGTGAAAATTTGCTTTTAGAAAAGAGCACAGCTGTCTGAGGCATCTTTAACTTCATTTTCTTAGCAGACTTTTCTTTGAGTCCACTGCTGGGAACTAACTTAAGCCAATTTGGTCATCTGCAGTTGTCAGGGACTATTTGGGAGGAGGTGAGTGTTTCTATGCCCTTCAGTACTTACAGGTAGATGGCACCTGTTCCAGAGTCGAGGAGCTCTTGTCCCCCCGTATCCCAACTGAGGTGTGTCTCAAGGAGAGCAAGTCTCGGACTGAACTCAGGCACACATAGGGTTTGTGTGTAGCACCTAACTTAAAACAGGTCTTAAAGGTTCAAAACCAGCTCTGTCAGCTGACTGCAATCTTAGCTCTGTTCTTTTAGGAAACTGAATAGCTCTTACTAGAAGGATCCTTTGAGGCAGTGCTGGCAATATTCTCATGGTAGGATTCAGCTGATGTGCTCACTGGAACCACATAAAAACAGTTTTTCTGTAAGCTGTTTACCACAGGACTGGTCAAAATCAAAGTCTAAAAAGCCAAGGATGTTAGGATACTTCGATATCTAGACTTTCCTTTTCAGTTCATACAGCGGTGGAGGTGGAAGTATAATATTTCCATTTTCTTCAGATATCTTGAATCCTCTTCCTTTCATCAACAAAAAATCAGATCTGGTGTTCATGATGCTAACTAATCAACCATTTATGTTGATGAAAGAGGTTAGCTAAGAGCTCAGGTAGCTGACTTTGCAAGTGTGGGTTTCCATTAGAAATGGGAAATGCTGGTTAAGCAGCCCCGGTCTCTGAGTTTCTCTCGGTACTTCAGATATTAACCAGTGGCCTCCTAAAATATAAAATGAGTATTTACATGCAAATCATACGAGAGTGAAGTTATTTCAAAGATAAGTTATTCAGGACCAGATGGCTCTCACTGGTGAATTCTATCAAATACTTAAATTAGAGTGAATACTAATCCTCCTCAAATTCTTCCAAACAATCGAAGAGGTGGAAATGCCTACTTTACAAGGCCAACATTACCCTCATACCAAAGCAGACAAGGAGGTCATCAGAAAAGAAATTACAGGCCGATATTCTTGATAGAAAAATATAAAAATCCTCAACAAACTAGGAACAAACTGAATTTAATAGTACGTTAAAGCAACCCTACGCCATGATGAAGTGAGATTTACGCCAGGGACGCGAGGGTGGTTCAACATCGACAAATCAATCCGCGTGATGTGCCATATTAACCAAACGAAGGATAAAAATCATATCATCTCAATAGATGTAGAAAAAGCATTTGAAAAAATAGAACATTCATTTATGATGAAAACTCAACAAACTGAGAATACTTACCTCAGACAACAAACTTAACAAACTCAGAACATACCTCAATGTAATAAAGGCCATATGAGACAAGCACCCAGCCAACATCATAGTGAACAGTGAAAAACTGACAGTTGTTCCTCTAAGATCTGGAACAAGGCAAGGATACCTACCTACTCTCACCACTTTTATTCATCATAGTACTAGAAGTCTCAATCAGAACAGTTAGGTAAGAAAAAGAAATGAAAGGCATCCAAATCAGAAAAGAAAAAAATATGTCTCTACTTGTAGATGACATGATTTGTGGAAAACTCTAAAGACTTGACCAAAAAAACTGTTAGAACTAATAAATGAAATCAGTGATGTTGCAGGATACTAAATCAACACAAAAAAATTTTTCAATATGCTAATAATGAACTCAGAGAAATTTAAGGCAACGTTATTTACAGTGGGATTAAAAAAATAGGGACACATTTAAGGAGATGAAAGATCTCTGCACTAAAAACTAAGATAATGTATCAAGAAACTGAAGAAGATAGAAATTGAAAAATAGTCTGTGCTTGTGGATTGGAACAATTAATATTGTTGAAGTATCAGTATTACCCAAAATGACCTACAGATTCATTTCTTCTTTACCATGATTCCAATGTATTTTTTGCAGAAGTAGAAATAAAAATCCTAAAATTTGTGTAGAACCAAAAAAGATCTCAAATAGCTAAAGCAGTCTTGAGAAAGAACAAAGCTGGAGGCATCATACTTCCTGATTTGGAACTACATTATAAAGCTATGGTAATCCAAACAGTATGGTATGGGCACAAAAACAGACACATAGATCAGTGGGGCAGAATGGAGAGACAAGAAATAAGCCCATACTTACATGGTTAATTAATATTTGACAAAGAAGCCAAAACTATACAGTGAGAAAAGGATAGTCTTTTGATAAATGGTGTTTGGAAAATTGGCCACATGCAAAAGAATGGAACTAGTCCCGTATCTTAAACTGTAACAAAAATCAACCCAAATGGAATGAAGATTTGAATGTAAGACAATCTATAACTCCTAGAAGAAAATATAGGGGGTAAGCTCCTTTGCAGGAGATCTTGGTGGTGATTTTTTTATATTCAACACCAAAAGCAAAGGCAACAAAACCAAAAACGAGTAGGACTGTATCAAACTAAAAATTTTCTTTAAAAAAAAAAAAAAAAATTTATTTGAGAGAGAAAGAGAAAGCTTGAGCAGGGGGAGGAGCAGAGGGAGAAGGAGAAGCAAACTCCACGCTGAGTGTGGAGCCCCATGTGGAGCTTGATCACAGGACCTTGGAATCATTACCTGAGCCAAAGGCAGAAGTTTAAGCAACTGAGCCACTCCGTTCACCCAGAATTAAAAAGTTTCTCTTCAGCAGAGGAAACCATCAGCAAAATGCAAAGGCAACCTAATGAATGGAAGAAGATATTTGCCAACCACACATTAGGGAGTTAATATCCAAAATATACAAGGACCTCATAAAATTCAATAGCAAAAAAACAAATAGCCCAATTGAAAAATGGGCAAAGGACCCAAATACACCTTTTTTCAAAGAAGATACACAAATGGCCAACATGTACGTGAAAAGGTACTCAACATCACTCATAATCAAGAGATGCAAATCAAAACCACTATGAGCTAACACCTCACATGTTGATGCTATCAACATCAGAGTGTATGTATCCCTTTGAATCTTTTTTTTTTTTTTTTTTTTTTTAATCCTTTGGGTAAATACCTAGTAGTGCGATTGCTGGGTCATAGGGTCATTCTATTTTTAACTTTCTGAGGAGCCTCCATACTGTTTTCCACAGTGGCTGCACCAGCTTGCATCCCCACCAATAGTGTTAAAGGTTCCCCTCTCTCCACATCCTCACGAACATCTGTTTCTTGTGTAGTTGATTTTAGCCATTCTGACAGGTGTGAAGTGGTATCTCATTTTAGTTTTGATATGTATTTCTCTGACGATGAGTGACATTGAGCATCTTTTCATATGTCTGTTGGTCATTTGGATGTCCTTGGAAAAATGTCCATTCATGTTTTCTGCCCATTTTTAAATTATATTATTTGTTTTTTGGGTGCTGAGTTGATCGGTTCTTTATATATTTTGGATACTAACCCTTTATTGGATAGATCATTTGAAGATATGTTCTCTCATTTCATAGCTTACTTTTTTTTTTTTTTTTTT
>CM052887.1:46032887-46084948 GCA_028534135.1 Potos flavus
GCTTTGTAATATAACTTGAAGTCCAGAATTGTGATGCCTCCAGCTTTGCTCTTCTTTTTCAAGATTGCTTTGGCTATTCAGGGTCTTTTGTGGTTCCGTACAAATTTTAGGATTGTTTGTTCTAGCTCTGTGAAAGATGCTTTTGGTAGTTTTTACCTCATACCTTTTAGAATGGCCGTCATCAAAAATGAGAAATAACAAATGCTGGTGAGGACGTGCAGAAAAGGGAACTCTTGTACAGTGTTGGCAGGAACGTCAGCTAGTGCAGCCACTCTGGAGAACAGTAAGGAGGTTCCGTAAGAAATTGACAATCGCAGTACTCTGTGATCCAGCAATCCCACTTCTGGTGATACAGCTAAAGGAAATGAAACCATTATCTCATAGAGGTACCTGCACTCCTATATTCACAACAGCATTATTCACAGTAGCCAAGGTACAAAAACAACCTAAGTGTCGGTCAGTGGACAAAGGGAATAAGAAGATGAGAGATACGCACATGTGCACACACACACCTGGACACAAAGAGAAAGGAGTATTTTCAGCCTTAAAAAAGGATACCTTGTCATTTGGAACAGCATGGATAAATCTCAAGGGCATTACACAAAGCAAAATAAGCCAGGCAGGGAAAGTGAAATACTACATGCTATCACTTACATGTGGAATATTGCCAGGGGGTAGAGGAAATAGGCAGCAGTTGGTAAGAGGGCATAAATTTTCAGTTACAGGATGAGTAAGATCTAGGGACCTAACGTGTAATGTGGCGACTACAGTTGAAAGCACTGTATTGTATAATTGAAATTTACTAGGAGAGTAGAACTTAAATGTTCTCAACAACAGTGGCAGCAAAGAATAAACATATGGGTTGATGGATGTGTAAATTCACTTGATGGGGGAGTCCTTTTACACTCTCTGGGTGTATAAAATTGTCATGTACACTTGAAATATCTTAGAATTTGGTCAGTTATACCGCAGTAAACCTGAAAAGGTGAATGAGAGATAACCTAACACCTTTTTTTTTAAAATCATTTGTGTTTTTATTTCTTAAAAATCCTCTGCTATTTTAATCTCCTGAAATTAAGAGAAATACAATAGCAAAATTATCCAGGATGATTTTTCCCAAAGTAACGTTCCTTGAGGTAACAACTCGAGTTATTTACCTGTAAAATTGTGGAAACTCTTTTTTTTTTTTTTTAAAGTAACACAGCATGGAGTTGATGGAGCCCTATTCATGCTTCAGCAACTGTGAGGAGGGCTTTCATGTGTATCAGTATGTTTTCCTGGTGACGCTGGGAGGGGACCGTGAACTGAGGGCAGTTCAGTACAATTAAGAAATGTACCTGTTCTCACATAGTCTTTTGAACAGGTGGCAGAGTTGACATTCCATCCCATGATCATAGTCAATAAACGTGGAGACCATTTTAGAAAAGAACAGAACCACCACCAGCTTCCAGACATTAGGATGGGCTCTCAGAAAAATCTCACATAGGACTACTCTCAAGCAAAGCTGGATGGCAGGAGAAATTCTGTGCTAGAGTTCTAGCAAAACTAGAAATTACTGAGTAATGCATTGGGTCAGTAATTGCATAACTCAAGTTTTGTGTGGTTTTGGCCTTTCCCTTCTTAGGAAGTACTAATAACCGAGCATCTTTCTGTAAATTAGTTCCCAAGGTATGTTTTAGAGGATAGAATTTAGGTTATTCATGATTATCTAATTTATTTAAAATCCTCTAAACTTTTTATTTTCACTCTCTATATAGAAAGAGACTTAGAGTCTATGAGTATTTCACCCACTACAGAAGCATTGAAAATGGTGTTTCATTTAAATATTCCCATAAGGGGCGCCTGGGTGGCTCAGTGGGTTAAGCCTCTGCCTTCGGCTCAGGTCATGATCTCAGGGTCCTGGGATCGAGCCCCGCATCGGGCTCTCTGATCAGCAGGGAGTCTGCTTCCCCCTCTCTCTCTGCCTGCCTCTCTGCCTGCTTGTGATCTCTCCCTCTGTGTCAAATAAATAAAATCTTTAAAAAATAAAAAAATAAAATAAATATTCCCATAAAAAATTCTCAACTAGAAGGTTATCACGGCGGGTGTCGGAGTCACCTGGAGGGCTAGTTCAAAACAGACTGCCAAGCCCCATCCAGAGTTTCTGATTCCTTAGGTCTAGTTTGGGTCCAAGAATTTGCTTTTCTAACCAGCGCCTAATAATCGTTTGAAAATCATTGATGTCCTGCCAGCCTCCCTCTGTGTAAAATGTAGCTGGCATTACAAGGATCCTTATTTAAGCCATAATAAATAACATAGGGAAAGATGTCTTCAGCTGTAAAATTGTGGGAAAGAAAAATAATTCTTTCAATGAGGAATCTGTACTGTCTTTCAGGAATGAAGTTATATCACTATATTAACTCAAAGTATTTTTCCTTGAGGCTTAAACACACATGGTTCAGATACATTGTTTTCTAACAATCCCCACAGACCTGGTAGTGTGCCAGTAACAAGAAGGGAAATGTAGTAAGTGTAGAAGTGATGGAAATATTTAAGATCTCAAAGGATGCTTTTTTTCCCCCCCCTTTGCCTTGGCTATAATTATTTACAAATGAAGCTTCTAAAATTGCCAGGAATGAGAGAGAAATTGAGTGTGGAAACCAAACTTCTAGGACAGAAGGAAATATTCAAGTATGGGGAGAAAGGAACGCTGGTGGGAAAAACCTAAGAACTGCGATGGAAGTGAAAATTCTGCATTGTAACTGAAGTTCATTAACCCAGTACATGCACTCTTAGAGCAATCATTCAGTTTGTAACTAGATTCTCGCATATGATGAATACATGTTTGGTCAGCTTATGTATTGTTAAACATTTTAAATACTAGGATTTATCTGTCAAGTTTTTCAAGAGCCATAGTATATAAAATAAACATAGTGAAAACACATGTTAAATAAGATATGGCTTCCTATATGCTGGAGATTTTTAGGATGTGAATTTTTTAAATGTTCTAAGAAAAAATATGGCTTTTGAAAAATGATTTCATTGGTTGCCTCATCTCAAAGAGTTAGAGACTGAGTTGAGAGTTCTGAGCTTTGTTTTCTCTCAAGTCTGTGCCATTTCTAGAGAAGAGGAAGCCAGGACGGTCGGCATTCTCCCACCTTAGCCCAGCTGGCATCACTGTTACCCCCAGTGCCACTGAGTCCACCGGAACTAGGAGAGAAGGGAGAGGAGGAAAGGAGTGCTTCCTGAACCCCTCCTGTGCGCTAGCACTTCACATAGGCCTTCTCCTCGGAGAGCCGTGTGACTCTCAGATACCCAGACAGGACCCTCAGGCACCCCCCTCAGTCCTTCGTCTCCCCACACTCAGCTTGTGGACCCCACCACAGCCAAGCTCAGGGCTCCTGCCAGATCAGACCCCTGCGTCACTACAGAGAGTGTGGAAACATAATCAGATGTAATTAACTCTTGAATCATCAAATGCACCGAACTTCACTTTTAAACCAGAAACTTAAAATTTTCTCACCGGAAGCATGTATAAACTGCATTTCTTACTCCCTTAAAAAGGCGAAGAATGCAAGTGGATTTATTTTAAGTGAAAACAAAGGAAACCTTCAGCATGATACAAATTGTTTTTAAGTAAATGATGAAGTTTTACTGGACCTGATGAATTACAGAACAGAAGGAGACAGAAGATGAAAATGTTTGTGTTACTTTATCATGGTGATTTGGTTCGGATATTTGTTGTCTGTTGCTATTCTGTTCCTTGTGTGATAGAAAAGAATACACTTCTCACTCTTAATGATCATCCAAAATGTTTAAAATGAGAGGGACCAATTGGAAGGAAAGTACACGGCTGTGCTTCTGAATGTTCGAGGGGACAGCCACCTGCAGCAGGTTTATCTTTTGGTTATTAGCAGGGAGGTCGTCGTCGCTTTCCCCTCTGTAGTGCTTTAGGGTAGCTCCATGTCATGCTTGGCTATGCTCCTTGCTTTCATTGTCTAGGATTGCAATGTAATCCGTGGCTCACTCATCACCCTCCCCTTTCTGCCCTGCCCCCGTGTCTCCACAGATCATTCTGTGTTTCTCTCCCGTTGGTCACACGCTGAGAGGGAGAGCTCGGAAGTTCCCAGCCATAGTTAACTGCACAGCTATTGACTGGTTTCATGCGTGGCCGCAGGAGGCTCTGGTCTCAGTCAGCAGGAGGTTCATTGAGGAAACCAAGGGAATTGAGGTATGCTGCGTCGGCCTCTGAATCTCTCTGTCTCTCTGCCACACACACGCACGCACGCGCGCGCGCGCGCGCATGCATGCATGCATACTCGCCTCCTTGGACCAAAAGTCCTCAAGAAAGAAGTAACTTCCACAATACATCTACAGAAAGGCTATCCCTTTTATTAGAGATAAGATCATCTTTGTTTCCATTCTGTGGAATGTGGTGGTTGACCTCTTTGTACCAGGTTGAGATGTCTGTGCCCACACAAGCACACACAGCACACGAGTGGATTACATAGACTGACTCACCTGAAAGCCAGCATCATTACTTCCTTGAATCATAATAGGGTTTGCTGAATAGAAATCCTTCAAATCCACAAACAAAAAAGTAGCCACCCATAGTCATGCCAGGCTTGATCTTAACAAAGCAAGTCAATGAATTGTGACTTTTCTCATTACAGTGTGGATGGGTGAAAAATCAGCCCCATGAATTCAGCAGTCACTAAGTCAAATAATGTATCTGCTTCTTTGTTTTATGGGTTTATGTTTTATAAATTAGGTTTGTCATTCGACTGTAATGAAATTTGCAGATCCAATTACATTTTAAAATGGTTGCGTGAAGTTTAAAAAAGCACTTCCAGTACACTTCCCAACTTAGAGGGAAAAGGAATGCAAATACGAAGGTATCATTTAGGCTTCCTAGAAATGGAAGCTTTATTGGTATCTCGCACCCTCATGACTAGGTAGCTTGGAAAGGTGGTGGTTGTGAACATTGCCCAGGGTGGTTTGTCTTCTGAGTCCTGAGGGATACGGCTAGCATGGGTCAGACATGGAGAGTGATTCCTGGAGCCAAAAATAGAATCGGGGCTGTGTAAGGAATGACGTCTGCTTCCCTTTGAAAGTGTCTCGTAAGCAGAGACAACCCCCTCTGGCCTCCCTTCCCAAGAGCGTAACTGTCACTTCTGCAAAGAATCCTTTCACATTTTGTTGAATATTATATCTCTTGGTGGCTGGATGGTTAGAAATCTGGGCATATTTGCTTACTTACCTACTTATTTGTATGCAACTAGCGTTATTGCTTATTTCTAATTTTTATGGGTAGCTGTATTGTAATGAGGTTTATTGTCTTTTCTGAAATGTCGATTAATTATACTTAGATGCCAAACTGTTGCACGGCATCTAAAACCTGTAAATGACAAAGGCTTTATGACGTTCAAATACTTCTATTTCCTCTCTCCTTTTCTCACACACCTAAAACATTTCTGTAAAGAAATGAAAAAAAGGGGCGCCTGGATGGCTCAGTCAGCTGAGCGTCTGCCTTCGGCTCGGGTCAGGATCCCAGGGTCCTGGGATTGAGCCCCACATCGGGCTCCCTGCTCGACAGGGAGCCTGCTTCTCCCTCTCCCTCAGCCTGTCACTCCTCCTGCTTGGGCTCACTCTCTTTCTGTCAAATAAATAAAATCTTTTTAAAAAATTAAAAAAAAATTATTGCTTCTGTTTCTGGAGGTTTTTTCCACATCCAGAAAGTTTTTCTTTTGCCTGTCTCTATACTCAGCGTTGGATGCACTTACCCGGACCTTTAAAACAATGGCAACTAGCTTTCTGGCTAAAGAGTAAATAATGGGAATATATCGTTGGATTTTTTTTTAAGTGATTTTCACTTTTTCCTGCTGGTCAGGAGGCACCATAGCACTTCTTAAGGTTTGTCATAGGGGAAACCTATGTAAATTTGTTCTCATGAGTTGGTAAGTGGAATCGTAGACACTTCCAGAAGTGGTTAATTTCTGTGTAGGCCCCCGCTTTCACCCTTCACTGCGTTTTCCTGAAGAGCCAAAGGAGCCCCATTTAAATGGAAACTACCACTAGCATCAGATGAAGTCTGCCAGAAATATTTTATACTTTAAAATCTGAAAGCACATTAAATATGACAAATAATAGTGACAGTTATTAAACCCACATTTCTCAAGCTCTTGCCAGGGTCACCGCATTACTGGAATTATATAGGGCCTTGTTTTGTCTCCTCCTCACTGTAAGAAGGGTGCAAAATACCAATCTATTACAGAATCAGTATGTACCCTTCATAATTGTGTTGTATACAGTTCATTTGATCACACGGGGGGTTTGCTAAAGACCAGTATGCTTCATAGCTTCGTATTAATTTCTCAGATGGGAGGACCCCAAAGCTAGTAAGTAGCATGGTTTCACTTAGTGTGTTTGGCACAGTGCTTCTTTAAGTTTCTTGCCTTTGCTTCTCTGGTGCAGACTTTTGTCCTTCCAAGGCAGGTGCCACCTCACGAACAGCTAGTTAAGCCGAGGGAACTTTGATCCGTCAGTGACCATTGACATCTGCTGGATGAGGCAGGACTTGCATCCTTTTAAGTCCAGAGCCCTCCCTGGCAGGTGCTAGGCTCTATCTCGCGGTGTCATGACGCCTCCTATAGGATGCCGATTGTCAAAGAGGAATTTTAAAAGCGCTTCACCATGTCTGTAGAGCTGAATGGTGCCTGCGAACAGACAGCTCCGCCAGATGATTTCCTCTCAGTGCTGTGTGCTTATTTAACTTTCCCACCTTCCCGATTGGTTGCTCAGGAGCAGTAATTATCATTCAGAGTGCAACGTGTCTGTCTTCTTCTAAAAATGTGTGGCGCCTCTTCTGCAGAAGTCAGAAATCGCTTTTACATTTTTTTTTTAAGATTTTATTTATTTATTTGACAGAGAGGAGAGAGATCACAAGTAGGCAGAGAGAGAGGGAGAAGCAGGCTCCCTGCTGAGTAGAGAGCCGGATGTGGGGCTGGATCCCAGGACCCTGAGATCATGACCTGAGCCGAAGGCACAGGCTTTAGCCCACTGAGCCACCCAGGCACCCCGCTTTTACATTTTTTGAATGGGCACTAATTCGATCGTTTCCTTAGTCTGAATTTTCAGCATTAAGACTAAACGGTAGCTGCATAATTTAGGCACTTCTTAGTTCTTGACCTTATCTGCTGAGTGTGAGGTAGTTACCCAAGGTGACCCCCTTTAGCCCCCGAGGAAGGATTCGTGGAAGGCAAGCGGTGTTGTGTGTGTGGACGTACACTCTTCCAGCAGGACGCGCTTGGCCCCCAGGGGTGCCCGCTGCCTGCGTCTGAGGAAAGGTTTGTGCTACTTTCCTGCTACCTGCTGTTGAACTAAATGACAGCTGGCAGGTGGCCGCACTCGTTCGACCCTTCAGTATCACCTTGGTGTCAACATACGCTCCTCACGCCTCCAGTTTGGAAGTGCAGATGGGGGCACGAGGGTGAGGAGGGAGAGAAGGAAAGGCGTATCCCCAAAAAAGGCGGGAGAGATGGGTGTTAACAGATAGGTAGTGTTGTTGGTTCTTGACTCACGGTGAATAACAGACCCGGGAGAGCTGGGCGTGAGGAGAGCAGAAATCACCGGATGGAAATGAAAAGGTGAGCACTCTGAGGAGTGAGATGTGCACTGGGATCCGAGCAAGGTGGAGGACCCATCCTTTCTGAGCATATCAGCCACCTGACAAGCTAAAATTCTCCATCCTTTGGAAACAACACAATTGCATAATTCCATAAGTTGACTAGCATCAGCTTTTTCAGTGAAATTCTTTAACTTCCCTATGCCTCCACCTCTTCAATCCAGAGCTTGTCGCAAGGTCTAGTAACAGATGAATGGCATATTTTACTAGCATTTGCCAATCCGATCATGAAAAATGCCCCCTCAAAGAGGAAAGTTACTTTACGGCTGGACGTGAAGACTGATCCCTTCAGTGATTCCCTGGGTTCCTTTTTAAAACGGTAGGCACAGCATGAAGAGTAGTAAGCAATACTTCGTTAGTGATAGATATGTTGGCAGTGTTTTTCTTACTGACTTTGAGCACAGTTTTGTCTTTGAAATACAAATAAGGATTGCTCGATATGAATTTTAAAAGTAGAAAGCCTTGTGCAGTAGAAATTCTGCAAATTTGGGGGAAAACTCCTCCTCCTAAGGAGTGCTGAAGTCATTTTAAAAGATCAAGACAGAAGCAAATGCAATCAGTTTTATCCTGAATCTGTCTACACCTCTAACCGGCTTAAGCCTCTATTCAGACGAGGAAAGGCCCACATGGCTGTTAACATCCTCCCCTGTTCTTCAGCCCGCCTCTCCTGTGCATGCGCACTAATACACCGTTCATCATGCATTTCTTTCTCTATGTAGATTATTCAGATTAAGAGTTGAAGTGCAAAAAGCAATAGAATGCCACTTTCCAGAGTTTTTGCGGTTAGATAAACTTCAGGAATCCCTTCCACCTTGAAAGTATGGTCCAGTTATTATAGCTGCCTGTAAATCTGGACTTGGTGTTAAGTCCAAAGTTGAAGTCAGTCAAACGGAGGCATCGCTTCCTCCGAATCATAGCTTTGTGGCTTTCCTGGCCTCCCCAGAACCAGCTTCAACATCTGCGTCCTCCCACTGGCTCTGGGAGGCGTAGCTGGGTTGCGTTTCACCTCCTCACCCCCACTGGCCTCAATTTCTTCTTTGTTTGGATGTTGTGTCAGAGACTAGTGAGGCTGCCTTTTCAGTGACTGGAAACTCTTCTTGAAGATGGCTGGCTTAGGCTGGATTTGACCTTGCCTTTGGCCTTAGAAATTAATCTCTCCAATTAGAGACAAAAATTTAAAAACACAAGCAACCTAACAAAATGCATTCACCAGGCAAAGTAAAAACAAACACACAAACAAACAAACAAAAAAACAAGACCGAGACACCAGTAGTGACTCAGGAAACTGCTGGGCACCGCATTTAACACTCGTGGCTGCTCTGTCTAGCAGAAGTCATCTTCCTGGGACCAGTACTGGTGCAGAGGGGCCCACCGCCTCTCCTCACCAACCTGGGTGAGTAGAGGGATCCCTGGGCTGCCCAGGTGAGGGGATGTGGGCCTGATTTCATGGCACAGGGTCACTCAGCAGGTAAGGGCACCCGCAGCCCTTTGATGCCAGAACCCACAGTCTTAAATCCTGTTCAGGACTGGTGCAGAATAGTTGGACTGTTCTGGAAAAAGGAATACAAGGAAAAGAAGAGAAGAGATAGACTCAAAGGAGTGCCAAAAGTCTAACCTTGGATTCTGTGGGCAGGACACAGTGCAGGGAGTGCCGTCATTTGCCCAGCTACACAGAACTTGGAATGTACCCCACGTCCCAGAATTCAAACCCGGGATCCCCGGCGGCCTCCAGAATCATTTTGGTTTTTTTTTGTTTTTTGTTTTTTGTTTTTTGGAGGGAATCAGCATTACGAGGAACTTAGGAGAAGTGCTCAAATGCAGCACTGCTCGTTTCATGTATCATTACATTTTCTTTAATAAACCAATTTTACAACGACAAGTATCTAATTAGTCTCCATTATTGAGCACCCCCAAAGGAGCTAAAAAGTACAAATAATAGATTTTTAAATCCAGCAGTTTGGAACTACTATAAAATAACAGATATGAAATGTGTGCAGTTTTTTGTATATCATTTAGGCTTCCGTAGAGCTGTAGAAAATAAACATAGAAATAATTCCCGAGAACAACCTTCAAGGAGGACTGTAGGTATGGGACATCACATGTTACAACACGATCCCAAGTTAAACTTAAAAAAGAGTTTTCCTTTCATCTCCATTCTCTTTGATCCCTCCTCCCTTTCCTTGAATACAGAGCTCTTGAAAGTCCGAATTTAAAAGCACAGACCAGTATAGTCTTGAGACCAGCTGCCCAAAGGCAGGTGTGAGATCCTGCATAACCCAGGATGTTTGATTCGGTATCGGCCTCCGGTAGTGGTTTTCGTTTGAATTTTGCGGTCCATCATTCTCAACAACAGGGCTATACTGGGCACTTGGTTTAAGAGTCAGGTGGCTGGGGGACTTGGTGAGGCGACGACTGCCACTGCTTGAGAACCGTCACCCCAAGTAGCAGACTTGTCTTTGCATTTACAAAGACCCAGTGAGAGAGTCAAAATGAAACCTCTTTCTAACTGTGAGGGAAAAAGCCACTTCACTCGTGTATCTGATGATGCACTGGCTACAACATTGTTTTCTGGGGCATCTTAGCGGAAAAATCTTACATTTATAACTGTGTGATACTGGCAGTTTGCTTATTTATATTTTTGCTCTCACCATGATTGGCTGCTAAATGACGACAGAATCGGACCCGCTGGTTTTCATTAGGGGACCCAATGTAGCAGGAGTGACGGTCTCTGCTCGCATCTCTAAAAACGAAAAATACAGCCTTGACTTCCCTTCTCTGCAGCAGCACCAGCAGCCATATCCTCCCCGCACAACTTCCCCCCCCAAAAAAAGAAAACTGGAGATAAATGAATGGCAGAATAAATAATTTATGCTAATGAAATTACTGCAATTAGTAGTTCTACAATGACCCTTTTAAAAGCCACAGCTGTTAATGTCAGGAAGTGCTGTCACTACTGACCTTATCATAAGAGAAAGTGACAAATTGAGAATGCAGGGAAGACCAGTCATCAAAGAGGTCTGTTCTGGAACGATTAGAGTTTTCTGAAAAACAGTGTGAATTACAACCAGCTGCTCCCTGGCTCTGCAAGTCTCCCATGCTGTGCCATTTTGTTAAGCCCGATAACAATAGTTATTTTGCCCCATTGAGACAAGTTGTCTCGGGCCACTTCCAGCTCTCCCGGAAACCACTTCTTCCATCCCAGATTTACAAATGAAACTGTTGTTGGAGAGAGCTTTTCAGGGCAGCCTAGGAGCCTCCTCATAAGGATCATGGTTGGGCAGAGGCCAGGTCCTCCCCCCACCGACGCCCGCCCCACGCGAGGAGGTCGTTCTTGGCCAGGGAAGTATTTGTATTGTAGAAAGACATGTGCTCGCCGTTGGTTCATGAAAACAAGATAGGACAGGAACGCGTTTCTATCCGTGTTTATGTTGCAGTGAATGTCTTTTAAAAATCCCGCAGGGGATCTCATTTCTTTGGAGTTCTAGAACTTCCTTAGAAGTTTAAATTCTGAGTCCCCTATTTGGGTAACATACACACACGTCTCAGATCTAGAGAACAAAGACTACTCAGGATTTGCATCATTCTATATATACCTTTGGCTTTATAAACATTATTTCAGTTACTAGGGGGTGGATTTCTGAGACGCAGAACCATCCTATAGATACACGTGTCGGAAACCCTCTCACGGATTTTTCATGAGGTTGGAAAGCTAAGTGTTTAGACGTTGCTTGGAAGTGGTTGTTTTTCACCAGCAAGAACTGGCCTGTCTCCTCTCGCACCCTGGTTGTAATATTAATGGTGCAGGTTGGAAACAGTCAGCTGCATCACCAGCCACTTGTGCGCAATTTTCCCAAAGACGTCTGTGCGTTATTGACAACACTTTGGTAAATTATGTGTGACTTTCCTAAGAGTTGGTGTAGCTCATTTAATTCATATTAATTGATTTTTAGGCTTCCCTTGATTAATTGAACCTTGTTCATCTTGTACAGAATGCAATAAATAATCATTAAAATGAGGGAGATGTGACTCCACAAATTAAAAAGTTAACTACTTCAGAAGTCATAGAGGACAAAACAGAAAGAATGGTATAGTGGGGGGTTCTCTAGTAAATATTCTAAGGGAAGTTACTCAGGTTTTTGTTTGTTTTCTGTTTTGGTTTTTTTTTTCCAAATGAGAATAGAAATGGTATTTTTCCTCCCAGAAGCAGTGTCTTTTATGCCTTACCATCCTGTTTATTTCCACTTGGGTTCTTATAAAACTGTATTCCTCAGTTTCAGCTGTGTGTGTGTGTATGTCTGTGCGTGCTACGGTTTAGTTTGAAAGTACACCAGAAATCCTTGTCAGAGTACTGTGTCTCAATTTCTCCATTTTTTTTCTTTCACATACTTGATAGATAAAAACCAAGTTGTGAAAGCTGTGTTTGTGTTATATGTTGGCTTTTGGTTTTGGTATGTCGAGCGCATAAAAATCCTTTGCCCTACTTGGCAAAGCTGAATGCTTTATTGTTATTTCTCTAATCCTGTGGTTATCTCTTAAAGACTAATAAATAAGTCTTCCCAGATCCTCCTGTAATTTGTTCTGGCTTTTAGAAAAAAAAAATACTACATAATTTTGCCGACCGTTATTTTTTAATTACATTTTTGTTTTAACTTGAGAGAATTGCTTATGAATTACAGTGTTTATATTTTCAGCCACTGGACAGAGATTCTATTAGCCTCTTCATGGCCCACGTTCACACCAGTGTGAACGAAATGAGTACCAGGTATTACCGGAATGAAAGAAGACACAACTATACCACCCCGAAGAGTTTTCTAGAACAAATATCATTGTTTAAGAATCTGTTGAAGAAGAAACAAAAAGAGGTATCCCAGAAAAAAGAGCACTTGATGAATGGCATCCAAAAGCTAAAAACCACAGCCTCTCAGGTACGATCAGGTTGTGTTATTACTGAGTAAAATGTATGCTCTTAAAGTGAAGAAAAAAAAAAAGTAGTTACTTGAAAAACAGGAAAAAAAAAGCAGAAAGCAGCGTTTCAACCCATCTGTATAAGATGCTCAATCCTGAAATGTGCAGTTCAATGATACCAAAACAACACTCTTCATGCTTTCATAATCCAGAAAGGGATTGGCCGGTTCCTCTCTCATGCTGCTTTGGAGAGAACCCTTCACTTGTTGGCCTGACTCAGTGCATAGCTCACTCCCATCTTATATTCGCCTGCTTTGGTGCCCTGCGTTTATTGTTAGAAATTCTGTCACACAGCAATGAAAGGAGTGTCCCTTTTGGCCTCACGTTCTCAACCCCCCAGTGAGGGCATTATTTCCTGTCTGATGACGTGATACAGTTTGCTCTGCTTAGGGTCCCTAAATGTAGCCATGTTCTCCCACCTTGGTGTCTCCTCTCCTTTGGCCATCATCTCTCTTTGAACAAAGTGTCCAGTGTGGTCTTCGTCCTCGGTCATGAGGCCCCTGCTACCTTGAAGGACAGTACTCTGAGCCTCCAGGAGGAAGCTGGGAGAGAATCCACAAACCATGTGAGGGTCTCTACATCTATCATCTCATTTCATTGTAGAAACTAAACATTTTTATGAACTTGGTGTTGCTACTACAATTTTATAGATGAAACTTAGGGAGTTAAAGGCCACGGAACCTGTGAGATTGGAGTTTGAACCCAGATTTGTATTATTCTAAAGCTGTTGTCCATAGCCCCATGCTGCCTCTATGACCAGGGGAGGAAAAAATGAGAATAAAAAAATACGGAGACTTTGGAGACTGGCTCAGCTTGCTCTGAGCCATCTGGGCTCTAGGGTTGGAGAGGGAAAAAGTCTCCCTGGTGGTCCCTTCAAGGCCAGGAATTCCAGCGGGCTTATTCAGAGGACTGTTGTTCGGTCACAGTCCTCTCCTTTTCAAAGGTTTGGGCCAGTTTTCTCCCCAGGCGTGCCGCGTGGCCTGTCCGTGCCCAGGCTAGAAATAAGCTACAGCCCAGGGGAGAGCATATGATGGTGCCTTTCACTCGGAAGGCCTGTCTGACCGCGTCCCCCACGCATCCTCCAAAGCACCTCCTGCGCCCTTCATTTCGAAAACCAGGAATGGCTCTTAGCGAACCACTCACCTGTGCTGAGTAGTGGGTAGGGGGACCACGACTGGGGAAGAAGAGCCAGAGTGAGGAGGTTTCCAGAACAGTTTCCAGAATCTAGTGATGCAAGAACAGTTGTTGGGAAGCCCCCAAAGAATATATCCGTATTTGTGCATCTTCCCCTTTTTTTTCCAAAAAAAAAAGCGAGGGAGGGTTTATTTTTACTCTTTTTGTGTCCATGTTACCTTACTTTTTAACGCTCTGCCATCTATCACTTTCCTTTTTCTTCTCTCTACCGATCTTCCCACTTCTATCTCACTTAAATCAAGACTCTCTTTTCCTGTGAAGACTTGCCTAGGTGTCCTGTCGAGCCAGAAGATATTGAGTGCAGGAGATCCTTGTCCCAGAGCATTAATGTCCCTTCGAATAATGTCCCCAACTGGACCTGTTGACTTTGCCCCAGGAAACGATACCATTGACTAAACCCAACTGTCCTACTGGTGGGGCAGGCCTTGGCAAGGGAAAAAATGGCCTGTGCGGCACTTCAAGTTCCCTTCCCAAACAACAGAGCTAAGGGTGTGAAAACATCGTAGCACCCACGGTGGCAGCCTCTCAGCCACTGGGGGAAAAAAAGAGGTGAAGGAGAGGAAGAAAGAAAGGGACTGGCCATCCATGGTGTCTGCCAGGTCCAGCGCCGCTTGGGTCTCCTTATCTCCCCTTGGCTAGAAGGCAGAAAGTCTAAGGAGAAGAGATGGGAAGTTTTAATTGGAGGACTACTCGTGATTTCTTTTCATTAGGTATTTGTGCAGGGAATGCTCTTAATATCAGAAGAGTGATTGGAAGATTGAATATCTCCCTAAGACTTTAAAAATTTCTACTGATTTTGGAAAAGAAGCATAGTTTCTTATGTGGGCAGTCGGGACGCCTTCCAGTGTAAGATCAGGTTGCGTGGGGAGCAGAATGCCTTCATATAGGAGCATGTGTCCTCTACAGACCCGCCTTAAGTCCTTCCCCAGAGGGGACGAGCCATGCCATGCCATGAAATACATGTCTAAACCTCAGCCCTGTTTAACCACTGCAGTAAAGCCATATATTCCTGTTAGAGCCACATATCCCCTCTCTGGATGTCACCTTAGGTCCTCATAGAGAGCCTCGCGACCTTTCTTCCTAGATAAGGCTTTGCTTCCAGAACTTGAGTCATGGGATACTTCATACCTAACAGCTTCCTTAGAAACTGAAATCAGGGCTCGAAATCACCATTTCCTCATAGTCTCTTGGATGATTCTTTTGATTTCAGTCTAATATGCGACAAGTTTCACATGGCTAAAAAGAACAGACAAGCAAATATCACTGTGCATTATTACCCTGAGTTCACAGAGAATCTTAAAAAAAATCAGTCTTAGCTTGACCTGCAATAAGTTGTACAGGTAGCAATATTAGTAGCGATCGTGTCATTGAGGCAGAGGGCAGGTGGACTGTGTTGAGGTGGGGGTAACAAGCGGCCTCGGCAGCAGTAGTGAGATGTTGTTCCCTGAGAGGCAACCACTGTCGGGCCTTGAGCAGTTGCGTCAACATAAGTGATGATGGTTATTTTTGGCTTCTATGAGTTTTTAAATGTAATAACCTACTTCTGGAAAATAAATGGAATGAAGAGTTAGTTATATCATGGTATATAAAGCTGCTTCTGTGTGTCTCTGAGAGCTGAGTCACATTTGTTTTCCAGCACTTGTGCTTTTCTTTACATGATCCTCTTTACTTTCTTTACACGATCTACTTAGGAACCTAGTGGTACCGTCTGAACTTCATGAACTCCCAAATGAAAGGGCAAAATCGTTCTTTAGAGCAGATTAGTTTGTGGATGCCTCAGAAAGAGCTGAGTTCCTCAGGAGCTGAGTGAGGCTATTGAGTGGGGGAGCCGAGAGGAGGAACACCCATCCAGGATCCTCACTGGGCTTTGCACACCCCTCCTGATCCCCACGGGGCGCCCGTGGCTTGCCTTTCAGTAGTAGGTACTAAGTTGAATGTTGTATGAGGTGGAAGAAGCTAAGAGGACCGTTTGTTATTTTGTGGGAAGTGAGGAGACTTGTCTGTGGGCATTTCCATCGAAGTAACAGATTAAATAAACTGAGAGTAAACTAACGGCCAGGGCGTCCTGATGCCTTCGCCTTGCCTGAGCCGTTAGTGACGTTCTGGGGGAGAGCCCAGCTGGGAGTTCCTCCGGCTTGTCTTTCCATCAGGTCTCTCTGTGGCCTCTGCTGCCTTGAGCCTGGGCTTCCCAGGACCGGAAAACCCGGGGCTGTGAGGGGCATGTGCTCAGGGCGCATGTGCTCGGGCGGGGGTGGCTGTTGGCGCGTCCCTAACGGCACAGGCTGGGTCCAGAAGATAAATGTCTAGTTAGTGCTGATATAAATGACGTTTTTCAGAAAAACCCTTGGAAAACATGATTCTCTGTATTCCTATTTGGGAGGGAAATGCGGCTGCCTTTTTGCACACGGGATTTCATCAGAGGAGGGTAGAAAGAGGGGAAAGAGGCGGACTGGTAGGGCTCTGTGAGCTCCCTTCACAGAAAGTACGCCGTGTCTGCTATTTGCCGTTACCGAGGGGAGCTGCTCCCACATGCCAACTTTGCCTTCAGGTGGCAGATCTGAAAGCCCGACTGGCCTCTCAAGAAGCCGAGCTGCGGCTGAGGAGTCACGATGCCGAAGCTCTGATCACAAAGATGGGGCTCCAGACGGAGAAAGTGAGCCGGGAAAAGGCCATCGCCGACGCGGAGGAGCGAAAGGTCAGGCTAATGCCGCCATTTAGAGCGCGGAGCTATATTTAGCACAAAATAAACCTTTGTAGGTGAACAATTTTGAACAACTTCCTCTCCAGGGAGCATAAAATCTAAGGAATTATTATAGTTACACATGTAACAGCATCTCACACCATGATTACCACTTGACCTTTCTTTACATTATGCATTTTCCCACCCTTTTAGCTCTTTTAATGATACGAAAGAACAATAAATACTGAGCTCATTCAAGCATATAATGGATGTGGATCTTGAACATCAGGCCTATTTGTAATACAGTAAAGGTCATGAAGTCACCTCTGAGGTTTTTAAAGGTTTCCAGTTTTTAGGCAAATTGAACAACTCAGTTGTTAACAAAGCCCATTCCATCACTTCGCAAGATGGTTTTTCAAATTTTTTCATTATAATAATAGAACTTGAGTTTATTATGAAATCCTAAGCCAAATTTATTCTTTTTGATTCGATTGACGCCCTGGCGTTTTGTATTTCGTTTTACTGTTGGAAACAATGACTTCTAAGATGATATAGGTTCTGCTTTGTGCCTGGGTTACTGGCAATTCTGAAATAAATATAACTTCTTTGTCCTCTTCTTTTACCAGGACTTCAGTCACAAATGGAAGGTATTTCATTTTTAGGTGTCTTATTTGTTTGGAAATTGAATACATTTGTTTGAGACAAATTCTTTCATTTTAGACAAAAGATTATAATCGGGGCTTAGTCGATGAAAAATTGTGAATTATGATCACACTTAGAGCCATTGAATCAGTAGCTTTTATGCCATTAATCTTCTGTTTTTATGATGACAGAAAAACTTGAGCTTTCCAGTGGGGTTGCCATTCATTCGTAGACAATTGAGTTGTTCTTCCCTTTTTTCTAATAGGTATTAAGCATGTTTATGTCTTGCTTCCACACCTAAAGTGTTGAAATGTACATTGAAAATCAAAATGCTGAATAGTTGTGTTTTTTTGTGTTTTTTTTTTTAAACCTTGTTTTTAAGTTGAAGATGAGCTACGTTTGACATGGCTGATGGGCATATAATTCCTAATCTTGGCAATAACTGTTTTTATTGAGTTTCAGATGAGCAGAGGATGTCCTTAAAAGTGTATTATGTTAAGCGATTAGGTATCATATATATGTGATTATCATGAGCCGTTTCCACCCAAGGGATATTTTTCAACCATTACATAAATGATAATCTAGTAATTGTTCTATTATAACCTATCTCTACAAATACCTTTTAGAGATCTTGAAATACTCCAGAGGTATTTTCACATCTTGCATGTGAATTTCTAAGGCAAAATCATCCTTGCAAAGAAGGAAAAAAATGTTTTAGCAAATGTTTTAGCAAACTCTTCTGACTGGTTGTTTTCAAACATGAAAAGACACATACTATTTTTTTAAAGATTTAATTTATTTGACAGAGAGCACAAGCATAGGGAGTGACAGGCAGAGGGAGAGGGAGAAGCAGAGTCCCTACTGAGCAGGGAGCCCGATGTGAGGCTTGATCCCAGGACCCCAGGCTCATGACCTGAGTGTAAGGCAGATGCTTAACCGACTGAGCCAACCAGGCCCTCCAACACATACTATTTTCACATCTAATCTATACCAAGAAATAAAAATATTTTCACTTTACCCATGATGCCTAATTTAATTATCAATAACGAATACTAAGCAACCTTTTTTGCCTGGCACTATTCTAGGCCCTTGAGCATATATGACAAACAAGGCACCTTCACATAGCTTACATTATAATAGAAAAGACTAGCAGGAGACAAGTGACAAGATACTCTGGGTTAGTGATAAGGGGTAAGATAAAAATCAAATTGAGGCAATGATGGAATGAATTATTTTAAATTGGTCATGGAAGGAGTATATCGAGTATATTGAGTCAAGGAACTAATCAATATCAAATATGTGCTATGGTTTCACATTTGTCTAGTGTTCAACAATGTACTAGATTGTATGCAATTATTAAATGGATGTATGTGGGCACTGTGATCCTTTGAAATTGGGATCTCAAGGCTTATTAATACACGAGAAGTTATTAAAAAGTACATTGCTTAATTTAATATGACTAAGCAGATAATCGACTGCCTCTTGCCATCCCTTGTAGTGTGGCAGCTTGAAATTGTTCCTTCAGATTCATGAAATAGTCAAGAGCCATTCAAACCACTGACATGACCAGTGGTGACCAAGCAACAAAAGCACTATGAAGCCTATGAAAATTAGTTCTTGCAGCTTTGTTTGACTTAACCAGTTCCAAATTCTAAGGATCCTCGGATCCCTTTAACACTGCTTTCTTTGTTGAGTTGAGTGTAATCCTCATGAGTTAAAGTACCTTTCACATCACAAGGCTAATATAATCTTCTCAAAGGTTGGACATCCTTGATTTGGAATGGTCTTCCATTTTTTTGGTCTTTCTTTTCTAAACGTGAGAATGGCTGGATTTTGAAGGATCATCTGGGATTTCCTAGGGTCTGAAGGCAGATAAGAGCAGCGTGTTAGGTTGCTCAGGCTTCCACAACAAAATAGCACAGACCACATGGCTTCAACAAGCGAAAACTTATTTTCTCACATTCTGGAGGCTGAAAGTCCAAGATTAGGAGGCAGGTTCGGTTTCTCCCTCTCCCCTTGGAGAAACCTCTCAAGAACAGGCCCCTCTCCTGGCTTGTAGATGGCCACCTTCTTGCTGTCTTCAAATGGTCTTTCCTCTGTGCACACATTATGGTGTCCCTCGTACCTGTCCAGAGTGCCTCCTCTTAAAAGGACACCCGTTAGACTGGATTGGGGCCCATTCTAACAGGCTCATTTTAACTTAATCACCTCTTTAAAGGGCCTGTCTCCAAATACAGTCATATTCTGAGGTGCTGAGGTTAGGGCTTTACCATATACATTTTTAGGTGGACATACTTCAGCTCATAATAAGCCATTATTGCTACTTAATTCTGTCTCTGTGAGCATCGCTAAATTTCACGAACCATTTGCAAGGAGCTTTTGATGCGTAGAGAGCAGAAAAGTTCTGTGTATCCAAGAATGGGAGTATCTCCAAAACTCTGCTTTAACAGATAGCAGTCAAGAAAAGGCGCACATTCCAAGTGATCTGTGTAGCTCTTCTCTACTGCCCCGAGTTGAACCTTGCTGACCACTCACTATCCAGGAGCCATGGGGCAGAGGAAATTGCACAGACTTACCAGGTCACTGAGATACACAGCATTTTCCCCATTCCAGTATCATTGCAACTGAAATAAATAAATGATTGTACCTTAGAATTTGAATAGGCAGAAGGAATTAGATTTTAGTCCTCCGCAGAACTCTGAGTGTCCTAACCGTGGCCCTGGGTGCAGTCCCCATAGCAACTATGGTGTAGGATCTGTGAACAGAAGTGCACAGAGGGGATTGGGAATGAGAAATAAGTTGACCAACCTAGGGTATTTTTTCATTTTCATTTGTGGGTTTTTGTTAATGTTCAAGATCGCTCCGGTTATAAAGATTAGCCAGAGGAATAATACTCCATGTACAGTAAGGGAGTCGGAGAAGAATAGCCACACCCAATTTTATCGAAACAGCCCTCAAAAGAAATACTGTTCTAGTACTAAAACTCTGCGATCTTGAGGCCAGTTTAAAATGATGCTGTTATAAATGGTAGCAAACAGCATTTATAGATTGAATATATCCTTACGGAAGGTACATAACCCTGGGGTACGAACTCACTCACTCACTCTCCTCTCCGCTGCCTTTCATCTGCAGTGGTGGCCTCTAGCAGCCCAATAGTGTCCTGGTTTTACAGTTTTCATGGTCCGCTCTTGGCAGTTCTGAGGGGTTTGGAGTGATGCTTATTAAGCATGCAGGGTTTTCTTATTTACATTAACAGTAGCTGTGCATGGACTGGCAGGAGATCACATCTCTACCCTGAACCAATTATGTTCATAAAAGCTACAGTACACAGTATACAGCAAAATAATGGTTAATCAGAAGAATGGTAATTACCGCTAATAAAGCTGTACTAGACAACCTAATTTATTGTAAGCACTGTTAAATTTATGGTAGAGTTAAACCTGTTCCTTCCAAACACAGCTGAGGAAATGCCCTTTTGTTCACACGTTACCTGCCCCGGTCACCGCTCCTGAAAGCGGGCCCCCTGGTGACTGGACCCTGGTGCCCAGTGCCACAGCTTTGAAGCTCCAGTTTCTGCTGACGATCAAAATTGACTCTTCCTGGCCATTTGAATTGTATACGTGCCTTACGAAGAAGTGGAGGGTAAAAAATTTAAAGCTTCTCATTTGGTCCTGGTTCAGGTTTACCAGTATGGCTTACCTCCAGGCAAACCATAGGTGCTCACCTCAGAAGGCTAATGCCAGCCCCTCTCTGGAGTGTGAAGGGAGCCGCTGGGCCCTCAGCGGTGGGGCGCACAGCGGTGTGATTGTTGCCTTGCCAAAGACAGAATTGGGCTACCCTAGCTATCATTTCTTACCAGGTCCTCAGAGAAACCAGTCATTAGTCTTTATAAAAATTAGATCTGTGGTTAAGAATACACAGAAAGAACAGTACCTTCTAGTCAGTTGTACCAAAAAAAGCTTCCCATCTCTGCCTAAAGAATAGCCAACGTGGCTTTCGGGCAAATGTAAACAGAAATCAGATAGGGATTTCTAGCAAGAATATTTTCTGTCTACGTTACCGAGCCAACCTGGATTTCCCCTTGTCCAGGACACTCCCAAGAAGAAAATGGAAGAGCACAGGAATCACTCCGTCTTGAACTTATTATTAGCACCTTATAATTAGAGCCCTTCTTGCGGCACTTGGACATTTGAGTCCGTTTGAGTTGGGGTGTGGGACTATATTTTGTGCATATACAAAGCTTCATGTGTACACGGTGCCTGAGAAAAACTCATCCTTAAGACAGACTCCTCGCCTGTTGAAAATAGAGACAAAGGAATTACTGAGCAGTGCCTCTGAGTTGGCCTGCGTTGTTTAGTAGTGAGATCTAAGGTGACAATGTGTGTTTGTGGGTTTGTGTGCTTTTTCCTCTCTGTTTAGGTGACAGCCATTCAGACGGAAGTGTCCCAGAAACAGAGAGAGTGTGAGGTTGACGTGCTCAAGGCTGAGCCGGCGCTCGTGGCGGCAACAGCTGCCCTCAACACGCTCAACAGGGTAAAGACCGTTACCTGGCTCGTGGGATTCCGCCACATAGTATTTAAAGGTTCTCAGAGCTTG
The DNA here is from genome assembly GCA_028534135.1 of Potos flavus. Lineage (NCBI taxonomy): Eukaryota > Metazoa > Chordata > Mammalia > Carnivora > Procyonidae > Potos > Potos flavus. The sequence goes on from CM052887.1 coordinate 46,054,628, forward strand.
AATAACTGAATTCAGAGTGGATTCCATCCAACTAAGGAATTTTTTGAAAGGAAAGTGAGTCCCATAAAATATTAAGTGGGAACAAGCATTTGAAGTCATCCTTAATAGTATGGCTTCCTTTCCCATCCGGGAGTCTGTCCTTCTGCACCCTGACAAGCAGTCTCCTTCTGAATACTTCCAATACCGTGGGATTTCTACTTTCATGAACGGCAGTTCTATTGTTAGCGGCTGGATTTGGCCCAAATCCGGTTGTTCGCATTACCTGTTGTTTTAAGAACTAAGTGCAGACTCTGTTTTCTCTGGATATAAAAAGGGGCATTAATGGGAAATCCTCATGAAAAAAACAATGCGCTAGAAACAGAGATACCTAGGTTTGGCCCATATCATTTTTCCTAGCTTCAGCTTGTTAACAAAACCTCATTGAGCATTCGGATTCCCCTAAGAGAAAATAACGTGTGATAGTCAGAAGGGTATTGTAAGGGAAAATGGAATTGTGGACACTGTTATTTTAGGAATCTGCAGCTATTCTTGTACTCGGGTTCCACTAGGCCTCTGGGGTGAATCCCAGGGAGTTACCAGGCCTGAGGTTCTTAAGATTCAACCGCAAAGAGTAAAAGATCCAGACTGCAACCGCCCTTCACACAAATCAAGTCCTTTTTCTTTTTCTTTCCTTTTTTTTTAAAAGATGTTATTTGGGGGAAAAAAAAATTATTTGAGAGAGAGAAAGCGAGAAACCGAGCATTAGCAGAGGGGAAGGGGCAGAGAAGCCCCCAGGTTGAGCATTTGGTAGGGTTTTATAAGCAAGAGTATATTAGGTAGCTCATGAAATGTCACAGGAAGTACTTAGTTTTGCAAATCCTGTCTCATGGGCTTATATCTACTGCTCATGGATAGTAATTTCTGCCTCAGAGTATTTGCCTTAATAGCAGTAGTTCATACCAACATTAATGCTATCTGTGGGGTAAATCAGGATTTTACCCGGAGGAGAGTAGGGAGTTGTACAGAGAGTAGGTTCAGCCTATATGGGCACATTCCCAGTTGAGAGTCCTCATAGCATAATCAGAGAGGGTTTTGTGCAGAAAAACAAAACCAAGAGACTCTCAACCAAGAGATGATGTTTCGGAGGGAGGAGGGGGGCTGGTTAAAATGCAGATGTATTACGTAGGTAGGATAGAACCCATAAACACGTTAAAGACTTTGTGTATAAAATTCCCCGGTGTCGGTGAGCCACGCTCTTCAGGAGTGGTGTATCAGAGGGAGAATTTTTTGGAAGTGAAAAAAGACCAGGGCTGTCTCCAGAGTATCAGAAAAGTGTCCGGTGAGAACCGAACCTCCCAGGGTCCCAAGATGGCGTCACTGGGCCACAAAGACTCCAAAACCGAGACTGGTGGGACAAGGAGAGGGAGGAGGCCCCTGACGACCAGCTTGCTAACCTCACGGCTCTCCCCCAGGCCTGCCCCGCTCTTCAGTGTGGCTCTGTTTTTCTTCAGGTCAATCTCACTGAGCTGAAAGCCTTTCCCAACCCGCCGAATGCCGTTACCAACGTTACCGCGGCTGTGATGGTCCTCCTGGCTCCCCGGGGCAGAGTGCCTAAAGACCGGAGTTGGAAAGCAGCTAAAGTCTTCATGGGAAAGGTATCAGACAGCCTGGCAAGAGGAACATCCCCACAGTTTCTCTTCTTAGTCCCTGGTTCTACTTGACAGCCAACGATGTTCAAACCGAAGGAAATAATCTTTGTATTTGCCAAGTGTAATCGGCCACGTCTGGTCTAGACTTAGAGTTTTTGTTTGCCAAGTTGGAGATTAGCTTGGGCTTATAGCATACCTAAGTCAACACTAGCAGCGCTCGGAAGGTTGCTAATTATTTGCAAAATTATGAAAGCGGTTAAGTGTAGGAGGGAGAAAATTACATGGATTTCTTATGCTGGAAAAATGTTACTAATGCACAAGGTGAGGTGGAGGGGCTTTTTGGTAGGTGTTTTTCCTTTTCTTTTCTGTCTTTTCTTCAAAATGTGAATGCCTCCTGTGCGGGGACTGAATATTTTACCCTGGGATAGAAGAGATTTTAAAAGTGTCCATTGCTAATTCTCACTTCATACCATAAAGACTGAACAAGTCAAACAGTAGGATAAATGCAGCTTGCCAATTTTGCCTTTGTGTGATGTGAGTCCTAAAAGCTGGTTTTAACTTTCAATCTTGGAATTTTCTCTGCAGCCAAAGTGGGTTCATTGCAATCAGTCTTTTTGCTTTACAGGTTGATGATTTTTTGCAAGCGTTAATTAACTATGACAAAGAGCACATTCCAGAGAACTGTCTAAAAGTAGTAAAAGATCAGTATTTGAAAGACCCAGAGTTCAATCCAAGCCTGATTCGGACCAAATCCTTTGCAGCAGCTGGTCTGTGTGCCTGGGTCATCAACATCGTGAAATTCTATGAGGTATCAGTCTTACTCTGCTGGGCTACAGCTGTTACTTGCAAAGACCATCAGGATACTAATTTTTATAGTAGCAAAAAGAAAAAGGAAAATAGTGTGATATTTAATTACCTGACTAAGATGAAGTTCTGAGAATGAGGTCAAAAAGTGTCAGCCTAAACAAGAGTTCCACACAGGAGGATATTTGAAATGCTTGAAACTATCTATCTTTTAGGGTGGAGTGATCAGCTACTGTAGATCAAATAGCAGTTAATTTGATTCGGTTAGATAAAAACATGCTGGTAGATTAATTATATTTCTTAACATTAAAATATTAATTGTGCGGGGCACCTGGGTGGCTCAGTCAGTTAAGCATCTGCCTTCAGCTCAGGTCATGATCTCCGGGTCCTGGGATCGAACCCCACGTCAGGCTCTGTGCTCAGCGGAGAGTCTGTTTCTCCCTCTCACTCTCCCTCTGTGTGCTCTCTCACTCTGTTTCAAATAAATCTTTTTTAAAAATTAAAAAATAAAATAAATATTAATTTTGCATCGACTCGATGCAACTGCAGATCTCAATTCATACTTCAACTCAATCCCTGCTCTCAATGTAGAAATGGACACCATCTATTATAGACTTAATGAGATGAGGAAATAGTCTCCCCCCTTTTTTTTTGCTTTAGTATTCTAACGACAAATACACTTCTGATCATATTACAGTCTAATCCAAAAGTTTGTATTTTCAGGCAGCATAGAGAGAGATGATCATTTCAATTATCAGGTTCTTAGCACCTGCCACTTGTCTTGCCAGCACTTTGCAGAAGGCTGGATGTAAAAAGGGAACAGTGCATGGCCCTTGACTCAGAAGAACCATCTCTTTTTTTTTTTTTTTTTTCTTGGAAGGTTATATGTTATATTCAGAAATAGAATTCCTGAGGAAATACCAAGCATAATCACCGGCAGTCCCAAAATGATTTTCATTAAACCAGGTTATAGCCTTTATGTCGGGGACCCACGGGAAGGGGACCCACAGGGATAGGACCCTATTGATCTGCCTCTTCAGGGGAAGCCTCTCTCGAGCAAGCGTTTGGGCAGATGGTAGTTGACATATGGACTCTCTCCCTAAGAAAATGTCTGATCCCTGCACTCTCTTTGTGCCGTAGGTGGAAAAATGAGCATGGAGCTGGACTGTGACTGTGCTCTGTGTGGTTTTGCTCTAAAAGAGAAAATAAAATGTCACTTCCTTCCTCCCTTGCCAACAGGGAAGCAAGTGGGTGTCCCACATTCTCAAACCGCCTGTTGGAGTAACATACCCTGAAGTTGGCAGGACCTTGGAGAGTGGGAGCACGGCTAACACTGGGAGGCTATCTCCTATGGTCCTTTCTGGGTTCAGATACTTTCTCCACACTTGTTTTCTGCTTTAAGATCAAGACTTGGTCCCCCCTTGAGCTATAGTTCCTGCCCACTGCAATTTCTAATGATAGCAAGATTATCTCCAAGTTTTAGGACATACTTGCAGTAGCATCTGAATGTTATTTGTTGTCTATAGTATTTTAGGCAAGGATTTATAACTCTCATGTCTGGAATCAATGACTCAGTCGTGAACAACCAGACAGAACTTGGAAGGCTGTGTCACTTTTGGCTCTGCCATTGAGTAAGGCCGTGGCTAAGAATAAAACCCAAATTGCCGAGTGAAATAGGAGTTTTAATGACCAAGCTTCCCTCAGATGTAGGGTTGAATGATTATGTGTCCTCTCTGCCTCTCCTTACCCCATGAGTTAAACCCCATATGGATTTTCAGGTCTACTGTGACGTGGAGCCCAAACGGCAAGCGTTAGCCCAAGCCAACTTCGAATTGGCTGCAGCTACTGAAAAACTCGAGGCTATTAGGAAAAAGCTTGAGGTGAGTACCAAACACAACACTAAAGAAGTTTCCAAGAGATGGTACCTCCCCCCACCCTTAGACAGGGTCCCGTCTGAGTCCCAGCAAGCAGAAAGGAGCCTGAGCTTTCCTCCATATGCTCATTTACATACTTGTTCAGTAGATATTCCTTGTCTGCTACGTGCTAGACCCTGACCTGAAAAAGAAACGTGGATAGTTTCTGCCCTTAAAAATCTTTCCCGGCCTGTTGGCAGAAGGAGGAGTGTAGCACAGGGCGATTCAAGGCAAGGACTCTGGAGCCAGACTGCCTGGGTTGATATCCCGGCTGCAGTATGTCCGATTTCACCCTGTAGGAGTTAGTTCCCCTCTCCGAGCCTCTGTTGGCGCCTCTGTGTAATCGGCATTATAATGGCATGGCATGCACTTTGTAGGTAGGATTATAAGGATTAAATGAGAGCAGTTCGTATTCAGAATTTAGCGTGGAACTGGGCACATAGTAAGGGCTTAGAGAATATCGGCTACAAATACAGTCGTTGTTACTTTTTACAACTATGCACCCAGTCCTTCCAGCCCGGTGTTGTATGTACGTTTGTGACTGTGTGTATCTGTGAGGGGGCACCAGTAAAAGATTTTTTTCTTCCTGGAAAAATTAGAGAAAATTTCATAAGGAAGCTGTATTTGACATGGGCTTCAGAAGTTTCCTAAGAATCCCGGAAATAACTAGGTTGAGAAAGGCATTCCTAGGAAAAGTATAAAGAAAAAGAAGGAAATGGAGTTGGTGTAGTTGAGGAAACGCCACAGGCCAGAACCCGAAGGAAGACGAGCATTCGGGGGAAGGTTGGGAATAGCACGAAGTGACAAGGAATGAACTTGCACAGATGAGCAAAGGCCTTCTTAGACTTCTCTGCTATAGAATTCAAATTTTATCTGACGAGTGAAATTGGACATTTTGAAAGATTTTAATAGGCTGATGGTGTGATCAAACTACCTTTTAAAGAACTGAGTAGAGGCAGCAGGGAGGGAAGCATACAGATGCGGGAAGACAAGTCCGAGGCCCATGGTGGGTCCCCGTAGGGCCTCCGCTGAGGCAGGAGCAGCGGCGAGGGAGACAGCGAGGCGGATGCCCGGCCGGCTGATGGCAGGTGGAGAGGGGGCAGGGACCAGAAGAGGGCTACTGAGCCCACGGCGCCCTGCACAGAGATGATGAGACTGTCCAGCTCTGGCAACTTGGGGAACGCCCGGGAGCTTCAGTTCTGGGTCTGTGACATGGTGGTTGTAACAGCTGCCATTCAAGGTGGGCATTTGTGATCTGTGGCTACCTAGGGCCCAGTCTCCCTTCTGGGGGTGATAACAGCCTGATGTGTCCTGGGGAAATGATCCATCCTCCTTGGATACACCGGTGGGGCTTTTCCCAGAGGTGTCCTTCCCTTCTCCAGCTGAAGGCTGGATATGCGATCTGAGTTTTGCCACTTTTCGCCTCAGTCTTTAGAATTTGAACCATGAGCACAAGAATAGAGACGACTGACAGAGGTCATGCATTCTAGAGACAGGGTCCGGGGGAGACTTGGAAGGAGTTCCTGCTCCTAAGACACTCAGGAACTCCTGGGTGCCTATTATGTGGTTCTGTGCCTTTTTCCTCCCTGAGCCTCCTCAGTCTCCGTTTCCTTCCCGTAAATTCCCTGCAGCTTAAATTAGCTGGGGGTGGTTTCCGTTACCCACCGCCCCATCTGTGACTCGTGCTGCGCTGAGATGCCACTCGGCGTGCAGTCCACAGTCAGTGCTGCATAAATGTTAGTTTCTGCTCGTCCTGAGAAAACCCCTGTGTTAGGTGTTGAGCTGTCAGAGCTGCAGTTTAGAGGCAAGCCTGGCTCAGGGATGTAGATTTGAGAACCGTGGCTGGAAGGTCACAGATGTAGGGAGGTGGTGCGGCGGGAGGGTAAAGCATCAGGAACGGGAGCCGAGGGTAGGCCTCGGGGAGGATGTTCCTCTGGCAGAGTGGGTCCTGCCGTGGGTCCCTGAGCTGGTAAACTCATCAGCCGTGGTAGTCCGAGATCTGGGGCTCACAGTAGCCAGGCGGCTCGTGAGCCCAGCTTCTCACAGGATGAGGCCTGAATTAGACCTGCTTGTGTCCGAGGTCACGACTTGTTACTCTGGCAAAAAAAAAAAAAAAAAGTACAGCGTGTGGGGGTGCACTTGCTAATAGAGAGCGCCTCTCAGATATAAGGGCAGGTTGTCCAAAGACAGGGGAGATCATCTTTCCAGAGCAGAGCTGGAGGTATTGACTTTTTGAGTATATCAGGAAGGGATTAAATTGGGCCCTCAATTTTACTATTCAGTCATTAAAAGATGTCTTCTTTCTGGTCGCTATTTTGATAAGATGGCTAATGACCCCAAAAGCGTTCTTAAGGTATGGAACATTTCAGCTCCTCTCCCAGTACTTCACACCTCCTTCCCTGTCCAGAGTGCTTCCCCTCCCACACTTGCTCACCATCGCTCCCCCCCCCCTCCCGCTGCCCACATGACTTGCCTAGCCGCTCCTCTCTGTGCTGTCCACACACATTTCCTACTACGGCACCGTCCATGCTGTTCAAGAAATACCTGGTGACTACTGAAAGAAAAATGGGCAAACGGTTGATGTAGATAAACTTAGAAAAACCACCTTCATTGGTCAAAACTCTGTCAACTTGACCAAAGCCTTTAAAAAAAGTTACCGTCAACTGTGAATGGCTTCATGCTGATTGTAAGCAATGGAATGTTCGCAGGAAAAGGGCTGAGGGTGCCAGCCACATGTGATACTACCCATAAGACTTTCTCGGGTTGTAGAATTAGTGATCCTTGGGACACAGACGGCAACTAGCTGAGTAGAATTGTTCATGTTAATTGTTTTCAGAGACCCGAACACAAGCAGAGGTTCATGTATCCGCAAGCTTCAGAGCTCAGCTTGTGGATGCAGAGAAAAGAACACAGAGTAGTAATTGAAATGTCTTGATGGAGAATGGGTCCCGTCTGTCCCCCTACCACAAACGGATTTCCAAAGAGTAGTTACTAATGCCGTTCCCACCAAGGACAGAGTACCTCGGCTTGGTTGCTGTCGGCACAGGTTAGACGGATGCTGGAGCCCAAGTGAAGTTACAGTGTCTGCTAGCGTTGCCTTCGTTTCCTGCGGCCTCTGATTTTTGCCTCCCTCCTGGGCTCTCCTCCGGATTTGCCATCTCCTGTTGCTTTCCTGCCTCGCACAGGAGGGACGTGTCTGATACTAGCATCTGTGTGGTAGCTCATTCAAACCAGGGTCGGTCTGCATGTTTTTGTTCCTTTTACTCCGGTCTCTAGTTTAAGACTAAAAGGTGGCCTTTTAGTGAAGGTTGAGTGGAAAAGAGCTGGCTGAGTTGGAGTGGAAGAAAGGTTGCGTGTGTCTCAAACATCCAGGAGCTCAGGGGGGCCCTAAAGAACATCTGAGGTCATTCTCCTTGGGTCCCCGGTTCTCCAGGTGTGTTCCCTAGACCAGCAGCTGCAGCAGGGTCCCCTGTGAACTCGTTAGAAGGACGGGTTCTCAGACCCCGCCCCAGACCGACTGAATGAGACACTGCGGTGGGGACCCCTGGATCTGGGTTTATCAAGCCCTCCATGTGGTTCTGACACACTCAAGTGTGCCACGCCCTGGTTTAGGGTAGCTGATGGGCTGTGTCCCTTCCTTTCTCACTCCATTTACTTCTGGAACCTGAGAGGGCAGGGCCTGTCAAGAACTGTGAAGGAGCCGACATTTGACCCTACTTGCAAGGTAACAGGTTAGCGTGCCACAGTTTTATGGAGGCAGGCGGAAGACCTGACCCCTGGGGTGAAAGACCAGGGGTCCTGCGATGGACAGGGCAGCCAGCAGCATGGACGTCGTGCATCGGTTCTCTGGGCGACAGCCCCCGTGGGACTGATGCACCAGGGCGGAGCTGATGCTGTCCACCCCGTTAGTGTCGCAGCCGAGACATGCCAGGCCCAGGAGCCCCACCATAAAGAGCACAGCAACCAAGCTGGCCCAGCCTTTCCCCCACAAAGAAACCCATCATTCTTCCTGCGAGACAGTTCTGTCTTCCGCCCAGTGAGGAGCGCCGTCGCTGTCTCCCATGCCTATTCGCTACGCACGTGTCTTAGGAAAGAGTCCAGAACAAAAGCAGTCAGAGCTTATTCACAAGGGACCTAGAAACCAGTGTAAAAGACTGTGGTCTCCTGACATCCAGCTCCCCTTCCCAGCTTTATGCTGGGCATGGATATAAGCCATTTTATACCGTAGTTCTGTATATATTTAGGTCAGCCCTACGAACCAGGTAACATTATTTCCATTCTGCAGACGGCGAGACCGAGGCGCAGAGAGGTTGTGTAAGCAGTCCGCCTTGATGGCCCTTGGCTGGTAGCGAAGTCTCTGTAGGAGCATGGGAGTCGGATGCCACAGTTCCCTATGCGCCTGTATTTTATAAAACCACGAGTACTTTGAATAACCTAAAAGAGACACTTAAATATTATTTATTTTCATCTGACTTCTAACTGGTGATGTGTGATGGTCTTCGCCCATTCTCATATATCTGACCTTATTTTGCACCTTAATCTTAAGTCGGAACCGGACATCTTTGTCTTTTAGAGGGGCTGCTTTAACGATCTAAACTAAATACTGATATGATAATTGGACCATTGACCATATAAGCCATCTCTACATTATGAATTGTCTATGTTCCACAGATTTGCTTACTAAAGTCTCTTAGAACTTGGCACTCACTTACAAAAGCTGTGTTATAAATCTTATTTAGGATTGTTAGAACTTGGCAGATAGCAAGAGGCTGTAGTAAGGAGTCTCCCTAGGACTGTTATCTTAGTCAAGGGTTTTTTTTGTTTTGTTTTGTTTTTTGTTTGGCTATCAGTGACAAACCTACCTAGAAAACCTTAAGCCAAAAAGGAGCTGAGGCTGAGTCACAGAACTCTGAGGGAAAGAAGTGTGATTTGGTCTCGGGAGCAAAGAGATCCAGGAAACCGGAGGCTGCTGTGATTGTCTGTTAGTATCTCTCCAGAGCCTTGTGACTTCTCCTATTGCTGCCCTTTCTTTCTCTTTCTCCAGCGTGATTGTCCCCTGCTTTCCTGTGCCCCTGGTGGAACACAGTCCCTCTCCAAATGAAGCCCTCCAAAATGTACACCTCTTTCCCAGTCTTTGGATGCTAAAGGCAGTGACATACCTCTGAGTTTCAATGGCCCATTTCCAGAGGATACATTCTGACTGGCCCAGGCTGGGTCATGTTGCTGAGGTCTGGAGGGGCTCAGTCGTTAACACCCCTCCTCATTGCCTGAGTTATGGATCACTGAAAAATAAGAAAAGAGTCAGGAGGTAGAGAACCAAAAGATGACCATTATTATGAATAAAGGTGGTACTGGAGGAAGAGGCTTAGGTACAAGGGAGAGGAGACAGTGCACCCAGGGTGTGTGTGAGTCTGGAGGGCTCGTCCACCACCCACCACTCTCCCCAGTGGCTGTGTGCACTCTGCTTAGTGCAGAAGGCGGGTGAAATATGTATGCTTACAGGGGCAAAGGTCAAGGAGGCAGGGGGGTTGGTTTCATTGACCTGAAGGTAATAGATGCTTTACGGTGATTATACTATTTCCATTTTACCTAACAGTGGCTCACAAGCTAATTTTCACTCTTACCTAGGATTTGGATCGACATCTGAGCAGACTCACAGCTTCATTTGAAAAAGCAATCGCCAAGAAAGTCCAATGTCAAGAAGAGGTGAACCAAACCCACAAAACTATTGAACTAGCCAATAGGCTTGTGAAGGAACTTGAGGCAAGTTGACCTTTTCTTCCAAAATTCTAACTAAAATATTCAGATCACCTTTTTTTGGATTTTATCTTTACTTGCTGTCAATAATAACTAAATAGACATGGAATCAATAGGGAAAGGAAATAATCAGCCTTCATACTGTAGTTGCAACTGACTGAAAGGAAGAAGTGATGGGTTCTTTGCATTTTTTAGTAGAGAGCCAGGAACTCAGTGGTTTTCTAAGACATGTTAGAAACCAAGGACAGGTGTTGGATAGCTGTGGGATCGAAATGTCTGATCCTTTTAATAGACATTTGCAACCAAGTTGTATCATCAGAACATTTTTTAAAACTAAGCCTGCTTGGTTGGTTGGTTTGTTCTTCCTTGACATCTTTTGACAAGTGACTGACATATTAATGTTAATAGTTATTCTAGTAAATAAAGATTTTTTTCAGATTTTTATTTTTTTAGATAGAGGGTGCAGCAGGGAGGGGCAGAGGGAAGGAGAAAGACCAACAGGCTCTGCGCCCAGCATGGGCCCAACGTGGGGCTTGATCTCACAACCCTGAGATTGTTATCGGAGCCGAAATCAAGAGTCGGATGCTCAACGGAACCACCCAGGTGCCCCTATTAAGTAAAGATTTTTGAAACAATTCTTACTAAATATCTCCTGTTTAAACACAAGTGGTAGAAGAACATACAGACTTTGTCCTCAGGAAGCCACAAGTTGTATTGGTTCTCCAATTATAATATCTTCATACAACAGATTATTATTTGACCATAGAAAGGATTGAAGTCTTGGTACATATTATAACATACATGAATCTCGAAAATATAAAATAAATGGAAACAGGTGAAAGACACAGAATGCCACAGGTTGCATGATTTCATGTATAGGAAATGTCCAGAAGGGGCAAAGCTACTGAGACAGCAGGTTAACTGTTGCCAGGGGCTGGACAAGGGGGCAGAGTCTGGAGTAATTGCCAGTAGGTATAGAGTTCATCCATTGTGTAAGAGAAACATGCTCAAATTAGTGGGAGTGATCATACAAGTCTGTGAATATGCTAAAAACCACTCAGTGATGTGCTTTACAGGGTGAATATCACAATATGTGAATTAAGTCTCAGTAAAGCTCCTATTTTTATTTAAGTACTACCTAAAAGTATATAACTAAACTATTAGAAATGCATTTAACCAAAGGTGATAGAAAAGTTGATTTACAGTGGCTTGAACAAATGCGAATTTATTTTTCGCGTACTGCAAAAAAAAATTGCATGGGTAGACCGTTATCGTTGTTGATTCGGGGAACTGGTGGTCAGACACTGAATCTCTTTGTCCCCTTCTGCTTCTCCATGCTTAACACGTGGTCCTTCACCCTCTTGCATTCTGCAGCCTGGTCCCCGATGGCTGCTACACCTCCAGATTCAGGAGGGGAGAGAAAATAATCTGTAGCGGCTGATGTCTTCTCCTTTTATATGGAAAACTGAAGTTTTCCTGGAGACCTGTCTACAGCCAGCCATTTACACCTCTTTAGCCAGAACCGGATTGGCCACATCTAGCTTCAGAGAAGGCCGGGAAGATGGGAAATGGGGTTATCATCCTCGGCTTAGCCAGTCACAGCTCATCTCATGGGGCTGGACACATCACCACTCTTGAAAATCAGGTTTCTCTTAGCAGCAAAGGAAGGAGGATGTGTGTCAGGACAGGTTGGGTTGAGTGATAGCCTAACTTTTAAAGTCAACTTCAAAAAAAATCTGATTAAAATTTCCTACAAATTTGAACTGAACACCTCTCTGATCCTCGTGGTTCAGGGTCCGTCCTGCAAAATCTGCTCTTTTGCATTCCATCTCAGTAATTACAAGTCTGTTCTTCCAGTAGTTATAGCCCAAAGCTGTGGACTCACTCTTGAGTTTTTGTGCTCTTCCTCATGACCCACACCCTTGCCATCAGCATACTGTTTTGGCTCTACCTCCGAAGTCCATTCCACATCCCAGCCTTGTCCCCCACACTGGTCCAGGCCACCCACTCCTTAGCTCTGGGGTATTGCCCCCAAAGTCCACACCCCTTGTTGCAGCTGAGTAATTAAAAAAAATAAGTTCATTCATGTCTTCCTTCTCCCAGAAATCTCCAATAATTAATTGTCTAAATCAAGTTACAGTCCAGAGGCTTTCGCTGGTCTGCGTGATCCGGCTCCCAGATGCCTCTCTGTCCCTACATCTGTCATCTTCCGTCTGGCTCCACCTTCACTGGCCTCCTTGCTCGTCTTCGTACTGTTAGTCACTCCTATACCCGTGGCCTTTGCCTTTTGCCTTTACATGGCTTACACATTTCCAAATAATGACATCGATAGCTCCCTCAGTTCCTTCAGGTGGCTGCCAAAAGTTCTCCTTATCACATGGTTTCACTCTGCCTCTATACACACACACACACACACACACACACACACACACACACGCCATAGGTCTCTTTGTGTTTAGTCAGCTTTATTTTCTTCACAGCATCTCTCACCACATGACACACCTACAGATGTACGTATGTGAATGTGTATACTTGAGGGGGAGGTCTTTTCTCCCCTAACTAGAATATAAGCTCCTCAGGAACAGTAACTCCATCTGTTTTCTGCCCCGCTTGATCCCAGGTAGAGAGAATAATCCTTGGCACATCATAGGCACCCATAGATACTTGTTGGATGAGTGAGTGGTTGAGGCTGGGGAGCCTCCTGTGTTCAGAAACAAAAGAAGTCTGTAGCCCTCTGAAGACTTACTCTTCTTAGATCAGTTGAGAAATTCCACTGCTCCTAGTGGAGTTTACACCTGTTCCCGTTGAAAGTGACGTGATTTAAGTAGTTTGAAGTGTTTACCATTTGTGAGGTACCTAAGAAAATGAAAAAGTGCCATTTGATTAGACTCTCCGGTTGTGGTAGGTTTAGGATGTCCAAAACTTCTGCGAAGGAAAGAACGGTCTCTACCATGTGTCTCTGACACATGGCAGTGTCTTCCAAAGGCTTTGCTTACACATGGTGATTTAGATGAGGAGAGGAAAGAAAGTGAAATCATGTTACCTAGCCAAAAAAACAAATTACGTATATATTTGTATACACACACGCACCTTTTTTTAAGGATTAATTGAAGATGTCAGACCTTTTCCTTTGAGGATAAATTCTTTCTGACTAGAACAGGAGACAGTTAACTTCTGAAAAGCATCAAGACTGATGATTTTGTCTATATAGCATTGACCTGGAAGCTATAGTCTCAACCATTCAGACTAATAAATCAGGCAATTTATATTTAATCATTAACTAACTCCTGAGCTGAACAGCTGTTCAAAATTAGAAATGGGTCATCCCAGCCAGGATGACATTACAGGCAATCTATAATGCATTAGAATAAAATTATAGTGATTTTTAACTGTCTAGAAATTTATTACAGGACATGTTCCAACTCTTAAACCCTTGTTAGCCAATGTCAGTAATGATTTATGTTGTGTGGGTGGTATAGTGAAATTATTGACGATTTCAATAGCCAATAAGTCTGTGTTTAGTAAATCTTCAGATTTCAAAGCTGTTTTGGAGAATGAGGTGGGTGCACTTTATTGTTTATCATTTACTATCCAAAGACAACAAAGATGGAAGAAAGGCAAATGAGAGATTTCTCTTCAAAATTAATGGATATACAGTCAGTAGCTGAGGACGGAAAGTAATGAATTCTCTAAGAGGGCTAGAGAGTTGAAGTTCCTTAGTGTTTGTGTGGCTAACCTGGGGCGATCTTTATCAAGCAAAGCAAAGAGACAATCTTAAAATGGCTTTGATAAGCATTCTCACTTGCTAATTTGACAATCTCCATGTTGCAAGTATTATGGTGGCTTGAAGGAACTGACATTCCATTCTCTTCTGACATAGATCATTTTTGCTTTCTGTGCACTCTCTCTCCTCTTTCACAAGCAGAGCCAAATTCCACAGGGTTCTTCTTTGCTTGGACTATCAGATTGCTGATGTTTTCAATACCTATTAATTTGCGTGTTCTTAGAATGGATACTCATTTTAGCATGCGTTGAAATGGTGAGTTAGTGAGTACTCCTACAGTCAATCCATAGACATTTACTGCAGTTTTATTTAAATCCAATATTAAGGCCTCCACATGCTTAACCTGGAAATCCGATTTTAAATGACCATCCAACTAGATAGAAGGACTTCCACAGCATTCTTTGAGTGTATTGTCTTCAAGACTAATGAAACCCTCCTGATCTCTCTTTTTTTTTTTTTTAACATAGGATATAGGTTCTTCCACTGAGAGAGTTGATTATATTAAAGAAATAACCCGAGTTTAGTAACTACCAGCATTATTCTTTCATTAATAGCATCTAGGGTAGGTGGCTCTTAAAGCTTTGCATTTGAATTAATTAATGTGAGTGGTGTTGGTCATTTTTCCTTCGTCTCTATTCAGCTGGCAGCCAGTATGTTTCAAACGATGTTTGCCTAGGGCAGTGGAGTACCATTGCTGCAAAGCGGGAGGAAGGCAGAGCCGCCAAGTTGCCATTAGAAATCCTAATGTCACTCGGGATTGGCCGAAGCTCTTGGTCCTCCACGCTCGGAGGGACGGGAAAGTGACTATCAGCTTTTGAAGAAAGAGAGCCTCCAACAAGGAAATGGGAAAGATCTAATGCCATGTGGCAGGAAGCTGCACTGAAGGGAGCATGAGAGCCCCCTTCCTGACGATGGCTTTCAGACATAAGAAAGACGATGATCGTCATGAAATCCAGCTCTATTCCTTCTCGAGGCTTTGCAGGAGGACCTAGACTAAAACAGAACCGTGAGGTGGTCACGGTAAGCATTTGTTGAGTTGGTGTTCGCCCTGCAATTACATCTGAGTAATTTTACCTTTCAGTCAGAGAAGATTCGCTGGGGCCAGTCCGTGAAATCGTTTGAAGCTCAAGAGAAGACGCTCTGTGGAGATGTTCTCCTTGCGGCAGCCTTTGTGTCTTACGTCGGATCCTTTACAAAACTGTATCGCCAGGAACTCGTAGACTGCAAGTGGGTTCCCTTTCTCCAGCACCAGGTGAGCTCACTTCCTTACCTTGGCAGCAGCTGGAAACACCCTCTTGGCATTTCAGCAGAAACATCAGTATGCATACCAGGCCCTTTTGTACCTCCATTGTTCCCGTATGACAAAGACATTCCTCGTGTGTCGCAGTGTTTCTTGTTTAAATGATGGTTTCAACAGAGAGATGAGAAAGAATAAATTATTTTTTATACACTCTAGGGATACAGTTGCAAAACTGCTTTTAACAAAACATAACAAATCAAATTGGGGTTATTCTGATGGTATAACGTGAAGTTTTTCTTTTTTCTTCCTGACATGACGGGTTATTTGCTAAAGACTCTTTTTTCACACCTGTTTTCAGATAAAAAGTGAGCATTTTGTATGCAAGTATAAAAATAACTCCTCCTAAATCTAAAAATCCAAACACACGAGCAACGTGAAATCACAGATTTGGAAGAGGTGAAATCATCTAGTTCATGATCGTCCTTGTACAAAAGAGGAAACTGAGTCACAGAAGTATAAGTGACTAAGGTTGTGTAGAAGAGGAGGTCAGACCTCCTGACTTCCACACTCGTGTTTGCTTTGCAACACTGTCAGCTCAGTTGACAAAAGCCCCTGAGATATCCTTAAATCTCTCTGTATATTAACATTCTGCATTGGTAATGATAAGAATAATTCTGCCTCAATTTTCACAATAGTTTCCATGACGTAAAGACGTGTCAGTGGCGCTTGTGCAGATGATATGAAATGATGGCGGGAAAGTTCACTATTAAAAGCATTCCGTAATCGATAATTTTAGAGGAACAGTCCTTTTGTAATGATTTAATATACCTGTGGTATCAAACTGCTGTAATGTCGAAGATTTTTAGAAAGAGGTTGTCTCTACTACTCCTCAAAAGTGCAAGGCTTCTCTTTAAGTATTTCTGCCCTGATGTAGGCTTTTATGTAAGAAGATAGAGCATTCTGCTGATACCGTCCAACTCTGTGTCATGAGCTCCAGCTGCCTCTTCTCGTGCCTTTTTCTCGGTTTCACCTTCAGCAGACTCGGATCCTCTGTGTGGGTGTCTTTGCCTGCATCATCCCGTGACTAATTCAGATTGACAGTTGTCCTCTTGCATGGTCCTCTCTGCATTCTCCATCATCCACAAAGCTTTCTCATTATTTCCAAAATTGTAGGGAAATTGACCTTCTTCTTGAGCCATCCGAACTCTTGAATTTCACCTTGTCTTCTGATTGTCATAGTTCCTCTTCACTTTGGGTCATGTCATAGTCCTGGCAGTGGGAACTTAAGTTCCCAATCATTTTACAGTGTTTTAAGTTGGAAACGTGCCTTCTCAAGTTTAATTTTAAAATTGGTCTATATCACTGGTAGAGCATCATTTAGTGTGTATGCTTCTAGGAAGTTCTTTGTCAACCCACATGTATTTTCCCACTTAGTTAAAAGCCCAAATATTAAATAAAATCTTGTTTCGAAGAAGTCGTACAAGTAAAACAAGAGAATTGATTGACTTACCCAAAATGTCTCAACATGCTAAACCTAGCCCCAAAGCAAAACAGCAGTTTTCTGGGGGCGCCTGGGTGGCTCAGTGGGTTAAGCCTCTGCCTTCGGCTCAGGTCATGACCTCAGGGTCCTGGGATCGAACCCCACATCGGGCTCTCTGCTCAGCAGAGAGCCTGCTTCCCCCTCTCCCTCTCTCTGCCTGCCTCTCTGCCTACTTGTGATCTCTTTCTCTTTGTCAAGTAAATAAATAAAATCTTAAAAAAAAAAAAAAGTTTTCTGATGCTGTACACTGAACACATACTCATTTTAACTGTGAGCCTGTGAGACACCTCTGGCCCCACAAACCTCTGCAGGGAGCCTCACGCCTGTTTCCCATCCTACCTGTGCTCTCTCCTGCCTTCCTGAGCGCACAGGCACCGTGCAAACTGAGAATCGGGCCCTGAGACGGGACCAGCTCACGCGTGCACTTATCTCCGGGCACAGCTATGCTAAAGGAAGAAGATGGTTCCAAATTATATGAATGACGTTCCTTTGGAAGAGTCTTCCCTGTGTCTAAGACACCTGGCACAAAGTGCCCCATAAAACCTAACAAATGTCTGTCCTTACGGAAAGAGGGTTGCAGTTTCTGAGCTAGTTAACCCTGCCTACTTCTAGATCCAGTCACAGCAAAGTGGGAAGATGATCACATCTGTGCAAAACCTGTGCCAGGGGCCAAGAGGAGGTAAAATTGCTTAAGAATGTGAATTTTTAAATTTTCCTCCAAAAGTGTTTCTTCATCCTCTCCTCTCAAAAAGCAACTGTTGTTATTTCTTCTCATTACATTAGGGTGTTTTCTGGGGCTCCACTTGCCTATAGGTAGCTGTGCCCTAAGCGTCTCTGACTTGTCAGTTTGGCTCGGGTATCTGGGGATTCAGGGGGTTTGGAAGTTAACCCATCAGCAAGTGACTATGGTTGTGATTTTTAAAACCTGCAAACCAGGGATGTCATTTATTAATCATCTGTTGACATAGGTGAGGTGACCTTGGAAGGAACCCTTTTATAAAGTAAGTCAGCCATTAATACTTCCTAGAAATGAAGACTTCATGTTCCAAATAATCGATTTTCCCCAATTGCATAAATAAATTTAACTCAGTTCAAGTCAAAACTCCAGGGGGAAATTATATTTTTACTTGACCCAGTGATTCTGAAGTTTGTTGAAAGAATATGTTTTTGAGAACACTTAGGTAATTTTGGAATAGAACAGTAAGAAAGCACTTGTCCTTCAAGATAGTAAAATATGTTCTAAAACGACAATAATTACAACAAGGTGGTTCTGCAGGGGAAATAGAAAACCAGAATCGAGTTCAGAAGCAATCAAGGATGTCGAGAGATATTTGATCTATTTGATATGTAACAGTGTATAAACTCCCACAAACACGTGTCGCCTACAATATCTGTGCTCCTACCATGCCTCCGCTCCTGATGCTGTAGGAGGAACAGCTGACGCCTGTATCTAAGAGCAATCCTCTGGGTTTATACTAGTTGCCTTCTCCTTATAATGCCAGAGCAATTCTCCACTCTCATCCTTTCTTCCCTCCCTGCTAATTCATGACTAGATCATTGCCACCAGCATGCACATACATAGTTCTTTCTCCCATTAAACAAAAGACACCCAACAAATTTCTCTTGAACCCTCCCTGCCCTTCCAGCTACTCTTCCATTTCTCTGCTCTCATTTACAGCAATCACTTCAGAAGAGTCATCTGCAGTCACTGTCTCCAAATCCTCCATTTTCTGAGTCACTCTGGACAGGCTTTTGTCCCGACCACTCCACCAAGCCTCCTCTGGGGTGATTTTGCTTCCACGTTGCTAAGTCCAGTGGTTTGTTTTCCATTCTCATCATACTTGCCTCTTGGCTGTGTCTGATGCAGTCGATCACCCCGTCCTTCCACCAGTACCTTCTTTACTTGATTCTAAGACCTCTCCTTTCCCCATCTTCCTCCTACCTCACTGATCAATCCTTCTCAGACTTCGTTACATTTTTCCTCTTCTCCCCAACTTTAATGGTGAAATGCCCGGCCTTTACTCTTCGAGCTGCTTTTCACCAGGTTCCTGTGAATGTCTCGTGTACATCAGTAATTTGCAGAAGTGTGTCTGTGGCCCGGACCTGGCATCTTCACTCCTGTGTCTGAAAGATGTCTCACCTACAGCACATCCAAGCTGAAATCCTCACCTTCCCCCCACAGCCCCAACTTGCAGAACAGCAGCTTGATCCTTCTGTTGGGCCCAACACCTTGGAGTCGCCTTGATGTGACTCTTCCCTCTGGCACTCATATCCAGTCCATCTAGGAAATTCTGTAGGCTACACCTTCAGTTGCTGTTCAGAATCTGACCAGTTTTCACCACCTTCACTGCTCCCATCCTGGGCCAAGCTACCATCCCTCTCTTGAATAACCGCAAAAATCTCCTGAATGGTTCTCCTGTTGCTGCATTTGTCGCTTTGCTCCAAAATCTGATCTCAGTGTATCAGCCAGTGTGATCCTTTACAAGGGTGAGTCAGAGAAAGTGAATTTTCTTTGAAAATCCCTCTGATGACTCCCCACTACACTCCGAGCAAAAGCTAGAAATCCTAGAAAGTCTTATAAAACCCTCTCTGATTTTGCCCCTTCCTCTTGTTATCTCGCTTCCTATTATTCTTTTCCTCACTGCTCTGCTGCAATCACACGGGCCACCTTTCTTGAATATACCAGATATGTTCCGACAACTGCAGGCCCTTTGCCCTAGCTGTTATCTCTATCTTAAAGTCTTTTCTCAGGACGTACAAGTATCTCTTTCCCATCCATCAGGGCTTTGTTCAAATAACATCTTCAAATCCCTAGATAGGATTATAACCTCTATCCCTCAGCATGCCTCATCCCACTCCATTTTTTTCACCATAACATTTATCACTTTCTGGTATGTTGTTTCATTTACTCATTTGCTGTGGTTAATAGCTTTCGTCTCCCTCAACTACGGTGTAAGATCCACGGAAGCAAGGATTTTGTATGGGTTGTTAACTACCCTATCCTGAAATGGCACCCGGAACACCGTAGCTGCTCAGCGTATCTCTTCATTGAGATGTAAGCTACACAGCATACAGTTCACCCATTTAAAGTATACACTTCAGTAGTGTTTAGGGTATTCACAGAGAGGTACAACCATCATCACAGTCCATTCTAGAACACTTTCATCACCCCCAAAATAAGCCCCATATCCGTTAGCTCCGGTCACCCCATCCTCTCCAGGCTTAGACAGTCACCAGTCTAATTTTATGTCTCTATAGATTTGCCTGTTCTGAACACTTCCTATGGATGAACTCACACAACGTGTGGCAATTGTTGCCTGACTTCTTTTACTTCGCATGTTTTCCAGGTTCATCCATGATATGTAGCCTGTATCAGGGTTTCATTGCTTGTTAAGCCTGAATTATATTCTATTATATGAATGTACCACATTTTACTTACACATTCATCAGTTAGTGGGCATTTGGGTTGCTTCTATTTTTTAATTATTATGAAAAAGTACTATCCTAGCCATTGGTTCACTGCAGGGAACATTAGGATTATTTGTGTAGAGATTTTTTGCATAGACATGTTTGATTTCTCTTTGGTACATATGCAGGAGTGAGGTTTTTTTTTTAGGCTGCATGGTAACTCTTTGTTTAATCCTTTGAGGAACTACCAGACTATCAATACGTATTTTTAAAATAAAGGAATATATACTTACATGTACATTGCGTATCAGTGGGGGAAGTAATGCATTTTTCTTTTTTTTTTTTTTAAAGATTTTATTTATTTATTTGTCAGAGAGAGAGAGAGAGAGAGAGAGATGACAAGTAGGCAGAGAGGCAGGCAGAGAGAGAGGAGGATGCAGGCTCCCCACAGAGCAAGGAGCCCGATGTGGGACTCGATCCCAGGACCCTGGGATCACGACCCGAGCCGAAGGCAGCCGCTCAACCAACTGAGCCACCCAGGCGTCCCAGTAATGCATTTTTCAATGAATGGTGATTAAACAACTGACCAACCTTTTGGGCAAAATGACAGTTAGCACTTTCCTTCACAGCTTCAAGGCAAACAAAAAGAGTTCCAAGTGATTTAAGTATTAGAATGTTAAGTAAGCTTTAAATAATGTAAATACGCTGGTGTATCATTAAAGACGGGAAAATACAGATGAACATGACAAATTAGTAAGGAGCCATATTATAACCCCCATGTTATGAACGAAGAAACAGAGTTTGAATTTTATCATAAGCATCGGGAGTCATTGAAGGATTTTAAGTAGGTCTTTGGTTAGAATTACACATTTGAAAGCTGACACTCGGCACAGAAGGAACAGTGACTTGAAAGGGGAAGAGACCATTGTTGCTGAGGCCATATGTTACGATAGCAATCCAGAAGACGGTGAGCTGAACAAAGTGCTGACAGCGGACATGGCCAGCCCGGGGGTGATGCCAGAGGAGACAAGGAGGAAGCGCTAGTAAAACAAAGCATTGGATTGCAGATGGGAGTGATGGGGAGATAGGAAGTAGGTGCAGGTGCCATTTCCAGAGATTAAAATTTGTTTGGGAGAAAAGATGAAGGTACTAGGAAGATGACTGCACGTTGTCTCTGAAGCATTCCCATGTCAATGACCAGTAGGGAGCTGGATAAGAGCATTATTGGGTGGAGAGTCAGATCTGGGAGTCATCGATGTGTAGGGAGTTGTTAGAACTGCACTTGGGCGAGATCCCGTCAGAGGAGCTTTAGAGTAAAGGGAACTGCCTCAGCACTGAGAAGTAGAGAAAGATGAAGAAGGAGCGAAAATTGGAGAATACCTCTGGCCAACGTGGTGCCATGGGAGGCAAGAGTATAACCATGGGAATGGTCAGTAATGCCGGAGCCACAGAGACACGTGGGAGAAGAGCTAAGAACTGAAAGTGTCCTCACAGACGGAAATGTGAAGGTCTTCTGTGACCGGAAAGGCCTGACAAGCCAGAAGCCAGATTGCACTGAGTTACACAGTAAGTGGGAGGTGAGGGAGTAGAAGGAAAAGACAGATCATTCTTGGAGGAATTTGCCTGTAATGGGAAGGAGGTAAGCAGAGAGCCTAGTTAGATACATGGAGCTACGTGCAGGGCTGGCTTTTCAGCGTGAATGAGACGGGAGCATGTTGTCTTGCTTCAGGCGAAGAAAGGGAGAAGGAATTGTGGAGGATAAAAGGGTGAAGAGGGATGAGCCCCCAGAAGTGGGTAGGGGACGGGCTCCAGAATAGAGGGAGTAGAATGACCATCAGATAGGAGAAGCAAGACTCTTGAACTCAGGTGGGAGGGAAGCAGACAAAGGTGGTCAGAGGTAGAGATCCAGAGAGAAAGTTGACACAGCCACACATGCTGGTCTCTCTCCTCTCAGATAGCTGGGAAAATGCAGCATCACCTGACCAAAGATGTGCAAACCAGCACCAGGAGGACATGTGTGAGGGAAGTGAAAACATCAAAAATGCCCGTTGAGGGCAACGGGAGAGTAGTTAATTGTTGCCAAGCAGCTTTAAGAAACCAAAGATGAATTTGGAAAAGATAAATGTGTAGTCACAGTAATAAAGCTTTCGTCAGAGTGTAAGAGCAAAAAGAGAGGACACAGAAAATGTTGACTCCAGCCAGGGCAGATAAGCCAGAAGGAAGCAAAGGCAGAGAAGGTCATGCGGCAGGCAGAGGAACAGTTAAGGAATGGTAGGTGCTAATTAGGCTAGGAGGAGATGCAAGGGTAGCCAGAAATGTGTGGTTGAAAATATGGTAGAGTTTTTAAAAAAATTAAATACAGAATTACCGTATGATTCAGCAATTCTGCTTATGGGTATATACTCCAAAGAAGTAAAAGCAGGGACTCACATACTTGTGTATTTGTTCATAGTAGTGTGATTCACAGTAGGCAAAAGGTAGAAGAAGCAATCCAGGTAATCCAGCAATTCAGTAGATGAATGGGTAAACAAAAGATGGCGTATACAGACAATGGATTGCTATTCAGTATGAGGAAGGAACTTCTGTCACATGCCATGACATGGATGAACCTTGTAGACACTATGCTAAGTGAAATAAGCCGATCATGAAAGGACAAGGATTGTGTGATTCTTCTTACATGAAGTATCTAAAGTAGTAGTCAGATTCATAGAAACAGGACCATCGTAGTCGCCAGGAGCCGTGGGAAGAGCGACTTGGGGAGTTACTGGTTAATGGGTATGGAGTTTCAGTTTGGGAAGATGAAAGACTTGTGGAGATGGATGGTTGGGATGGTTGCACGACAGTGTGAATGTACTTATTGCCACTGAACCGGACACAGAAAAATGGTTATAATGGCAAATTTTGTGTTATAAATATTTTACCGTGATAAAAAAAAAATATATGGTAGGTAAGAGACTAAGTATCTTAGTACTGTTGGTTAAACTATTACATTTAAAGGTAAGAGGTATTGACAGTCATGTTTAATTAAGTGGGGATTAGATATTTAGATTTCAGTGAAATGATTTCAGAGTATTACAAGATCTGGGACAGCGGTTGTCATCAAAGGAAGGAGATAGTGTAACACCTGCTCAGAAACATGTCACGCTCATTGGGGTTGGGGGCGTGTAGGGGAATCCAGGGATGGGGATATTGTGTCGTCTTCCTCGGCGGTCCTGTTACTTTCCTCTCCCTCCGCCTTTTCACCCAGAGTGCTGGAGGGAAAGACAGTGCAGAGTTTCCGCATGAAGGATGTCAAGGCCGGAGATTAGATTCATCATCTGGATGGGCATTGAGGTTGTCACAGGTTGATAGCAAAGCTTAGAAAGATGAGAAGGACCAGTAGCTACATCCTTAATAATTAATACGAGGAGACACGTAGAGGATTGTGTAACTGGACTCCATGAGCCCAAGAGATGACATTTTTTTTTTAATAAAGAATGGAAGGGCAGTGGTCTTGGAATGACCTGTAGGGAAGTAAGAAGAATGACCACTGTTTGCCACACATGTTTTGAGTCTTGAGAGTATTAAGACAACAGTCTACTCGAGAAAGCCCTCAAGTGAAGTGAGACCTAAGGGAAGTCATTCTTGCCCCCCAGCCTCATGTTGAGATTACGTGGGTGTGAACTTTTAAAATAGAGTGGTGTCGGTTAAAGTTGAGTCGTTAGTGGTGGGAGGCTACACACTGGCAATGTTTGAAAGCTCTGGCACATTCTAAAATGCAGCGTGGGGTTGAGAACCACTGCCTTAGGTGAGAGCTGGTGTTTTGGTGAAGATGAGCAGGTAGTGGGAGCAAGGTAATTTGGTCCAAATGAGACCAGGCTACCAAAGGGCCTGTGGGAAGGGTTGTCAGAATGTGCAGCATCGGGGGCATGAGTCTGGAGGATGGATGCGGAAGAAACAGAGCAGCATGGCGGGGACTGAAAGGACAGGGACAGCGGGCATTCGTGGCCTGGAGGGTCCAAGTCAAACTGTTACTCAAAATTGTTTTCATTCAGAGAGTGGTGACCCAACAAGACAGGGTAGTGGGCATACGCAGCCTATGGGTCTAAGAAAAATGCTACCCAGAATTGTTTCCATCCAGAGGGGTTGTCCTCTGGGCACATGGACGGAGACGCGGACGCGTTCGTGGAGGTGTTTACACTCTGCTCGTCAGTCTGACCTAGCAATTTCCAGACAGAACAAAACACGGAGTCGTCAGTGCCCTGAGCCTCCCCCACGCCTCAGTGTCCTGAGTGAAAACAGACAACCAGAGATAGCTACTTTGCAGAGCTCCTCTAAGTTAAACGAGACATTGAAACGAGTGAATGTATGTGGATAACTTTTGTAAACACTTAAAGCCTTATAAATATTAGTAGTTTTGTTACCGTCCTATTAGGAGAAATGTGTTTTGTTTCGTTGTTTTAATTCAGCAACCTCACGTTTGTTTTACTCTAATTCCGGAATAATTGGAGTACGGTGTATATTAGTCTCCGGTGCGCAGGGTAGTGATTCAGCGGTTCTATGCATTACTCAGTGCTCATCATCATGCGTGTGCTCTTTAATCCCCATCATGTATTTCACCCATCGCCCCCCATCTCCCCTCGGGTAACCATCAGTTGGTTCTCTGTATTGAAGAGTTTCTTTTTTTGGTTTGCCTTTTTTTCTTTTATTTCTTTTTTTTTTTTTTAATTTTATTTATTATTTATTTGACAGAGAGAGAGAGATCACAAGTAGGCAGAGAGGCAGGCAGAGAGAGAGGGGGAAGCAGGCTCCTGGCTGAGCAGAGAGCCCGATGCGGGGCTCGATCCCAGGACCCTGAGATCATGACCTGAGCCGAAGGCAGAGGCTTTAACCCACTGAGCCACCCAGGCGCCCCTTTTTCTTTTATTTCTTAAATTCCACATAGGAATGAAATCATATGGTATTTGTCTTTCTCTGCCTGACTTCTTTCGCTCGGCAATATACTAACTCCATGTTGTTGTAAAGAGCAAGATTTCATTCTTTTTTAGGGCCGAATGATATTCTATTGTGTATATACGACATCTTTATCCACTCATCTATCGATGGACTCTCAGGCTGCCTCCATAATTTGGCTGTTAAACCCAGGGGTGCTTATGTCCTTTTGGATTAGTGTTTTCTTATTCTTGGGGCAAACACTCAGTGGCGCAAGTATTGGACTATAGGGTAGTTCTATTTTTAATTGTTTAGGCCATCCATACTGTTTTCCACAGCGGCTGCACCAGTCTGCGTTCCCACCAACAGTGCACTAGGGTTCCTTTGAGAAATGCAAGTGTAACCTTATCAGGAAGTTTCCTTTTTTCCTTTGGAATATACCACTGGGTCGGTTTCCAGAGGATTCTGAGATACGTTTGGTGTTAGGATTAGTTTGGGTTGGCTCATGGCATGTGTTTGCAGACTTCTCTTTCTCTCTAGTGGAAACTTCTCTTCTGTAGAGGGAAGCCTCCCCCGCCCCCACCCCCGCCAGCTCACCTCCTAGTAGCTTCCTGGCGGACACTGAGGTTGATGCTACTTAATGGGACAACTAGATGGAGCCTCATGGACGTGCAAAGCTGACTCGAGACCTGAAGTGCTCCCTTTTTGCCCTTGGTTTCCAGACTCATTTTCCTTTCTGCAGAGTCCTTCGAGGAATTCTGAAGAGAAGAGTGAATTAAAAAGAAGATACATATGAATTGAGGTTTATTTTCCCCTGCCTAAACCTAGGTTAAAGTTGATTGTGAAAATTATTACTGTGATGTAAATATCTAAAAATTCCAGTGAAAAAAATTTCTTGGTGTACTCATGCAACTACCTATTTGAACACAGTGCTATTAAGAAAATATCCTAAAATTTGTTTCTAAAAACTTCAAAGTATTGTGCAGCAGTCAGGGTCCTCTTCAGTATGAGCTACCTGCTCTATTTCCCCTAGTAGATTAAAATGACTATTTAATGGGGGGGCGGAGAGAGTTACCTTTGATCCCCTGCACTCAACTGTGTGCCCAGTAGGTGCTCAGGCAATTCAAACTGTCGAATTCAGACACAAGATCTGCATGTCTACTGTCTCTTATTCCTTGTAGCATCAGAAATTCAAGTCACTTAAAGCCTCCAGTTGTTACAAGTTGTTTGCCTTAAGTTGAAGTTAAGAAGTTAAAGCTGCAGACCCCTTGCTAATAGGAGGATGCTTATTCTAAAAGATAGCGATTTTCTCGTGTCTTCAAGAAAACTGTGTGTCAGTCCCAAGGCTAGTTGCTCATATTGGTAGGAGGTGGAGTTTATTTCTAAGATAACATTGTGGTCAGAGACAGTAGCACTATTATGCTACCTTCTCTAGATGTAGTGACATGAATTGCATTGCAGCTCTGCTGTAAGAATTCTGCCAGCATTTTCTTTGCTGCAGATCCCTGGCCAACCAGTAAGTCTTAACTCCAGCTGCTGCTACACCCCAGCCCCCCAGCCCCCTGGCCCACTCTAAGTAGGGCTCTTACTGCCCTCTCTTATGGAGGCATGTTTCCATGTTAGCCCCCCACCCAGCCGCCAGATGGGGTTTATTACGTAGGAGGCGCTCCATAAATATCTGGTGGTGGATGACCGAATGAAGAAATTCTTTAATAAATTCCTTTCTATAATCGTGTGTATTTTTTGCAAAGTCCACTTTTGTGAAGAATGATCCTTACTCTTAAAAACAGGTGTTGGAGGCACCTGGGTGGCTCAGTCAGTGCTGAGCATCTGACGTGATTTCAGCTCAGCTCACGATCTCAGGGTCGTGAGATCACCTCCCCCCCACCCCCACCCCAGGGCTCTGCACTCAGCAGGGAGTTTGCTTCTCTCTCTCTGCCCTCAGCCCCTTCCTCTCCACCCCCAACTCCTGCTCATGCTCGGGCACGTGAGGCTGCCATCTCAGTCCCTGGGCAGAGAATACATTCCGTCAACCTACCCACAGAAGGGAAGTCATCTCTTGGTAGTGTCGGCCTGTGCTACAGGATGAATTGCCTGAGCAAGATACTGCGTTTGAGCCTTGCTGGGGCAATGACCCCCTTTAGCAAGTACATTTCTGTTGTCCTGCAGTCCTTCCTGGTGTGTAAGCCCCCCTCCCCTGGGGGAGCAGCCGTCGATGTCTGCCTAGGGCCACGTCTCTTTTGCTTGAAATCAGGTGCAATAATAAACCAGACGTTGAATACTGCATTTGACAGATTTCGGAGCGGTCAATACCGTGCTTATAGGGTCAAACTGTATTTCACAATGACAGTTGCATTTGGCTTCTGAGAACCCAGAGAGAATTGGCAGGTGTTGTCTTGGCTTTGGCCTCTCGTTTTCTTGTCTGTCGTACGGAGCCTTTGCTCTCCCACCGTGGCAGTTGACTGAATTCAACTCTGATTCTCAAGGTTTCCATCCCCATAACCGAAGGCCTGGACTTGGTGTCCATGTTGACGGATGACGCTACCATTGCCTCCTGGAATAACGAGGGGCTGCCCAGTGACAGAATGTCGACCGAAAACGCCACTATCCTGACACACTGTGAGCGCTGGCCCCTGATGATCGATCCCCAGCAGCAGGGAATTAAGTGGATCAAGAATAAGTACGGAGCGGACCTGAAGGTCACACATTTGGGCCAGAAAGGGTACGTGAAATCGGAAGGATTGGCTTTCTGCTGAGCGGCTGTGAAATGGGTCTGATTTTTGCCGAGTCCCGGTGTTCGCCTGCCCTCTCTGCTACCGTGAAATGGGACAGTATGGCGCTACTTGTTTATCTGCTGGCTCCCGTTTCGCATAAAGTATCTTTGTTGAAAAGGCCTTTCTGTCAGGTGGCATCCACCTACCTGAAGACGAAATTAGGTTCAAGGTGAGAACAAACCTTGTATCCGAGTGGAAAAATAGGTGGGTTTCCTAAGGCCAAGACTGGAACAGGGTGGACTGTCTTCCCTGAGGACATTTGGCATACGGCAACAGAGTTGTCAGTGGGTGAGAGATCTGTTCCCGAACATATACCTGGCCTGTTGTAGGATTTTAGCATGCCTGCAACCCCAACCCTGAATGCCCGAAGAGAATTTCTTAGTCAAGTTTTCTATATCAAGCTTTGGAGAACTGAATCTAGTCTGAGGCTTTCTATCATTGGGGCCTCATGACAATACCATCTGATAAAGTTGTCTTGGACGTAGTTGGTCTTCAGTTAATATTGAATAATTTTAGACTTGTATTTGATTTGACCCTTTCATCATCTTTTCACATAGAAAACGAAATAAGGAATTTCTGCCGTTGTGCAGATAAATGTACTCCTTGGTTATCTGAAAACTTGAAGAAAATTATTTTTAAGGGAGAGAGCCTATGTTTGGAGAGGGAGAATGAAATACAGTGATAATTTGCCATGTGTCATGATGAAACTTAAAGGTTTAAAAAAAAAAATCAATGCTTGACTAAACCACAGGCATTTAATATATTTAAGGTTTTTTTATCCAAAAAAGGACCTGTTAAATGACTTTAAATTTATGGTGTTTGGGTAAGTTACATTTGTCTCAACCATGGTTATTGTCAAAAGAACTAATTTACACATGGACCTATTCATACTGTTGAATTTCACTTGGAAAATATCACTGTGTAATTCATCTCAAAATCTAATCATGAATTCCATGTAATCTAGTTGAATACTTTATGAAATAGTTTTCTCAAAGTTAGTCTGTCTCCTTAAAAAAATCTACATTAAATCAAATATAATTTAAATAATTTTGAACATTTTTCTGTGCTTATTTACATGTTATTATCTCAATTCTGATTGAATTTTCAGGTTTTTGAATGCCATTGAAACTGCTTTGGCCTTTGGAGATGTCATCCTAGTTGAAAATCTGGAGGAAACACTAGATCCAGTCCTTGATCCCCTGCTTGGCAGAAACACAATTAAAAGAGGAAAGTAAGTATTCTTGAATTTTTCACCTATAATTTTGTGCTACATATGAATGTGCTCAGCAGCTTCTGTGAGCCACAGAATCGGCATAGTCTATTGGAATCTTGGATGTTTCTGAGTTTCCGTTCAATGGCACCTCCACTCTAAGAACCAACCTCAACACGATCCAGACTTTTAGGCCATTTCTTTGGTAGATTTAGACTCAAGTTATCCAGCCCCTGATTTATAAACGAAAAAATGCATTGTCACAAATCTGTGAGTACTTGCTCCTCTATCAGTTCATACCAAAGAAGCTTAAGACTTTGCAAAACACCTTTAGCGTGTTTACCTAAACTGCCTATCTGTTGTATCCTTATTTACTTAATATTTTTCTTTAGAACACCTCTAAGTCCACTCACTGTTTTTGGTTTAACTCAGCTTCATCCAGAGTAATGGCATCCACAAAATGAGGGGTTTACTGTGCTAGTTCTCTTTTTTCTAATACGCTCACAATATGTGGATAATATATATTTTTAAAAAATTCATTAGTGGACCCCTAAAATCATTCCCATACCAGCAGCGGTGCCACCAACTAAGAACACGCCCCAGGAGCTCTGTGTGACGTTCCGGATAGCTGCCATTCCCCTGGACACCTGACTGTCCAGGACATTGTCCCAGAGGTAGGGAAGCCAGCTGCAAGGAGTAATCATAGCACGGTCTATAAATGTGTGGAAGGTCACATGCAGCAAGCACGTCTCTGACCGAGCCTTCGTGGGCTCATGGGAGTTGTGGCATTCCATATGCTCTCTGCCTCTTCACGCAGGAAACTGACTCCCGCTAGACTTAATTCAGTGGGTTTCCTTCTCTTCTTATGGGTTTTTTTTTTTTCCTTCAAAGAGCTATGATTTCAGAATTTCTCCAGCACCCTTCTTTGACACCCAGTCTCTGCCTCAAAGTTAACGGTCTCCTTTCTCATCAGTTTATTCCTGTCAATTTTAAGTGGAAATAGGTCTACTTAAGGATAACTACCTTCTGTTTTTTAAATGGTCCCTAACAGATTACTATAGTATTTATTATACAAGTAAATCCATTTACAGTGACTGACAACTTATAATTGTTTAATAAGCCAAAATCTACCCAGCCGTGCATTTAGAAAAATTTAATAAGCTACTTGACAACCTGCAACTCTGACATAAATATAATTGTAGCTGCGTCTGATGTGTTAAAAATATAGTGTAAAATCTTGAATGTCACTGAAGTGAAATCTTTGTTATTAAGGTTTTGACTCTATTAGTAAAGACCTAAAATTTTTTGTCTGCGAAATACACATTCTCTAGCTTTAACTTGGACCTTTAATA
>CM052887.1:46085048-46160863 GCA_028534135.1 Potos flavus
TAAATTATATATTATATATTGTATATATATATATATACACATACGTATATACACATATATATGTATACACATTTAAAATTTCCAGGGACTAATAAATTTGAGTCACAATTTTTCTTCAGGATGGTTATAGTTACATAGTATTGTGAATCCTAGAAGTCTTATATTTCAGAAACAAATTATTTTATGTAGAGCATCAAGACTTTATCACAAACAGTCTAGAACACCTTATTCCAAATTATGTTATTTCCTGACTATATTCTCTCTATTAGGTTTTATGGAACTGATCTTATCATTCCAGCATTTTTTTTAAAGACCAAGAGAATTTAAAATGATGCCTAAGACTATAACAAATGGTGCTTACCACATACAGTTACTACATTGACAATCCTAGTTCCTAAACTCTCACATGTGGGGACGATGACTTACGTGAGTGTAAATTCATATCTGTATCTCCAGTTTTCCCCACTTCCCTCTCTCCTTGCAGATATTTTTAGTCTCTTTTTACAGAGAATCTGCGTGCTGGTGGGCTCCTTACATACTGTATCAGTCACTAATGAAACTTCTCTGAGCACTGTTGACCAGGCGCTGTACTGGGGACTGCAGATCCAGAGTATGATAGGAGAGAGAGCCTGCCTTTAAGGAAGCTCCATTTCCTTAGGGGAAAGGCAGACCTGTAAACAGAAGAAATACCGTGCCATTGGTATGACGCTAGAAGTACTCATGGCAGGGGTTCATCATTGCCAGAGTGGAGACTTGGAAAGATTTTGTGGAAAAAATGACATGTGATTACATTGACATTTAATATGAGTCTGGAAAGGTGAGTGGGCATTTGTCAGACAAGTGAGAGAGGAGAATTTTGGAATGAGAGAACTGAAACCAAACAGCAGAACACAAAACAGCCCAACAGCTTCGGGCCGGACTGCAAATGGGATCCGTGTCAGTGGAAAGTCTTGGGTCGGAAAGAATAAAGGACAGCAAGGCCTGGGTGAGGTGAGACCTGAGAGATGGGCAGGACCTCCAGAGTGTGGAGGTCCTGGGTACCCACAGATGACTTCTAAGTTGCCCTTTTCCTATAGGTTGATAATTTTTTTCTTTTCCCCAGACACACTAAAGGGGCCCATTCCTCTCAGTAACATTAGTTGACAACAGCAGTGGTTCTTATCCAAAGGACTTTGTCGTCTTGGGATAACAAATTTGGAGTCTCCATATTTTCACTTGAGAATCATGAGCAGGTCAGTGGGGAAGCTAGTGAAGAGTCTTAAGCATGCTAGGAGTAATATAATCAGATTTGTTTCTGAAAGGACATGCTATTGGCATTGTATTTTTTTAAAAAGATTTTATTTATTTATTTATTTGACAGCAAGAGAGGGATCACAAGCAGAGGGAGTGAGAGAGGGACAAGCAGGCTTCCCGCAGAGCAGGGAGCCCGATGCGGAGCTCAATCCCAGGACCCTGGGATCATGACCTGAGCCGAAGGCAGGCGCTTAACCAGCTGAGCCACCCAGGAGCTCCTGTAGATGTGATTTATTTAAGCACATGTTCTATAATCAGAAGATCAGAGGTCACACTCACTTCACAGATAAGAAAAACTAAGTGTCCTCTTGAATGCCCTATGACCATATGAAGTTTAATATGTAGGTGGAAATGTAGTTTCTTAACAAGTTTTTCCAAATAAATAGCCACTACCTTCTTTCAGTAGAATTTTCCTTCAGTAGAATTCCTATGAGTGCCACTTGGCCATCGTAACTCTTCCTACTCTTTTTTCCCCTAAACCTTGCTTATTTTCTCAGCAGTGTTTTGGAATCCGTGTTTCTTTTTTTTTTTTAATCTACATCTTACAGTATAGTTCAGTCATTTCATTTCTTTATGCTGGATGAAGTCTTTACATTCTCACTCTGCTCACTCCTCTTCAACCCAGAGAGTGGTTAAAACAATCTTTCCCTAATATTGCTTCTATTGCTGGCCTGTTGAAGAAGCCATTAAGAATTCTCTGTTGCCAAAAAACAAAAACAAAAAAACAAAAAACACACACAAAAAAGAATTCTCTGTTGCCTATTACGTTAAATTGAAATGAAGCTCTTCTCTGAGGCCTATGAAATGCTTTACCTGTTTGATACTTCTTACTCCCTTCATTCGCACAAATTAATTGGCCGCTCCTATGATATGCTATTTTACTTCCCTTGTCTCTCTATAAATCCCAAATTCACTTAATTCAGAGTTCAACTGCTATTTAATTAATTAAATGAGAATTTAAGTTTCCACTTGCATTGCCTCCCACTGACAGTCCATTCTGTACTGGCCCACTGTCCCTTTATCTGTCCCTCTTAGGGTAGGGTTATTTTTTTTCAGTCCTATATCTGTATTAGATTGTAAGTTCTCTATGGATAAGAAACATCTATGTCTTTAAAAAGATGGTTAACCAAAGTAAAAATAATCAAAACATAGACTTTTATTTCGGGCATTATGGCAGATTAGATGTGTGAATGCTGAAAAACAACAAATTATGTTAAAATAGTCACACCTTCTGGCACTCGGTTGACAAAGTGCAACCAACAAGTGGGAATTGAATAGACAGGAACACCAAAGCTGGTTTCCTTCTTGAGGGGACCTGATAAAACCTGATGACCGTGGGGTTCTGTTGTGGTGGGCGCCTAGAGCCTGGACCAAGTCACCTGAGGGTGTGAAGTCTGCCTAGAGATCACTGTGCCTCAAGGGGCCATACCTTCAATTTAAGGGTAAGTTTGTCAAAAATTAAACAAAACCCAGCCCTGCAGAAAGGAGTGCTTTCCTTTCTGTACCTTGGCACTGAGAAGAAGTGGGAAAATGTCCCCTGAGAGTTCCTAATCAGAAACTGTCTCTCTCATAAATGTTTAAGACAGATTTTTACTTAGATGACCTACAAACCTCAAACCAATAACTTACTTCTAAGCAGGACTGGATTGGTCACGCCCCAATGTACTTGGCAGACACAAACAAAAATCCTGTCTGTAATTATGTACATAAACCTGGACTTCAAAGGATTGTACAAGATATAATTCCAAGGTATATGAGTTCATGGGGAAAAAATCACAGAGCATAGGAAATAAGGCATCATGAGCGAGAGCCAATAGGAACATCAGAAAACAGAATCCTTACCTCATTGCTGCTTTGTATATTTCTTTGATTGTTAATAAGGATATGTTTATTAGCCTTCCAAGGATTGTTTGTTGTTAACTTTTACTAATGTTTTCCATGAGATTTTTCATTAATTTCTTTCATTCATTTTTTTTTTTTTGCTTCCACTCATTGTTCTCTTTCCAACATGATGTTGAATTTATTCTTTCTTTCAACATGTATTTTTCCATCTTTTCCATAGGACTTGGCCTGGGAGGGAAAGTAAATACCGTGATCAATTCATGGTCTTGAACTAGCTGCGGGAGCATTTTCAAGAGAGACTTCAAGGGTCTGGGTTGGGGCTTATGCGCTAGCATGTGGTTGTTAGAAATTAGCACTGGGGTAGAAGAAGGAAGATGAAATTTGGTTCAAATCTTGGCTCACTGCCCTCGAGTTTGGTGATTTGGGGTAAGTCGTTCAGGCCATTTTTCTGTGTTTACATTTTCTTACCTGGTGATGAAAAAAAACAATACAACATAGCACAAATAGGTAGTCAGAGTATATTATTTACTTTGACTCTTGAATCAGTGAGAAGTACAGTATGTGCGTAATTGGGAGCTTGAATAAGATGCTAAGTCAGAGATCCTGAAGTAAGACATGGTTTTTTTGGATGCGGGATGTGCGAACAAGGAATCAGTTCCAGCTGTTGATGTTTTAAGTTGACTTCTAAGAACAGAAGAGAGTTTGGGTCATTGAAGTTGTACTATGTAGTGCTGGTACATATAAAATGCATAATATGTAAAAGTTAGGAAGCATAATAATAAATTAGATATATATCTTTCATTCAAACTATGAACCGAAGGATTACCAATATTCTTTAAACCGCATTTGTGCTCCTCTCATTCCCCATTGGGCCTCCTCTCCCACAGGTAGTATGCTAAACTTTGTTCTCACTTCAGAACTTTAAAGTACTTTGATTTATTTTTGTTTGAGTTAGGGCTTTACAAAAGTGTCCTCATCGTGTATATAAAGGGACTCGAATTTTCTACTGTTCTGTATCTAAGATTTCCCCGAATTCTTGTTTTTAGCTCCAGTTGGTTCATTTTCGTCATCATCATATTCAGTGGTGTAACTGTTCCTCGATTTATTTGATATTGTTATTGAAGGACATTTCAGTTATTACACGCCATGGTGCTGTGCATATTAATACACTGAACATTTGTATATTTGTACATGCATCTCGGGGTGCCCACGGCAAGAGGGTCCTCAGAGTTTATATTCTGGAGTAGAAGAGTTAGGTTGTACAGTGTGTGCACAGTCAGCTTTAAAACCTAATGCCAAATTGTTTTCCAAAGTGTTGGCACAAACTCACATGCTCACCACTAGTGTAGAAGAACTATGGAGGCTTTCAGACAGCCAAGATAGCAACTTGTGCCCTTGTGCTGTTTTCTAGAATATAGACAAGTTGTGTATTTAGTCCTATTAGCCACCTCTCTCTAGGAGGGACTATTCTACGTCCCTTTTTTTTTTTTTTTTTTTTTTTTGCCACCTCTTATTTTTGAATGGAAAAAGTTGAGGACATTCCACGTTTTGATACTAGTTTTGTTTACAAGAGCTTTAAAAGTACTTTGGAATAATGTTTGATATTTTAATGATAGTATTTCCACCTGACCAAATGTCTGTTTAAACAAAGCAAATGCTTCCTTGCGACTTCATGTAACTCTAAAAAACAAAAAAACCAAAAAGAAATTTTTTTAAAAATCCACACATATGCACACTAGAAGGCGATATGTAAAATTAAAATAAACTGGTTGATGTAAGAATTATATTCCTTTCTTCGGATGAAGTAAATAAAAAGGAGAAAACAATGGAAAAGAAAACTGGTGGAAAATGGTCAGTTGGGCTTTAATAATAGAAATACCCATTTGTAGTATCAGAATAGGAACAGAAAAATTTTGACTCTGTCTTGATCACATCCCAAACTGACCTACATGGTTGTAAATTTTCTAACGGACATTCTATTCTCATGTCCAACAATGAACATTTTACTTGATTTTTTTTTTCCTATTCCCT
Source organism: Potos flavus (assembly GCA_028534135.1). NCBI lineage: Eukaryota > Metazoa > Chordata > Mammalia > Carnivora > Procyonidae > Potos > Potos flavus. The sequence continues at coordinate 46,090,215 of CM052887.1, forward strand.
TCCATCTTTACCTTTCTATGTTGTTCTGTCTATGCCATTACCTTTGTGGCTGCAGATGTTTCCCTTCATATTGTAAAGGCAAGGTAGCATTGAAACCCAGGAAAAGAGGGGTACACAACCCACAAGGATTGCAGCGCCCCCGTGTTCACCCAGCGTGTCCTCACTCCCTCCCATTCCTCCCATGCAGGTGGGATAACATTTGCATCTTTTTGCAAAGCACATCCCTCACAGAGTTTTCCGACATTAATAGTGCTTTTGTTTATTTTAGTTCTGTTTGTGTTAGGGGCCTTTTTTAAACCAATATTAGTTGATTCTTCCTAATAATGAAAGTCTGAGAAGACGCTTGTGATAGATATAGCAGAGTCCAAAAGTTGAAGTTCATTAATAATTGGAATGTTGTGGAGTATGAAGTAATGAATACTAATTACTCCTTTCATGTCTGACAGGTCCCTGTGGACCAATACATCAGCCCAGACTTTAATTTGGTTCTAGTAATGGTTTCATCAATAGCACATTAAATCTGTGTTTGAGAAGATATACAGTTGAACCTGACCCACATAGTAGATACCACTGTCATAAAATGGCCACAGGCTGACAACAGCTGGGTAATTACAAATAATTAAATCCACCAAACTCCAGACAAACCTAATTTTAACCAAAATACATCTTATCATATCAATCGACAGAAAACATATCGGAGAAGATTTATCAACGTGTACTTTTTGCAAAGCAAATTTACTAGCTTACATGTTAGAGAAGTTGCTGATCTGAAGCATCTTCATAAAATTGTATCTCTTTAATCTTTCAAATCCCCCCAAATATTATTGAAGTAGTTTTTTAACTTTAATCTTAGCTGGAGCAACCTTACTGTAAGATGTATTTCAGATGGTTTCTGAGCACATAAATATTTTTTAAAGACATTTTATACTTTCCCTTTATTTTTCATGTAATCATCCTTTTAATAAGAGTCCTTAAGTAGCATGTCATATAAAGAAACTTAAAACTAACAAATATTAATTATACGATTATAAATTTATTTTACAGAAATAATGTAATGAAAGATATTTTACAGATATTTACCATGACTGTTTCCTAAAAGTGCTGCTAAGATTAATAGGAGGAATTGTTTACAGTTAGCAAGTTTTCAGTTTATTCAGTATTATTATGTTGTTACCCATGGGGTTGATGCTACATGATTGTACAGCAGTTGATGTTAGATCTGTTTAAATAGATGAGGTCTTGGGTCGGACTTAAGATAGAGAACCATGTTAAATTAAATCCCACACTGTGGTGAGATGTGCTCTCTTGAACCAAGAGCTTCTGGTTTTTAAATAAACTCAGGACGTATATAGTTCTCTCATTATAACCTTGCAGATAGGAATTGCTTACTTTTCAAGTTAATTCATGCCCTCATATGGTAGAATTCAGCATTCTAGTCTTTCCTCATTTCTAAGTTCAACATAAAGTTTAATTACAGGAAATTATTCCTAAATTCTTTCAAGATTTTTTTTTTTTAAAGAATAACATTCAGGGGTGTTGGGTGGCTCAATTGGTTAAGCATCTACCTTCAGCTCAGGTCATGATCCCAATGTCCTGTGATCAAGCCCTGCATCCGGCTCCCTGCTCAGTGGGGGGTCTGCTCTCCCTCTCCTGCTCATGCTTGCTCTCGCTCTCTCAAATAAATAAAAATAACTTAAAAAAACAATATTCAAGGTCTGTAGATAGCGCATGCACACTCGTAGTCATCTTGGGTAGTAGTTGTTCGACTTGATGTGAAGGCAAATTCCAAATAGGTCACGGAGAAAGAATCTTTACTTTCTTTAAAAAAGCAAATTTCCTTTTAAAAAAAATGGAAACAACCAGAATTTCTTTTTCATGCTACATTATAATATTTAAATATGGCTATATTGAAATATGAAATACATATCAATATATACGTATGTCATCATATTGAACATAGTATATGTAAAATGTGTACATATTCTGTTTCCCAGAAGGGAAATAATCTGCTAGGATTTTCTTTTTTAGCTTCCTTGTTTCTTTCTGTGTGAGGGTACCTGGAATCTCTGCAACACCAGTCTTTTTTTTTTTTAAGAGCCTTTTTTTTTTTTAAAGATTTTATTTATTTATTTGCAGAGAGAGATCACAAGTAGGCAGAGAGGCAGGCAGAGAGAGAGGGGGAAGCAGGCTCCCCGCTGAGCAGAGAGCCCGATGCGGGGCTCGATCCCAGGACCCTGAGACCATGACTTGAGCCACCCAGGTGCCCCCTTTTTTTTTTTTAATTGAAGTTTGCTTTTATCTGAGAAGGACGTGTTGGTTATATTAACTATATGAAGCAGCAAGACAATTAACTCATTTCTATTCACCACTTCTTTTCTCCTTTTCCTGGGCCTGTCTTGCCAGCTGTGCGGCTTTCAGCTCAGACCTTTCCCCAGGAGCAGGGGTTTGACCAACTCCACGCCCCCCCCCAACCCCCGCCATGGGGTTGCTAAGTAACATAGCCACATGGTGAGGGCCGCCCACCACCGTGCTCCTGGCCAGGGCCATTGGAGCTCCCAAGCCTCACGGAGAAGCGTTTAATTTGAAGCAGCAGGACATGTAGTAAGGCTTTTAAATGTCCATTGAAAAGTTTGGGTTTTTTTCCTTTTCTTTTCCTAAGTGTGTTTTTTCCGCAACGAGTTGCGACTATATTATTTTCTTATCTCAAAACCCACCTGCAATCTTTCTACCTTGACAAGCAGGGCCTGGTGAGAGGCCTGGAGAATTCCTCCAGTCTGGGGAACTTGTGAGCTCTCTGAATTGCCCATCGTAGAGGAAGGGCCTTCAGGGTGCTAACACAGTGTCATAGGAAATTTCTCTCTCCACGGCGTCGTGAGAAAGGTTTTGCAAATCTTTCTCAAAACAGCCCTCCTGCAGTTGAATATGCTGCTTTTCCAAGTTTTGTTTTAGATGGCAATAAAAAATAATGATGGTGTTTGTTCATGTACGCAGAATATCTAATCACTAGAGAAAGTCATTTCAGTTTTTATGATCCAGGACTGATGGCATTTTCAGCAGCAGCTGCACTAAATCTTGAGAATAGTTCCAACAAAAGGAAAAGATACTTCCTCAGTTTCCAGATAGATATCTTGCATATAAGATATCCAGGTTATAATCTCCACCTTGAGAGTCTCCTCTTTATTATGTTGAGATAATGGTGCCTCAACTCGCAGAGATTCTGGCTTTCAGATAAATTTCATAGCCGGGAGAAATGCTTCCCCACGTCTGTCACGGATGTGCTGACTATTAGCCATGAATTCATTTCAAATGTATTTATATCAGTCCTGTACAGTAGAAATGACCTTCTATGACTTGAAAAAATTTGGAACCTTTTCATCCCAGAGCCCCTTTTGGCTGGATTTTGAATAAACTCTGAAAGAATTTTGGAATTCCCAATGTACCTGATTTTTAGGTAAACCTGAGCTACGGAAAAAACTGAATTAATAGTTACTTTGTAACTATTTATACAATAATTTATCCAGCTAACTAGTGAGCATTTGGCATATTTAAAAGACTACTTTTTTTCCTTAAAGCCAGAAGATAGAAAATTTTTCTGTAGGTCGAGTGATTTAAGATTTTATAAATTAATTCATTCGATGAAAATATCTACCAGAAATTCAACTCTTTGTTTAGACGTGGACACCTCAACAATCAGTGCTATTCTCCTTCATAAACAAGGACAGAATTTCGAAGCAAAGATCAGCAGGGCATGTTCTCTGGGCTGTAACTCTATCTTCTTTTCTCTGGTGGCCATAGATTGTACTGAGTCAGTCATATGCTCTCAGTACCCTCTTGTGATCGACGGTCAGACAGGTCGACGAAGGCTGGGGTCACCAGCTGTCCCCATCAAACAGAGCAAATTAACCTGCAGTATGGTGCAGTGAAATGAACTTTATACTAGGAGTCTAGAGACCCCGGTTCTAGTCCCAGCTCTGCCACTAAGCTCTGTGACCTTGGATAAGTCATAAACTCTTTGGGTCCATAAAAGAGAATCAGTTGAATGATCTCTAGGGGCCCTTCCTGCTCGAAAAGTACAAGTCTGCCAGGTGAAACAATGTTTTTGATTCGCCCTCTGTTCTATCCGGTAAAACCATAGTGTTTGTACTGGGGAAGATAATTTTATTTCTGATCTGAGGTCGTATAATTGGTCTCTAACCTCCACACCAGGCATTCAGACAGAAGGGGGCAGGAACTGGTCACTCCCTTGGAGAGATGGAAAAACTATCTGGGAGCAACTCCACCCCAGCTTCGGAGATTCCTGCCCCTCCTGAGTCTCCGTGGGTTCCAGGTCAGGGGCAAGTCCTGCTCATGGGGAGAATGGGGCCGGAAAAGGGGTTAAGGACGACTGCTTTAAGATAATAGCCACACTTGCAAGTGTTATGTTGTTCTTCACACCTGCTTTTGCTTCTCATTGGAGTTCAAGTTCAAGAGCTTGTCGCTGCCTGCTGTATTCTAGAAGTCATAACCTCTGGACTCGTGTCTTTCACAGAAACAACAAAGGGATTGTTTGCTTTTCCCACCCCTCTGGTTAACTTGGTTGTTTTTTGGATCCTTCAAATCATGAGAGAGCACTAGCGGTGTATTTAATTTTCCCAGATAGGAGATTAACCAAAAATTAACCTAGCAGCGATGATAAAACCCACTGAGTCATTATGCAGTTTTTGCCTTTCATAGATCATAAACACCCCAATTGAGGATAATTTACTATTGCTGGGAAATTTGAACCTATGAAAAATGTTTCCAAGCAAAATGTAAAACCCAGTTTTATAGGTAGACATCCTTCTCTTTTCCTCTGATTAACTGTCTCTTCACTGAGAAAATCAGACCTGTCCCTCAAGCAGATCGATTTCTGACTCTTAAACTAGGGTATGTGAACACTTCAGGGCACGTGTAGGTGTAAAAGGGAGGTGTGCAAGGGAAACTGGGAGCCACAGAGTAGTCTCTGAGCTCTTTTATGGAGCATTGCACTAACTCAGGTATTTGTTGAATATTTACCCAGTTGAAAACGTTTGTCACCTATACCCAGAAGCAAAGTTTTTGAAACGTCATGCTTCATATTGGCCAGTCTCACACTTTTTTTTCTCTTGAAAGCCCAGGGAGAGGAGCAATGTTATGTGTAGTAGCTGACTGGAAAAACTATACCTTGGTGGTACTAGGAAAGGGAGTGTGATTAGCTGCTGTTTCCTTGCAAGGAGATGACATTCATACCAGTAAGCGTGCAATCTTCTAGAGTGGAGATAGGTGAACAACCTATCTTGATGCCACCCGTGAGCTAAAAGTGGTTTCTGAAGGGTTGGCAACAAAGAAGAATATTTGGGAAAGACGTATGCAGCCTACAAAATCTGAAGTATGGTTTCTCTGGCCCTTTATAGAAATAGTTCTCCAACCCCCTCTCTAGAGAGATTTCTCCCTGAGGCCTGAACAGGTAGGACCTCCAGAAATAAGGTAGTCATCTTGTGGGCCTCGTTCTGATTCTCACACGTACACACACACACCTTCGCATGCAGACCTCGGAATTAAACTTCTTACCTCAGTTCCTCAGACCGCCGCACGGACCTGGCCCAGTGGACAACAATGAGGAAAACTGTGAAGTTGGTTCGTTCGGTATTCTTCATTAAAGCGCACATTTTTAAGTGGTAAAAATATTTACATTTTCTTTTCATCTGGAATATAGGTTAGTGATTAAGACAGGAAGTTTATGAGGTATGAACTCAAATCCAGTAAAAATTCATAAGCAAATTAGGGAATATTGAATCTGAGGTCTTGAAAGTTGGTGACAAACAGCATAGCTGAGATACTGCCCTGAGGAGGAAAAAATTCAAACCAAGATAGAGTGATTAATCACAAGATATACCAGAGGTTTTTATTTTAAGTTTGGTTTTATCACTGTAGTGATAAAAATGAGTATTAGCTTTGTATCGCTTATGTGTGGGAACCCCAGGCACAGTAATGAAACCGTCACTCTTGAAAGTTCCTTTAAAAGCCAGTCAGTGAATAGTGCTAGCAAAGAAAGATCTTTCTCAAAGCTACCTTTGAGATTGACTTTGGAAACCCTTGGAAAGAGAAGCTCAAGCAGTGGGAGAAATTTTGATCATGCTCCAAACGAAGGTATGGTTGAATGTGTCTTTGTCAAAAAGAATTGGGTTAACCAAGAAAGACGTGACATCGGATATCTTCCTTTGGGGTATATACCCAGGAGCAGAATATTTGGGTTAGATGGTAGCTGTGTGTATAGGATTGTGAGAAACTCAAATTGCCTTCTAAAGTGGTTGTACCATTTTCCATTCTCACCAGCAATGTATGGGGGTTCTGATTTCTCTCTCTCCTTGTCAACACTTGTTACTACTGTCTGTGGGGGTTTGTTTGTTTTATTCTAGCCATCTCGCGGGTGTGAAGTGGCACCTTTTATGTGCATTTCCCTGATGACTAATAGTGTTGAGCATCTTTTCAGATGCTTATTGGCCATTTGTATATATTCTTTGGAGAGACGTTTTTCAGATTCTTCGCCTTTTAATAGAGGCATATCTTTGATCGTGATATGACTGTCATGTTGTAGGCAATTAATGTGTTTTCATTTATTGAACGGACTAAACAGAAGAATGGCTACATCAGTACGTAAGATCTTATGGTCGTAATGCCTGTCGGGAGAGGGTTAAGTAATAATGTTTGTGAGAGCAGAGACTGGGGGTGCCCAGTGCCTCTAGGACTCTCTGACAGCCTGACGTGGTGTCGGTGTTCAGTCACTGCCTTTTGAGTGAATGAATGTTTGGTTGTAACATGTTTTCCTATAAAAACAAAGAACTGAAGAAATTATCAATAAGGTATGTGATGATTTTAGTGAGCATGATATCAGGTGGAAGATACTTGCAAACCTGTGAACAGATGGTGTCATTTCCGTGACCTGTGAAACAAGGGCATAGGGCCACTGTGCTCACTGGATACACCAACAGATGCTCTCTGGTTCATTCATAATATTTGGCCTGTGGTTCATTCATCTCTCTTATTTTTTTTTTTCTCAGTGTTTCTCTTTAACAGTGATGTGAATTCTCATTTATTTTTTATTTTTTTTAAGATTTTATTTACTTACTTGAGAGAGAGCACAAGCGGAGGGAGGGGCAGAGGGAGAAAGAGAAGCAGACTCCCCACTGAGCAGGGAGCCCAAAGAGGGGGCTCCATCCCAGGACCCTGAGGTCATGACCTGAGCTGAAGGCAGATGCTTAACCAACTGAGCCACCAGGCACCCCTATTTTTCATTTTTTAAAGGGAAGCATATTATACAAATACATACTGGCTTAGAAGAAAGTTGGTACCTGAATTGCTCTTCATCCTTCTAGGAAAAAAATATTAAAGAATAGGAAGGCTTGACACAGTAAAAACAACCCCAAACTAGATCACATGAATGGATTGACCATTCAACTTAATAAAGAATGTCTCCAACAGTGATTTGTTTGGCAGATCTTTTTCAAGCTTAGAATCCTGTAAAAGTTTTTGTTGAAAATATAAGATCATTACAATGCAAACAAAATTAGAGAGTTGGAAGAAGAGGTAATGAATCTTACCTGTCTTTTGAGATTCTTAGCTGTAGTGACTAAAGCTTTAGTGATTAAGAGGGATTCTGTGATGAAAGCTGTAGTGATTTAAGAAAACTGACTTTTTAAATAATCCTTACACACTACAATTGTTTTACAAAATTCTTCCTAGTCAGATAAAATGGCCAGTGGTTCAGAAGCCCTTTCTTCACTAAGCGGCCCAAGAGACTAACCTCAGAGCAAGATAAAATTATGAAACATCCACCAGCAGCAACCCAAAGTATTGTCACATCACAAAGTTGGGGCATCTCTCCTCAAGTTTAAAAAAAGTTGTTGCAAGTATTGTGGCATTTTAATAAAAAGGAATGTTGCCTGAATGCTGAACTTGTTTTTCAATGTCCTTCTTTTGAATTAAACAAATTTTCCAAAATTGATAAATTTAGTGAAATAACATTTTGTCTGTAAGTCAGTGAGTTAAGTAGTATTTTTAAAAAAATAACTGTATTTACACAAAGAATAATATGGCCTTTGGATAGCATTCTGTCATCATTAGGATACCTCTACAATTAAAATACTTATTACACTGACACTGGAAGAATGCAGAAGTTTTGTATTTAATATAAAATAGGAGACTGAGAAGATACTCTGTTTCAGACTCACCCGTAGGCTTTTTACATGTATTTTTCCTCCTATGCAGTTCAGACCTCTTTGGTGGAAGAGTTTGAGAAATTTCAGTATTTGTCATTTGTCTGTTGCACGAATTTAAAAACCCTTCTATGGAATCCTCACAGCAGGTTCCTGGTGGAAAAACAAGACCACAAAGTAGGCTGGAAAAAAAATTTTTTTTTAAATTTTTTTATTTTTTAATTAACACATAATGTATTATTTGCCCCAGGGTACATGTCTGTGGATCCTCAGGCTTACACATTTCAGCACTTACCATATAGGCTGGAAATTTTAATAGAATTAGCAGAGTGACTGTTGACAGAAAGAATGTTCAGAGGGAAGCGTAAAGGAACCGAGGAGAAGAGTCCAGGCAACCAGGGATTTACATCAGGAAGCCGTCGCCACCTCTAGGCCCGAAAGTGTTACTTGGTCCTGTGAGTGGGGCTGTGGGAAGGGGTCCATTCCTAACCTGCCATACGGTCACGGCAGGACACAGCCTCCCCCAGACCACGGCACTGAGGTAGGGAAGATCTGCCTTGCACTCCCTCTCTTGTACTGCCGTGTCTTGCTAGTGCTTCCATTGGCCAAACCCCTTCCAGAACCCAGAGGGCACCAGAGGCTGGGTGATGCAGTCTTTACAAGTTAGACGGAGGTAATTGGGATGTAGGATAGAAGCATGATTGTCAAGATCCCACCCCCATACATTCCACACAGGAGGCTGCTTAAACTTCGCTTGTGAGCTAGTACCAAAAATACTGAAATAGTCATTTAAAGTGTACATGTATTTTTAATATGTATATAAATTTTAGGTATATAAACACTTAATACACACACACAGATACACGCAAACATATACTCATCCTCCAGAATAGCAGTGTTTGGGGAGGTCTAGGGTGGCCCAGTTGGTTAAGCATCTGCCTTCAGCTCAGGTCATGATCACAGGGTCCTGGGATGGAGCCAAACATTGGGCTCTCTGCTCGGCGGGAGCCTGCTTCTCCCTCTGCCTGCCGCTCCCCCTGCTTCTGCTCTCTCTCTCTCTGACAAAAAAATAAATAAAATCTTAAAAAAAAAAAAAAAAAGAATAGCAATGTTTAATAGAAGGTTAATCACAGAAGTATAACAGAAACTAATGTTTGTTGTTATACAACCTTCATATGAAGTACTGCATTTCCTTGTTATGGTGACATTACGAGATGAGTACTGATATCACCGTTTTACAATCCTATAGAAATTTAGTGGATAATTCCTATTTCTTCTCTACTTTAGGGAGACAAGAGTAGCTGAAAAATCCTGAATTACCTGGTCTTACAGCCTAGACACATTATCCGAATAGAGGAAATGAAATGCCACCTAAATATCAGTTATGGTTCATGGGAATCTCCTGAATGTTTGTGTTGTGCCCCTTTAGATACATCAAGATTGGAGACAAAGAATGTGAATTTAACAAGAACTTTCGCCTCATCCTTCACACAAAGCTGGCAAATCCTCACTATAAGCCAGAATTGCAGGCTCAAACAACCCTCGTCAATTTCACAGTCACAGAAGATGGTCTAGAAGCCCAGCTCCTGGCAGAGGTGGTCAGTATGGAAAGGCCAGATCTGGAGAAACTTAAGGTAAAAATTACGGAATCATCCATCAACACCTAACTCGGTATCTGCTTTGCCCAGGTTAGAGTGCTTAGACCCTTAGATCCTAAGATAGGACACTTGCTCACCAGGGGTTCACAATCTAATTGAGAAAAATGAGGATGGGGGTGCCTGGGTGGCTCAGTGGGTTAAAGCCTCTGCCTTCGGCTCAGGTCATGATCTCAGGGTCCTGGGATCAAGCCCCACATCGGGCTCTCTGCTCAGCGGGGAGCCTGCTTCCCCTCTCTCTCTGCCTGCCTCTCTGCCTACTTGTGATCTCTCTCTCTGTCAAATAAATAAATAAAATCTTAAAAAAAAAAAAAAGAAAAATGAGGATGTATGTGAACAGTTAACACTTCAAGGGCACTTCCGTTAAAGCAGGTAGTTAGCAGCGTGCCCCCAGTAGGAGATGGGCTCGCTCCAGGTGTGGTTTGATGCAGGTGACAAGGACAAGCAAGGAGACATAGGAGTCATGGAAAACAAAAGGAGAGAAGCAGGAACATGTAGGTTCAGTGATAATAGTCCAAGTCAGCCAGAACAAAAGAACAAAAGAGAGGAGTAATGGAATAAGGCTAGAAAAATTCAAGGACTCATAGTTGATGATGACTAGCACTTAAAGGAAAATGTATGGCTTTAAGTACAGTGATTAAGAGAAAATAATAAAATAACGGTTAAATACAAAAGAAAAAAAAGGGGGCACCTGGGTGGCTTAGTGAGTTAAGCCTCTGCCTTCGGCTCGGGTCATGATCTCAGGGTCCTGGGATTGAGCCCCGCATCGGGCTCTCTGCTTGGTGGGGAGCCTGCTTCCCCCTCTCCCTCTGCCTGCCTCTCTGCCTACTTGTGATTTCTTTCTCTCTGTCAAATAAATAAATAAAATCTTAAAAAAAAAATTAAAAAGTCTCCAAAACAAGAGACAAAGCCTGAAAATGTAGAAGGAAGTCAGTGGCAGAGGTGGGTCATTGCAGCAGAGATTGTATGTCCTGCAAAACCAAAGATACTGACCATCTCGCCTTTTATGGCTAGTGTTTGCCACTCCTGGTATAAATCAGTGCTTCTCAAATGCTGTTCCTAGAACATCAGCATCAGCTGGGAACCTTAAACGCAGAATCTCGGGCCCCAGACCAGATCCTGCTAAATGTGACCTTCCGAGGGCAGGCCCAGCAGTCTGTTTTAGCAGAATCCCTGCAGGGGATTCTCACTTGTGTTCAGAGTCCACTGGAGGCGGCTTTCAGTTGGATTTACTTCCGCACCAGTCACCAAGCAGGGCGGAGACAGCCCTGGGATGGAGGCTTGTGTGAGTGTGAGTGGGCTTGGTTTCCTCCAGTCTCCTCTCGGGCATTCTGCCATGCGGTGACATCGCAACCTGCCAGCGATGAGTGATCCAAGGCCGGGGTTTAGAGGCCCACGGCTGCTTGGTGCCTCACTGCCAAGTTGGACAGCGCACATGTCCGTATTTGAATCACCATATGACTGTGTAAGAAAATCATCTTGTCGTGGTCATTTATGTACACGCATTTTTCTTTTTTGCAGAAGCTTTGACAGTTCAATTAATTTCTTTATTTGCTTTTATTTTTGATAGTGAAGATTTTCAAGCATAGGAATGTAAAGAAAGTAGTTCTGTTTCCATGTGATCATCATTTAGCTTCAGTGATTAGAAACATTTTGCCTCTCTCTCCCTCCTCTTTTTTTTTATTTTAATCAGAAGCAAGCTTTTAAAATAAATGTTAACCTACTCTGGAACAGTTTTAGGTTTATTTACACAAAAGTTGCAAGATACTACAGAGTTCCTCTGCATCACTAGCCCAACTTCAGTTTCTCCTAATGTTATCCTTCCTTTTTGCAATATAAAAATAAAATTTACTTAAAATACTATTCTGCTTCAGTAAAACATGTCCATTCATTGTCGTTCATTAAGGCATCGTAATACTTCTCCCTGGTTTTTATAAGTTTGGGATATTATTCATATACCCTTTTTAATTGTGTAATCCAGTGGTTTTTAGGTCATTCACAAAGTATCGATTTTACAACATTTTCAGCACCTCAGAAAGAAAATCCATGCTTATGGGCTGTTGCTCCCCAGCGTCCCCACTCACCTAGCTCCTAGCAATCATTAATGTCCTTTCCATCCCTATAGATTTACCTGTTCTGGACATATCATATAAATGGAATCTTAAAATAGCCTCTGTACCTGGCTTCTCTCACTTAGCATAATGTTTTTCAGGTGCATCCATATGATAGCATCTATCAATTCTTCATTTTTTATGGCTGAATGATATTCTGTTGTAGATACTATATACCATATTTTATTTATGCCCTCATCAGTTGATGAACATTCAGATGGTTCCAACTTTTTGGCTGTGATGTTCAGTGCTTCTCGGAATGTTCGCTGTAAGTTGTGTGGACGTATATTTTCATTTCTCTTCAATATGTACCTAGGAGCAGAACTTCTGGGCCATTTAATAACTCTATGTTTAATATTTGAGGAACAGCCAGACTGTTTTCAAAGCGACTGCACCATTTTACATTTCTACCTGCTATGTAGAAAGGACCCAGTTTCTTCACATCCTCACCAATACTTGTCTCTCTTTTGGGTAATAGCCATCGTAGTGGGTATGAAGTGGTATCTCATTATGGTTTTGACTTTCTTTTCCCTACGGACTAATGAGGTTAAGCATCTTTTCGTATATTTATTTGCCTTTTATATGTCGTCTTTAGAGAAACATCGGTTTCAAATCCTTTGCCCATTTTAAAAATTGGGTTATTTTTATTGTTGTGTTGTATGAGTTCTCCATAGATTTTGGGTATTATACTCTTATTGGACGTATAATTTATACATATTTTCTTCCATTCTTGGGTCGTCTTCACTTTTGTGATGGTGTCTTCTGAAGTACACAGGTTTTTAATTGTGACGAAATCCAGTTTACGTCTTTTTTCTTTGTTGCTTGTGCTTTTGATGTCGTATCTAAGAAACCATTGCCTCATTACAAGTTCATGAAGATTTACTCCTATGTTTTCTTCTAGGAGTTTTATAGTTTTAGTTCTTACATTTAGGTCTATGTTCCATTTTGAGTTAAATTTTGTATTTAGTGTGAGGTAGGGATCCAGCTTCATTCTTTTGCATGTGGATACCTAGTTGTCCAGCACCATTTGTTGAAAAGAGTGTCCTTTCTCCATTGCCTTTGCTACTTGTCACAGATCAATCGGCCATATTTCTGTGGATCTATTGTCTGATTTGTGAAAACCATAACTTCCTTATTAGTGGTTGCTTTATAGCAAGTCTTTAAGCTAGGTATTGTAGCCTTTCAACTTCTTCTGTACATTGACTATTGGCTCTTCTGGATCTTAAGCCTTTCCGTGTAAACTCTAGGATCACGTTGTTAATATTTGCAAAATAATGTGCTGGGATTTTGATTGATAGTATGTTGAATCACAGAAAGGAAGACACGATACCTTAACAATGTTGAGTTATCCTATCATGAATATGGATTCTCTCTACATTTTAAGATCTTTGATTCCTTTTTTCAGAAAATGGTAGAATTCTTCATATATATCTTCCATATAACTTATTAGATTTATACCTAAGCACTTCAGTTTTTTGGTGCTAATGTAAATGTGTTGTATTATAAACTTCAAATTCCATTTGTTCATTGCTAGTGTATAGAAAAGCAATTGACCTTTGTATATTAACCTTGTATCTTGCAGCTTTGTTATAATCTCTTATTAGTTAGGAGTCCTTTTGTTGATTCTTTAGGAATTTCTACAAAGACATCTGTGCCATATGTGAACAAAGATTGTTTATTTCTGCCTTCCCATTCTGTATACCTTTTCTTTATTTTTCTTGTTTTGCTGCATTTGTTAAGACTTTCAGTACAATGTTGACTGGAAGTGGTGAAAGGAAATAATTGTGTCGTGTTTCCAGTTTTGGGGAGAAAGCAAATAGCTCCTCACCATTAAGTGAGGTATTAGCTAGAGGTTTCATTTTTAGATATTCTCTATCAAGTTGAAGTTCTCCTCTATTTCTAGTTTGCTGAGAGTTTTTATCATAAATGAATGTTGGAATTTTCAAATGTTTTTTCTTCATCTATTGGTATATCATATGCTTTTTCTTCAGCCTTTTGATGAGATGAATTACCTTCTCAATGTTAAATCAGACTTGCATACTTGGAATAAATCCTACTTAGTATGGTATATAATTCTTTTTACACATATGTTTGACTTGGTTTGCTCATATTTTGTTGAGGATTTTCATATCTATGCTCATGAAAGATATTGGTGTATCGTTTTGGGTTTTTTCTGTAATGGCTTTGTCTGGTTTTGATACTAGACTATACTGCTGGCCTCTTAAAATTGGTTAGGAAGTAATCCCTTTGTTTCTATTTTCTGGAAAAATTGTAGAGAATTGATAGCATTTCTTCTTTATATCTTTGGTAAACTCATCAGCAAAATCATCTGGGCCAGGTGCTTTCTTTTCTGAAAGATGATCATCAATTCATTTTTTTAATTAGATGTAGGCCTATTCAGATTATATGGTTTCCATTGTAAGAGTTTTTGGTAGATGTGTCTTTCAAGGAATTGGTCTACTGCATCTAAGTTATCAAATTTATGGGCATACCATTGTTCATCATAGTCTTTTATTGTCCTTTAACACATAGAATCAATAGTGATGGCCCTTCCTTAATTACTAACATTGTAATCTGTGCTTTCTCCCTTTTTTTTCTTGATTGGCCTGCCTACAGGGTTATAAATTTTATTGATTTTTGTATAGAAACAACATTTGGTTGATGATTTTTTTTTCCCATTGGTTTCCTGTTTCATATTTTATTGATTTCTGCTCTAATTTTTATTGTTTATTTGCATTTCCTTGCTCTTTGTTTATATTGCTCGTCTTTCACTAGTTTCTTAGGGTAAAAGCTTAGGCAATTAGTTTTAGAATCTTCCTCCATTTCTAATAAATGTGTTCAATGCTATAAATTTTCCTCCAAGCACTGCCTTTGCTACATCTCACACATTTTGTTAAGTTGTATTTTCATTTTTGTTTATTTCAATATATTTTTCATTTCTCTTGAGATTTCTTCTTTTCATCTATATGTTACTTAGAAATGTATTGTTTAATCTCCAAATATTTTGGGATTTTTCCAGCTGTCTTTCCATTACTGATTCCTTATTTAATTTCATTGTGGTTTGAGAGCATACGTTGTATTTCTGGGGTTTTTAAAAACTATTTCAGATGTGTTTTCTGGCCCAGAATTTGGTTTATCTTGTGAATAATCTATGTGAGCTTGAAAAAATTGCATACTTTATTTGTTGAGAAAGTATCCCATAAATGTTAATTACATCCAGTGATCGTCCTATTTGGTTCAATTATACCATTACTGAATCTCTGCCCACTAAATGTATTAACTATAGAGTTTTGAATTCTCCAGCATGTGGCTTTGTCTGCTTCTTGCAGTTTTATCAGTTTCTGCCTCATTTATTTTGACATTCTGTCGTCAGAGACATGCTCAGTATGGATTATGCTTTCTTAGAAAATAGACCTCTTTATCATTATGTAATTTCCCTTTTTGCTTTTGCTAATTTTCCTTGTTTTTGTGTCTGCTTTGCCTGAAATTAATATAGTTGCTTCAGCTTCCTTTTGTCTAGGATTACATGGTATATCTTTCTCCATTCTTTTGCCTTCCAGCAAAGTAGATTTCTTATAGACAACAGAGAGTTGGGTCATGTTTTGCTTTTGTTTGTTGTTGTTGTTTGTTTTTGTATCCACAGTGTCAGTGTCTTTTAATTGATGTATTTAGAAAAGTCACGAAGTGATTATTGGTGACGCAGTTTGATTAAAATCTACCATATTTGTCACTGTTTTTTTATTTACTGCACTCTTCCTTATCCTTTTCTTTTCTTTCTGCCTTCTCTGATTTTAATCGAGCATTTTATAGGATTCTATTGCCCATCCTCTCTCAGCATATAAGTTATACTTCTTTTAAAAACATATAGTCATTTCTTTAGCATTTACCATATACATTTATAAGTAGCCTAAGTCCACTTTCAAGTCACATTGTTATGCTTCCTCCTGGGACATGCAGGTTATCTTTTAAAAGCTTTCCTATTTCCTCCCTCCAGTCTCTTAGAACTTTGTTGTCATTCATTTCATTTATCATAAGTTATAATCACTGAATACATTGTTGTCTGTATTACTTTGAACAGTTCTGTCAAGAATAAGAAAAAATTTTTTTACGTCCATTTATTCTTTCTCTTGACATTCTTCCTTTCTTTATGGAGCTCTGAGTATCTGACCTGTAACTTTTTTTCTCTGTGACAAAAAATTTTAACACTTCTTGTAAGACATGTCTCCTCATGACAGATTCTTTCAGTTTTTGTGTATCTGAAAAGTTTTTATTTTTCCTCCATTTTTGAGGAGTGATTTGGCAAGATAGAGATTTCTAGACTGATGGTTCATTTCTTCAGTATTTTAAATATTTACTTGTATGGTTTCTCAAAACTTCTAGGAAATTCTTGTCCTCTTTCTTCTGTGGGTGAGGTGGGTTTTTTTATTTGTTTGTTTTCCTTGTAGCTGTTTCTAAGATTTTTCTTCGTTTGATTATGATCTGATATATTTGTTTGTTTCTTACTCTGCTTATGCTGTGAGTTCCCTGGATCTGTGAATGTCATTTTGGTGAATGTCATTAATTTTGGAAAATTCTTTGCCATTATTACCTCCAATATTTCTTCTCCTTTTTCTCCTTCGGGTTTTCCCATGATGTGTATGTTAAACTTTTTGTAATTTTCCTACATTTACTGGATATTCTTTTCCCTTTTTTCCCATTCTTTTCCTCTTTCCTTTTCACTTTGAAACATTTCTGCTGACTTATCTTTGTGTTGGCTGATGATTCCCTCGATTGTGTCCGGCCTACTGAGGAGTCCATCAAAGATATCCTTCATTTCTGTCATAGAGTTTATTTCTAGCATATCCTTTCTTAAAGTTTCTCTCTCTCTACTTAAAGTGTCCATATAGTCTTGCATGTTTTCCACTTTATCCATTAGAGCCCCTTAGCACATTAAGCTTAGTTATTTTTAATTCCCAGTCTGATAATTTCAAAATCTCTGCCATTCCTGAGTCTTGTTCTGAGGTTTGCTTTATCTCTTCAGATTGTGTTGTCTTTCAGTGTGCCTCGTACTTTTTTGTTGAAAGCTAGATATGATGTATTAGATAATTTGAAGTGAGGTAAGTAGAGCTTTAGTGTTAGGTTTTATATTTATGTGGTTAGGAGTTAGGCTGCATATCACGTTTGCTGGAACCATTAGTGTTATAGGCTTCACTTTCCCCTCAGATCCCTGTTTTTGTCTCGCTGTGTCCTTGGACTTCCCTAGAAGCTCCTTCTTGAATAGAGTCAGTACCTTGCACTCTCTGTTGTAATTCAGTATTACCAAACTGGAGTCTGTTGATGTGGTATGATAATAAGGTATTTTGGATGAGAAGTATTCTATAATCCTATCATTAAATCTCAGGGTTTTCTAATAGACCTGAATCACTGGGGTTTGAACTTCAGAAGAGTTTATCATTTATTTTTATCTTCCCTATGCGAGAAAGGACATCTAGGGGAGGCTGAGTTGTCCAGTCATCCTCCCGCCTAAGATCAGGTAAGGCTCTGACAATACAGTTTCTCTTGAGGGCAGGCATTTGTTAAGGGAACAGAAAGCTCCTACATATTCTAAATGGTTGCTTTCCTCTGGACATATTTCAAAATGGTTTTCCCCCTTCCACTGCCCAAAGCTGTAGATTTTTCCCCCCCTGATCTTCACTGTGAGAACCTGGTAAGTCTCCTAGAGGCAAACTCACAAAAGTAGGAAGGGCGTCCCAAGACCACACCCCCAGAGGTTTCGAACCCTCAAGCTCTGCCTTCAGCAATTAGCCAATGACTATTGTGAATTTGCCAGCAGCTGTAAAGGTCTGAATTCACCCACCTCTCTGATTTTGAGAGTAGCAGTTGGCCCTGTGACCTCAGGTCTTTGATGGATGTAAGAAGACTTGAGGATTCACTTTCTTCCTGTTATGAGGATGGAAGTGATGACTTCCATCTCTTTAGATAGGAAGCAGAAACTTCCAGTTTCTTCCTATAGAATAGACTCTTCCTGTAGGTTCCCGATGTTAAATGATTAGGACAAATATTCATTCTCTGGACCCTGGATTGCAAGCAGTTCTTAACATATTTTCTGACTTGTTTTAAAATAATGTTTTAAAATAATGTTTTAAAGATGATGATTAGTATGTTTTTAATTTTAAGTGTGATTTACTATATATGATTCTGTGAAATCGATGATTAAAGAACTGCTTTCAAACATGAATTGAACCACCATTTCTCACACTTTTCCTGGTTTGCGTTAGTTGGTTTTGACGAAGCACCAAAATGACTTTAAGATCGAGCTGAAGTACCTGGAGGACGACCTCCTTCTGCGCCTTTCTGCGGCAGAGGGGAGCTTTCTAGATGACACCGAGCTGGTGGAGAGACTGGAGATGACAAAAGCAACCGTGGCAGAGATAGAGTGCAAGGTAAGAAGGTGCGAAGGGCCCCCAGAGGGTCACAGTGCTCCTTTTGAATCAAGTGGTTGGCATAAAAATGTGATCAAATCTGACACTTCTCTAAGAGCACTGACTTGTTGTGGATTTCGGTTCATTTAATAAACCACCCTTAAAAATGTGCAGGGCTCTGCGTGGAGACAGAGGTGGTTGAACTAGTGCTTGTCCTAATTCAGCAGAGATCCAGTCATTCACATGAGACTCTGTCAGGCTGCTATTTTTTCTGAGTGGCCAAATCGAAAGAAAATTGGAGCCTGCAGGCTTATAAGGTCTAAAATCAAAAAAGGCTTAGAGTCCAGCTCTGGCAGACTGATATCCTGTAGTCCCACCACAGGCTTCCCAGTCTGTTGTGCCTTTCAGGGAAATATTTAGAGCTGATGTTTTGTTTACAGGCCTTCAGTGGTGGGAGACGGAGCAAGGGACGGTCTCCTGCTGTACTCAGATGCATTATTCACCCTGGGAAACAATGACATTTCCTGAATGCCAGTAAAAATTTTTATTGAGTAGATTTCGTGCTGAACGTCCAGCCTATGTCCCAATATGCCTTATGCATGATGTGCGCTTTGGACTCACACAAGTGGCCATGAACTTTAAAATTCTATTGTTTCAGAAGGAGAGGAAACTCATTTTCTTTCTGGAATATCCTCATTACTAAGTAATCTATTAATTACCCAGTTGAGGCTGTGTCACCACACATCCTATATGTTTGTCTTAATTTTAGCTAAGAAATGGAATCCCAAATTAGTCTATCCTTTTAAGTAAGTGAATTCTAGGTAGCTCCTAAGATGGTAGAGATCGGGGCAATTAAGTAAATTAGGTCTTAGCTTTGACGTTAGCTTCTAATTGTCTCTTAAACTGTCTCTTCCTATCTTCTTAGTATATTGCTGTGTTGCTGTGTAGGGATTCCCCCCTCTGCTCCACATTTTATTTCCTTTTATACACAAGTATAAAGAATCAACTTTGTAAAACAAACAAACAAACAAAAACTATTTTAAAAAACTATTGGACCAGCAGTAGTCCTAGATTTAAAAAAAAAAAAAAATATTTGAGCCTTGAGTAAAAATGAATATGTTGGTTGATGGGTGGTGGTGGTGCTATTGTTGTTTTAATTATCTCTCTGACTGTACCCAGGGGCTAATACATAAAGATAAACTAAATGGAAAAATATGAGCATATGGATCATCTGGTACAAAGTCAGACAGTCATGGGAGTCTTCATATAAAGGCTTTTTAGTAAGCCTGGCTATTGGATATATTATCGACCTTGGCTGCTTTTGTATACCTTGTTGACTAATAAAGTTATGGGCATTGAATTGACCCAGCAGACTTTTAAGAGCTATCCCAAGGAGATGATAGAGATGGGTTATTAAACCTGAAAAAGAGAGAGGAGGCAGGGGAAGGTGACATTACTCAGATCAAACTCTGTGAAACCAAAACCAATCAGGTTTGTTTAATCTGTAACCATAAAACAGCTAACATTATGTCCACTCTCAATGAAAACTCAGTTTATGAAAAAAAAAGGGGTTTAAAATATGAACCTAATAATTTTAGAAAAATTGAAGCACATAGATGCCATACACGTTATCTATTTTAATGCAAATAATTTTTCATTTCAGATACATCCCTTCCATCAGTTGGGTAAGTATCAAGAATATGAAGACTTAAGTCACAAGTTACTTACATTGTTTGATCTCACCATAGGTGATTGAAGCTAAAGAAAATGAAAGAAAAATCAATGATACCCGAGAATGTTACAGACCAGTGGCAGCCAGAGCATCTCTTCTTTATTTTGTTATTAACGACCTCAGAAAAATCAACCCCATCTATCAATTCTCTTTGAAGGTAATGCTGAATACGCTAAGAAAAAATTTTAATTTTGTGAGTTCAACTTGTTTCTGGAAGTTTAGAATTTACCTTGAAGCAATCGGTATATCCGGTAAGGAGTCCTGAGGATCTAGTGAGGAAAAAAAAAATCCTCATTTTCTCAGGAACTTTTATTTAAGATTTTCGTAAAGGCTTTAAGATAATTAAATTATGTGGCATCATAATATATTCGTTTTTGTTCTTAAACCGAGTCTTGAGTTTATTATATATAAGGGAATTCTCCTTGTGATTCCTTTACTTTGTGAAAATGTAGGTGTCTTATATAAAGATTTCTCATACTATTTTGGTAGAGCAGGAGAAAGATTGAGAACAACTGTTCATTAAGTCACTCTATTCCATACCAGGCATTTTCATACTTTGGTTCATTCTTATGCCTGAAATATCTCAATATGTTATTATATCCCTATTTAAAGAAAAAAAGAAAGAAAGCTAACATTTTCACATTTTAAAGAAATTGCCCAAGAATTCACATTATAATGGTTAAAGGCAGGATTTGAACTCGTGGTTGTGATCCCAAAGGCCATGCTTTTTACTTTGCTTCATTGTGCCTCTAGGCAGTATTCATTCATTCTGTCACTCAGTTTTTAAACAAATAGCTATTGAGATCAGTCATTATGCCAGATGTTGTACTGAGTGTACAATTTTGAAAAAAAATAGATATGAGCGGAGATACATAGGTGTGTGTGTTTGTGTGTGTATATGTGTAAAAGTGATAAGTACAATGAGAGAGAATAATAAGGGTGGGAGGGACTCTTTCACTCTAAGCTCAGAGAAGGCCTCTCAAAGGAAGTCACATTATAGTTGATTTCTATAGAGTTTAGCCACCTATGGAGTGTTTGGAGAAGGTTGTGTGGGACATGAAAGAGTTTGGGATTCCGGGTGGTGAATGAATCTATGTGGCTGGAGGGTAATGAATGAGTGAGGGAAAAGATGACAAGACAGGAGTCTAGAGAGGTGGGAAAATGTAGATCATGGGAGACCTCATCGCCAGGCGGGGGATTTGAGGTTATAGTTCATCTGCAAAAAGTAGCCATTGAACAGTTTGAAGCAGATGACTGATGACAAAAGACTCAAAAGTGAATAGACTTGACCTATGGTCTGAAGCTAGAATAATCAGCCCTTGGAAATGGATTGGATATGGACAATAACGAAAAGAGTCAAGAATAACTAGCAGGTTTCTAGTAGTATGGAGCTAGTGTGCAGAAGTTCTGAGAAGCACAGGGTGGTTGGATTTTGGAACAACCACAGTGTATAAAAGTAATAAAATTAAATCAGTAATATCAACCCAGCTTTATCCAAATACGAAAACCAGACTAAAACATTACAAGGGAAGAAAACCATAGAGCAGACCTCTTCATGAACACTGTTGCCAGTCTACTCAAGGAAAGATTGGCAAATGATCCAGCCACATATAAAAAGAACAATATATATGTCCAAGTGGAATTTATGCCAGGAATGCAAGCTGATCAAACATTTAAAAAATAACACAAGTCTTCATATGAATAGAAAAAAAGAGAAAAGCCATATGATCACTTCATTGGATGCAGACAAAGAATCTGACAAATTTCAACACCTGGTCAAAAAAAGAAAAAAAAAACTGAGCAAACTAAGAATAGATAGTAACTTCTCAGAATGAAAAAGGCCATCTACAAAAATCTATAGCTAATATTATACTTAATGTTGAAAAATTGAATGCTTTCCCCTAAGATCAGGAACAATGTCTTCTCGCAACACTTCTATTCACAACTTCCCTGCAGGTTATTGCCGGTGCAATAATAAAATAAAAGGCACAGACATTTAAAAAGAAGAAGAAAAAGTGTCTCTTTTTTTTTTTTTTTCCCCACAAATGACCTAATGATATATGTAGAAAATCTTAAGAAATCTACCAAAAAAAGCTACTAGGACTAAGAAGTGAGTTTTTAGCAAGATAGCAGGATATAAAGTCAATATACAAAATCGGTTGTTTTTATATATGAGGTACAAACAATTGGAAAATAAAACTAATAACTCAGTACTATTTATAATAGCTTCCAAAATCACAAAACTCTTAGAGATAATTTTAACAAAACAAGATCCATGTGCAAAAAGCTACAAAACACGGTTGAGATAGACCATGGAGCAGTATACTGTGTTTATGGATTAGAACATTCAATATTACTAAGATGCCAGTTCTTTCCAAATTGATCTATAGATTCAAGATCTCAGTCAGATCTCTGAAGCCTTTTTTAATAGAAATCAGCAAGGTAATTCTAAAACTTGTGTAGAAAATCAAAGGGTTTAAAGTAACAGAACAATTTTGAAGAACAAGAAATTTAGGGAACTTACAGTACATGATTTCAGGACTTATTATAAACCGATACTAATTGGCCTAAAGAAAAATACATAGATAACACAGAGTCCAGAGGCAGTCTCACAGATGTTTGATCAATTGGTTTTTGGCAGTGATACCAAGACAGTGAAGAAGGGATTGTTTTTACAAGAAATGGTGCTGAGAAAACAGGACATCCACAAAGAATAAAATGAACCTGAACCGTTACATCACACTTTATACAAAATCAGCTCAAAATAAATAAGCAAAACTATAAAATTTCTAGGAAAAAAATGGGAGAGAATCTTTGGGCTTTAGGTTAGGCAAAGATTTCTTAGCATACAATAGAAAGAAAATGATAAATTGAATCTTATCAAATTAAAAATGTATGGTCTTCAAAAGACATTAAGAAAATGAAAAGGCAAGCCACATACTATTAAAATTTCCTTCCAATACATGTATCTCATAATGAACTTATACCAGAATATATAAAGAAATTGTACAACTCAGTAAGACAACTCAAACAATGAAAGATTTGAACAGATGTCTTATGCGAAGTTATGTGTACTGCCCATGAGCACATATTTACATGCTCAGTATTCATTAGAAAATGCAAAGGAAAAGCATTTAATGAAGTAGTATTATTAATAATGAAGTAGTATTATGTACCAAAAAGAATGGCCACATTTGTACAAGACTGGCAGTAACAAGTATTAGCACAGGTGCAGAACTGCAACTCTTTTGTGTTGCTGATGAGAAGGCAAAGTGCTAAAACCATTTTGGAAAACAGTTTGGCAGTTTCATGTAAAGTTCAACATAAACTTACAAAGTGATTCCACATTTTTACTGTGTGTCTGGGGGTAGCTAGACATCAGACATTAGTTTCCACCCTTTACCAGTCACTTTAAATTCCCCAGGCTTTCAACATGCTGTTCCTCGGAGCAATTGAGCAGGCTGACAAGGTAGAGGACGTGCAGGGGCGCGTCTCAGTCCTGACGGAGAATGTCACCCATGCCGTCTTCCTCTATACCAGCCAGGCGCTGTTTGAGAGGGACAAACTCACCTTCCTGTCCCAGATGGCTTTTCAGGTAAGGAAATCAGTCACTGGAAAGCATCCCCAGAGCCAAAGTCCCATACGTCTGTTTATTATATGCTTTACTTCCACTGAAGGAAGACATGACACCTTTCTTGGAAGCCCTTGGTGGCATGAAGTAAGCTTGAATTTCCCAGGGTAAACTTGGACATGTCCCAACCTTTGAGTAGGTCCCAAGGTGTTGGTTAGGGGGGATACGCACTTTAAGTGACTACATTAGCTGTCACCCTGAAAAACAGATCAAGGAGACCTCCTATCCACTTTTCAGATCCTGTGCAGAGCCTCCCAGGTACTACCAGGGAGATAGTTTAAGATCAGAATTAGGAATCTAGATCTGGATGGTCCTAGGAGTCTCTCTGTCCCTTTAAAAACCAGCGAATGCGTAAAAGACCTCCAGGTTTCACACTGCTACCTTTAGTGAGATCTACTATCCTTTTATTCCTTTTCCTTTTTTTAATATGGACTTCAGCAAAAGATGTTATGTATTTATTTGAGAGCGAGTGAGCTGGGGGAGGGGCAGAGGGAGAGAGAATCTCAAGCAGACTCCCCGCTGAGCAGGGAGCCTGATGCAGGGCTCTGTCTCACAGCCCTGAGATCATCCCCTGAGTCAAAATCAAGAGTCACACTCTTAACCGACTGAGCCACCCAGGTGCCCCAGCAAAGATTGTTTTTAAATAAAGATGCCCATGATAAGAAGAAAACATTGAGGACTGAATGCCTAGACGAAATAAGCATGTTATCCTTTCATTAGTGTTATTGCTATCTAACTTTTTCTATCAACCCACATCTTGATGGAAGGTCAATGCCTCATCTGTGTTGTACCCTCCAAAGTACCTCACCCAAAGAAGGCATTTTATAAATACCTGCTGTTAGCAATGACAGACTATTATGTTCAGTATTTTCAGTGTTTGTAGATTCCTTTGGGTTATTTAAAAATATATAGGTGTAGGTGCTTCATAATGTATGTGAGAAGTAGGAGCAAGGCACTACAAAATGAAATTTTTGTTTTTATACATATTATTCATTAACAGCAAAAAGCCAGGATTGAGAATAAATGACATGCACACACATGTATGCACATCATCTATTTAAAACTGTCTCCCCGGGGCACCTGGGTGATGTAGTCCGTTAGGCATCCAACTCTAGATTTTGGCTCCAGTCATCAGCTCAGGGTGGTGAGATCGAGCCCCAAACCAGACTCTGTGCTCAGCAGAGAGTCTGCTTGAGTTTCTCTCTCTCTCTTTCCCCCTCCCTCTGCTCCTCCCTCCCCCAACCACTCTCCCACCACTCATACTCTCTGCCTAAAAAAAAAAAAATTTCTCCATGGAAGCCTGAGATAAATTATAGCTTATTACAAATCCTGACAATTTTTGTAAATCAAAGCTGTGTGTGTGTGTGTGTGTGTATGTGTGTGTATGTATATATATATATATAGCAATTATTTGTTGAAATAAATTGAATTTAAAAATCAACTAATAAAATTTTGTTTTAATGTGTTACCACTCATAATGCATTTTGAAGATACCTAGAGTTTTAAAATAGCATAAAACTCAAACATTTTACCTGTTTAACTTTATATGGTATTATAATTTTTATGTGAAAGGAATATTTCATCCCCCTTTTCCACCCCCAAAATGTTCTATGGACTTAACAGTTTTTTAATGCAGTTATCTAAAGTTTATTTCAGTTTACACTGTTTAGTTGTATCTATAAAACAAACATCTCTTATTTTTCTTAATATAATCTCACATTTAAGAAAAGTCTTTCAGGGCGCCTGGGTGGCTCAGTCAGTTAAGCGTCTACCTCTTGATTTCAGCTCACATCATGATCTCAGGGTCGTGAGATTGAGCCCAAGCTCCTCATCAGGCTTCATACCGGGAGATTCTCTCTCTCCCTCTCCTTCTGCCCCTCCCCAACCTCTCTTAAAAATATCTTTCATATATCTCATAGTTTATTCGATGTAATTTCTGTAGCAGGACTAAATTATAATACTAGTTCTACCTTTTGTTTAGTAATTTGGTCCATTACCACCTAAGGCTTTCTTGATTTGTGTAACCAGTTTTAAGACAAGTTTGATCTAAGAGCAAAAGACTAAATATGAATATATATTTCAAATAATTTGCTAATAGATGTGTTAATATTGGGGAAAAAATAGCCTTCATAATTATCTGTTACTGGATTTTCAGTCAGGGTTTTGAGAGCATGGGCATAATCTGAGGTGAGTTATTTTGGCTGTAGAACAGCTAGGCAGCTATAGGAATTGTCAGTAGACTTGGTTCTGCCTATTCAGTCCTGTCTGTTAAATGGTGCCCACATCCTGTGTCCCGATTTTGATGTAAACTAAATGGCCCTTTTCAAATTTATGTCCCCTCAAGATTTTGTTGCGAAAGAAAGAGATAAACCCTCTTGAATTGGATTTCCTGCTTCGATTCACAGTTGAACACACTTACGTGAGTCCTGTCGACTTCCTAACTACTCAGTCATGGAGTGCTCTCAAGGTATGTGAGGAAGGTGGCTTTTCGCTTTCCAAAACTCATTTCAAGTATCAGTTCTGGCAAATGTAGAAATGTTTTAAAAATACAAATGATGTATTATATTCCATTTCATCTGTAGAAATATACTATGTAATGGGATAGTCTTCAAGTTATCTTTTTATTGCTAACGTATAAAGTGATTAATTTCTTATTTGGAAGTAAAGAAACTTTTGACCTACTTATGGGTGGAAAAGTTAATAAATATGTATATTCTGCAGGACCTTTGGTAAAAGTCAAGAAACAGAAATGAGCATTTTTGTCAATTTACTTAAATCAGTTTTGTTTTCTTTTTTATAATATTTCTCCACTTTTTCCAAATTTGTTTGTTAATCATATAGCAACACAGTAGTTTATTCTCATTTTAAAGTGTTGAAGCAGAACAGAATATTGTGGAGAAAAAAGTTATTCATCATCCCCAGGTACCGATTCTTACCTCATTTTCAGTCAGAAGATCCTACTGTTAAGAGTTTATTCCCTTAGACTTTGGAATCCTTAAAGAGGCTTGTTGTATGCTAATATACACATGGTATTTGCTGCATTCTTTTTCTAACAAGGAAAATTTCTGTCCATTGAAAATAACCATTATTCCTTAGTTTTATAGTATATTTAGGTTTATTTGTACAAGTGGAATTTTTAATTAGGTTATGTAGAATTATAAATTCAAGTCTACTTGTTGATCATTCAGGGTCTCAGTAGAAAACAGATGGCCCATTCAAAGGGGTGATAAAAAAAATTTTTTAACAAAGAGTGTATTTGCATCATATGGGAAGAAAACTAAGGGAATCAGCCAAGAGTGGGGATGAAAATGGAAGAAAAGGAGAGTTACTGAAACTGTAGAGAAACGAAGTTAGGGGAGAAAGCCAACCTGTAGGAGCTGTGACCTTCTGTAGACGAACACAATCACTCCCAACCAACGTCACCACAGGGAAGGAGCTGAGGAAGGAATAACCTGCATCCCTCTCCTCCAGCCCTCCAGTCTCTTGCCAGTGCCCCCTCTTGGCCAAACCCAACCCGGCCAGAGAACCGCGGAGTTTAGTTCCAATAATTCTCATGGTCACCCTCTTAGCAGGGCAGGAAAGGGTGTAGAGCACATCCGGCAAGAAACGAAGACTGTCCAGCCCAACGTGTTCACAGAGGATTCGATACTTCCACCGGTCCCTGCCTCAGACTCTAAGCTCTTTACCCCCGTCCTATCTGTGCCCCCTTGTATGACAGGCAGTAGCCCAACTGGAAGAATTCCGAGGCATAGACCGAGATGTGGAAGGATCCGCCAAACAGTGGAGGAAATGGGCGGAATCCGAGTGCCCGGAGAAAGAGAAGTTGCCGCAAGAGTGGAAGAAGAAAAGTTTGATACAGAAGCTGATTATTTTGAGAGCAGTGCGCCCCGACAGAATGACATATGCTCTCAGGTAGGGCAGTTAGCATTTTTGGAGATAGGGTGACGTAGAGGAGACTTAGTCCTAGGGGCGAGGAGGACCTGGGGACGGCATTTGTGGTCCCTGTTGGTGAGCCACGATGCTGCTGAAAATCTGATATGAAAATCTGATAGTGTCATCATTGCTATTGATACTGAAACTCGCTGAACGCCACCAGTGTGCTGGTCTGCCGTCAGGCTGAGCCCGCTCTTCCTGAAAACCTTGCTTCTGACACCAGGAGGGGAGACGGGGAACCGCTGGAAATATGCTAGCCGGGGAGATGGGTGTCAGGAGAGTTCAGAGGCCAGGCGCATACATTTTCCCAGTGCAATTCCCACTGTCTTTATTCAGCCGTAGCATTTGGGCTCCGAAGATTTTACACATCGAACAAAAATGAATTCCTTTCGTGGAGACACTGATAGTCCTATAACTTTACAACCAATGCAATTTAAAGCAGGAACCCCTGTCTGCACCTTGGTCCGTGTGTCCTTTTTCTTTGCCCTTTCAGCTTCTCAAGGGTAATATGCTGCCTAATTCACACAAGTCATGTTCTCATTTGAATTCACCAACCAAAAAGTTCTCAAGTTCCTTCCTTTTCTGCTCCTCGTTCAACAGCACTGACACACCTCCAGTCTTTTCCTCTGCTCTGGCCAACTAATTTCCCCTTCTCAGGTGCCTCTGCCTGCCCTACTTTACAAGTTAATTCTGCTTAGTAGTACTTACTTTCTGCTAAATCTGATACTGCGGGAAAATAATCCCTGCTTAATTGAGCTTCCCTATATTAGAAACACCCCAAAAAGCATTTGTATATTCATGAGAAACCCAGCAGGCCAGAAAATTGCACTGTGGCAAATCTAATGAACTGTTATAAGTAATGGGGGATCTGGCAGGAGATTTGGGGGGATACAAAGCCATACACAGGCAGCTGGTGGGACTCAAAGTGGGGGGGTCTTAGTAGCCCCCAAAACGGAATGTAGGCTTCTGATTTTCAGAGTTTCTAAAACAGGGAGGGATTTCACTGACACCGATGCATAAATCTAGCTGGATTTGAATTGTTCCGTGAAAATATGCCACGTAATGAACATAGTTTGCTTCTTTCCTGTGCCTGTGATTTAAGCTGATCCAAGTTGTGGTGCTTTTCAAGGTCGTGAGCACTGATGCTGTCTTTTGCATTATCCTTTTTCATAGGAATTTCGTGGAGGAAAAACTGGGTGCCACGTATGTGGGGAGGACCAGAGTGGATTTAGTTAAAGCATTTGAAGACAGCAGCCCGGCCACGCCCATCTTCTTCATCCTGTCTCCAGGGGTGGACGCCCTTAAAGGCCTAGAGACCCTTGGTGAGGGGCCCAGAGGCTTGCCTTCCCACCCTCCCTCTCATCCTCCCTCTCGCCCAGCGCCCGCCCGACCTTCCCCTCGGTTCACAGCCAGTTACTTTCATTCTCTCTCTCTCTCTTTCCTTCTTTCTTCTTCATTTGTGGGAGATGGAGTATATGGAACATGTAAGGCTAATAACACTGTGGCCTGAAGAACTGTTCAAACGGAACATTCCTCTGGTTGGCATAATGCAAGTTTCTTTTGTACTGTTTTCCACCTTTTGACTATGTAAGGGCCAGAGGGCAATTTTCTCCATTCTAGTGTAATCTTGTGCCCCCTGTGACTAAATAGTGGTCATTAGAGCAAGCCTATTCGATTGTGCAAGGCACTGCCGCTTTGTGCCGTGGATTACTATTCCCCACAGCCCGCACCGAGAACACTGGGTTAATAGAGCGGTGACCTGACTGTGCTCGATTCAAGCATGGCCACAAGGTGAGAGGCTCCTGCATTTACCCAATGAGCCAATTTGTTCAAAAAATGATGTGATAGCTACCACACGTTGCTCCTGTTTTATGAGGGAAATGCTTTGCTACTCCAGCAAGAGTTAATAAAGCTCAATAACAATACTTGCCATCTATCAAAATGTCAAAAGCTTCATTACCATAAAACCAGAGGAACTGATTTCCACAGGCTCTGCTAACGCGCCTGAGGAGGCAGCCGTTGAGAGAGCTCAAAATGCTGCTTGTTGAAATGACAGGAGTTGGGTTTGGATTCTTAAGGTGAGCGACCTAGAAGGTGGCAGCCGCAACCACAGACGGACATGAGACACAAAATTCCAGACTCCTCTTACCTCTCCTGAGTCAGTCTTCCTCTTACCGTGGTGTGTGCTCCCACAGGCAAAAGACTGGGGTTTACGATCGACTCGGGAAAACTCCACAACGTGTCTTTAGGACAAGGTCAGGAGACGGTGGCGGAAAAGGCCCTGGAGAAAGCTTCCAAAGGAGGACACTGGGTCATCCTCCAAGTGAGTATGGCATCTTCTTGGACAACAGTGGGAATGACCACAAGGGATGGACGGTGCAGAGTTGTCCAGGCCCATGGGAATGATCCTTCCTCCTGACAGACGGTGATTTGCCGAGTCCTCGGGGTTCTCTCCGTACTAGTGAGCCCTTCAAAGGTGTTAAGGGACTCAGCTGACAAGGATAGCTATCATCTTTTGAGGGATTTTCTAGCCATAGTGCTTTGAAATTAAAAAATATTAGAGGGAACCCTCTCATTCTCCTGACTTACAGATATCTGGAACATTCTAAGAGCGCTAGAAGACAAACAGGCTTGTATATAGATTGCCAAAGCCATTTTCGTAATATCTCACATTTGAAAGTTG
Source organism: Potos flavus (assembly GCA_028534135.1). Taxonomy (NCBI): domain Eukaryota; kingdom Metazoa; phylum Chordata; class Mammalia; order Carnivora; family Procyonidae; genus Potos; species Potos flavus. The sequence goes on from CM052887.1 coordinate 46,120,574, forward strand.
CTTTTTTTTTTTTTTTTTAAGATTTCATTTGTTTATTTGACAGAGAGAACACGAGCAGGGGGAGCAGCAGGCAGAGGGAAATGGAGCCCGAGGCGGGGTTCGCCCCCAAGCCTGTGGCTGTCTCAGTTTCTGGAGGTTTCTTGTATCCCTTTGCCATTGAAAAGAGAAGCAGGACTTTGAATAAAGGGGATACCAGCATAATGGGAAATTGTTATGTTGTTTGCAGTGTACGTTAAATTAAATCAGCGTAGGCATGTGATAAGTGTGCTCATGCTTATGAGCTCTTAACCAGACTCTACAGTGGTCAGGTCCTGTGATCAGATAGAGTCCTTCAAGGGATGTTCGGCTAGCACTTTATCAGAAGCCCATACGCCAGAGAAAACCGGCGCAGAGGTAGCAGGATGGCGTCTATCTTTGTCTCAGATGTACACCAGATGGCTTGTGAATTGACATACTGGATTTTAAAAATCTATTTTCCCGGGCACAATGGGTGATTTCCAAGATAAATGGATTCACTAAAAATGTTGCCCAGACATTGCTGCCCTTGGACAAGTGGGCACAAGAATCTAGCCAACATCAAAGCCAAGATCCTCAAGAAGATCCTCAAGAATCAGAAACGCCCAGGCTGGACTCCAGAAAGTGCCTGTGTTCAAGGATGGCTCATGCGGAGATTTTTCTGTCCCTTGACCCCGAAGTCACTGCCTAGAGTATCCTTATATTTGTTTCAAGTGAACTTCTCAAGGAAGATCTTGTAGGCCATAAGATAGAAAGGTTGTATTTGAGCTTGCAAAACAGGTTTTATTGTTGTTGTTTCTGCTTGCTTGTGTGAGGGCCACAGTTAGGTGTGAGAAGTACTTTGGCTGTTATCTAGTAGCGAGCATGGAGGGCGGGAAACTCAGAGCCCTTAGTTACTGTATAAGGTTGCTAGGATTGCCAATCCAAAGTATCACAGATTGGGTGGCTTAATCAACGGAAATGTAATTTCTTACAGGTCTGGAGGCCAAAAGTCTGAGATCAAGTTGTCAGTAGGGTTGGTTTCTTCTGAAGCCTCTCTCCCTGGTGTGGAGATGGTTGTCTCCTCCCTATGCCTTCACACGGTCTCCCCTCTGTGTGTGTGTGTGTCCTGATCGCCTCTTCTTATAAGGACGCAAGCCATATTGGATTGAGACCCACTCTAAGTGTTGCATTTACTCTTAATTACCTTTTTAAAGACCTATTCCAAATATGGTCACTCTCTGAGGTACTGAGGGCTAGGACTTCCAAAATTTGAATTCGGGGGGGGACACAGTTCAGCTGTGACACCTGCCAGTGTATGTTTGGTATTAGGAAAGGAAGAAAAAGCCTCATAATGTGAACAACTAAATTGGCATAGATCTTCTTACAGCAGAACTGTTGCAAAGATAGATACCGACATTACTATTCCATTCCTTATTTGCCTTTATTCTTTGGGGTTTTTGTAGCTTTTATAATATTAAGTGTTTTTCTTTGTTGGAAATAACTACATATTCCTAGGTCTGATGTTGCAATCACTACACTAAGGACGTCTCCAGAGGCAGAGAGCGTGTGAGGGAAGGGTCTCCATTGCTGTTCTCACAGCGCCAACTACCATGCACTCGATGGGTGGGAGGGTTGGAGGGTTGTGAATCATAAAACTGAAAATCAAGAAGTGAAGATCAAGAAGTGACAATTTGTTTCTTTCATGATTTTTGAAAGTTCTAGAATTTAAGGAAATTAACCTGTCAGGGATCCGCAGAGCATCTTAACAGAAATTTCTTTTTCGGCTAGCCCTTTACCCCTCACATCCTTTGGAGTTCACCTACTAATGAGTAGGCGCTGAGGAGAGGCGGTATCAGAAACAATGAAATGGGTGATAAGGTACATTTCTGGCTTTTAGTTTTTATACTTGATTAAACTACCCAGGTAAGTCTCCATAACTGAGTTTGAACTGTAACGAAGGAAAGTGTCAGGAACTCCATTTCCGAGGTGATGGGTGGGTGTTGGAAGTGGCGAAGTGTGTTGGAAGGAGATTGGGGTTTGCACAGGTGAGCTGTGGTGATTCGGAACCCACCACGTGTTCACGGTGCAGTCGCGTTTTGGTGCTTAGTTTTGTTCCCTAACGTGATAATACAGGAAAAATTAAATCCTGGTTCTCTGAGTTTTCTACACATTGATATATAGGAAAATGTTGTGATTCCGTAATTTAAGTATACACTTCCGTTTCACCAGAGTTATAAGCCATACTGTTTTTTCAGAATGTCCATCTGGTAGCCAGGTGGCTAGGCACCTTGGAGAAACTCCTCGAAAGATTCAGCCAAGGAAGCCACAGAGATTACCGGGTTTTCGTGAGTGCTGAACCTGCGCCTACACCGCGTGAACACATCATCCCTCAGGGACTCCTGGAGAATTCCATTAAAATTACTAATGAACCCCCCACAGGAATGCTGGCCAATTTGCACGCCGCCCTCTACAACTTTGATCAGGTAAGAAAACAGAAGCCTGGTCTGACGGCAAAGTCAGGGTCTTCTCACAAAACCACAGGGCCGTTAGCTACGCATGCGTTTCATGCAGAGGGATGAAGTGAAATCTCAGTGTGTGGTTTAATGTCTTGAAAGGATCCCCCTGTCGTTCCCTATTCCAGTGACTAGAAAATCTGTTTTGCCTTAAAACTACAGCCACATGCTCAGTCGGTTAAGCATCTGACCGACTCTTGGTTTCGGCTCGGGTCATGGTCTTAGGGTCGTGGGATGGAGCCCCACATCAGGCTCTGCGCTGGGCACGGAGTCAGCTTAAGATTCTCTCTCTCCCCTTCTCTCCTCCTCACTCGGGCTCGCACATGCACTCTCTCTCAAATGATGAAATCTTAAAAAAAAAAAAAAAAAAAAAAGGCTGCAGCCACATGTTTAAGGAGAATAAATTACATTCCTTTCTGAAGAACCTGCTTATTGAAGACAAACGTGGCAGACCAACATCTGTTAGCACAGGAAGAAGAAGCCACTGTTACTCTGGTCGCTCTTACTGAGAACAGCAGCAACAGTAATGACGTGGGGAGAGTTCCAGTATGATACTCAGTGTTTTAGATCCACTTTTGATGTTGGTAAACTTAAATCATCATCTCCCCGTATATCCATGTTGCCACCTATTTATACTTTGATTTCCTTCCAAAATAAAACAAATAAATTAATACAAACATAAATGCTCCTCTGATTCTCCTGGGCAAATTATCACAACTATCTGTATCGTAATCAAGTGTTTCAAACAAGTTTCCTTTGTTGTTGTTTCTCTGAGTTGCCATTCCCTCTGATTTCTTACACACCCTTGGGAAACAGTATTTTGCTTGTTTGTTTTAGAGAAAGAGAGTGCAAGCGAGGGGCCGGGGCGGAGGCAGAGAGAATCTTAAGCGGGCTCTATGCCCGGCACAGAGCCCCATGCAGGGCTCCCCCTCACATCCCTGAGATCATGACCCCAGCCGAAATCTATAGTCGTACACTTCACTGACTGAGCCACCCAGGCACCCCGGGAAACATTCTTACTAGGAGAAGTAGACCGAACCCTAAAGAGGAAATGCACATGGTTTGGTATAAATATTAAGACTCCTGTTAGAAATATTATCATTCTTCACTAGTATCTTCTGGACCAATACTCAAGCCAACATTATGAAGGAATTATAGTAATTGGCCATCTAAGATTACAGTTTGAAGAATATAGTTAATTGCCTGATTAAGTAATTAATTTATAGCCTATAAAAACACAGTAGACTGTAGAAACAAGGTACTCAAGAAATCTCCTTGAATGTATTACATAGTTGCAGTATACTTTCTTTTGGGAACCATGGCAGGCATGTTTTTTTTTTTTTCCCCTCGGTTGATAATTTCTGACCACTTAGGACATTCTCAACCTCTTTCCCAAAGTAAATACAAAACAGGAATTTAATATATTTAAATAGGATTTATCCAACCCCATAGGACAGTTGTCTGTATTTGTGAAAAGTGAGCATGTCATGATCAAATATGCCTCAGCCTAATTGTCCATCAGCTTTTTTTTTTTTTTGGTAAGGACCTCTCTGATCATCTGATAAAACCACGGACAGTCTCCCCAGGGAAATGCCCATTGAAAAATATGCTGCATATCATTGAACAGAGGAACAGATCCCCAAAAGCCTATACATGAATCCCTTCCCCTGTTCTAGTTTATTTATGAAAGTATCCGTTCTTTTGACTGTTATCTGGAAAGCCACTTAGATTAACTGAGGATGACAACTATTGGAAAGATTCTCAAGTACTTAAAGGGGAAATATTTATCTAGTAGAAAGGATCCTCTGAAATATTAAGATGAAATTTGATCAGAAGTAGCAAAAGCAAAGCCAAAGTTATTTATTTAACAAACCTCCTGTCAAACCTCTCACAGTCAAAACCTACCCAACAAAAACTTTAAAGAAAATCTAAAAATTTTGGAATATTCTTTTGAATGTTGACTTGTCATTATGTTAGAAAATAAAATGTGGGTTTTATTCAGATGATGTAATTCGAGGGTATTAACCTATACTCCCTGGCCATCTGTGAGTATGTTCCCAGTTAGAATTATGCTTGGTTACCTGTGAAAGAAGTATGAAACAGCTGTCGCTTAAAACAGGTTATGGAAGTATTTTTGCCACCTAAGAATTCTGGAGGTAGGTCATTTGGGCTCACTGTGTCCCATGAAGTTGTCATCAATCTAGTTCTTTTACAGTTCGCTGTTTCTGGACTGGGCGTGCCAGGGTCCTAGGCAGCAGCCCCCGTGTCCATGGTCCTGACAGTAGGATGAAAGAAGGAACAATAGAAGGTGACCATGGGCACATGTTTGCTTTTTTTTTTTTTTTTTTTAAAGATGCTCCCTATAAGTGAATACATAATACTTCTTGCCTCTTACGGGTTCTACGTAGTCACATTGCGTTACCTGCCGCACGAGAGGCTGGGAAAAGCCAGTGTGTGTTGGGCAGCCGTGCGCCCAGCTCTGTCAGCAACAGGACATTTTCGGACCTGTGGTTAGTGATCTGTAACACAGGCGTCCCGCTTTGCCACCGCTGCTTGTACCATCCTGGGTGCTCTGTGTCGCAGCCATGGTCTTATGTAGCTGAGGCTTGTGGCTTGGACAAAGAGTAATGAAAGCCGTCTACCTTGAGTACTCGTTGAGGTTAGGGAAACAAGTCCGAGTCATCACTCGTGTTGTCTGGTCGCCCTTCTCAAATGAGAATAGCCCCCCAAGGGATCTAGACAAATGAACTGTTCTCGTAGGGTGTTTTGGTTTTGCATGCTTTACTGTTCAAATCAGTTAAATTTGTATTTTTAATCTTACCCCCAAGTCAGAATTTGCCTTTGAGCTTTGATATGTATGTTCATAATGAACAAGTTTAGTATCAGTCCTTTATTCATGGAAATGCAATCATTAAATGATCAAGATGTAAAGAAGCATTTCTTATAGGGTCCTGTCTCCCTGTGTGTTTCAGCTCAGTGGCACCTGCCTCTTGAAGATGTCTGTTGTCTAAGACTGATGAGTCACAGACCTGTACCTCTGACGCCAATACATTATATATTAATTAATTGAATTTAAATTTTAAAAATTGAAAAAAATAAAGAGAAGGAAAGAAGGATGAAAGAAAGAAGGAAAAGAAAAGAGCCATCAAGGAGTACTATTTAGGCTCCTCTCATACAAAGATAATAACCACATTTTTAAAATAAGATACAGATTTTTTTTTTTTTTTAAAGAGAGCACATGCCCGGGGAGGCAGGGAAGGGGCAGAGGGAGAGAGAGGATCCCAAGCTGGCTGCATGCATAGTGTGGAGCCCAACGCAGTGCCCAATTCCAAGACCCTGAGATCACGACCCCAGCCCAAATCAAAAGTTCGAAGCTTAACCAACTGAGCCACCCAGGGGCCCCTAGATTTCTTTTTCTGTAACATCTGGAGCAGAAACAAGTAATTGATAGTTGCGCACGTGAAATTGGCATCTGTGTGCACCCTGTTACGTGAGTGTGGATGCCTGTCCTCTGTTCTCTGAGCTGTTTGTGTATTTTCTGATAGTAAACTGCTCATCTTTTGGTTTGTAAAAATACAGCTGACCCGAAACGCAGAATGTTAGGTAGATTCATACTTTTCCTAATTAGAAAAACTCGATTCATATTTTTTTCCAATGGCATTTATATTATCAAGAAATAATGAAATGGGCATTAAGTTGTAATTTTTTTGAGAGGGACGTTTGGGTGGACGAGGGGCAGAAGGAGAGAGAGAGAGAGAGAGAGAAAGAGAGAGAGAGAATCTTAAGCAGGTTCCCAGCTTAAGCAGGCTCTCATGTCCAGCGTAGAACCCAATGGTGGGACTCGATCTCACAACCCTGAGATGATGACCTCAGCTGAAATCAAGAGTCGGATGCTTAACCAACTGAGCCACCGAGGTGCCCACGTTGTAATTTTGTTTGTTTGTTTAGCACTGAGGGTAAAACTAAATCCATTATATGAAATATTTATATGAAAAATACTTGGCTATTGTAGTACCTTGGTTTTCTGTGGACTATATGTTACTCGGGAAGATGTTAGGTGACTTGTTAGATCATAATTCCTAAGTAGAAGTTTGATATTTCAGTTTTGTCTCCTAGAAATTTTTTACATTTAAAACTAATACATTTTTTTATATTCCTCAAGCTTAATACCAATTATATGGTTTCTTCTTTCACGAGCTTGTTTTTTATTTCATGTTTGTGGAAATGTTACGTTTAATGATTATGTATCTTCAAGCCCCATAAATTACCTAGAAATGGCCTAGTGCTTTAGAATGACCTGGTGATTTAGTTGGGTCTGCACTGTGGATGGCCTGGCCAGTTCTAGAAATATATTTGGTAGTAACCTTGGATTACTGAAAAGCTTCTTCTAGTCTTAGAACAAGAGAACAAGCCTTGGTTTGGTTTAGACTTTTACTAGAAGTTGCCTAGGAGACCAGATCTGAGCTCCCACCTGGAAGGTGCTAAATACACTTTGTAGATGCCCCAAGTTGTCAGATTCATTTTAAATGTAGACTGGCTATAACTGGGCCATTCTAAAGGACAAGGGAAGAAGGTACAGCGTTGGCCTTATCTTCCTCTACTGCCCAACATCAGCTGAAGTAGTCCTTGTTTGCCTCACAGAACTGCCAAATCAGAGAATAAAGTACTACCACCTTTAAGACCAGATTGGGTGGCTGTCGTTCACCTTTTAATTTTATAGCTGTGGGAGCCCTAGCTGTACCAGCAGGCCAGGATTTAATTTTCCCTCTGCGATTTCCAAAAAAATGTTACAGATCTAGCCTACAGGGTGTGTTTTCCCGTCTCCCATATGCCATTCTCTCCACCCAGCAGTGAATTCTACTTTAAGTTCATTGGAAGGAAACCATTTGTCAGGATGGTTGTATGAGCTCAGGGACACGACAGAAGTAGAGTGATCCCGACAAGATGACTTCTCGCACGTATAACTGGCTGCTGTGTTCCATGAGCTCAGCCACACCCCCAAGCTGGCAGGTGTCTCCCCTGGAGCTCACGCATGTCTTCCGGGTTGTCTGGTCAGCCTCATGTCTAGCCCACACGGAAGGGAAGAGTGACCACCAGGGCAGGCCACTTCCTTTTGAGTAAATGACATGAAAATCATACACATCACTTCTGCTCACATTCTTTCGGCAGGAACTTAGTCATATGGCACATCGGGCTTCAAGAGAAGATGGGAAATGGTTTTTTGGTGGGTGGCCATGTGCCCAGATAACCTGTATGACTAGGAAACCAGAGGAAATGAAGGGCTGAGGGTTAAGTAGTTTTCTGCTACGCTGATGAAACAAAGGTGCGGTCCTTTGGTCAGCTAGATTTCTCAAGGAGAATTTTGCAGGGGAAAATGATGTCAAGCAGTATCATCACTGCGCAGAATGAATTGCGTCATTTTCTAGCAAGCTTAGAAGCATTCAGTAAAATAACTGAAGCAAAGTGAAAGCATTCCTCTGAAATTAACAGACCGGCAAACGCCAAATGGTCAGTCTCCTATTATGCGCTGATAGGATAGACAGCTGTGCTTAAAACTGCCTGCTACCCCTGTCCTAGATCTCCCTCAAAGTTATGTACAAGGTCATTGAACATGCAGACCCTTGCCCTTGGAAAGGATGCAGAAGGATAATCAAATATTGTCCTTTTCTCCCAGGATACACTTGAGGCGTGCTCCAAGGAGCAGGAGTTTAAAAGCATCCTCTTTTCTCTGTGCTACTTCCACGCTTGTGTGGCTGGGAGACTGAAGTTTGGCCCCTGGGGCTGGAGCCGCAGCTATCCCTTCGGTCCTGGAGACCTCACCATTTGTGCCAACGTCCTCTACAACTACTTAGAGGCAAACCCTCACGTAAGTGCCGGTGGTCAGATAACCTCTTCCAAAGAGTGTACTGAATCTGTCAGTCTTTGGCCACTATCAAATGGGCCATAATTTCTCTTTTGAAGCTATTATTGAAATAGCTGACACTGTATATGCATCTTCTGCCAAGTGTGAAAATACACCAGATCAAAGGTTTTCCAGCATGGAAGCTCGAACTTCGTAAGATAGGTCAAACCAGTTCTACATCAGCAGCTTAGTGGGGGAAAAAAAATGTCCTTCATTATGTTAACAAAAACAGTGGTTTACATGTGCATGTATGCCAGATTCATTAGGCAGGTAATGAAGCATTTGCACAAATGTAATTACATACAGCAATTCTGACAGTTCATAACACTGCATTAATAATCACTACAATTAGTTCTTATGATGGAAGCAATTTACAGCGCGTCACATGTATAAATAATGGTGCATTTCCTGCATATGTCATTATTATGTATTAAGGATGCCACCTTGTTGTGACTTTCTCAGTAATGTTCCCCTTGATTGGAAGTTAAAGGTAGATGAATGATTTTATTTCATGGCTAAAATGCGTTTTACAGATGGCCACGGGAATGCTTCATCAGGAACATTTGTGTAAACTCTCAGAAACCCCATGATTGGATTTCAAAAAGGAAGAACCATTTGTAGGAATTTTCTGGCTTAGTCCTCATAAAGGAAACTTTTCCACTTCAGTTAAATCTGTTAAAATTGAGATATATTTGTCCAAACCAGGTGTTATGCCCTGGGCCACACTTTCTGTAAAGGGCCTTTAAAATCAGACTCGTCTGTGTTTCTGTGGGTAGAGAGTTGCTGTATGTTCTTTTGGTAGCCATCGTTACAATTTTTGTTACCAAATAAGTCTTCTGAAGTGTCACAGGTGAGATGACTGCTGTCAGAATCTGTACACTTGGTGTATGATGTATGGTGTATGGTGTATGGTGTCTTCTCCCAAGGAACGTATTTTGAGCAAGTTGTATCTAAAATAAGTAGCTTTAATATGGTATGTGATGATCAACATTCTGTATCTATCATTTTTTTTACTTTTTTCTTAATTTTTATTTATTGGAGAGAGCATGAGCACAGTGAGGGGCAGAGGGAGAAGCGGACTCCCCGCTGAGCAGGGAGCCCAACTCATGACTTGATCCAGGGGCTCCGGGATCAGGACCTGAACCGAAGGCAGACGCTTCACCCACTGAGCCACCCAGGCGCCCGCATATCTATCATTTTTTAAATATACAAAATTTGAGCATATTTTGATCTTCGTAATAAATAATATTTTGAGTTGTTCTTAATATATTTTGCGTAAAATGTTGCGGGTAAAATTGACTATTATAATAGTTCTGGAGAAAGTGAAATGGACCACTTAATCCTCTTATACAGCTCCTTCACAACTGAGGCCGAGACAAGGACTGCTATCCCATTTCAGCTGAATCCCGTACAGAGCTGAGGTAGAAATGATGGGGAGAAAGAGAGGAGCGGACTCCTGTTTGTCCCTGGCTCTCCCATCCCGAGACTTGGCAGCCCCGCGGTGGCGGGTGACTCGCGTTGTGCGGCTGCCCCCACAGGCGTTCCAGGAACAGCACTGCGCGCGGTTCCGAATGCTCTCTCCTCTCAGATGTCTGCACCCAAGGCATTGAGTGCACATGGCGAAGCCAGTGACTAAGATTTGGGGGTTAGGTTATGTGCAGAGTTTGGTGGTACAAAATGCCCTTTTCAAGAAGGTATATGTTCAAAACAAGGATCAGGATTTGGGGGAAGAGAGTCAGCTATTGAAAAGAGTAGAGAGCCCTGGCTGAGGAAAATCTTGAGGGCGATGCATATGCGCCGAGAGAACGCACGGCCCGTACTAGTGGAACGCCCCCAGAGAAGTGAAAAGGGAGGGGTTCTCTGTCGCCCACCCGCTTCACGAGGGCGACGTGGAAGGTTCCCCCGGGGTGGTTCCGGGAGCCTGCTTCAGTCCGCTCGCTTCTCCCGTATTCCTCACTCACCTCGGAGCCGCTTAAAAGAAAGATCTCTTTGAGGTTCATTTATTCAAATTCAAATAAACTTGTAACCAGTACATTGGAATAGTTGAAGCAATTTTACTTGTTCTGTCACATCATGCAACCAAGGAAGGCTATAATTAAGTTTTTACTTGAACTGTTGGGAGGCAATCTACTGCCCCTGAGGGTATAAAGGTTCCTGTCTAGAAAGGCTTCATCACAGACTGGCATGTTTTGCAAACCCAGAGGAAGCTAAAGGGTAGCGGAGAGAGGCTTCAGATCCTGCTACGGCAAACAGAGAGGAGATGGCCTCATTTCTTGAAGACCACATGGTCCAGTCATTAGTGAGAACCCTCAGAACAGTCAGGGAGTGGCCCAGTCGTGCCATGAACCAAGCCCTCGAATCAGTCTGCAGCAGGGCATTCGGCTTGCCGGGATTTTTCAAGGAAAGGGCATCCTAAATACCCCCAAATGCAGATCGTGTAAGGTTTTCTTTATTTGCCTAAATGAGATCCTAAAACCTGCTATCACATCATAAAAACGTGACGTACCACAAAGGCCCTGTGAACTAATACCTTTTCCTTATTTTTGGATGAGATTTTGAATTTATAAAGTTTCCCTGTGTGGCATGTTCTAGGAATAATTGTTTTAAAATCTGCATTCAAAGTTCAGTGTTCGTGAATTTTCACTGAATGTATTTAAACACCCTGAATGTAATTCTGTCAAGAAATGCTGTGGAGAAGCCCAATTTCTGAACTTCTTTTAAATGCGCCTATTGATGGGGATTTGGGGGAACATGGTGTTAGAGGGACTTGGAGAGAGGCGTGTACTGCTAATCGGCCTCTCTGAGGCATATGCTCGGGGTCTGGAAATGAACATCTGCGTGCTGTCCCTCCCAGGTCCCATGGGAAGACCTCCGTTACCTCATCGGTGAGATCATGTACGGGGGCCACATCACAGATGACTGGGATCGCAAACTGTGTCGGGCGTATTTGGAAGAATTCATGAATCCATCTCTGGTAAGACACTTTATAAATAATTTTACAGAGGAGAAAATTCTAGTAAGGATTTTTTAATGTTTTTAAGTTTTATTTATTTAATATCTACATCCAACATGGAGGCTTGAACTCACAACTCCAAGATCCAGAATCACATGCTTCTCCGACGGAGTCAGCCAGGTGTCCCTCGAGTAAGAATTTTTTAAACTAATTTCACTATATAAGTACTTCTTAAATATTATTGAGGAATCTTGGCCTTTTGCAAGTATATTCTTGCCCACTCTCACAGAGTTTGGAAGTTTGTTGGAAATGCAGAGTCTTTTTTTTTTTTTTTTAAGCTTTATTATTTATTTGAGAGAAAGAGTGAGTGTGTGGGCATGTGAGTCAGGGGAGAGGCGGAGAGTGAGGCTCTTCAAACACACTCTTTCCTGAGCATGGTCCCAACGTGGGGCTCTATCTCTTGACCCATGAGATCATGTCCTGATCTGAAACCAAGAGTCAGAGGCTTAACCCAGTGGGCCACCCAGATGCCCCAGAAATGCAGAATGTTGGGCCCCCATCTCAGATCTGTGAAATCTGAATCCGTTTCAGTAAGACCTCCTAGGTGATTTCTGTGTGTGTTCTCATGTTCTATGCCCAGGCGAAGGACTCTCACAGAAACTGACTGACTGGATCTCAGGAATAACCCTTGGAGGTCATGGTCATTGCCTATTTCGTGGAAACACAGGGCACCCTACACTATGCAGTCTCTTTTCCCACTTGAACAGGATACCAACTATGTTTAAAGGTGTGCCATGTAACTTCTTTGACGTTGGCCAGAGCAACGTCTTTCTAATAGGTATCTTGAGGCAAGGGAAACAAAAGCAAAAATAAACTCTTGGGACTTTATCAAAATACAAAGCTCTTGCACAGGAAGGAAACATTCAATAAAACTAAAAGGCAGCCTATGGAATGGGAGAAGATATTTGCAAATGACATATCTGATTAAGGGTTAGTAGTAGCCAGAATATATAAAGAATTTATAAAACTCAACACTCAAAAAACAAATAATCCAACTGAAAAATGGGCAGAAGACATGAATCGACATTTTTCCAAAGACGTACCGATGGCCAACAGACATATGAAAAGATTCTCAACATTATTTCTCATCAGGGAAACACAAATCAAAACTACAATGAGCTACCACCTCACACCTGTCAGAATGGCTAAAATCAGCAACACAAGAAACAACAGTTGTTGGTGAGGATGGGGAACAAGGAACCGTACCCTCCAGTACGGTTGGTGGGAATGAAAGCTGATACAGCCACTCTGGAAAACAGTAGGACGTTTTCTCAAAAAGTTAAAAATAGAACTACCCCATGAGGGGCACCTGGGTGGCTCAGTCTGTTAAATGTCCGACTTCAGCTCTAGTTGTGACCGCAGGGTCTTGGGATTGAGCCCCATATCGGGCTCCCTGCTCAGCAGGGAGTCTTCCTGTCCCTCTCTTTCTCCCTCTGTCCCTCTCCCCTGCTCATGCACACTCTCTCTCTCATAAATAAATAAAATGTTAAAAAAAAAAAAAACTACCCTATGATCAAGCAATTGCACTACTAGGAATCTACCCAGAAAATACAAAAATACTAATTCAGAGGAACACATGCACCCTGATGTTTCTAGCAGCATTATCTACAATAGCCACATTGTGGAAACAGCCCAAGTGTCCATCCAGTGGATAAAGAAGCAGTAGCATATTTATAACAATGCGCTATTAGCCATAAAAATGAATGGATTTTGCCATGTGCAAGGACATGGATGGAGCTAGAGGGTATAATGCTAAACGAAGTAAGTCAGAGAAAGACAAATGATTCCATATGATTTCACGCATGTGGAATTTAGCAAAACAAACGAGCAAAGGGGGAAAAGAAGCAAACCAAGAAATAGCCTCTTCACTACAGAGAACAAAGTGAGGGTTAAGGTGGATGAGGGATGGGTGAAATAGGTGATGGGGATTAAGGGGGGGCCCTTGTGATGAGCACAGGGGATGTATGGAAGTGTCAAATCACCGTATTGTACACTTAAAGCTACTATTACATGATATGTTAACTGTAATTTAAATATAGACTTTAAATATGCTAAGGACTACAAAAAATAACAAAGTAGTGCATATTTTTCATCGTTTGAGCAACCTCCTGTTGATAATTTCTCTGAGAACTTCATCTCATAAAAGTATTACGTAGTTTTTTGATCACCTTCCTTGAGTCCATTTTGAGAAGTAAATAATCATGTATTAGAAAATGTGGTGTATTATCTGTTGTCTAGTATAGAAAACTGAGGACAGATTTTGTTTTTTACTACTTTTAATAATGTTAAACAATTTGGGGACAATGCTAAAAAAAAAAACAAAAAAACCCAAAAACCCACCTTTCCTGCCATGTGACCATTATTTGTTTCCTTTGCCGTGAGTCTCCTGGTCTTTCCTTAGTTCTAATGAGCAGGATTTCACAGGTCAGAGAGACACTTTTAATTTACTACAATTGGAAGTCCCTCCTCAGAAGAGGTCTGGGAGCAGGTTACCATGGAGATGGGAAAGCTAAACAGTGTCAGACGCAGGACCTTTCCGGAAGTTGATTTACCCAAAAGGCGGTGGAGGTTGCAGGGCGGTGGAGGTTGCAGGGCGGAGTGAGAAGCCGGGGGTGGTGTTCCCTCTCTGGCTCCGGCCTGAGGATAGGGAACGAGTGACTGTTGCCAAACTAGACAGTCCATTAACCTTCCCAAGACTGAACTGCCGTTCAAACAGCGGCATTAAACACAGAGGGGCAGCACTGGAGTGTGCGCGAGCCCTTGGGAAACGTAGGCATGCACGCTCCCACGCATATCTGCTGACGTTTCCAGGCTCGGAGCTCTTCCTTTGCCATCTTGCTTCCTCCCCGGACAGTGCCGCTTCTCAGCTCCACAGAGGAAGTTCAGACCCTTGCCGACTTGGTGTCCGACGCTGCAACATCCCAGTTACTCTGTTCTCTTGCAAACGTGTCCCGCTCGTGCTGTTTACTTCAGGAGCTAACGCTTGTGCATCTGCCCGACATCTTTTCACCACTTCTCATGTTGGGTTTGTTTGTTTTTTTAAGATTTTATTTACTTATTTGACAGAGAGCAAGAGAGGGAACACAAGCAGGGTGAGTGCGAGAGGGGGAAGCAGGCTCCCCGCCGAGCAGGGAGCCCGATGTGGGGCTCGATCCCAGGACCCTGAGATCATGACCTGAGCCGAAGGCAGATGCTTAATGACAGAGCCACCCAGGCACCCCTCACGTTGGTTAACTTATTTAGAAATTAGTATCTCTGGTTGCACTGAAACATAATCAGAAAAGCAACTCACCAATGGTGTGGAATTTAAAGCTTCGCTCCGAATGCCTTCATGGTATCGTCCTGTGAGGGGGATGGGTGAGTTTCTTGTTGGATAAGTGACAGTGGCCCTGGGAGAGGGCTCCTTGACGGCAATGTGCCTCTGAGGTCTCTGGCCAGAGTTAGGGAATTATTTATTAATATTATTCTCCCACCTAAAGCATGTACTTGGCAATGCTAAACGAGTAACACAGAAAATTCCTTTGGGAAATAAGGTGTCAGGTCACCTGAAAGTTGTCGTATATTAAAAACTCTTGTAATACAGAGTAACCAACCACTAGGAGGCTGGGCTTTGAGATAAAAAACAATACAGGGGTTCGCACTCAGTTCTCCCTGTATTTGCTTTGATTGTAGGCACCTCCCCTGAGCCTCAGTTTCGTCTACCGAACAAGAATAGCCTATTTCACGGGTTTGTTGTTAGGTTTAAGCATTGGTACAGCATTAGAACAACATGCTTAATAAATGGAAAATGGAAGTTCTTTTATTATTAAGTATAAATTTTCATGCTATCTCTTGCAGACTTGACTAGATTTAATCTGTGATTATAACAATGGAAACCATTTATTAAACACTTGCTCTGTGCCGGGGGTCAGCACTCCACATCTCGTGTGTGTTATCTCTTGGGTGCACCATCATCCTGCCAAGTAGGTATTAATATCTCACGTAATCAGAAAAGAAACCCAGATTCCCAGAGGTCAGACAGTTGGTGAGTAGCTAAACCAGGATTCGAACTTGCAGTCAGACTCCACAGACCGCAGGCTTTGTCTGCCCCACGCTGCATCGGTTGGAATGCTGATCTGTTTGCAGTACCTGGAGAGCGGGGCACTGAACCACTGACTCCCGTCTGTGCCGTGCGTGGTGGGCGGCCCGGGGGGCTGCCGTGGACAAAACCAGGCAGTCCAGGAGCCCAGAGCTCTAGGTTCTGGTTCTGCCACTAACTTGCTGTCCAGCTTTGTGCAGGACCTCCTTGTGCCTCAGTTTATTGATTTGCAAAATGAAGGTACTGTCTAGAAAATCACCCTGGTACCTGTCAGCTCTGAAGACACCATGATGGTAGAATTTAACCATGAGTAATTTCTGAAAATCCCTTAGAGCACTTTGGGGCCATGGCATTTTTTACTCAAAAGGCCAAGGGCAAATGCACATGTTTAGACTCAGAGTGAAATGGGAGCTTCTTGTCATAGGCAAGACTACTTGGAGAGGCAGCAGAAGAGGTGGGTCTTTTATTAAATACCAGAAAGCAAAGTGTAAGAAGGGCCACGGTCCTCCAGAGTCAGGCGGGATGCTGGCTTTCCCAGTGCCTAATAATTGTTCCTGACACTGATTTCTGCAAAAATGACTTCAAATCCTTGATGGTTTTTTTTCTTTTTCTTTTTCTTTTTTTTTTTTGCATGATGTGGAGACTCGTTCTCTTTGAGCACAATGCCATTAATTTTTTCAAATAGCTTTATTGAGACAAATTCAAACGGAAGTTTACCAATTCCACTTGGACAACCAAAGGCTTTGGGCATATTCACAGCTGTGCCGCCATCAGCACAGTGTGTTTTGGACACCTCATCACCCCCCACAAAAACCCTGTACCCATTAGGAGTCACTCGCCGTCCTCTCCCCCTCTCCCCAGCCCCAAGCAACTACTTACTAATCTACTCTTTGTCTCCGGATTTGTCTGTTCTGGACATTTTACATAAACAGAACGATACACTGTGCAGCCTTCTGTATTTGCTACCTTTCACTTGATATAATATTTTCAAGGTCCATCCATGCTATAGTATATGTCATTGCTTCCTTTTTATGGCCAAATCATATTCCAGTGTATGGACCATTTTCTTTATCCATTCATCAGTTGATGGACATTTGGGTTGTTTGTTTTCTGGCTATTAGCAATAATGCTGCTAATGCACCTTTATGAACAGGTGTTTGTGTGGACATAGGTTTGCATTTCCTTTGGGTGTATGCCTAGGAGTGAAATTGTTGGATCCTAAGGTAACTCTGTTTGACATTTTAAGGAACTGCCATATGATTTTTCCAAAGCGGATGCACCTTTTATATCCCCACCAGCATCGTATCAGGTTCTACACTCTCCACATCTCTGCCGACACTCTTGTTATCCTTTTCTTTTTTCTTTTTTTTTTTTTTTTACCCTAAGCCATCCTAGAAGATGTGAAGTGGTGTCTCATTACGGTTTTTGTTGGAATTCCCCTAAACCCTGACAATGCTGAGCATCTTTTCGTGTGCTTATTGGCAATTCATTTATCTTCTCTGGAGAAATATCTATTTAGAATTATTGATTCTTTGAGGAGTAACAATAACCTCAAATATCCTCCCCCAAAGGCAAGACAGGTGGTCCGTATGCAGAGAGCTCTACTCTTCCGGCCTTATCACCAAGCAGCAGCTTCTCACGAAAGCCTTGGTGGGAAGGGACTCAGAACCAGGATTCACAGAGCTCCTTGAGTACTCGGAAACCTTTACGGTTTTCTTAAAGGAGAAAGAGAACACGTAAGAACCTATGAACAAAGACTCACTTTTCAAACTTTGCCTGTTTGACATCATAGTAGGAATGTACAGTGGAACATTCCTCAGGGTGTCTGCTTCCTCCGAGAAAATAAAAATGTACTTGAAATAATCACGTCTATTCCTAGGACACAGAAAAGACCCAAACTAACATCAAAGCCTACTTACATGCCTAGCTGTTTGTATACGTGGTCATTAAATTCCCACAGTCACGATCATTAGGTCGCTAGTAGGAGTGACATTTCACTGACGGGACTGAAACTCAGATAAACTGCCATTTTTGAAGGCCACCAACCCCTTCGGGGATGGGAACTGCACCACATCTGGCTGCCTGGAAACCTCAAGCCCTTGCCTTTCCTTTGTGGTTTTCTTTTGTTTTGCTCATTAACGAACATATAAAAGGCACTCTTCACGTGTTTGTAAAAAGACTGCTTAACTGTGTCTCCAGAAAGTCCGGACCGTTTGCGTTCCCACCAGCACCTGTAGGAGCACGCCCTCAAACACACCTCCAGTCCCCACGGCATTTTAACATTTCTAAGTGGTTCCACTTTTCGGTTTGTTTCTTTGCTTGAAACTGTTTTTAACTTTCTGTCTTTAACTGAAGGACAGTTTAACTGGCT
Organism: Potos flavus; assembly: GCA_028534135.1. NCBI lineage: Eukaryota > Metazoa > Chordata > Mammalia > Carnivora > Procyonidae > Potos > Potos flavus. Next base: position 46,138,448 of record CM052887.1, read on the forward strand.
TTTAACATTTCTTTCAACAGCCTAGTGAGCACTTACAGGGAAGACCAAGTCCTTGTTTGCAGGCACTAAAGTCTGGTTTGTATTTCTGTATTCTAACTTTTGGCTTCATTATTTGTATTTTGTGCCCATATCTTTATTTTCACTAAATTATCTCATAGACTAAGAATATGAGTTGAAATCTCCCCCACAGTTTTGTTTCAGTCACCCTGAACAGGTGAGATTGAAATGGATTATTCTGAGGGACCCCGGTGGCTCAGTGGGTTAAGCGTCTGCTTTAAGCTCAGGTCATGATCCCAGGGTCTGGGGATCGAGCCCCGCATTGGACTCTCTGCCCAGCGGGGAGCCTGTTTCTCCCTCTCCCTCTGCCCTTACCCTGCTTGTGTGCACGCTCTCTCTCTCAAATAAATACATGAAATCTTTAAAGAAAAAAGAAATGAATTATTCTGATTTCTAAAAATGAAGTGATAGAAAATGCAGATAAATGAGTGAAATAAACCATGCTAACAGATACTGGTGGGGAGATGGTCCAAGTTGCTCCTGTTTCTCACAAAATGAAACAGTAGCTTAACTTGGAACTCTTCCTAGTGCAAAACAGAAGTGCTGACTCAAATATTTAAAACGCCTTCTGGAATTCACAGCCAGCCACTGCGCATCGTGTGTAAGGACACAGGCCCTCTGGGAAACCGGCGATGGCAGGTCTGGGAAGGAACAAACTGTCAGTACTCACAGCCGACTGGGTTGTGTAGAAAATCACTTCCTTTGTCCCCACCAGACTGGGAGTTTCTTAAGAACTAGGGTAGATGAAACTTTTACATTTCTGCCGGCTTGTGGTGGTGAGTACATAGTATCAAGTAAGAATCTGTGAATATCTACTTTGTCGCTGGGTGAGAGCGAGGGAACCAGATGGCGTAACATAGACAATTAAGAGAGGAAAACCCCAATTTCAGAAAATGATTTAGAAAATCTAGGCATAAAAGAGCTGCATCCGGTGAGTAGTTTTTAAAGTTATCCCTCTGCACATTTAAGCATATCTAGACAGAATTTATAGCAAGAGAGATTGGGAAAATGAAAACAGCGGTGGTTATGGCCCCTGGGAATTAAAAACAATTAGAAAAAAATCTGAGATGATGCTAAGTGAACTAGAAAATTCTAAGCACTTGACTTGTGTTTATGGTTGGTGAGATAAATTGTTTTGCTACGTTTTGAAGAACTACATTCACGTATTTAGGTTTGGTGTTGCTACTCGCATTGCCTTTGTTAAGAACCTTCCTTTACATGGAATGTCTACCCACTACCCAGCCTTGATGAAGTAGACGGACACGATCAGTGCCTTATCATGCCAGCCTTTCGTTTATTAGGCACTTGTGCCTCACTCATTGAGCACCAGTGTGTGCCCACAGCTGTCCCAGGGTCTGTGGATCTTGAGATGAGCAACAGACTCTGCCCGAGTAGCTCAAAGGTAAGGAGGTAGTGCTGATAGGATTCTTTGTATATTCTGCCCTATATGAAGTTACATTCGCACAGTCCTGTTTGTCAGTATATGTACGTATAACTCTGTGCTTACAACACGCATATGTATCATATATAAAATAATTTGAAGCAGTATTGTGGAAAGTATGTACAGTCGGAAAGCAAAGCCTAGAGAGTCATACAAGTGAGTGCAGAATGAAGATTTAAACCGGACCTCTTGCCTGGGGCAGTTACTCTGAGTCTCAGTTTCTCTGTGCAGAGTGTTTGTGGAGGTTTGGGACTATCAGTGACTCAGAGCGTGTGATGGGGTGACCAGTACTCAGGACATGGTTCAGAAGCCAGTCGTCCCTTTGTGTGCACGTATCCTGTTGCCCCACGCGAACTGCAGACTCCGTCTTCTTGGGGCAAGGATTCACGTGTGCTCCTTGGACTCCTCCCCAGAGGTCAGCCTGGTGCCCTCCATGGGGCAAGATGATCGCTTACAAAAGCATCACGGAACATTTTAGAGAGCCTGCTACCCTCCAGCATTGCGCTGGACATCCCCTCCAAGAGTGTTCTCAGTGTCTTAGGATTCAAAGAGTGATTTCCACTTAGACTTATAATAACGGACTTTTTCCCTTTGTGGTTGAAGATCAAAGAGGAGTTCCTGCTGGCACCAGGATTTGCAGCCCCACCCAATCTAGATTACTCAGGCTACCATCAGTACATAGAGGAGAAGCTGCCTCCGGAGAGCCCGGCGCTGTACGGCCTCCACCCAAATGCTGAACTAGAACTCCTGACGGTGATGTCCAACACGCTCTTCAGAACGTTGCTGGAGCTGCAGCCCCGGACCGCGCTCGTTAGTGAGGAGCTGGGGCAGTCCGCAGAAGAGAAGGTAGGCGGTCTCTATTTTCTGTGGCGCTGTAACATACGCACAGTGACGTGTGCTGATCTAAGTGTCGGACTCGATAGCTTTTCCCTTTCCATAGACCCACATAATCACCACCCAGATAAAAATACTTAACGTTTCCAACACTTGGGCTCAGTGTGTCCCTCCCCCTGCTGCCCAGACCTAACTAGCACTCTGACCTCTATCACCATAGATGAGCTGTGCCTGCGTTTCCGTGTCAAATGGATGCATTCATACAGCACGTACCGATGCACGTGCAGCCCCTCTCACGCCAGGTTACATTTACGAGATTCATCCATGTTGTTGTGTGGACCAGTGACTCATTTTTGTCCAGTATTCTATTGTACGAGTATACAGTTCGTGCTTTATTTGTTCTATAGTAGATGGATGTTTGGGTTATTTCTAGTTTTTCACTGTTTTGAGTTATCACAGTCATGAACATTCTTGGAGTCTTTTGTCAACCAGCACAGGCAACTCCCGGAGGTGTCCCCCCATACCCCCCACCCCTCTTTCCTCACAAGTGGAATTGCTGGATTGTGGGGTGTAATGTGTAGCTTCAGTAGATATTCCCAAGCAGTTTTGAAAAGTGTTTGTACCACTTACACTCCCACCGGCAGTGTGCACATTTCACCAGTTCGCCATCCTTGGGGTTGTGTTAATGGTACTAAATCATTGTGGTTTTAACTCTGCATTCCTTTGTAAAGGAGTGAGGCTGAGCATCTTTTCCTATGATCTGGGCCATCTGGATGGAGATCTGGGCCAATCTTATATGAAGTGCCTGTTCCAGTTGCTTGCCCATTTCTTAGCTGTCAAGGTTTTTCTTAGATTTGTAAGGACTCTATTCTCAACATACATCCTTTGTCAGATAGACGTATTGCAAACATCTCCAAATCTGTGACTTGCCTTTCACTCTGTGTTTTTGGCTCTCTCATTTGTTATGGCGTCTTTCTTACATTATCTTGGGAGACTGGCATTATTTTTTTTTCTTTTGGCATTATTCTTTTGAAGGTACATATTGTCCTAGAATGATGGGGATGAGAAACAGACATCAAATGCTATTTGGTTTTACATTTAGTTTATTTTTCCCCCAGATAAAGTAGCCCTTATTTCTCTCACAATTTAATCAGGATTCGACTGACAAGGATTCAGGTTGTTGGAACATGCTAACCATCAGATTTAATTATAGTGAGGTCTGAGGAATTTTCCATATTATTTCTTGAAATAGGGCCATTTGCTGAGGCCCTTGGTTGTCATTTAGAGGCTTTAGAATTTGTTGTGCGTGTTTTATTCTATATACTAACATTTTCCGTGTATGAATGTTAGACCTCTTTTTTTTTTTTTTAAGATAAAAAAGGAAACGTTCATCCATTTGAGAAAAGCTATAGTATTAATAGAAGCAGAGAGATGGATGAAGTCTTCATTTAGTTTTGGGGCTTCGATCTTTCCAACAAAGAAGCTGACCATTAAACCAGAAACTGCAAAGCAAATGATCTTTAGATGCCTCAACACGACAGACAGGCAAACAGATTGTGGCAACGCCTCTTTTGGGCGCTTACTATATGCTAGGCACTCAAGGAAGTGCTTTACAAATAAGCTACTGAATCCCAACAGCTCGAAGTAGTATCAGGATCCCTATTCCAGAATTAAGTTTAGGGGACTTGTCAGACTGCTAGAAAGGGCGAATGGAGGAAACCAAACTCTAGCTGATTCCAAAAGCCATTCTTTCATCTAACCTGCCTACTACACTGTATTTCATTCTTTCCGCAGCTGCTGCAGGTGAATTTAAGATTTCAGGACCTGAAAAATAACTTGCCAGGGTGCTAAAGCAATTTGGGATTAGGCTACCAGAACCAGTCAGTAATCCAAGAAATCAAGGGAAGAGTGAAAGCTGCCTGAGGCTGAAGACAGGCAATACTTGTAAATCTCTTGTCCATTTTAGGTATTTGTTGGTTTTCCCCAGTTCAGGAAGATAAGATAAAATACATTGTAGCTATTTTGTACATTGAGTACAAAAGTACATTGAGGTACTACATACATTTTCACATCTTTAATGTATAAATCTTTTATTTCTTCAAGGCAGTAATTAAATAAGACAGAGGCTCCCTTGCTATTGAAAATGTGGATCCTAAATTGCTCCTAAAATTTCAGGCCATGTCAGTTGGGAGGGCCACATCATAGACTCACCAGAATTAGCTCAAGCCTAAAGGGCATTTTTGGTTCATGTGACTTTTCAAATGTTTTTTTTTTTTTCTTAATAAATTTTATTTTGGTAATTGTAAAAAGAAAAATCAGGACCAAAACTAAAGGCAACTTAAAAAGTTCAAATATATACTCCTTATATAATAGAGATTTGTAATTTCCAGGCCCTCCGGGGGAAGGGAGGCCCAAAGGGCCTTACCAAACATAATACCTAAATGTTGGGATTCTACTTCCTCTGATTCTATCTTTGTGTACACGTGAAACGTAGATAATGACAGTTCTTTGATTCCCTGAATGCTAAGTGATAAACTGCAGACAAATAGTAGCTCCTTCCTGATGGGACCTACAGAAGGGGAAGGGGCTGCCTTGATGCAGAGGTAGTTGAGCTCACCAGCAGTGCCTGTCCGCCCATCTCCAGGGAGTAGTGGGTATCTTTTAAATGCATTAGCAAGCATCGTTGGGAGTGGCGGAATATATTATGGGACTTCTTCAAAAAGTCAAGGGCATGGTCCCTGTAACTAAAAATGAAACACAGAGGAGTTAAATCTTGTGTGTGTTAATGACTTAAGGTTAAGAATATCTTGGATGACATTTTGGAGAAACTTCCAGAAGAGTTCAACATGGTGGAGATAATGCAAAAAAACTCCAACAGAAGCCCCTATGTTCTTGTTTGCTTCCAAGAGTGTGAAAGGATGAATATTCTCCTGCGGGAAATCCGTGTGTCGCTTCAACAGTTAGACCTTGGCTGCAAGGTAAGTTTAAAAGTGGTACTAGCGCCAGCTTCGCAGCCTCACCCTGTCAGGGGACACTGACTGTGTGGCCTCTCTGCTCTGTGCCAGGGGGAGCTGCCGTTCTCTCCCGAGATGGAAGCCCAGCAGTCCCAGCTGAGTTACGACACAGTCCCGGACACTTGGCGCAGACTGGCTTATCCGTCCACGTACGGCCTGGCGCGGTGGTAAGCTGCCCCTCGCGGCCCCCGGCCGTTACCCGCCTGGGTGCTGGTCTGGTGTTCTCGGTTACTGTTGTGCCGGACAACTATGAAGAGTGTGCCTTGAGTATACCTGGCCTGTGGCTGTGCAAACAGAGCCCCACCAGTTTCACTTAAGTCTCTCCCGTGTGTTGCTTTAAAGGCAAAGCTCAGTGAAAAGTTAGGGTCAAAGCAAGAGTCAGATGCCATCCCTTCCTTATTAGCTGTTTTATCTTGGACAAAATACCTGGTCTTCCTAGTGTCTCAGTTTATCATCTGGAAAATGCAGGTAATACCATTCTCATTATTATTTAAATGGCCATGGGAGGCAACTTGAGTTTGCTTTTATGTCATTTTATATGCTCATTTTCTAAGCTAGTGATTGCCAATGCCATCTCATAGCTAACTTTGAAAAGATAGAGTAGAGGGCGCCTAGGTGACTCAGTAGGTTGAGCGGCTGCCTTCAGCTCAGGTCATGATCCCAGCGTCGTGGGATTGAGTCCCGCATCGGGCTCCTTGCTCAACAGGGAGCCTGCTTCTCCACCTGTTCTGCCTGCTGCTCTCCCTGCTCGTGCTCTCTCTCTGGCATATAAATGAATGAAATCTTAGTAAGATTCCAGTAGAGGGTACAGGAAAGCTGACTGCTTGGGTGTGTGGGTGTGAGTGCAGAGGTGTTCCAAAGTCTGGGACCAAAATTCACAGTTCCCTGATGGCCAGTGCTCCCTCCAACTGCTCCTTGGCTTTTGTAGTCAACATAGGAAGTTTCAAAGATTCTATTCCTGTCTTTTCCGGTACCGGAAGTTTTTTATCCTTGCTTTCCTTTTTTCCATGAACCAGAATGCTACTCTGAGCCTTAAACTGGAAAGCTCCACCAGAATTCCAGATCAGGGGCACCTGGCTGGCTCAGTCGGTAGCACATGCGACTCTTGGATTGTAAATTCAAGCCCCATGTTGGGTGTAGAGATTACTTAAAAAAACAAAATCTTAAAAAAAAATTTTCAAATGACTGCACCTTGGAACTGCCACCCAGGCAGCCAGATATTGGCTGTGTGGGACTTGTGCAAACATAATGGAAGGCGCACAGTGCACAGTGGAAGGGACGCAGATGGCAGCAAATAACCATGCGGGGAAGAGTGAGCTGAGCTACTCACCGGATTTTTGTTAACGCTGTGGATGTCCAAAATCAGATTTTATATTTCCAATTAAAAATATTATTAAAAATATTTATATATTTATATTTATATTAGGGGCGCCTGGGTGGCTCAGTGGGTTAAAGCCTCTGCCTTTGGCTCGGGTCGTGGTCTCAGGGTCCTGGGATCGAGCCCCACATCGGGCTCTCTGCTCAGGTAGGGAGTCTGCTTCTCCCTCTTCCTCTGCCTGCCTCTCTGCCTACTTGTGATCTCTGTCTCTGTCGAATAAATAAATAAAATCTCTAAAAAAAAAATCTATATTACACTTAAATTTTATGATAACGGTAACTTTCAGAGTTACTTCCACCATCTTATTTTGTGTCTTCTAATTTCTGTATTTTTCTTCATTTATTCTAAATTTTTTTCTGGCTTGTTTGGGTTCCCCCCATCCGGACTTTTTCTTTATTAAAGTAGGCTGCATGCCCAGCATGGAGCCCGACGTGGGTCTTGAACTCAGGACCCTGAGATCAAGACCAGAGCGGGTATCAAGAGTCGGATGCCTGAGTCACCCAGGCGCCTCCTAATAGTTTTCTTTATTCCATGTTTATCCTTGTACAGTTCCTATTATTTTAGCAGAGACACTTTACATTGTAACCAACACACTTGATTTTTCTAACACAATGTAAAGTCAGCACTTTTAACCTCCCTCTGAACATCAGCCTCTTCTGGTCTGCAGTTGTAATTCAGCCTTTTTTTAAACCATAGTATTTTTATTTTGTTTTTACTCAATTATTTTCACTTTAACAACATCTATTTCTTTGTTCATTGTTTCTTCTTATATCTCATTCTGGGCTCCTTTGTTCTGGGCCCTCTTATCTTTCTGCTAAAGGATAAAATACACAACAGGCCTTTCAGCTTATGTTTTCAGCTTATCTTTGTGTGTCTGAATTTTCTTCACGGTATCTTTGCTCCGTAGTTTACCTACATATACAATTCGAGGATACCATGATTTTCTCTCCACCCTGTGGCTTGGTAACTCCACTGTTTGCTGGCATTTCTTACAGCTGATGAGACTGTTCTTAAATGTACTTGTCATCGCTTCACAACTAATCTCTTTTCTCTGGGACATTTTTAAGATATTTCTCTTCACCTTTGATGTTCTGCAACTTTACTCCTTTATTTAGGTGTGGACTTTATAAAATCCCCATTAGTACCGTGTGGTTATAAATGTATAGGTCTACCTGTTGTTTCTACTCTGAAAAAAAACATTTTTTTTTTAAAGATTTTATTTACTTGACACAGAGAAAGAGATCACAAGTAGAGAGGCAGGCAGAGAGGGGGGGGGAAGCAGGCTCCCTGCTGAGCAGAGAGCCTGATGCGGGGCTTGATCCCAGGACCCTGAGATCATGACCTGAGCCAAAGGCTACCCTGAAAAATTCTTAGCCCTCATTTCTACCAGTACTGCCTTCTGCTGACTTCATTGTATTTACCTACCTCAAATCTTGTATTTTTAATCTGTTGTCTTATTCTGCTGTACTCTGGTTGATTTCTTTGGTCCCAGGGCGGGGCCGGGGGGACTTCATTGTTTCCAGTTTACTGTGTCTCACACCTTGACCTTTAAAATTCCATTGTCCAAAATCAGTTTTCAATTCCACATTCTTTATATGGGGGGCAGGGGAGGTACCAGACTTGGTTTCATAAATTCCTGTTTTTATGACTATTACTCTAGTTTCTTAAACATATCAGAGTCTTTTTTTCAGATTCCTCTTATGTTTATTTGCTAGGTTATCAACCTTCTGGTTTGTTGGATTTGGTGCCAGTTTTTTATGCCATATAATAAGTTGTCTTTATATTCAAAAGACAGGCTGGCTGGTTATAAAAAAATTTTAACCCAATTATTGCTGGGTGGCTTTGTAGGCAGCACAGCATTCTCTGATCAAATGCTGCTGTGGGGCTGTCTGCAGCTGACTTAGAGAAGGAAAAAAAAAGACTTTGTGTGTTTTCCTGGGAGGATTCTGTCTTCAGTCCGTATGAAGCTGTACCTTAGTTGATTATCTTATTATTTGCAGCCAAATTTCCTGAAACACAGCATGTCCAATTTTAGAGTCAAATTTGTAATTGAGGAAAACTCGAATTTCCTAGAACTGTTTTTCAGCTTTTCTCATTTCATTTTAAAATGCTTTTCTTACTCTGAGATCTTTCTACTTAATACCCTTTTTCTTACCTCATCACTTCCAAACCTTATCCTACTTGAACAAGCACTTTTTAAAAAACCTATTGGAAATTGGCTACAATGCCTATCCTCTTGTGGCAACATTTTTAGATAAAAAGTCTTTTCCTATCTTTTCCTGTTCTTCACCTTAACTGTCTTCAAGTAAGTTTTCCCTAAAGCAGCTATATGAAAGAATTTAAATGGGGCGGGACACGGGCCATGTTCTGAGAGCGGGAATTTTCCTGGTGGTGACCCAGGTTTCTCTGTGAACGTCACCCCTGCTGCTTTTGTAACCCTTAACCCAACCAGGTCCCAGAAAACTTGGGAGCTAGCCTGTGCGGCCCTCCGCTCGGGGAACTGCCCGCTGGCTTTGACGGTGCGGCCGTCCTCCACCTCATACCCCTGCTCCATCTTCCCACTCTTTCTGGCAGCCCTCAAGTCTGCTTTTCAAGGCTTGATGTGGCTGATTTTATCAGAGGGTCATTTTCCCGGAGCCTCCCTTAGGTAATTGTTGTGCTGATGAGTTCAGAACTTGGGTAAAAACAGCACCTTCTCAAACTGCAGGCAGGCAGAGGCTGGGAGGTGCTGTTTCTCTTCGTTACCTGTCTCTTCCCCACTTCAGGCAACGACTGTTTGTGGGCAGACCACAGCCACGGCTGTACTGTCCCTGCCCTTCCCGGCAGTCTTCGCCTGCCTTCCCGCACCCTGTCCACACTCCGTGTTGGGGCCTGTCACCTGTGTGTGATCACCACCCATCCCTAACGTCACTCAATAAGTGGACATGAATTTTCCACATTCCCATGTTTTTTGTCCCTAATCATAATAGTTACAAAATTTCAACAGGAACCATAATTAAGCTTTTTGTAGGGACAGTGTTCTGCAAATCTAAGGATTTTCTTGGTTATCAGTGGTGTCGTCTGTCCCATCTTCCCCTAAATCTACCTCAGCTGATTGGAAAACTGTTACTAAAAAGCGCATTTGTTTCTCTCTCCCTTGTGTTTACCAGGTTTAATGACCTCCTTTCGCGGTGCCGGGAACTCGAAACCTGGACCCACGATCTTGCCCTCCCGGCTGTGGTGTGGCTTTCCGGCTTCTTCAACCCTGAGTCCTTCCTAACCGGTAAGGGCTGCCGGCCCCTCTTGCCCTGCTCCCCAGGGCTCACGCACGGGCCAGCAAGGGGGCGGAGAGAGGGAGGAAAATTCCAAGCCGGATGGCCACGTGAGGCGGGATGTAGTTCACTCTAGGAAACATTTTCTGGCAAGGGCCACGTGAGCTCCTTCCCAGCCCCTGCACTCTGCCACGCCAGCACCAAACCAGACGACAGGTGACCCACGGGGCATGGCTGTCCCAGTCTAGCACAGCCCCATGCCCCCGGGGGCCGTAGCCGGCATACGAGCAGCTCCTGCGAAGCTTCACGCCACCTCCTCCTCACCCTGTTCCTTCTCCTCCTGCAGCAATCATGCAGACCACGGCCCGAAAAAATGGGTGGCCACTGGATAAGATGTGCTTGACTGTTGATGTCACCAAGAAAATGAAGGAAGATTATGGCCATCCTCCACGGGAAGGTGCCTATCTCCACGGGCTCGTCCTGGAGGGTAAGCTACCCCCCCCCCCCCGAGGAGCCCATGGACAGTCAGTACACGAAGGCCCGTTCATTCCACTTCTCAGCAGTCACTTCTCTCTAGTGCTTATCTACCTCATTTCCCAGTCTTACAAAATTTTATACCAGGTTCTGTGCTCAAGGTCAGCCAAATTTTAAGGCATTTAGGGTGATGGCTGTCACTTAATTCAGCATAGGCCTTAACTTACCCTGTGGTGTTAACACGAGATGGAGATGCAGATTTAATTCAAAATCTTAATTTAAAAAAGCGAATTCACTGCTATTTTACTACAAGACTTCTTTAAGCCATTAGAGTCTCTAAAGGGGGTTAAGAGGGAATGTGCTGAATTAGAGACAGTCACGTTGTTTTAAGAGAGAACAAACTCCTTGGCTTTACTATGCCTGGATTCCTATTGAATCTGTTTTCATGCGTTTTAGACCTTCTGAATTTAGTTTTTTCAAAGGAAAGCTGAGGTGTGGAGCCCTGCCTTAGCTTACCTCTCCCCCATCAAGAAAGCCGCTGACAAAAAGTAATGTGCCAAAAAACCAAAGATTTATTGCCTCCAACAGGAGAGGAGCAGTACCCACATGCCACACTCTCGCACCCCTTGTGTTTCCGCGGTAGGTGCCAGATGGGACACACAGTCAGGAACCCTTGCAGAAGCCTGCCTCCAGGAGGTGACATCGGTGATGCCCGTCATCTTTGCCAAAGCCATCCCCGAGGACAGACAGGAAACCAAACACACGTATGAATGTCCCGTGTATAAAACCAAAATGAGGGGCTCTAACTATGTGTGGACGTTCCGGCTAAAGAGCCAAGACCAGACCACCAAGTGGGTCCTGGCAGGTGTGGCCCTGCTGCTCGAAGCCTGAAAACGGGCCGCAGCCAGGACGGTCACTAGGGTCCATGTGCGGTAATTTACAAACCTCCTCCCACTAACTCTGAAGTAACTTACATGTGCCTTAATCTTGTTTAAACACCATCCTTAATAAAGTCTCCCCATCAGTGAAGGGGAATTTTAGCTCTTGCAGACATTAAACAAAATCTTTTAAATTAAAAATGCGCCCTGACATTCTTACAGTCTGGCAGCAGGTGACTCCTGAACGAAGGGGCAGCCGTTCCCGCCGGCCAGCAGGGCCCCACGGCCTCCAGTGTCGCAAAGGTGACAGTCTACTTTCTGTTCGTTCAAGTTTTCATAAAAATAAAACTCTAGTACTCGCAAGATCTACGATTAATTGCACTTTGTAATTTAGGGGAACATTCTTCCACAAATTCCAATGACCCAGAGAAGGGTTAACTACGTGGTCCTGGACTAGAGGTAAAGATCAAGGCCACACAGATCAACAGTGTCAAAGGCAAGAGCTGCTTATCCAATGCTTTCTCTGGAACTTACCTGGACTTTAACTCCACCCCATTTAAACTGCTTTTTTTCCCATCGTGCGCAGGTGCTTTTAAACAATTCAATATACGTAGGGGCCTACGGATACATGTATAGAGATTCCTCTGCTGTGCCGTCTTCCTGAGAAATCTTTTTAAGCATATAAACAATCTTAAAAAAAATAGTATTTAGATCTACAGAGAATTTCTGTATAAAAACACAACGGTAAGAAATCTTAGGCACAAGTGGCAGGGCCGGCCGGCGTGCTCCACGGTGAGCGGCCTGGTTCTTCTCCTAATTGTCTTCCACCAGCTGCTTCTGTAAGCTGAAAGACAGAGGGGATGGAGGCATATGCGAAGCTGCATCTAGGCTCCACCTCCCCACCGAGAGTACGGAGCCCAAGCCCGGATCTTCGATGCAAGGTTGGTCCTGCCTCGTCCTGCTTCAGAGAGAGGAGACCCTGCAGTCAGGCCGCAGGAGCCCCAGGCCCCACTCCAGAACTGAGCTCTGGACTTCAGAGCTGTTTCCCCAGCCCCAGAAGGTGAGCACACCGCCCACAGCGCTCTGCTGGGCCTGCACGGTCTCTGCCGCTTCCCCGTCGTGCACGATGAGGGGGAGACCGGTAGTGCCCAGCTGAAAATTCTAGCGAAGGCGGGGACGTCCTAACGGGGAAAACAAGTCCTGAGCTGCTGCCAGGGGAGCAGACACGGAATGGAGGGCACTCACGACGCCGCCGGGATCTCAGCCTCTGTCGTGGTCTGGGAGACTCACCTCTCCAGGTATTCCTTAACGTTGTTGTAGCCGTAGAACTTGGCCAGGTGGATGAGGATCCCGGTGGCACAGCGGCCGTCCCGCTTCCGGCAATAACTGCAGTTGCAGATCCCGCGGCAGGGAGGGCACACCCAGTCCTGGAAGAGCAGCGTCCCTGTGACCTCCGCGCTCAGGCCCGCCCCCCCCTCCAGCCTGGAGTCCCATGTGCCCTCTGGGAGGGGGCACACGGTGACCCAACGCGTCTCCCTCCTTCACCTGTTTCAAAGGCCCGGACAGGCTGAGCACCCCGGGGTCCCACCCGTGCAGAATTTGAGTACGAAAGAGCCGTGGGACCTAGGTGTGAATCCGAGCTCTTCTACTTCCTAAACCACTTCCTTCACCTGAGGAGTAGATTCATCTGCCCACTGGGGACAGTACGCGTTTACCCCACATACACAGGGCAGAGGGTCTGGAGCCAGACTGCCCAGGCTCAAGTGCATGGATCCTAACCATATTCTGATCTCATTTTCAGAAGGACCTGAGGAACAGGGAGGGTATATACCTACTTTACCAGGTTAAACGAATTAGGCAACCACATTAACAGAAAAAAGCCTTAGACCAGGACCAGGCACGCAGAAAGCACCCTCCACGGTGACCTCCCTGCCCCCCGGCCTTGCCCCAGCTAAACCCCGCTGTTGGGGGAGAGCACACGGGTACACCTCCGACACCAGCACTGTAAGAAAGCGTGGCTCTGACCCCGGCGGACGCCCTCACTTCCTCTGTCCTACCAGTCCACTTACTCTTTCCAAAAGGAAGCTGTACTTTTCCTTTCCTCCAGAGTGCTGGGGGTAGACCGAGCAGCCCCGTCCCCCCCGCTTCTCTCTGCCAGTACAGTTCACCGCAAAGGCGAACACGGCTCCTACCGGGTCCAGCAGCGCGGATCTCACGTCCTCCCCGTAGCGATTCCGCAGGCACGGCCCGCAGAACTGCCCTCGCACCCCGCCGCAGCCCTGGTTCCGACACACGGTCTTGGTGTCGATGGTCTTCTGCCTACACTGGTGGCAGGTGTTGCCCTGAGGGAGGAAGACGGGATTTAGAGGGTGATGGCCACGGGTGGCCGTGTACGCGCGTCAGGGAGCAGCTGGCCACTCGGGCCCAAACCACAGCCCCCTCGGGAAGCACTTGTAATTCTGGGGCCAGAGAAACATTAGGGCAGGAAAGACAGAACGAGGAGCCTGGAAGGAAGGACATGATCAGAGAGACCAGCAGAAAGCCTTGAAGTAGGGGAGGAAGAGCCCACAGACAGTGACAGGGGCCCTGGCCAGGACCCCAGGAAGCAGCGTGGGGCTCTGGCCTTGCTTCCGGGGATCTGAGTCTTTTCAGGATACAATTTCTTGGTGTTAAAACGCTGACAGTTAAAAACCTCTTACTACTACTATAGTAACAGGACACTGCCTCAGTGATGAGCCCCAAAGCCTCCCTCCAAATCACTGTTTAATAAAAAGTACTTTAACCCATTTCCTACTGACCAAAGATAGTCTATCAAACTTTAGTTCCTACGGCTGTATGAATCAAAAAGCACACACACAAAAAAAACCCCACCATACGCCCCACACTATATTTTTTCAATGTTTGTTTAAAACATTAACACCCTAAAAAATACTTAAAATGTAACTGTTATAAATATGCTTTCCCAAACTATATCCCTGACTTCCCACAGATCATACGCATCCCCTGGAGGGACCTTTCTGGGGTACAACTGCATGAGGCCGACCTCCCCTTCCCAGTCCCCAGTCACAGCTGACCCTCTGTGTCAGAGGGGACAAGGCCTGAGGGTATGAGCCCCGCTACAGTTTAAAGACAATGCAAGATTTCAAATACCAGTGCCTCGGATTCCCCCTTAGAATCACAATCATGCAAATCATTCATTATACATAATTTACCAGAACTTTATCATAGATTTTATCTCGAACAGTTATGGCAACATTTTCTAAGTCCTCTTCAGTGATATCCTCCACGGGCCGAAAAGAAGAGATTCGGTGACGCCGTCTGTACCCCTGGCATTTCCCCTGCAAAAGGAGCCAAAACAGAACCTGGCAAAAGCTGTTTTGACTGGTTAAAAAACATATAAAAATGTCACACTCTCAGGACACCTGGGTGGCTCAGGCTTAAGGTTAAGCCTCTGCCCTCAGCTCAGGTCCTCATCTCAGGGTCCTCGGATCGAGTCCTGCATGAGGCTCTCTGCTCAGCAGGGAGCCCACTCCTCCCTCTCCCCGCCACTCCCCCGGCTCATGCTCTCTAATAAAGAAAAAAAAAACATTTCTCATTCACAAAGCTCTAGCACCGTAACATTAACCATGTCCTCCTCCTATTTCCCCTGGCATTACTCGTTACGGAGCTCCTGCCACAGGCACGGGGCGAGCTGCCTTCATGGCACGGTGACACAACAGTAACGAGCAGCCCAGGTTTTCCCTGACCAAGACATCGTCAGCAGCTGTGAACTGTGAGGCTAGGGGAGTGAACCACAGTGAATGGCCACACCAGCAAATGGGAAGGACCTAGTTTCCCGCTCCAGACTCTGAAAGCACTTAAAACGCCCCGTTCCTAAAACTGAAAGGCAAGGAGGGACCACTGCCATTTCCCACAAGCAAAGCCACAAGGCAGACTGGTGCCTCAGATGGGCCTTTGCTGCCTCCCCAGCAGATTAAGCTGAGGGTCCTAACCCTGAGCAGCTCCTCTGCTCGGATGAGGTGGAGGCCTCTCTCCAGCCACCGCTCAGGTCAGAGTGGCGGGCGTGCTCCTCCGAGCGGGGTCCTGGGCACACCCAGCGCCGCCTGGGACAGGGGCAGAGATGCCCACGCTCAGCTGCGGCACACCTACCGGGCTGAACCTCGGCACTGGCTTACACCAAGAATAACCTGTTTATGGTGCTCAGAAAATACCCCACTCATGGTCTTCCTTCTCCTGAAACTGTAAAACTCTTCTGCAAATTTGGCAGCTGAGACGGTGAAGTTCTCCAGGGCAAACTTCTCGGGAGGCCGTGCGCTCCGGGCTGGGTTCGTGCGCCGGGTGATCTGTCCCTCAGAGAAGGCCCGCCTCACTGTTCTCTTCCTCTGAAAGCAAGAGCACAGACGGATGCAACCGGGTGCTCCCTTGAATAAAAGCCATCTGGCAACAGGTTCTGTCCGTCGGCGCTGGCATCAGTAATTATAAAGGAATTCTACTTACAGAAGCTGAGTTCGGGGTTCGTACTGGGAAGAAATCTGGCATAGAGTTCAGTTCTGCCAGGAGCTGGGCGAGCTGAGGGTCAGAACAAAACAAAGGACCTCACATCAATATTGCCACACCTCGTTCATCTAACACCTTATCCCCAAGTCCTCAGTTTTGCCAACGTGAGAAACTTGACCCAAGTAGTTCACATACACTCAGCTACATTTTTAACCTCATATGTAAAGATTTTTATCTCCAGAGGTGAGATGCTGGGATCATCATTCATAGGAATAAAACCTATACTCATTCTTTATATATAAAGGTCATCCCAGCACATGACGAACAGGTCCCTGGAAGGAGGCTGGCTGCAGAAGGTGAGACTCCTGACGGGGCCACTGATGAGCAGTGTGACCCTTGGAACAGATCATCGTGCACACCTAAGTCAAGCTTCATCAGGTTGAAAACAAGAGGTTCAACTAGACTGTTCGGACAGTTAGAGCTCCAAAAAAAGCTTTAAATTGATTTATTCTTCATTAATAAAAATAACATGAAAATATTCCCATTTTCATAAGAACCTAAGAACACCAAATAACAGACATTAATATTCCAATCAATTCAGATTTTTAATTTTAGACTTATACAAATGTACAGGGTGTCATTAAAAAATCACGAACACAGTTATTTTAAAAATGCAGATACAGTGCTAAAAACTTAGCTAATCACAAATATGTCTTAGGATAAGTTTCACTCAAAAGTAGGCTTTTTATTTTCTTACTAGACATCTAAGACTGCATATATATGGTATCATATTATACTTTTTAAAAAGAAAATATTAAAAATATACCAAAATACTAAAAATGACTGAATGGCAGAATTCTACTAATTCTGTATATACAAAATTACGAAGCCAACAAGTTACCAGAAAAACCAAATACACATAACAAAGATTTCCCCTTGTGCCACCATTCATCCCAGGGAAGACATGTTAACGTGATTCAAAACTGCTCAGTGTAATGCCGAGGTGGCCTGCGTTCCCTCATCTGCTCCTGAAGCCCCAGTGGGTCATCAAAGGACTTCTCTCCGCAGGCCGCCTGCCTCCCCTGCTCACCGCAGCCCCTACGTGGGCTCCCCAACACCGATCCACACTCTGCTCCTCTCTGCTGGGAAGTGGCCAGCTGTTCAGCCCCCCCCTCTCCAATACCACCACCTGGTGGGAACTTAACGTCCTAACAGACAGTAAGCAGCGAGAGGTCACGGCACAGGTCACAGAGCTGAAAATCGTCCTGAGGACTCGCTTTCTGTTCCCAAGCCACAGCCGATCCGGTAACAACTGGCTGGGGTTCAGGAAGAGAGGAAGGACACCCCATACCCAGGGCACACTTCCCGACAGCAGCTCCCAGGACAGCCCCGGGAGCCCCGGCGCCCGCTGCCAGCTCCCGGACCACCCGCCGCAGGGCCTTACCATGGCTTTGTTCTCCTTGATGTTCATGGTCCTCTTCAGCAGAGCATCCGAGCCCTCCTGGCCCTCATCCCTGGACTCGTCCTCAGACTCCGAGACCGAATCCTCCCTTTCCTTCCCCTGTCTGCAGCTTCGGTTTCTTCCAAGAATGGCTTTCTTACTGTCCTGTAAGCGTGCGCTAGAAAACAGAGGCTCCGAAGAATGGTCCTCTGATTTTTTTGCCAGTTTCTTGGTGGGGAACTGAAAGGCTACTCGAAGACCAATGCTGCTCCTCCTGGACCTGCTTCTTCTAGGTGTAGCCTTTGCTCCTTCATCCTCCTCCTCTTCCTCACTCCCTGAAGACGCCTTACCAGCATCACTCAGATCTGACTCCACAAGCTAACAAAACCAGAGAAAAGAGCAGAGACCATGTTTCATGACAGACCTCCCAGAACACGTTATTTAAAAGCACTCCGTCATTACTATAGAGAAAAAATGAGAAGCAAGCTCCCCCTTCCTATTGTGAGCTCCTGCTGAACTCTCCAGCTAAGTACTCTGTTGAGGCATCTAGTGGAAGAGCAGGCATTCTACCGCTGCCCTCTGGCCCGGGCCCGGCCCCCGGCAGACTGCTGCCGTCAGAGCCCGGGCTGGAAGCGGGGGGCTCACAAAGGAGGGCTCCTCCACTGCGGAACGCCCAAGCAGGAGGAGGACTGGCCAAAGAAAAGGGTGTGCGTGGTCTAAGAGTCAGCCTCAGGTACAATGGAGTGCAAAGGGGAAGAAAAATACTCTTCTGCGCTGAAACAGGACGCAGGGCTTGTAGAAGGGACAGGAGAGTGGACTTCGCCTCACTCAAATGGGTCAGTGGGGTCCGTGGGGGAACCTTATCCCCAGGACGTCCCCTCCCTGTTCTGCAGCCCGGAGAGCCGCAGGGTGACATCGAGGCAGACAGCTCTTGGGTTGTTGTGAGGCACCCGTTCTGTCAGCTCAAGAAACTCTCGCCCCCAATTTTCTGATTCTGCTTGATATGGGTTTCTGCCACTAAAATGGAACTCAGTCTTACACGTGAGAACCCAGAAGGCAATGGCAGGGTGACATCTCAGATGCCAGGGGACTCAACAACAGCAGACATGGGCTCGACTATCAAGATCGAGGCCCCCTCCTGGGCATCTCTCCTTGACCACAGAGTCAGGGACTCTGGACGACGGGGCCACTGTGAGGAGAGCAGGGAGCCGCGCCACAATGGGCCCAGGACTGAGGTAAATGACAGCTTCCTCCTCAGTGATTCCCCGCCCCCCCGGGAAATTCTAGCTGGACTCAAAAATAAGGCAAAGGACGGGCACTTAAAAAATAAATAAATAAATAAGGAAAGGGGGGAGGAACGTGCAGATAACTTCCAAACCTTGGGGTATGTATCAATCCACAAGAGGCCAGGTAGAGAAATAAGACTATAGTGTACTGGTTTGTCTTTTTTTTTTTTTTTTTAAGTACCCTGAACTTTCTACATCGGTAGCTTTGGAATCCAAAATGGTGGGATTGGAGGAATCCCAATTTTAGGAAGCCAGTTGGAGAACCTCAGAGGAAATCTCTCTCAGATTGGCTTTATTTATCTTCATCATCCTCTGACCCATATTCCTTTGCTAAGGACTCTGGAAAGGACTAAAGTAGACAAGAGCAAACTGTAACCACCAGCGGAGACCAAAGGCAAAGCACACAAGGCCCAGCACCAGCGCCGTGGCCACTGCACATACGGCTAGAAGACCACGAGACGCCAGGGGAGTAACGTCCTATTCTCAGAAAACATGGTCTCGCCAGTCCTCACTAGGGTGGGCAGGAGGCTGGGGGGAGGCAATAATGCTTGTTGGCTCACTGCATGGTAAAATCAAATTTGTAGGTGGACCTGCCCTAAGCTATGAGTTCTATCAGTGAACATACCCCAAATGTATAGACCACGAACAGAGGGGAAAAGAAAACTTTTGGAGTAGCCTTCCCAGTGCTAGGAATACAGATTCTCTGAATAACCTGACATTGCTTAGCCAAAAATCAGAAGACAGGTCAGTCACTAAGAGCAGACGATACCCATTAGGGTCGGGAAGGATTCTAGTTCTTGCTGGCCAAAAACCGGAGGCTGGCCAGCCAGAACACAGCAACTGCCTCATAAGCAGCTTCTGTAGAGAAAGCCGGAGGAGGGCCGGGGGAGCAACATCAAACAAGGCAGCCTGCCATTAGGGCTTTCAGGGCCTTAAGATCCTCCAGGAAAAGGTGAGGAACAAAGCAAACCTACTAGTTAAAGCTTATCTAAATTTCTACACAAGTTCCACGCCAGCCCGCCAGCCGTGGTTCCTTAGGGGCTTCTGAATGGGAAGAGGCTTAACCTCTATCCTTTATCTTGATACCAAAGAAGGAAACGGTGGACTGATTTGGGGGGATACACAGATGCTATTTGTCAGTTAGCAGAAAACACTCTGATGCCTGGAAAAAACCCAAAGGTGGTTCTTTAAAGGTACTCGGAGAGTCAAATACTGATTGGCAGTACACGGGGAGTGAAGGAAGAAATCAAGACTCCTGAAGGTCACGTGCTGAGAGCAGATTTCCCTCAGCAGTCAGACAAGTCCAGGTCATCTTTATCACTGAAAGAGCATTCCCGCATCCAAATCAAGAACACACAGGGGAAACTCTAAGTGTGTACCACTGCTGCATTTTGGCGAAATTAACTCCAAACCCGACAACATGACTTTATACGCACAAGAAAGGACTTGAAGGAACTTGCTACTCCTAGACAGATGGTCCTCTTTGCAGATAAAAGATGTTCCAGAAAGTCTAAAATAAATTCTTTCAGAAGGACAATAAGGGACACCTGAGACATGTCCCCCCAAGTCCCTAAGACACCAGGAAAAGACAAGTGGATTTTCTGTAAGACAATAACGGACTAGCAGGCCAGGAATTAGCCTTAGAATAGCCATTTCTATATTTTGTTAACTGGCTCAGAAGATAAACATGTAAGAAAAAGTAATTCATTTACGAAGTGACTTCTTACAAGAAAATGCAATTCAAAAACAGGAATGAAAATATGAAAACCCACACTGTTCCGTGTCAATAAATTCTTACCATGACTTCTGGGTTACTATTTCCATTCAGGTCATTCTGTGTAAATCCTTCAAATTCTTCCGTCTCTGAGTCCGTGTCCTCTATAAAAATTCTTCTTAGCTCTTCCGTGAAGTATTTGGAATGGAAACGTACATCTTGCTAAATTAAAAACACACAAATGTCATAAAGAAGAACAGAGGTGACCCGGGGCCAAGGGGACAGTGAAGAGCTGTTTAATGGGGAGTTTCTGTTCGAGGTGATGAAAACGTTCTGGGTAACGGGGACAGCTGTGCAACCCCGGGCATGTCCTTGACGCCACTGAGCATCTCGCTGGCAAAAACCCGGGCACTCGCCCACCCTTAAAAAATGGTGAAATGGGCAATTTTATGCTATGTATATTCTACCACAAAAACCGAACACACACCCATAGACACATCTTTCTATAGATTAGACAAACAGAACTGAACAATTTGAAACAACTGCACCATTTCAAAAAATCACCATGGCCACGGGCTCGGCCAGCTGCTTTTGTGGCTGGTGAGTGGCAGTGGACTCCAGCTCCTCCTGCCAGGGCTGGCTGTCAGGAAGGTGCGCGCTCACACAGACCCGAACACCCGCGGGAAGGAGCCACGAGGGGAAGCCCGGGCCCCCTGCCACAGGCCGGCTCCCCGTCCTAGCAGCTGCCGGGAGCCGGCTCCGCCAAGTCAGGGAGCACACTTCCCACCTCGCTTCCACAGACCTCCAGAGACGGCAAGTTTCCGTGCAGGAAAGGGCCGGAGCCTTCCCCCCCCTCCCCGCCCCTGCTGACCGCCCACGGCAGGGGTGGTGGGAGCGCCAACCCTCCCAGCCCCCAGCAGAGCCTCTCCGGCAGGAGGTGGGAGGCCAGCAACTGACAGGTAGCAAGTGAGCAGAAGGAAAGATGCTCTAGGACGCTTAAAAAGGAAAGACATTTTCAAATGACTTTTTCTGTCTTTTGAACCAATAAAAGGCAAGAAACCGGGCTCTCTAAATGACTGTCTTGACAGGAAGGAGGGAACAGACAGACCTGCAGTGCGGAAAGGAGACCCACAGACCGGCCTCCTCCAAGCTGGCAACCAGGGCTAGAGTCCGTGTCCCCAGCTGCCTCTGACGTCTCTTCCTCCCGCACCCGATATAGCAATGACCCCTCACTGCACCACATTTGGTTGGAGAATCTTTATCTACCCCGCTGCCTCTCCCTGACTTTAATTATATACTTCTTCAAGCTCACATCATCTCTGGAGAAAAATAGATATAATAGATGGGAAAATTTACAGGGGGATAGAGAAAGAAATGTCTGTATCTAGCATTTTTTTTTTAAGCTTAAATGTCTCCTATGAATTATTATGGGTAATTGGAGTGAGTGTGCTTGGAGCTAAATTACTTTGTTTCTTTGTTGATAGCTGTGGTGCAGCTGCTTGGAAAAAAAAATACAAACACAAAAGGGAAATTTCTTTAAAGTGAAATTCAAATGGTGTTTTAGGAAGACCAGAGTCTACCCTGCTGCATCCTGTGTGCGAGTTCACGAGGCTTCTCTTGGCTGGTTCCCACGGATCATGAGCGTGTGGGGTCAGGGTGGAGGCACGACAGGGCTGGGACGATTTTTAAAGAAGACCGGGGGCACAGCTGGCTGCCACGGAAAGCCACCAGCAACCTGCTACCTCCCAGGACAGCAAACGTCCGGCTCATGGAGGCCTCAGCTGGCCTCTGCAGGCGGCCCGACGGCAAGGGGTCTCCGTACATTCCATCATCCCCGGCCCAGAGAGAGCAAGTCACATCGTAGAGCAGCAAGCTCCAACCTTCCAGTCCCCTGGCTCGCTTCGCCCGCTGAGCTGGCCTCCCAGGGAAGGGGCCGGCCTGGGAGAAACTATCCTTCGTGACCACATCGAACCCAGACACAACTCAGCCACAGTCCTAAACCAAGGCCCCTGCTTTTCTTCTCCTCATTCCACAAGCTATGAAAACTGCTGTGGGGGCACCTCACAGGCACAGTCAGTTAAGCGTCTGACTCTTGATCTCAGGTTATTAATCTCAGGGTCATGAGTTCAAGCCCCACTCTGGGCTCCACGC
>CM052887.1:46161363-46372869 GCA_028534135.1 Potos flavus
AGACAGAAGCCAAGCCATCCAGAACGTGCAGGTAATGGCTGAAAGCAGGCCGGTGCCTCGATCACTAAGAGCAAAGGCCTGAAGACAGAATCTTGAAGCACATCACAGATGGGGACGGGAGACAAAAGAGATGCTGGTGAAGTACCAAACAGGTAAGAGAGAGGGACAGACCAAGGGAGTGGAGCAGGTGGTTAGTGGGTCAAAGGAGACAGCATGTGACGTGCGACCACGGAGACCGGGGAGGCCCCGGCACCCAGGCCCGAGCAGCTCCCACAGAGGCCGGCACACACAGGGCAGCCAGGCCATCAAGCAGGCACTTCCCTACGTAGTTATCGCTTCTCCTCCCGCATCTGCCCAAAGCCAGGTGGGTTTAATTCACAGCATTTGAAGAGAAGCTAAGGTGGAGGGAGAATGAAGACTTTTGAGAGCCACAAAGAAAAGGCAGAAGAAAAGGCCACCAAAGGCCGGCGATTCTGAGTGGCCATGCTCCTGCTGAGGCACAAGAGAAACCTCCGGAAACTGACTCTCAGAAATGTCTCTTGTGTTTGCCAGAGAGCCAAGGAATCCAAGAAAGAATAACGCCCTCCCCGGCAATTCCCAGAGTGAGGTGCTGAGAGAATCACGCTCCAGGAGCCCCGGGACTGGCTCAGGGCAGCCGCGCGGTCCTGCTCGGCGCTGCGGTGCGGACTAGCGCTGTGCGGGCCCAGCCCTCCCCTGCCGGCCGGGAACACGGAGTGCAGCCTCCACAGACTGCGGCCCTGAGGTCACAAAGAAAATGCATCTGATCATGTGCGGCCCCCATTAAAAAAAAAATAATAATATATATATATATATATATATGTCATACACAGAAAGGGCTTCAACAGTCCAAATGACCTAGGTACTCTCACTGGTTCTTGAAACATGAAGGCAAACACTTATAAAACAAATGCTTGACAGTTAACCGCTATCACCAATCTCAGACCAAATTCAAGTAAAAGAATATTGGAACCCAGATCCAGGCTTCCCGAAGACCAGGCCTTCCAGGAAAGGAAGCATCCATACCTGTTTCCCTGACTCCAGTGAGTCGAAACTATCACAGCTCTCCTCGGATGAGAGCGTTTCCATGGGAACATCGTCTCGGAAACCGACAAACTCTTCGTCATCACTGGGGGCGTTAAAGATGTCAGCCACTTCTTTAGGGACCTGTTTGGGATTCAAAAAAGAAGGATCAAACCAGGGGCTGCTATCATCACTTAGGGAAATTTTCTAGAGAGCAGGAGGAATTAGCATCTCCTAGCTCTACCGACCTGCCCAGTAACCCGCCCAGTAACCCCGGAGCAGAATGGGTTTCAGCTCAGTCCTCACGGCAACAAAAGAAGGTCGGAGAGGGAAGGACAAGACTTCAAACTCCAGAGATCTAGCCCATCTTACAATGTCAAGGCCAGACCTAGACAGAAGCCATGTGTGATCTCTTCACAAAAAATAAAGAAACTGATTGGTTTCTGAGAAACCAACAATCTGTTTTTCTCCTAGTGGATTTGTCCTTAAATCGTCATCTATGTCAAAAAGAGATATTACTAAGCTCCTCTTTTCTTCATTTCCACCTATAGCTCTTTAATTTTTTCTGTTCATCATCTGCTGATTCAGACATGGAAAGTCATACAACTAAATAAGTACCTTTTCTGCTCCTTGTCTATATTCTCAATCAAGTAGTTTCAGAATTCCAAGAGAATTTAAACACTATTATAGGCAAGTATTCCAAGAATGTCGTCCGCACACTTCATCTAACAAGTACGGATCTGTTCAGAGTTCATTTTCATATGTTGACCACCTACTTGTTCCCAACTCTTTATTTTGAAAAAGTTCAAACTCAGAATAAGGTGAAGGAATGGTACACACATCTATATATTCTTCACGAGGAGTCCCCATGTGTCACCAGATTTGCTTTCTTTCAACAAACATTAAGTGGAACTATAGGCATTTGCTAGTATTTCAGTTTGTGACCTAGAGAAACAGCCATTTAGTATGAGCCAACTTAATCCATTTATATATATATATATATATATATATATATATATTTTTTTTTTTTTTTTTAACGTTTTATTTATTTGAGAGAGAGAATGAATGCACACAAGCAAGGGGAAGGGGCGAGAGGGAGAAGCCAACTCCCCGCTGAGCAGGGAGCTCCATGTGGGGTTCGATCTCAGAACCCTGAGATCATGACCTGAGCCGAAGGCAGCCGCTTAACCAACTGAGCCACCCAGACGCCCCAACCCGTGTATATTTAAACTGCAGATATCATACTAATTCACCCTAAAATACTTTAGCACCCACCTCCTGAGAATAAAAACATTCTCCTATAGAGCCACAAAACTAGAATCATACCTAAAAGAATTAACATTAATTCAATATCATTTACTACAAGTTCATATTTAAATGTCTGCAACTGTCCCCAAGATGTCAAGATCATGCATTGTATTTTTTTTTTAAGATTTTATTTATTTATTTGACAGAGAGAGAGAGATCACAAGCAGGCAGAGAAGCAGGCAGAGAGGGGGAAGCAGGCTCCCCGCCGAGCAGAGAGCCCGATGCGGGGCTCGATCCCAGGACCCTGAGATCATGACCTGAGCCGAAGGCAGAGGTTTAATCCACTGAGGCACCCAGGCACCCCGCATTTTATTTTTTTATGACAGTATTTTTTGTTGTTTTTCATAACACTGACCTCATTTAAACAGTCCAAGACAACAGCATTATCAAATGTCATATGATCCGAACTTATCTGATTGGTTCCTGACACATTTAAGTGAAATAATTTTGGCAACAATTCTATACAGATGACATGCAGTTCTCAATGCAATGCATAAAGAGGTACAAAATATTAGGTTATCTCCTATTAATTGGGTTTTTTTAACGTAATTATGTAATTTTTCAAACCTAACCCTACGTAGGCAGGACAGTGTGATGAACACACACAGGGACCCCGGAGCAGTTCTGTGCCCACAGCTAATCTTGTTCCATCTGCAGCCCCACCCAGCTGCCCTCCTTCCAAATTATTTTGAAGCAAATGAAGATACAGTATCATTTCGCCCTGTATCACCAGCAAATACACAGTCTATGTTCACAGTTCCGTTAACTTGTATTTTTTAACTCACAGTTTATTTGTATCATGATTTGAATAAGGTCCATACATTGGTCAATAGGTCTCTAAAGTCTTTTCTCATGTGTCCTTTTTTTCCTTTGGCAACTTATTTTTGAAGAAACTGGGTCATCTGTGGAGTTTGCAAGAGTCTGGAAGGTTGAGGTTTGTGTTTGTTGCAGCTGTAAGATGGTATTTAATAGACTCCTATGTCCCCGTGGAATTCCTATGATTTCGTAGTTGAAGTTACAGGGTCAGTCAGATTCAAGTTTCCTTCTTTCTGGCAAAATGATGACTACTTCACAGGTAGTACTGCATTCTTTACTTAGAAAGCACACAATGTCTGGCTATCTCTGGTTTTTAGTAGTGATGCTCTCTGATCAACACGTTAAGGTGGGATGTGCCCGATTTCTCCTTAGCAGAAATACGTTTTCCCCTCTGCATTTAGTATGAAGTAAGTAGGGTGATGTTTGATATTCTGTGACTATCCTTCCCCCTGATTGATAATTCACTCAGTCGTTTCAGCATCCATCGACACCTCTTACCTGAATCAATTACTACACATGAGAGGTTCCAAAATGGTCATTTTCACATTCTATTCATTCTTCATATATTAGCTGGCATTCTTCTGTAATACAATACCCTCTCTCTTGCTATCTCTCCCTCTCCCTGCTTCTGTTGCTCCCATGTAGATGCATGGTATTTTTAATTCAATGTGCTATATAATCTATTACTGTTACCATTCTTTCTGATGCTCAAATTGTCCTAAATTTGGCCACTGGGAGCTCCTTCAAGCCATTTGCTATGCCCTTTTGACACAACCCTAACAGTCTTTGCGTACCTCTTTGCTTTCTGGCACAAGTGTACCAAGCTAGCCTTACACGTCACCTGCCCCAGACCCTGGATAGGCCATTTTCCCAAGGTGCACAGGCATTTAGAAAGCAGAGGTGAGGACCTGGTGTGCTCCTTGCTAGTTAAGTATCATTGCTTCTAAGCTCTGACTGGACAGAGGAAGGATATTTTAAACATCCTAAATCACACATTCACGGTGACACCTTGAATTCAAATCCAAAACCACAGGATTCTTCCTCACCTCCCTCAATCCCAGATTACTTTCCTTTCCCCACAATGAAAGCTCCAACTCTCAGTATTTCGCATACACTTAACCCACTTACCCATGTGCTTTATCTACAATACACACAAAACACTTTCAAACTTTACCACCAACAACACTGCCAACAATAACTATCAAATACAATCAAGTTTAAGATTTCTTTGTAGTTGGAGGGGCGCCTGGGTGGCTCAGTGGGTTAAAGCCTCTGCCTTTGGCTCAGGTCATGATCTCATGGTCCTGGGATCAAGCCTCAAATCAGGCTCTCTGCTCAGCGGGAGCCTGCTTCCCCCTCTCTCTCTGCCTGCCTCTCTGCCTACTTGTGATCTCTCTCTCTAATAAATAAATAAATAAAATCTTTAAAAACAAAAATTTCTTTGTAGTTGGGGCGCCTGGGTGGCTCAGTCATTAAGCATCTGCCTTCGACTCAGGTCATGATCCCAGGGTCCTGGGATTGAGCCCCGCATCGGGCTCCCTGTTCAGCAGGAAGCCTGCTTCTCCCTCTCCCATTCCCCCTGCTTCTGTTCCCTCTCTCGCTGTATCTCTCTCTGTCAAATAAATTAAATAAATAAAGATTTCTTTGTAATTTCTTTCTATCCTTGGGATATAGTCCCACTGTTTCCTAGATCTTTGCCCTGAGAAAACCTGACAATCACTGCTCTCAGGGATGCAAAGGTACTTTATACTTCCCATTTCATCATGTGAATATTAAAGATACCCTCAAGGGTTGAGATTCTAATATAATATTTACTGCTACAAGACATTCTTTTTTTTTTTAGACAGAGGAAGAGGAGTGGGAGGGGAAGAGGGAGAGAGAGAATCTTAAGCAGGCTCAGTCTCCCAACCCTAAGATCATGACCTGAGCCGAAAGGAAGAGGTGGACGCTGAACTGACTGAGCCACCCGGGCGCCTCGACCGCAACAAGACATTTTTATGTGAAACCGGCATTTAGAATTATTACAACAACAACTCTGTCCTTGTGGAACCCTCGGGGTTCCCTAGACCACACTAGCACAGAGTCGTACATTCGAAAGTTACTTCAAGTCTTTGAATTTTTTTCTGTGCATCGAATTAATTTTACAGTTAGGTTCATTTAAGAAATCACTAATTCTGGGGCGCCTGGGTGGCTCAGTGGGTTAAAGCCTCTGCCTTTCGCTCAGGTCATGATCCCAGGGTCCGGGGATCGAGCCGCACATCGGGCTCTCTGCTCAGCAGGGAGCCTGCTTCCCCCTCTCTCTCTGCCTGCCTCTCTGCCTACTTGTGATCTCTCTCTCTCTCTGTCAAATAAATAAAATAAAATAAAATCACTATTCTATAATCTTATTTTTATCATGATTTTAATTTTCTTCTTTAAAAAATGATTAGAAAGTCAATGGTTCAATCGAAGTAAGTTTCACATTTGGTATATGGAGAACACAAATCCAGAAATTGAACATGCCAAGTTTAATGGTGTCACAGGATTAACACACACACTTCCCCACCATCTAATGAAATCACCTCTTGGGACAAAGGGGCAGACACAGAAGTAGAGTTCCAGTAACAGTAACACACACACACAAAAAAAAACAAAAAAAAACCCTGCCCCACTTATGCTGAGAAGCTCCTAATGAAGCCTGAAACAGTTCTTGGGAGAAAAATTAAACTTTTCATAAGGAGGTCAATTTAACAGTATTTCGCATCCCTTATCTTTTCACAGATACTTTCTAGTTGTTTCATCATGAAACCAACACGCCAAGATAATACTCGTAACAAAAGAAACATAGATCGTCCTTGTCAAAGTGTAAGTGTGTTCCATTGTATGTAACGGCCCCCGAGGCCGGTCCCTGCAGAGGCAGCAAGAGACACGGATTGGTTTCCTTCGTCTTCTTGACTTACCACCCTTCTATGAATCAGGAAGCTCCGCTGGCCCAGAACCTTGCTTTAACCTAGAAAGGTTAAAGGAGGACGAGCACACACTGTCATGATTTAGTGGAAGTACCTGAAAGGGACAGAGGCTGGCACTATGAAGAAACTGTGCCCGGCAGCAAATACATCAGCCCGTGTATAGCCGCAGCAGGCCTGTCCTCACCCCCGTACCCCTCCCACTCCGCCCTACTCATCCAGGACTTCTGCGTCTGCTTCTGAGTCTGCGCCACAGGTACCACGGGGGCTGGGGGGGGGGGGGGGCTGTGATGACCAATTAGTAACGAAAGGAAAGAACACACTTGGAAAAAAGCAAAAACCGGGGCGCCTGGGTGGCTCAGTGGGTTAGGCCTCTGCCTTCGGCTCAGGTCATGATCTCAGGGTCCTGGGATCGAGCCCCGCATCGGGCTCTCTGCTCGGCAGGGAGTCTGCTTCCCCCTCTCCCTCTGCCTGCCTCTCTGCCTACTTGTGATCTCTTTCTCTCTGTCAAATAAATAAATAAAATCTTTAAAAAGAAAAAGCAAAAACCGGTATGCATTCTGGGGGCACGCAGGGCTCTGTTTCTTGCAGTCTAACTTCACAAGGCATTAAAAGAAGAGTTTCAGGCACAAGCTCCAAGATTCAGCAAAAATCTCCATAAGATATCCAAAGGTCTTCAACGCAAGACACTGTTCAACAGAGCTGACAAAGAAATCAAGATTTCTACGCAAGGCGTCTGCTAAAAGATTCATGGGGATACCCTCCTAATGTGTGAGCAGTTCAGGAATATGACAATACACTGGGCCCCAGGAGTTGTCATTTCCCTGCGTGGATCATCGGGGATCCACTGGGTAGCCGCGACCGGGCAGGCAGAGAGTGCAACAGACTTTCTTCTCCCAACCTTATGCTCCATCTGACCGCGACCCCAATCATACTCACAAAATCCTACTACTACTGCTACTACTACTAATAATAAAGAAACTGAAAAGAAAATATTAAAAACTGCCAACCAGTACATTTCTAATAGTCCAACTTGCATATTAAGATAACTGCAATCTAGCTAACCAAAAATAAATCAAGACCATTCCCTTCTCAAAGTGCCAAGACTGTCTAATGATTCCTAATTTTTTCAAGTACACACATTTATTCTATTCCCTTCACATAGACTTGCTACATCTGTCCACTCTGTCCTTGTTGGGATCACAACGTATCACAAAGAGTCAAGCGGGAACTCTACAAGGACACAGGAACGAGGACGGGGTCCCCAGCACCTGACACGGGGCCTGGCCTAAAGCAGGTTCTCAATAATCCAGGCTGAAGAGACTGACATGCTTCTGCCCTTGTTGTCCGCATCCCAGGGAAGCTACGCGGGGTGAAAAGCGGCACTCCACGCCATTCCTGTACAGGAGGAAAGTCCTGCAGCAGAACATCTACGTACAAAGCAGTCCCAGTCACAGCTCCTCCTCCGCAAAGCACTACAGATCACTGGCAGGCCCTAAACACGACCTCAGAGCTCATCTCAGGAACCAAGATGCAAGCTCAGCAGTTCTGGGGGCCAAACAGGAGGACGGAAGGGCGGCAGCTCCGGGTAAGCCGCCAGGGGCCGAGGCTCCCCGGTGAGCTCCCGATACAGGTCCAGACGTGGCGGCCACTCTCCAGGGCAGCAGACCACTGCCGTGCAGACACGGGGTCCCGTGGGCTCCACCTTCAGCCCCTCGCCGTGCCCCCCCTCCCCCCCGAGAAGCCAGGAATCCCGGTCTTGCTGAGACATCTCCCAGTGGTAGACGTCAGCTTCACCTACCGGCTGGACCGCACTCGTCCAGGGACCGCACTCGTCCAGGGACCGCGCGCAGCACTCCTGGTGCCTGCAGAACACCAAGGACATTTTAAATGCAGGATTTCGAATATTACCAACGGTCTATCTGCTAGTGTCTGGTACGAAGAGCAGTGGACACTGGAGTGCTAAGAAAACTAAGTAAAAAGAAAAACCACATGAAAAGGAGCGCGGCCACCCTCTCTCTCTCTACACGGCGGCTGAGCGGTTTGGCGGTGCTGGAGGCCCCACGGACAGAGAGAGGCAGAACCCGATGGAGACCCTCACCCTGAAGTCGGGCCCAGGGACACCAGGGAGAACGTCAAAGCCAAGACCCAAGTCAAGGAGGGCCTCCCGCCTGACCGGCAGCGTCTGACTCGCGCAGGTGAACAGCTGGAGGGTGCCTGCCGTCTCTCAGACCACAATGTCCAGAGAGCCCCTCCTGCACCTGGCGCTGTACCTGCAGGACGGCACCACCCGGCCTTCCCTCCGCCAGCTGGCCCCGAAATACAACTGCGGCAAGAAGGGCCGCCGCCAAGTGTCCTGCTCACCTGCACCCCTGTGCGGCCAGCGGCTGCAGGAAGTGCACAACTCCAACAACCGCGCCCCAAGGAGGTCGCTGGCTCTGCCTTTGCCCCATGGCCCTGGCACCTCGATCAAGTTTCCCTTCCACTGACTGGAGCAGAAAAATCAATTCATTAATTAAAAAATGGCCCTTCCCTTGTTCACAGCGGCACTATTTTCAACAGCCACAAAGGGGAAGCAATCCACGTGTCCATCCATGGAAGAAAGGACGAACAAAATTCATAGACACATATAATGAAGTATTATTCAGCCTTAGGAATTCTAAAACTATCGAATCCTGCAACTAATACGTTACAGGTCAGTTATACCACCACAAAAGTAAAACAAACAAACAAAAGAACTAGTGTGAAACAGTCTGTCGGAGTCTTGGGGGGGGGAGCCTGAGACTCCACAGAGGTGGCAAGTGCCCCAGTGAGACGCAGACACTCATCTGCAGAATACACACTCGCGCAGAGTAGAGGCACAGGCCCATTTTCTGCTCCTGTCCTGTGCGGTGTGACCTTTCCTGCTTGATGCCAGCTGCCCATGTGCTTATCTGAACCTCCCAAAGAGACACTTAACTCTCAGAGCAGACTCTCGAGCTCTCCGGCATCTTTCCCCCTATACTGGCCCCTCAAGCACCAAGAACAGTCTTGTTTACTTAGAGGTACTTAATCAACATCTGATTGTACTTAATCAACATCTGATTAATTGATGAGCGGCATTAACTAATTCAAAAGAAAAGGAAAGAAATCCCATCACACGCTATAACTTAATGAATGAAAGGACGTTATGACTTGAGGACGTTATGCTAGTGAGGTAAGCCGGTCACGAAAAGACAACTATGATTCCACTCATAGGAGACACCTCATGAGAGCAGTCCAAGTCACAGACACCGGGAGTCACAGACTGGGAGTCAGAGACACCGGAAGTAGAAGGGAGGGTGCCGGGGGTGGGGGAGGGGAGTGCTTGTTTCACGGGTACAGTTTCAGTTTTACAAAATGAAAACCTTCTGGAGATTGCTTGCCCAACAATTTATGGTTGACAACAATTTAAATGTGTTTAACACTACTTAAAAATTCTTAAGAGAAAAAAAAATTAAGAGAATACATTTCATGTTATGTGTACCTTACCATATTTTTTTTAAATTCAGCAATAAAAGACCAACTTTAGAAGACAAAAGTGCAGGGAAAATCTTCCTTTTTTTCTTTTAATTTTTATTTAAATTCAAGTTAGTTAACATACAGTGTATTATTAAGTTTTAGGAGAATTCAGTGACTCATCAGTTATATATAACACCCAGTGCTCATGCCGTCAAGTGCCCTCCTTCATGTCCAATTACCCTATCCCCCCACCCACATCCCCTCTAGGAGCCCTTGGTTTGTTCCCTATAGTTACGTGTCTCTTACGGTTTGCCTCCTTCTCTGTTTTTGTCTTATTTTTTCTTCCCCTATGTTCATCTGTTTTATTTCTTAAATTCCACATATGACTGAAATCATACGGTATTTGTCTTTCTCTGACTTATTTCACACTTAGCAAAATACCCTCTAGTTCCATCCACAGCAATGCCAACGGTAAGATTTCATTCTTTTTGATGCTTGAGTTATATTCCACTGTGTGTGTGTGTGTGTGTAAAGAGAGACAGAGTATATAATAAGTGAATACATATATATGTTGAATAATATTCCACTGTGTGTGTGTGTGTGTGTAGAGAGAGACAGAGTATATAATAAGTGAATACATATATATGTCGAATAATATTCCACTGTGTGTGTGTGTGTGTGTGTGTGTACACACCACCTCATCCTTATCCATTCATCTGTCAATAGACATCTGGACTCTGAGCACATTTTGGCTATTGTGGACATTGCTGCTATAAACAAGTGGGATTTATTCCTGGGCTGCCAGGAATCAACATCCGCAAATCAAACAATGTGATTCACTACATTAATAAAAGAAAGCACAAGAACCGTATGATCCTCTCAATAGATGCCAGAAAAGCATTTGACAAAATACAGCATCCTTTTTTGATGAAAACGCTCCACAGTGCAGGGATAGAGGGAACACACTACAACATCATAAAGGCCATATACAAAAGACCCGCAGCTAATATTCTCAACGGGGGGGAAACTGAGAGCTTTTCCTCTAAGATGAGGAACACGGCAGGGCTGTCCACTGTCACCACTGCTGTTCGACGACATAGTACTAGAAGTCCTAGCCCCAGCAATCAGACAACAAAAAGAAATAAAAGGCATCCAAATCAGCAAAAAAGTCAAACTTTCGCTCTTCACAGCTGACATGATACTCTTTGTGGAAAACCCAAAAGACTCCACCCCAAAATTGCTAGAACTCATACAGGAATTCAGCAAAGTGGCAGGATAAAAAGTCAATGCACAGAAGTCTGTTGCATTTGTACACACTAACAAAATCTTTCCTCCTTAAATGAATGCAATGTTTTCTCAAACTCCCAGAGCAAGTCTAGACCTCCAGCCACTTCTGCTTGAGGGGCATGTGGTTTAAGAACCCAATGCGTCACCCTAAGGCAGGTTCAGAAACATCACCCCCGAGTCCAGGCTTCAGCCCTCACGCCTGGCAGCCTCACACCCTGAGCCCAGGAACCTGGGCTCCGAAGCCCAGAAGTAACTACAAGTCGGGGAGACAGAGCCGTCTGCAGAACCGCACTTGGTTTAAAAATCCGGCTTTGTTCTCTCCCAACTAAGCTCTACTAATAAAAGCCAATCCTGCTGAATGGCTGCTTGCTTCATATTTAGTCGGTGCCCTTCCAGCATTTCTTGAGGAACACCAA
Organism: Potos flavus; assembly: GCA_028534135.1. Taxonomy (NCBI): domain Eukaryota; kingdom Metazoa; phylum Chordata; class Mammalia; order Carnivora; family Procyonidae; genus Potos; species Potos flavus. Next base: position 46,172,657 of record CM052887.1, read on the forward strand.
GCAATGCTCTTGAGCTCTCCATATCACTTTAACCACCTCAGCCTAACCCTCAATTAAACTTCAATTTAAAAAAACGACTAATAAGCCACAAAACTATGCCTCAAACCGCCAGCTGCTTTTCAATCAAGTATTCACTCTGGAAAACAAATGAGTGTATCGTTAATCTGAAATTTCCTATTTTTTAAATTAAGTATAATTTTTTAATTAAGGCTTTTCTGTATCTCAATGATATATGAATGCATTCTTCCTAGATTAAGAAATAACCACCTCCTGGCTGGAGGGCACATATTTATCATCTACTAGTTTTTGAAAGAAAGAAATGGAGATTCTTCTTAAAGGCCAATTGATTCCAGACCTGATTTTCGTAAAGCTTCAGGAAATGTTTCTTATTCCAGGAACACTGTATATATTTCACCTGGAAACAAATTCCATTTGTAGCCCTAAGGAACAGCACCAAAGAAATCTGTGCACATTACTGCATTTTCCTTAGTGTTTTGAAAGCAATTTTGATAGCAAGGAAAGCAGAATTTGCAGGGTGTACTATCTTGCATCTGCTAAAGAACCTTTTACGCAGAGGAAAGCATTCCTTAAACCCTCCACGAATAGCATTGTTTTGCATCATTTTCTATCACAAGCAATGTCATTTCTTTAAATCTCTTACGGTTAAATTGGTCAATCCACAGGATACACCCATACCTTAGACCATTTACAAAAACTAACTCAAAAGAGAGGAGACTTAAATATAAAACCTAAAACTCTAAAACTTCTAGAACAGGAGAAAATCTTTGTGACCTTAGGTTAGAACTGTTTGATACAACACCAGAAACAGAATACAGATTTTAAAAATTTATAAGTTAGACAACCAAAATTAAAAACTTCCGCCCTTCAAAAAACACTTTAAAGAGAATGACAAGAAAAACCAACAGACTGGGAGAAAATACCCACAAACCATATACCTGATAAAGGACCTATACCCGAAATATATAAAGAACCTCAAAACTCAGTAAGAGAAGAACCCAATTTAAACATGAGCAAAAGACACTTTGCCAAAGATACAGGAACCGCAGATAAGCACATGAATAGAGGACTGACATCCACAGCCATTAGGGAAATGCAAATTTAAACTACGATGAAACGCGATTATCTATCTATCAGACTGGCTTAAGGAAACAGGACAATACCAAGAGCTGCCTGGCAAGGATCTGGAGCAACTGACATTCTCCTAAACGGCCGGTGAAAACGCAAAATGGTAGGACCACACTGGAAAACAATTTGGGAGCTTCTCGTCAGGTTAAACATACTCTTAACCACATGATCCAGCAATCCTGCTCCTAAGTGCTCACCCAAATGAAATGAAAACTTAGGTTCACAAAAAACCCTGTCATCAGCCATTTTATTCCCAAACCCAGAAACGATCCAAGTCAGCTAGGGAATGGATAAACAAAACATGGGACACGCACACCACTGAATCCTGCCGGCAATAAAAAAGAATAAATTATTGATAGACCCAATTACACGGATAAATCTCAAATGCATGAGGCCTAGTGAAAAAAGGCTACATGTTGTCTGATTCCACTTATGTGACACGTTGGAAAGGCAAAACTAGAGAGACAACACACATCAATGGCTGCCTGACACTAGAGGTCAGAGGGAATTTTGGAGCGCTGATAAAATCAATTGTGATAGTGATACACAAAAAGCTCATAGGACTGAACACTAAAAAGGATGAATTTTACCGTATAAATTAAGCCTTAGTCAAAAAGAAAGAAGAAAATGATGTAGAAACAGGGGAACATACAGATTGCCTAGAAATGGATCCTAGTACGTATCATTAAAATCTGATTAGAAAAACACCACAAATCAATGGGAAAGAGACGTCAGTAAGTCAGTAAAGGATGCTGGCAAAACTGCCTATTTGAGGTGAATTCAACAGTGCATTTTTCTTCTCTCCTGATACTACCTATGAATCAGAAGAGAATAGGAAGATCAAAGAGTTCAAAGGTAAACAAACCACAGAGGAAATTATACTTGAGGTGAATATGCAGCTGGCTGGCCCGAGCAATAAGGAAGACTTTACTGAGGGTTTTGGAGGGATGGGAGATGGGGGGTTGGGTGAGCCTGGTGGTGGGTATTGAGGAGGGCACATATTGCATGGAGCACTGGGTGTGGTGCATGAACAATGAATCTTGGAACACCGAAAAAATAAAAAAAATAAAAAAATAAAGACTTTAAGCACCAACATAAAGGAGATCAAAATGGAAAAGAGTAGTATCACGGAACGCTTAACAGTGCTAAACACCTGGAAAGAAAACAAATTTAGGGAAAAAAAAAAAAAACTTGGGAGAAAAGATCTGCCACAAATAGGCAAATTATTGTTACTAAAAAGCTCTTGCAAAATGGAATATTCCAAGTCACCCAGATAAAATAGGTAAAACAAAGAAAAGTCACTAAAAAGGGAACATAGAAAAGGCTTAAAACATGTTTTGAGTCTTCAATCTACCTAAATAAAGAAAGCCAGATAAATTAAGACAAGGTTGCTTCTCAGCTAGCAGCTTAGCCACGCTCTCTGTCCTTTACAGGCATGCTCAGCGACGGGGAGGAGGTAACAAGACGAACACCCTGATACAGAACTGGGGGGCGGACAAGCGGGCCTGAGGTTTCAAAACACCAGTGTGGTCATGTACATCTAAAGCAGCATAGTTACTTTTTTAAAAGTATATGCAGTGAGATTTGAAAACCTCCAGAAAATATGGTTCAACTCAGAGTGATGGAGCATATGAGCTTTTATTTATAGCTAAGAGGATCATAAGTCAAGGAGGACCAGAGTATGACGAGATCTCATCCATCAGTTGGAGCACCTCCTCTCAAAAAGGAGCAAACCTTAGCGTACTAACTCAAGGGCACACAGCTTGTTCATACCCCTACGAACGACATTCCAGGCAAATGCTTATTTTTCAATAAAATAACTACCCACTAATTAGCATTTAGTGTTTAATTCAATCAAAAAGCTTAAACAGGAGGCCAAAAGCACAAGCAACAAAAGAAAAAACTGATTAAACTGGACCTCATGAAAACTGAAAACATCTGTATCTTCATCGAAGGACATTATCAAGAAAGTGAAAGGCAACCCTATGGAATGGGAGAAAGAGCCTCAGAACATGTAAGTGGTAAGGACCCAGCACTCCAACTATATAAAGATCCCCTACGATGCAACAACAAACACCATCCAATCAAAAATGCATGAAGACCCTGATACATATTTCTCCCCCCACCAAAAACGATATATACAAATGAATAATACATACATGAAAAAATGTTCAACATCATCAGTCACTAGGGAAATGCAAACCAAAAATACAAAATACCACTTCGCATCCTCTAGAGTCCAAAAATCATAGGGAAAAAGTGTTGGAGAAGATGTAGAGAAGCCAGAAGACTTGTACATAGCTAGTGGGAATGTAATGGTTCAGCCACTACGGGAAACAGTTTGAGGATTCTTCAAAAAGTCAAACACAGAATTCCTATCTGACCCAGCACCTTCATTCTTAGGTATATAACTAAAAGAACTGCAAAAACAGGTGTTTCAGATACATGTACATGCATGTTAATAGCAAGACTACTTATAATAGCCAAAAGGTCCATCAGGAAGGAGTGGATAAGAAATTGTAGTATATACAATATACAGCAGGCTGTTATTCAGCTATAAAAAGGATGAAGTACCGATCCACGCTACGATGTAGGTCAACCTGCAAAACAGTATACTAAATAAGCGTAGCCAGGCCCAAGAGTCCCATGAATTGCTCGCTTTGAAATGGTTAATCTGGGGCGCCTGGGTGTCTCCATCGGTTGAGCCTCTGCCTTCGGCTCAGGTCATGATCTAAGGGTCCTGGGATCGAGCCCCCACTGGGCTCCCTGCTTCTCCCTCTGCCAGTCCCCTTGCTTGTGCGCGCGCGCGCTCTCTCTCTCAAATAATCTTTTTTAAAAAATAAATAAAATGGTTAACTTCACGTTATGTGAATTTCACCTAAATTTTAAAAAAAAAACACCTAAACTCATTATAATAATTGAATGACTTACTACCCTACTATTCAAATTGACCTGCAATTATGTAAAAATAGACAAGTGATTTATTAAAACACTGCAAATCACAGGCAGAATGCAGCTCGTTACAACACTGACCGCAACACTGTAACCAATCCCAGAGCGCCTGAAGGGACTGGTCCGGCTCTCACCTAACTCAGCCTCTTGCCAGGAAAAGCTCCAGCCATTGCTCATGAAAGCTGCAGGTGACTACAGACCCGCAAACGGTGAGACAAAGAGTATATGCATGGAGAAATACAGCAGACCACCCAAAGCCCCAAGGAGAAGCTTGGGTAAGACTCCGTGGGAAACCAAGGCACTGCAAAGCAGCTGTGTACATCAGGGAATCTGGAAAGCCTTACACCAGGCTGGGCCAGACACATACTCAGCAAAGATTTGACAAGACTTTAGGCTTCCAGGCTCAGAGCATGCCCAGCTTATCAATGAATGACTTCCCTGGCACAGAGCCAGTCTGCAAAGCCTAGAAGACCTGGCTGTTTCCTCAAACACCCACTCTTCCACAGACGATCAAAGACACAGAAAGAAACAAAAAATTGGCCCACTCGAAGGAACAAAACAAACAGAGACTGTCCGGGAGGCAGCACAGACTTACTAGACAAAAGACGACTGCCTTAAATATGCTCAAAGAAGAAAAGGAAAACACAAAAAAAGTAAAGTAAATTGGGAAAATGAGACACAGTTAATCCTTAACACCATGGGTTGGGGCACTGGCCATGCCCCCATAAGGCTGAAAATCCACATGTAATTTCTGACTCCCCAAAACCTTAATTAGCCTACTGTTGACTGGAAGCCTTACCAATAAACACAAATAGTCCATTAACAATTTACTATATGTGTTATATGTTGTGTCCCTATAATAAACTGAGCTGGAGAAAGGAAAATATTAAGAAAATCATAAGAACAATACATTTATAGTACTGGACTATAAAAAAAAATCCGCGTATAGTGGACCCACACAGTTACAATCCGTGTTATTTAGGGTCAACTGTATAAGGAAAATGATAGCAACAAGGAGAAATTATAAAAAGGAACAGGAATTCTAGAAGTGAAAAAATACAATAGCCAAATTGAAAATTTCATGCGAGAAGTTCAAAATCAAATTGAGGAGGCAGAACAAAGAATCAGAGAGGCTATTTGACAAAATAATGACCAAAAACTTCCCAAGTTTGATGGAAGACTTGAAGCTCAATAAACCCAAGTAGTATAAACCCAACAGACCCACACTGAGACTTATTTTAATCAAACCGATGAAAGACAAAGAAAAAGAGAATATTTTGAAAGCAGCCAGTAAAAAAGCAACTCATTGCACACAAGAAATCCTCAAAAGCATTATCAGCTGATTGCTCGGAAGAAACCTCGGAGGCCAGAAAGCAGTGGAATGATATATTTAAAGCACTGAGAGAAAAAACTGTCAACCAAGATCTCTGTATCTGGCAAAACCGTCCGTAGACATTACCAGATAAAAAGCTGAGAGTTCATTAGCACCAGACTTGCCGAACAAGAAATCCTAAAAGGAGTTCTTCAAGAGGAAATGAAAGGGCAGTAGAGAGGAACTCAAAGCCATATGAAATATAAAGTTTTGAAGTAAAATATAAATACTGGTATTAATGTAAATTCAGTCTGGAATTTCACTTTTTTGTTTTCTCCAATATAAAAATGCACCTATGATCCCACATTTTGCGGTGCACGATGCATAAAGATAGAATTGGTGACACCGATAACAAAAGGAGGGGAGGAGCTGTACAGCCGTAGAGCCGTAGAGCTTCTGTATGCCACTAGCAAACTGGTATCATTCAAATTAGATTATTTCAGTTGCAGAATGTTACATGTAACCCCCATGCTAACCACAGAGGAAAAAATCTATAGATTACACAGAAAAGGAAATGACGGTATCAAAACATGCCATTTTTCAACAAAACACCAAGGTAAGCAGTAATAGAGGAAATGAGGGTCAAAAATGCTAAGAAGAATACAGAAAACAAAACAAAACTGGCAAAAGTCCTTCCCTACCAGTAACCACTTTAAATGCAAATGGATTAGACTCTGCAATCAAAAGACACAGATCAGCAGAAAGAATTAAAAAAAAAAAAAAATAGGACCCAACTATACCCTGTCTACAGAAGACTCACTGCATACCTAAAAAAGACACTGAGGAGGAAAGTGAAAGGACAGAAAAGATATGTAAATGTAAATAGTAATCCAAAGAGAGATGTAATGACTATAATGATAACAGAGTATACATTAAGTCAAAAAAATATTACAAGGACATTGCATATGGATAAAAGGGTCAATTCACCAAGAAGCCATAACAATTAAAAATATGCATGCACAAAACTTCAGAGCTCCAAAACCTATGAAGCAAATGCTGACAGAAATGAAAGGAGAAATACTTCTACAATAATAGTTGGAGACTTCAATACCTCTCTTTCAATAATGGATAGAATAAGACAGAAGATCAACAAGGAAACAGGAACTGAGCAGTACTATAAACCAATTCCAACTAACAGACATATATGGAACACTCCAATGTAGGATACATTTTCTTTAGGGTCACATGGAAAACTCCCCAGGACGGAACATATGTAGGCCACAAAATAAGTCAGAATAAATTTAAAACAGTTAAAATCATACAAACTATCTTTTCTGATCAGAATGGAATGGAAGTAGAAATCAGTAACAGAAGACTAGCAAATTCACAAATACGTGAAAATGAAACACTACACTGTCAAATAACCAAGGGGTTACTCCAAAGGAGAAATCATCACAACAGAAATTAGAAAATACTTCCAAACAAGTGAAAATGAAAACAAAATGTACCAAAGCTTACACTATGCAGAGAAAGCAATGCTAAAAGGGACATTTAAAGCTGTAAACACTTACATTAAAAAAGATCTCGAACCAACAAGCTAATTTTACACCATAAAAGGAACTAGGAAAAGTACAGCAAACTAAACCCAAAGATAACAGAAGGCAGGAAATAATAAAGATTATAGCAGATATAAATAGAGAACAGAAAACCAACAGAGAAATATAAACAAAACCAAAAAGTTGGTTCTCTGAAAGTATCAAAATTGACCAACTTTTAGCTAGACCAACTATGAAGAAGAGGTACAAATTACTGAAATAAAGAGGAGTCATCACCACCAATTTTACAGGAATAAAAAGGATAATCAGAGTACTATGAGCAACTGAATGCTAATAAATTAGGGTTAGCTAGATGAGATGGAGAGACTCCTAGAAACTCATAACCTTCCAAGACTGACTCATGAATAGAAAACCTGAACAGACTTCTAAGGATTTGAATCAGTAATCAAAAGCCCTCCCCCCAAAGTATATCCCATGACCCAGATGGCTTCACTAGTGAATTCTACTTAACTTTTAAAGAAGAATTAACACCAGCCCTTCTCAAATTCTTCCCAAAAATGAAGAGAGCACTTCTTTTAACTCATCTCATGTGGTCAGTATTCCCCCCTGATGCTGAAGACAGACGAAGACAAAAGTACACAGCAATATTCCTTTTAGTTATCAACGAAAAAATCCTCAACAAAATGCTAGCAAGCCAAATTCAGTAGCATAGTAAAAGGATTACACAAGATGTCCAAGTGAGATATTATTTCTGGTATGCAAGATGGTTCAACATAGAAAACAAAACGCAAGATCACCTCTACGGATGCAGAAAAAGCATGTGACAAAATTCAACACCCTTTCATGATCAAACCAAACCAAACCAAAAAAAAAAAAAAGTCAACAAAGAATGGAAGGAAATTTCAACATAATAAAGGTCACATTTGAAAAACAGGTAACCCCATACTCCACAGTGAAAGACTGAAAGCTTTTCCTTAACATCAGCAACAATACAAGGATCCCACCTTCACTACTTCTATTCAACACATTATTTGAGGATCTAGCCAGAACTATTACACAAGAAATAAAAGGCATCCAAATTGGAAAGGAAGCAGTAAAACTGTTTGCAGGTGACATGATCATATATATAGAAAAGCCTAAAGATTCCACAGAACCTGTGAGCACTAATGAGCCCAGTCAATAATGTTGCAAGGTACAAAATCAACACAGAAAAATCAGTTGCATTTCTACACACTAACAAGGAACAACTTGCTAAGGAAATTAAGAAAACAATTCCATTTACCATAGCATCAAAAAGAATAAAACACTTAGGAATTAACTGAGGCAATAAGCAGAAAGACTACACTGAAAACTACAAAACATCACCGAAAGAAATTAAAGAAGACAGAAACGGATGAAAAAGCACCACATTCATAGATCAGAACACTGGATATTGTGAACATGAAATACTACCCAAAGCTAGCTATGGATCCAATGCAATTCTATCAAAATCCCAGCAACATTTTTTTTGCAGAAAGAGAAAGGCCCTTCCTAAAACTCATGTGGAATCCAAAGGGACTCAGAATAACCAAAAAACAAAACAAAACAAAACAAAAAAACTGTAAAAAAGAAGAACTAGGGGCACCCAGCTGGCTCAGTTGGTGGAGCACGCGACTCTTGACCTCAGGGGTTGTGAGTTCAAGCCCCATGTTGGCTGTAGAGATTATTTAAAAATAAAACCTTTGAAAAATAAGTAAACAAACAAATAAATAAAGAACCATGATGGAAGGCTCACACTTACTAATTTCAATGCTTATTACAAAGCTACAGTAATCCAAACAGAGTGGTCCTAGTAGAAAGACAGCCATACAAGGGCGCTTGGGTGGCTCAGTCAGTTAAGCACCTGCCTTCGGCTCAGGTCATGATCTCAGGGTCCTGGGATGGACCCCCATGATGGGCTCCCTGCTCAGTGGGGAGCTTGCTTCTCCTTCTCCCCCATGCTCTCCCTCTTTCCCTCATTCTGTCTCTTAAATAAATAAAATCTTAAAAAAAAAAAAAACATACAGACCAGTGCAATAGAACAACGAGCTTGGAAATCAACCTTCACATACATGCGGGTCAACTGATTTTTGACCAAATGCCAAGACTATTCAAGGGGGGAAAGGACGTCCTTTTCAAGAAACGATGGTGGGAAAAAAATGTATCCAAGACCTAAAACTAGAAGCTAAAACTACATAACTCTTAGAAGAAAATATAAAGGAAAAAGTTCATGACACTGGACTTGGCAATGATTTCTTTTACATGATATCAAAGGCACAGGCAACAACAGAAAAAGATAAATTGGACTTCAGCAAAATCAGGAACTGTTAGACATCAAAGGACACTATCAAGAGATTGAGAAAATATTTGTATATCATACATCTGGTAAGGGTTTAATATTCAGAATAGACAGAGAACTCCTAGAGCTCAACACCGACAGCAAAACCCAATTTAAAAGAGCAAAAGGCTTAAACAGACATTTCTCCAAGAATAAAAAGACGGCCACTAAGCGTGTGGAGAAATGCTCAACAACACTAATCATGAGGGAAATGCAAATCAAAACCACAATGAGATACCACTTCACAACCACTGGGGGGCTATTATTAAAAAAAAAAACCCACCACCACCACCACCACCACCACCAGGACGACAAAAACAAACTAAGTGGTGCTGAATATGTGGGGAAGCTCTCGGGGGTGTTGGTGGGGAGGTGAAACAAGGCAGCTGCTAGGGCAAAAAACAGAGTAGCTCCTCAAAAAATCACACACAGAATTACCACGTAATTCAGTAATTCCACTTTAGGTGTATGTCCGAAAATACTGTAATCAGAGATCCAAATAATTATTTTATACCACCGTTCACAGTACCATTATTCGCAACATCCAGAAGGTGGAAACGGCCCAACTGGCATGGATGGATGAATGGATAAACGAAATGTGGAATATACACGCAACGCATCATTACTCAGCCTTCAAAAGGAAGGAAATTCTGATCTATATAAACATGGATGAACCCTGAAAACATTAGCTGAGTGAAATAAGACCCAAGAGGATAAACATTCTATGATTCCACTTCCATGTCGTACCTAGCACCACCAAATTCAGAGACAGAAAAGGAGAATGGTGGTTATTACCACTGGTGGTGGGGCGACGGGGAGGGTGGCAGGGGGAGTCAGTGTTTAATGGGTACAGAGTTTCGGTTTAGGATCGTGAAGAAGTTCTGGAGACGGTCAGAGGCGATGGCCACACAACAATGTGACTACACCTAATGCCAGTCAATTTTATGCTATGCATATTTTACCCCAATAAAAGAAAAGGCAAAACAAATGACCAGAGGTATTTAAAAAAGAGATCACGTAAATGAGGAGACCCTTACAGATGGGTATGAGCAGAGGGCTCAGAAGAGCTGTCCAGAAGAGTAACAGAAAACTGGAGTTTTGGCAGAGGTCCTAGGAGGGAAGTGAGCCAAACCACTTGGGATACGCTCGGTGATTTCCTTCTCCAAAAAGGTCAGCGGACAGAAGATATGAAGCCAATGTCAAGATTTCACTGGCCCCTAACAGACTGATTATCAGACTGGTTGCTCCCCGTGGTTTCCAACAAGGGGCTTCTGGCATTCCGGACAAGAACAACTATCGCTTCCGGCGGGACTCTCCTGCTCGCCACAGGGCTCTTACCATCCCCGGACTCTGAGCCCTTTAATCCAGGAGCACTCTCCTCACCCCGTGACACCAACAATCGCGAAGAAGCCCACAGATTTCTATTACCACCACAATCCCAGCTCACTCAGACGAACACCAGAGTGAATCCAACAACTGACACATGAGAACCTTTGTGTGTCGGGACACGTCCGGTTATAAAGCGGTAACGAACAGTTCCAAGTCTTAAAGGGCTGACACAAAACCAGGTTTCTCTCTCGTGACCTGCTCATCCCCGGGCCCGCCAGGTGCAACATTCCACACTCCTCCCCACTGTCCTCACACAGGACCTGGGCTGACACAGAGACCAGTACCTGGACCGCCGGCATGGGCAGCAGGAGAGGGAAGGAGACACAGCAAATGACCTACTGGCATTTAAAAATTCCACCTGGAGCGGGGGGCGGGAGGCGCCCGTCAGTGAAGCGTCCGACTCTAGATTTCGGCTCAGGTCATGATCTCAGGGTGGCGGGATGGAGCCCAGTGCTGGGCTCTGCGCTGGGCATGGAGCCTGCTCACGATTCCCTCTCTCTCCTTCTCCCTCTCCACCAACCTCTCTCTCCCTTTAAAAAAAAAAAAAAAAAAAAAAGTCTTTCTTATAAGATAAAAATAAAAATTCCACCTAGAAGTGACACACAACGCTTCTTACATTTTATGGGCCAAAGCAGATCAAACAGTCTTGCTATTACGAGGACCAGGAAAATGCATTCCTCCCATTTACCCCGAAGGAAAAGAACCAGAGATCATTTGCACAGAGCCCTGACAGCTTCCCCCTAGGACTTAAAAGCATTCTGTGAGGCCGCCTGGCCCACGTCCATGACCGAAAGCGACTAAAGGGCCTGTTACCGCTTAGTGTGTACTCCAGAAGGTGCGACCACCAGCACCAGGCTGAGGAGCCCCCTGAGGGATGAGCCCCGGGCTGGAGGAGGAAACGATTTTTACACACAGTCAGTGTGGGGTGAGCCACAGGATCATCAGGGAAGAAGTGCAGGACAACTGACCCCGCAGTGAGGGGTACCGGTCCCAGAGCCCGAGGGCGGCCCCCAGGTGGGCCCCGAGTCCGCAGCTGAGTCCCTAGCCGCAGGGCGGAGTCAGCCTGAAGGAGGGCTGGCAGGGATGCACAGGTGAAAGCCAGAACCTGGAGAACAGGGGCGCCTGGGTGGCGAGAAGTCGGTTAGTGTTTCCCTGCCTGCCTTCGGCTCAGGTCATGATCCCAGGGTCCTAGGACGGAGCCCCATGTCCCGTTGGGCTCCCTGCTTCTCCCTCTGCCTCTGCCATTCCCCCTGCCTGAGCATGCACGCACGCTGTCAAATAAATAAAATCTTAAAAAAAAAAAACAAAAGGACGTGCAGAATAGGCAGGCAGGGGGTGCCTGTCTTTCAGAGGAGGCAAGTATCCCTGTGCTCGCTCCCACCAAGCACCGAACAGATCCTCACAAGGACAGGAGTGTGGGGCAGCGATCCTGGCCCCATGGCCCGGCCGGAGCCTTGATACAGGGATCCTCCGGGCACACAGCAGCCCTGCTGGGACGAGGGGGGACACGCCCGAACAGCCCCTGAGGCAGGCTGCTGACAGCCCTGAGCTCCAGGCACTGTGCCTCAGTGAACGCCCACAACCCCCCAGTGCGGCCTTTCTCAGCTCCCCACTGCAGCCAGGGAAGACAGCACACTTCCTGCGATGAAGGTCATGGTGCGGAGGTGCTCTCAGTGAGATGCCGATGTTTGTGTGGTCAAACAGGATGAGGTGGGCTTGGTTTGTCTGAGGTCGGCCCGGGGCAGCCTGATGTAGGAGCCTGTGTGCGTGCGGGGATGGCTGAATGAGGCCCCACTGCCTCCATTATTTTAATTAACCCCCCCCCAATAAAAAATGCCTGGAACCAAGTGCCAGGAAAAAAAAAGAGAATTAAGAATAACCAGTAATTTTAGATGCACCTTTGTCTTTCTTAACTTCCCATTTTAAACAAAATAAAGTGTTAATGGTGAACAAAATAAAGGCTCTAGACATTCTGCATTCAAAAAAATATGCTGGGCGCCTGGGTGGCTCAGTTGGTTGGGCGACTGCCTTCGGCTCAGGTCATGAAACCGGAGTCCCGGGATCGAGTCCCACATCGGGCTCCTGGTTCCATGGGGAGTCTGCTTCTCCCTCTGACCTTCTCCCCTCTCATGCTCTCTCACTCTCTCTTTCTCTCAAATAAATAAATAAATAAAATCTTTTAAAAAAAATGCTTAGGGATTTATTTCAATATCATCTAAAGTATTTTGGGTTTTGTTTTTTGTTTTTTTTTTTTCCATTTAACTACCTTCAGAGTTGTGGAGCTCTCAATACAAAGATATTATGGGGTGGGGCGAGGAGGCAGGGAAGTATCTTTTCTATTTCAGGATTTGTTACAGTACGGGTATGCTCTCTGAATGTTACACTCAGCAAGCATTTCTACAAACTGAGGAGCTCGGTTTTCACCGCCACAAGGTTTTCAAGACCACGGGAGGGATAGCGGAGGGGAATTTTTCTCCCAGGAGGGTAATTTCAAAAATCCTTTTTGTGCTAAAATAAATAAAAATATATTATGGAATAGAATGCAAAATAAATGCAAATATGTCTCACTTTTACAAAAATATGCAAAAAAAGTCTCACTTTTGAAGATAAAACTGCAGATGGAAGAAAAAAAATCCCCCGCACAGACAGGGTGGGGCTGCGGCACCTCCGGGCGTCTGGGGCAGGCTGGAACTGGCCTCTGCCATCAGTCCGACAGAAGAATCTGAGAAGCCCCACTAAAGGATGTTGCAGATTGTCACAACTCATACTTCCTCTCACTACACAGTGACGGCCAGAAAAAAAATTTTTTTTTTTTTACGAGTCAACAAATATTTAACACCTGTTAATATGCCAGGCCCTGCACACTCAGGATAATTATCATTTTTGGCCTGCCATGTGATTTAGGGTCACCACGCACTGCCTTGGGGTAAACCCTCGGGCCCTTCTAAGAGAGTGAGGCCTGCCAGCAGGCAGCCGAGGGGGGGCCACACGAGGCTCTGTGCCAAAAGACCCAAATGCCAGCGCTCAATCACAAACACAAGGGGCTCTCCAGGTACGGTCGGCCCCGCAGCAGAGGTTTAAGACAGGGTGGGGGGTGCCCAACGGCTGTGCTGCTGCTCTGGAGGACTTGGGGGAACAGCAGAGGGGGTCTGTGGGAAGGGATCCCTGGACTACGCCGGGTGCAGAGGATAGCCGTACAACTGGATGGGCACAAGACGCCCGGGGAAGTTGTCACCCACACGCCTAGGCAGGCTGGGCGGTCTGAAAGCACAGGTTTTGGGACTCGTTCACAGGGATTCTATATGCTATTTTTTAAACATTTTAAGTGCAACGGAAAGCGCATATAGCTTACGTGCCCAGCCCGGTCAAGTCTTACAAACTGCACCAACCCATGACAACCAGCACCCAGATCCGGAAATACGTTCTTCCCAGCTCTCAGAAACTGTGTATTAGGAACCTTCAGTTTTACCTCTAGACATCCAACCGTCAATGAACACCTACTTTCAGACATCTAGATGATTTATAGTTCAAATAAGCAATACAAAAGAAGGCAAAACAAAGTGATTCAGTGCCACACAGGGGAGGGGCAAGGAGCAGGGTATCCCCGCCCCCCCCCCGGCATCCACGTGACCAACTTGCAAAATTCCAGGCGAGCCCAAACTAGAGGCACCGCCACTATGCGCCCCTGACACAGGCTTGGATCTTCTCGGTTTTGCAGGTGGTATCCCCTAAACTAAAAACACACTGCTAGGTGCTCTAGGTTCAGGAAGAAAACAATGTTTCAGTTCAGTTATCACGAGCCCTCGTTCTAAACCTGACTAAACACTGCTTTCTCTTAGCTAACGCAGCACAATAAAGGGGAAAAAACTTTGTGGCAGAGACTCCCATCCACTGCAAAGCAGGCACACTCCTTTTGGGAGAAAAGGGAGACAGTAAGGACATGATAAAGAAACGGTAATTAAAAACAGTGTGGACTCCAACACAGGGCACAAGGCATGTACCAGCCCAAGACATTTATTGCAAAGTTCCTCCTAATAAAGAAAAAAATTTTCAACAGAGAAGTACATAAAATACACACCTCGGTGAAAGGCTGCAGTCATTAAAAATGAAAACCGTGAAGACCTCCGAGCTACTCGGAAATAGCACTGGCAGGGCTAAAGACAGAGGAATTCAAACAGCAATCATACCGTAAAATTAGGGGAAAATGATGACTAAACACAGGCAAACACTGGATGGGAAAGATCTAGAAAATGATACTCAAGGAGTAGCGGAGATCGAGCAGAAGTTCCAACTTTGTTTTTATTTCAGCTTCTGTGAACCCGGTATTACTCGTACAATACAAAATTCATCTAAATATCGTTCCTATGTAAAAGTCTTCTGGATCTGATTCATAGTCCAATGCCGACTGTTACAGTCAGTATCCAAGGAATTCTGTCCAAACCCTCATCTGGCCAGTCTCTAAAAAAGAACCAGACCAGCTGCTGTTAATGCCCCAGAAATTGCAGTTAAAGGGAGGAGCAAAGGTATTAGGAGAAAATCCCAAAGTGCTGACAACCCCTTATATTTAAATGATATATTATACTTAACATGTCCTTGCTTAACTCAACGGCACTATGAGTTGGACAAAGATTTGTATCGTCCTAACATTATTTCAGTGAAAATTGTGTGACTTGCCGAAATCCCGTGAGTCTACTGGCCAAGTCAGGCGTTGGCTCTGAGGACAGAATCCTGGCTCAGCCCCTTCCTGGCTGGGCTGCCCAGAGCAAATGGCTCCAGTTCACCTTTTCTTTAAAATATAGATAATACAAGCCATTTCGGAACTACAGTGAGGATTAAATCTGATAAAAGGAAATGACAGTTTCCATAGAGGGAAGGGGAAGTATGGCTCTTCAAGTCTTCTCCCATTCCCAAAACCCAGGGCCTTGTAGGTCCCCAAAGCACGGCAGGAGTCGGCTGAGTCATGGCAAAGGCAGAAGAGGCAAGGAGTTCCAGAGTGACCTTAGTACCCAGCACATAGTAAGCGCTCAAAGAATATCTGACAAATGGACTAAGCCAGTCAGGGAGCCTTCGGTCATCGGATGACGATTAAGAAAAAAGACAGGCAGGAAGCCAGCAGCTGTGTGAACACACTCTGGCCCCTTTAACGGTGAGACTCCGCGGCGTGTTTCCGCACTGCATACAGATGGCAGCGTTTACCACTGTGCAAGACAGTCTTCTGCACGTTTTCTTCAGCTATATTTACCAAATATGCCTTTGTGTGGTCCTACTTACAAACCTTCAAAGAAAAAAAAAAAAAAAACCTTCAAAGAGAGAACAAACTGATGGTTACCAAAGGGGAGCTGGGTGAGGAATGGGTCAAAGAGGTGACCGGGATTCAGAGTGCACTTCTCATGATGAGCCCTGAGTAATGCACACATGGCTGGATCTCTGCACTGCACACCTGAAACTAACAGAACACTGTACGTTAACTACACTGGAATTAAATTTAAAAACCTAAAAAATAAAACGTTCAGAAACCACTGCTTTCCAAAAAGAAAAGAAAACAGTTCTACTAAAACCATCTTATCTCTATCAATCCTACTTTGGTGAATAAAGCTATCTTTTATGAAATAAAATCGTATCTTGGAGGTAAAAATTGTAAACTGTAGCTCAAGAGAAAGTGTTGATGGGTAAAGCAGAACTCTCAAGAACAGTTTAAAATGAACATGCCTGTTCTATCTGAATAGCTTTATTGATCTTTCTCATTAACTTACTGTAATATCCATAAACTGTTTTAAGTCACATAATTATCTCATGGATTTCTGTCCCGTGTGCCTGACCAGATCAAAATTGATGTGATCTCTGAAATTTCTCATTACTGAGAATTCAGTTCTTCATGGCAAATCACTGTGCTGTCCTTCCAAGAAGTGAGAAACCATCGCTCTCTGTGAGCACATCGCCCTTTGTGTGGGCACACACTTTAAGACAGAGAATCACGAGGACACTTTGTAGCTGTAAGTTGAGCACCAGAGAAATTCCTCTTTACCACTCCCCAAGAGTATGCACCAGCCCCATTCCTGAGACCATTCAGCTTCATTTCCTTCTCTGAGAGTCCAACCTGCGCCCTAGAACAAGGAGAGAGTAAGGGGACAACACTGACACCCAGGACTTGCTGGTTCCTCTGCTAGGAGGTGGAGGCAGTCTCATCCTCCAGAAATTCTGAGCGGGACTGCCAAGCGCTCTCAGAAAGAGACCATACCCTCACCTTCACGGAGTATTACTCCGGTCATTCAACAGAAAGACACAGTGGTCAGCCCAACGAGGGCTACACCCACAGGAACTGTGGTCCCGGTCAGTGGACAGCAAATCCGACACGTGGATGAGGTTGCAAAAAAGCTGAAGCTATAAAGGACTTTGGTTTAAATCACAGTCTTCTCATAACATAGGCTGCTTTGCTGGAAGCCCTTCCCACTCTGTCCTTTCCAAGGGATGGAAATTCTCTTTATTGTATGTGTGAGAGTAATAGGCACTGTGCACTAAGGTTACCGCAGGCGGTTCATCACACTGCTTTATTCATAAGGCTGGGAGACAGGGTAGGACCACACAAATTTACCATCTTGCTGTGCCTGAAATGTTCGTTAAGGGCTCTTATTTGCAGCCACCTGCCCACCCCCACTGAACCTCTCCACTAATTTAAAAAGACCATAATCTGCTCACATTTAAATTATAACGAACAGGAACATTTCCACTGGAAAAACTGTCATGCATCTTATTTTGTGCTGCAAATTAGGTCTTTGGAAAAAGGGGGAAAAAATAACCTGATCCTCTTACATATAGTAATTTGTCCTAATTGGTGTATAATGGGTTAGATATAATTTGTGGATTACCCCCACATGCTAAATAGTTTAATGTTTTAGAGATACCAAAAATTAGCCTTATATTTGACGGTAAAAGGTTCACTCCCGACCACACATTCTGGGGGCATTCTGAATCTAAATATGAACTGTGTATTTAAGTGGTGGAAGTACAGTTCGAGCAGAACAACAGGTTTCCAGAGTCCTATGTTATCCAGATACATTGTCTGATGAAATTCACACGGGGCTCGAAGCTCCTTGCAGAAAGGGTTAATTCCTAGAGAAACCCTAGCCTCCTAGAAGCAGAGGATACTAATTATATGGTAAAGGTCAGTGGAAAATAAAACAAGGAGCAGACTCAGTTCTTCTTACTGTTGTTTCTTTTCCTTCCTTTTAATACCTCCCCCTCATTGGGGAAATTCAAAAACGGTCCTCTTTCCCACCAACATCCACAACAATTTTTTCTCAAATGTCTATCTTCAGGAAGCCTTTTGGACATCACTAAATGGCCAAAGCGACCAACCATTAGTGGTTCTGCCTTTAATTGGCGCCACGACGCAGGCAGGTGACAGCGGTCTGGGCTCAGGCACGACTGACTTGCCGGGTGGCCTACGTCTCCCAAGGACACGCCCGCAGCCCCGCCTTTCTCTCTCCCTCCTCCGAGGCCCAGCACCCAGGTGAGAAGAGGGAAAACACTATTAGTCCAAAGTAAAGGGGAAGCAGTGAGTCAATGGCACTCACAAAAGCAAGAAAAAAATCCAACCGTCACAAAGCCTCTCTCGCGCTCCCACAAGCTGCTTCCTTCCCTTTCTAAAAGTTTTATTTTTAGTTCACTTGAAAAAAGTCGGTATTGCTTACCACTGACGATACTAGGTACATTCGTTACTAGAAAATAAGGAAAAGCTTTTTTTTTTTTTTTTAAAGGAAAAGCTCTTTTAAGAAGTAAAATAGAAAACTGAAGTCACGTTCACATTCCCACCACCCCCGGAAACATTTCGGGGAGGGGTACTCTTAAGCGTTTGTAAATGAGATTTTTAAAACCCAGTTTGGACCATAAAGCGTAATTGGGATCCCGCTGTGTTTACGGTTTGTGATCACGGGGCTTTTTGTTTAACTTGGCCTCATGACGTTGCCATTTCCCCTTTTAAGTGCTTACAAATTCCTTGCAAACACTTAGAAAAGTTCTAGAACAAATACCAGAGCAATTCCGTGTAAATTACACTCCCTCATCCAAGTTGAACGGCACTCCCTACGATTTTTTAAGAAAAATTACACTTTTCCGAAACTTCTTCATCTCTGTGCCAATTCCAGAAGAAAGTGGGGGGAGCGCACCAGAAAAGCTCCCCGCACACCCTCCACCCCCCTCCAGGCCGGATCCCCCAGCGCTGCAAACGCAGGCGCTACGCCCCTGCCACCCCCCGCCTGCGCTTCCCTCGAAACGCGCCCACTCCTGGGGTTCCGGCCCCAGCGGCCCGGCCTGCGACCCCCGGGCTCCCACCCGGGACGGAGGCGACGGCCGCGCGGGGGACGCCCAGCCTCTCCCGTCCGAGCGCCCACCGCGCTGAGCCACCGCGCACACCTGCAGGGCGCGCCCGCTCCGGCGTTCCCGGGGCGAGGCTGGCCAGGTCCGCAACGCGGTGGCCAAGGGCCACGTTTCCAGCCCCAGGCGGGGAGGAGGGCCGGGCGAAAAGGGCAGACCGGCCGGCCGGCGGCGGGACCCTCACCTGGGAGCGAGACGCCAACTCCATTCTTCCCACCCGGGCTCCGGCCTCCTAGCACGCGGCTGCGGGAACCTGGCTCGCCACGGGGTCGGCGCACGCAGAACATCCGCGGCCGCGCAGCCCGCGCGCTGCGCCCGGAGCTGCGGCGGGCCGGGGGGAGGGGCGCACTCGGCGCCCGGGACAGGGGGGAGCGCGCCGCGCCGCCCACTCGGCGCCGCCGCGCCCGCCCGCCAGGCCCGAGTCTCGGGCCAAACTTCGCCACCGGGGCACTTGGCTTCGCCCGCGGCGTGAGAGGGGGCTTCCGATGGGCGCGGCCCGCGGCGGCTGCCAGTGCGGGGGCGCCGGGCTCCCCCCTGAGCGGAGGGAGGGAGTGGAGCCGTCCGGCCGGGTTTCGCGCGGGAGAAATGAGGGGGCAGTCCCGGCGCAGCCTCCAGCTGGCACGCCCGGCTACGCGCGCCGGATATTTGCAGGGTTTGTTCCAGCTCCTGCCCTGAAGCACATGCCTCTGCCGCAATCCGTGTCTCTGCTCCGGGAGAGTATTTTAGATCTACTTCGGAGCTCGTTTTGTTTAGTTGTTGTAAAGGGGCGGGGTTCCGCCGCTTCCCCCAAACATTGCTACAGGGTTCCCTTTGCACCACAAGCAACCCTGGGGTTGGGGAGCTTCAAATCCCCCTCGAACTTTCTAGAGGTTAGAAATGCTGATTAACAAATAGTGGCTGAGCAACTACTATGCGTCAGGCACTGTGTTAGACCTGGGAACTCGAGATGAAACAAAAAATAAAAAACAGGTCCCTGCTCTGTTGGAGCTTAGTCAGGGAGCCAAACACCAGCAAGATGATGTAAGTGCAGTCATGATGCAAGTAAGTGTAATAATAATGTAGCAATTAATTTCATTCATAATTTAACGATTCAAATACCATTAATGTGATAAGTTCGATTATAATGTTGCAAATAAATGTAAATTTGGAGCCATGAGAGATGTCGTGAGGGAAAAGGTAAATGGTACTATGGTGGTTTCAAATAGGGAGAGTTAATTTGGCGCAGGTCAGGGAAGACTCCTTAAAGGTTCAGGTGGGAGGAGTGAAGAATTAAGTGGGTGGAGAGTGCGGAAGGCTTGAAGAAGGTATGGGGGAGGGTGGTAGGTGAAATTGTCCTGAAATCAGAGCAGGTTTGCGAGGCAGTATGGAAAGACTTCTAGCACTGTGGTCACGAGTTCAGAGTGGACCACTGTATGCATGAGACCTTCTGCAGCCATTCTTGGCTGCTTGGAATCTGACGTTCATCTTTTCTTTGCTGAAGCAGTGAATGTAGTTGGCCAAACATTTGCTCAAGCTTGAGGAGAGAACATCTGGACACTGTCCTCCTTCCTACTTTGATTGGTTCAGCAGGCATGTGTTACCTGCTCTCCATGTTCCAGACTGTGGGGGAAGAAAGAGCAATAAAACATAATATGATTTTAAAAAATGTTTTCTCTTTATGGGGTAATATAAACTATTCATTATAGCCACTTTCATTTTTATTATGGTTTAGAGTATTCCTTCATATATAGTATCTTCTTGAATCTTCCCAGCATTCTTCCAGATTCCTATTATCCACATTTTTTTTAAACGTGGAGACAGAATCTAAGACGATGCATTACCAGAAAGATCCCTGTCCCCCTGCTAGTAAATGACAACAGCAGACTACCAAACTGGAAAACGTTCCTTCTGCCTCCAAATGCAACATTCCCTCCATTCTTCTTTACCTTTTCCTTTTGGCTGCTGGGAAACTCAAGAGTGAAATGTGTTCCGTTGGAAATTTTTTCTTTTTTGGTATATTTGCTTTCCCATGAACCAGTGACCTTGTTTTCACTTATTTCCTTTCATTGTAGGATGCATCGAATCCCTTTTGCAAAAGGGTGTATAAATTTGAAATAGGTCAGATTTTGCAAATTTGCAGACTTTGAAGTAACCTAGCTCCTATAAGGAAACCTGTATGTAGCTGAGCCTTCTTGCTTTAGAAATTTGCTGTAACTAATCCTAAATCTTCAAATGGCAACATGGAAACTTTCTTCCTTTGTCCTGCAAAGCCCATGCACTTGAATAGTACTTAGTAACTGATTCTATAGTGGTGTGTTTTGTTGTCAGATTTTGGTTCCATGCCATCTATTTGACCCTTGAACAACCTAGGGGTGAGGGGGGCCAACCCCCAGCACAGTCAAAAACCTATGTAGAACTTTTGACTCCCCCAATACTTAACTGCTAATAGCCTACTGTTAACACATATTAGGCATAGGTATTATATACTAGATTCTTACAATCAAGTAAGCTAGAGAAAAGAAAATGTTAAGAAGATCATAAGAAGAGGGGCGCCTGGGTGACTCAGTCATTAAGCATCTGCCTTCGGCTCAGGTCATGATCCCAGGGTCCTGGGATTGAGCCCCACATCGGACTCCCTGCTCCGTGGGGAGTCTGCTTCTCCCTCTCCCACTCCCCTGCTTGTGTTCCCTCTCTCACTGTCTCTCTGGTCAAATAAACAAAATCTTTTTTAAAAAAATCATATGAAGAGAAAATACACTTACAGTGTTATACTGTATTTATCTAGAAAAATCCAGGTGTAAGTAGACCTGCAGCTCAAACCCATATTGTTTGAGGGTCTACTGTACTTCCTACTCATGGTTAAGGAGGGGAGTCATGACTTGTGAGTGTTGGGTTTCAGCATGGCGCTGGAAGAATGAGTGTCCCTTCTCAGAAGCAGCAGTACAAAAGGAGATGGCAAGTGTTTGCAAAATTTAAGAATCCCTGTCTAGAAATCTATGCTTGCTTGCTTTTTAATGTGTCTATGAGATTTAAAATGTGGTCCATAATACCTTCGACAAGATAAAAAATTTGGGATTAAATGCCACCACGCATGCCTCAAATGATGAAATTGTTGTGATGATCGTTTATCAGGCCTGGCCCACAACTTTTTCCTCCATAAAAGGAGTCCAAATATTTCTCCTCTGCTCTGAAGTAGTGGCTTTGCCCTCCCCATGAAGCTCAGCGGTGGGGAAATCCTCAGTGCACACTTGATAACAGAGAAGCATGCCAGTGTGGAATTCTGGACACCCAGCAAAGAATCCACCTTTGGCAGAGGGCTGGAAGCAATGTGAGTAATAGCTGAATACCGCTTAGCATTATATTTGATCGTGAATAAATGAAATGACAGTTACACAAGATAACATCCCCACTTGTTCTCTTTCTCAGTATCTTGAAACTCCCATCTCATTGAGTTTAGATAACACCTCATCCAGAAGGGGGGACATCTCTAAATTTGAGATGCTCTGAGATAACATTTCCAAGTTGTTGCAGAATAAAAGATCTAAAATCAAGTCTCTTATAGCAAAGTCATCATCTAACAGTGACTGGGTGCCGATCTGGGAAGTTTTCTTTAATTCCAAGTTGGTATTCTGTCTTCCTGACTTGGCTTGCCAAGATACTGCTGTCGTAGCCAAATTAAAATACATTCTGATAGTAACTACTTGAACAGCTATGGAGAAAAGGATGGGAACGACCAATAATCGTTGCCTTCATATATTGGCTGCAGAAGAGTACACATCATGATGAAACTGTAATGCCTATGGTTCCAGAAAAATAAAAAAAGCCAATAGTTGCCGTGGTATCAGTAACAGCAGTCGCTAAATGAGCACTGGTGGGCACCAAAGCCTGTGCTGAGTTTGTCTTTGCAAGCACTCTCTCATCTAGTCTTTCAACTGTGACAGTTACCCATCTGCTCCTCAAAAATAGTGCTGGGAAAATAAATGAAAGAATATTTTCAAATCATTTGAGATTTCTTAGAGATGCTATGTAAACTCAAAATATGACGAATGCAATCCATATTTCATAGGCTTTTTGGAAAATATATAGTATTAATAATTTAGTCTGTGACCATAAAATATAATTATCACTAGGCACTGACAATAAACGGATGAAAACGAAAACAGATTATTCAAAGCTCTTACCTTTCTAAGAACTTAAGTTATTAAAAAAGGAAACGGTAATGATCTATTTCTAATCAGTGGTACCAACAAAGGTACTATGGTATGCAGTTTTTAAAGAACTCAGTTTTTTTACAGTGTATGATATATGCAGCATTTTTTATTAAAGATTTTATTTATTTATTTGAGACAGACAGCCAGGGGGAGAGGGAGAGAGAATCTGAAGCAGACTCCGCGCTGAGCACGGGGCCTGCCCCAGGGCTCAATCTCACCAATGTGATATCATAACCTGAGCCAAAACCAAGAGTTGGTTGTTTAACCAACAAAGCCACCGAGGTGCCCCTACGCAGCATTATTTTAAAGTATTCTATAAAATATCAACATAAAGAGTCTAGAAGGAAATATATCTGTAAAACATAAGTTTTAAAGTAGTTCTTAAATGACTAAAAGTCCTAAGACATTTCATTCGTTTGATAGTGAAATGCAGAATATTTTTTAAACAATTTTGTCAAAGCTAAAATACCATCTAGTATTTCAGAAAATAATTTCGAAGTATTGCTATTCACAACGATATTGAGGAAATTGTATTGCTTCAGCTAAAGTCTGTAATCTCAATTACATGTTATCCCTATTCAGCATTTGGCAAGCGATAATAGGAAATCTTGCAGGATGAAATGGAAAATTGGGGATTGCAAATGTAAAATTTCTCTAAATAGTTGTCTCTACAAATATTCTGTATTAATTCTACATGTATTTTTTATAACAACTTTCCAGACTTTGTAGAATTTCTGAAGTTATTACAGATTTATTCTTTTTTTACTTGGAATAATCAAGTATTTATACTGGTAATAAGGCTAAATCATATTTGTGATAGAAAAATCCACAGGCTTGGGCGATTATGGGTTCATTTATTGTTCCTTTATTCCCTTAAGCCTCCAGGTGATTTTATGAGCATGAACGTTTGAGAATCAATGCCCTAGCCTAGCTTGGTGTTTTGCAAAGTAGGATCCTCAGCCCAGCAATATCAGCATCACCTGGTAAAAAAAAATTCCAATTCTTGGGTCCCACCCCAAACGTACTGAATTAGAAACTCTGGAAGGGGAGCTCGGCAATCTGGGGTTCTTAATCACCATGCAGGTGATTCTGATTTTTGCTTAAATTTAAGAACCACTTTGGCTGTCCTCCAAGGTCTACTGCTCACCAGCTGGGTGACCTCGGGGCTAATCACTGAGCTTTGTTTTTCTCCTCTGAAAAATGAGGATACTGCATGCCTGCTGAATCCTCGCAACAGAATTCCTATGAAGATGAACATGTCACACCGGATGTGATTGTATTTTGAGAAGGCTAGAGTGGTGGACACTTGTAAAGTGGTATTAATAGTAATGACTTTTCCATTTTTTGAACACTGACCACATTCCAGGAACTGCGTATGCATAATCATACTCAGTCACCACCACTGACATGGGATGTACGTAACAGAATCCTCATTTCTCAGATGAGAAAACTGATGCTCTGAGGGTTTAAGAAACTTGCTCATGGTGATCCAGCAGAGCCAAGAGAGAACCCAGATCGATCCTGCCACAAAGGGGTACTCTCACTTTTTGCCTTGATTCAGGTAGCTGGCGGGGGCAGGGGCGGGCGCGTAGAAATTTAACCTTTAATTTTAAAAATGAGAATGAGCTTCTTTATGTATTATCATTCCAACCTACTTATTTATCATACTTAAAATTCTGGTATCTTCTCCTTCCTTGTTTCTGCAAGTAATGATTTCTCCATCTACAGGGTACCTTTGGCAGGTGTCTCTACATTCTTTTCAAGAGCCTCGCCCCCCACACACATACCCAGCTCTTTTTTCCAAAATCTACATATTCGGGACTCTCATATGGCTCAGCTGCCCCGGATAAGATTACTCTCGGCTGATAATCTGATCACCCTGCCTTCTATAGCTTTCGGCTGTGACCTGCTTATCACTCCTGG
Source organism: Potos flavus (assembly GCA_028534135.1). Lineage (NCBI taxonomy): Eukaryota > Metazoa > Chordata > Mammalia > Carnivora > Procyonidae > Potos > Potos flavus. The sequence continues at coordinate 46,197,854 of CM052887.1, forward strand.
ATTCATTTATAGCTTTTGAGTCCAAATGAGCTCCTGACCTTGCTAACTGTAGCCCAGTACCAGGAAATTTCTGACAGTATAAAACTCAAGGTCTATGTAATGAAACCGATAACCATAAATTCCAAGGTGGGCTCAGGAAACGGAATGCAACAGGACTCGGCCATTTCCCACTGTTACTTCCAAAGCAAATCATATCTGTATATGAAATACGGACTAGAAGTCTTATACTCGGAAAGCATGTTAAACATGGCTTGTTACAGAATGTCATTTTGCAGGCACAGCCTTACCACCCTCCTCTTATAAACAGGAGGTGGACTGTTTCAGACACTGACCAAGTAAACTGAAATGTTGTTTTCAGTCTTTTTGTTTTTTCAGAAAAGCAACATACCAGCTCCCCTGCCTCTTTGCTCGGATTGCTCCCACTCCATCTTTCCTCGCCACTTTCTTTCCAAACGTTCTAAAACTGCCAAGCATTTTATATCCCAGAGCTTGCAGTTCTCTACGGGGCCCAGGAAAGGCTGAGAGGATTTCTTACATAAAAAGCTTCTGCCATTGTTTAGAAAAGCTGGGGTATGTGATGGCCGGGACAGAATCTATTACACTTGAAAATTGAAACATGCCTCCCAAAATAGGAAGAAAAGCAAAACAATCCAACAGAAAGCAAGACAATAATAACAGTAATATATGGAGTTGTACTTTTTCAGGAACTGCTCATGTTCTATTGATGATTAGTGCCTGGGATAATAGTCATAGGCTAAAAAACATGCTTTGAGAGAAGGTAAGTAAAGCAGTGCCTGTATTACAACCAAAAGGGAATTCACCCACAATGTTGAAAGAAAAAGCAAGGCAAGCCAACCATTTATTTGACCTCGTAAATTTAACGTGTCCTTTCTGTTCTTCCTTAAAAAAAAAAAAAAAAAAAAAAAAGGCAAACTAAACTACCAAAATAGATTAGGCAAAAGTCACATGCTAAAATCAGCAGTTCCTGAAGTTTACTTAACTTCTGGGTAAAACTGTAACTGCTTAAAAGTGTTTAAATATCTTCAGTCCTCGCGAAATCGTTTAACCAAAACCTTGGAGAAGAGCAAAAATGGTTGGGCTGACGGCTTCTGCTTCAGCATCTCCATCTCAATTCCCTCCAGCAATACAACTGCTGTGCAACCTCACTGTTTCGCATTTCAGCGGATATTTGATCCTCATTGTAGACCTCTAAGCTTTAGAAGTTCCCCTGCATCCCTGAGAGCTTCAGATAAAGACATAGTTGTGGTCTTGTGGCAAACAGCCCATCTTTAAGCAGATTGTTTCTTTATTTTTTAAAAAGTAGATTGTTTCTTTCTCTCCAGGGACCCACATAGCGATGAAATACACCTCTAAAAGGGTCATTTTTAGTTGCAACTTTTTTTTGAGATCATGGTAGATGCACAGGCAGTTACAAGAAATAGGACAAAATTCTGTGTGCATTTTGCCCGGTTTCCCCCAATAGTGACATTTTGCGAAACTACAGTATAGTCTCATCCAGGATATTGACACTGATACAATTTACCATTCCAATTTAGATTTCCCTTATTTGACCTGCGTGTGTGCATGTGTGTATCTAGTTCCATACATTTGTATCACATATGTAACTTTGTGCCTACACCCAGCAGTCAAGATAGTGAACATTCCAACCTCACAAGGATCCCTCCTGTTGCCCTTTTATAACTACGTCCACTTCCCTCTTACTGACCCACTCCCCTCCTTAAATTACCCCCTGGTAACCAGGGATGTGTTCTCCATTTATAATATTTTATAATTTCAAAAATGTTACGGGCGCCTTGCTGCCTCAGTCAGTGGAGCGTGCAACTCTTGATCTCAGGGTTGTGAGTTTGAACCCCGTGTTGGGTGTGGAGACTACTTCTTAAAAAATGTTACATAACTTCTTAGAGAACAGTTTGTGACCTTTTGGAATTGGCTTTTTAATCTCAGCATAATTCTATGGAGATTCATCCAAATAGTTGTATGGATCAAATAGTTCACTTCTGGGCGCCTCGGTGGCTCAGTCGGTTAAGTGTCTGCCTTCGGCTCAGGTCATGATCCCAGGATCCTGGAATCGAGTCCCGCATTGGGCTCCTTGCTCAGCAGGGAGCCTGCTTCTCTCTCTGCCTGCCACTCCCCCTGCTTGTGCTCTCACTCTCTTTCTCTCCATCTCTCTCTGACAAATAAATGAATAAATTCTGAAAAAAAAAAAAAAAACTAGCTCGCTCCTGTTTCTTGCTGAGTAGTATACCATGATACATATGTATATACCACAGGTTTTAACTATCACCTGTAGAAGGACACTTGGGTTAATTCTAGTTTGGGAGTGTTACAGGTAAGGCTGCTATGAACATTTGTACGAAGGTAGTCTTCATTTCTCTGGAATAGATGCCCAAGAGTGCACCCACTAGGTCATATGGTAGCTGTCGGTTAGTTCCTGATGAAACTGCCGACTTTCCCCAGACTCGCTGTACCATTTCACATTCCCACCAGCAACTTGTGAGTGATCCCATCTCCTCTCCTGGGTCCAGGACCCTGCTCCAGATGCACCCTCTCCTGTATTTGGTGTTGTTACTCTTTTTTATTTTAACAATTCTGAGCGGTGCGTAGTGATAGCTCAGGGTGCTTTTAATTTGCATTTCCCTGATGGCTAATAATGTAGAACATCTTTTCATGTGCTTGTTTACCATCCGTATTTCCTCTTTGATAAAATGGCTGTCTTTTCTCTTTTTGCCCATTTTCTAATTGGACTGTTTCTTTACTGTTGAATTTTGAGAATTTTTTTTTGTGTTCTCAATAGGAGTCCTCTGTCAGATACGTGGTTTGCAAATATTTTCTGCCAGTCTGTACTTTTTGTCCTTTCATCCTCTTCACAGGGGATCACATGAAGCAAAAGTTTTTAGTTTTGATGCAATTCAATTTACCACTTTTTTTTCCAGAATTAGTCAGTTTTATATTTTATATTTATATTTTATATTTATATTTAAGTCTATGATCCATTTTGTGTTCCTTTTTTTAATAATGTGTGAGATTTAGGTCAAGGTTCATATTTTCCCCCTATATCCAGTTGCTTTCAACACCGTTTGATGAAAAGGCTATCCCTCCGTGTTCTCTAACTTGTGCACCTTTGTTGAGTCAGTTGAGCATGTTTGTGTCGGTCTACGATTGGGTTCTCTATTTTGTTCCATTGATCGCTCTCAGCCCATATCACACTGTCTTCATTACTGTAGCTGGATAGTTGAGACCTTAGTATCAGATGGAATAATTCTTGCGACTTTATTCATCTTTGTAAAGATTATTTTAGCTACTCTCGGGTCTGTGCTTTTCTCTACAAGTTTAAGAATGAGCTTGCCCATGGGCTACGTAAAGATTGCTAGAATTTTGATGGGAAATGCATTAAGCCTATAGTTTAATTGGGGGAGAATTGATGTCTTTACTATTATTGATTCTTCCAATCCATGACCAAGTTATGTCTCTCCATTTATTTATGTCTCTTTTGATTTCTTCCATCTGCATTTTGTAATTTTCAGCATACAGATGCTATATACGTGTCTAAGTGCATACCGAAGTATTCATTTTCTTTGGAACAACTTAAATAGTATTTTTACAATGGTGTTGCAAATGGTTTTTAACTTCAGCTTCTATATGTTCACTGTTACTGTATAGAAATGTAATCCATTTCTGTACATTGTTCTTTTATCCTGTGAACCTGCTGAACTTGCTTATTACTCTTAGGAGGTTTGGGAAAATTCTTAGAGATTTTCTATATAGATCATCATGTCACCTATAAATAGAGACAGTTTTATTGCCTTCTTTCTAAATGACATGCTTTCTATTTCTTTTTCTTGCCTTACTGCAGTGGCTAGATCTCCCAGTACAATATTGAATGAGAGTAAAAGAACCATTTTAAATGTTTGGATTTTCTAACTTTTTATCGCTTTCACTGTAGGTTCTGGCAAATAGCAACATTCCTCTGCAGCCCTTTCTTTGTACCTCTCCCTCTTCTTCATGACTAGAACATCTGGCCCATGCACATTATTCAAAATGTCAGACAGTAGTCAACAGATGTGGTCATTAAAAAAAAAAAAAAAAAAAGGAAAAGTTTAGCATTTCTTGTGGGGATTAATGAGTGCACACATTATATTTTTCACCATGACAGCATCATATGGGGCAGCTGCAAAATGATACATTTTTTTGTTTTTGTTGGATGTTATGGACTTAATTGTACCCCCATAATATACGTTGAAGCCCTAACCTCCAATGTGACTATACCCGAAGATAAGGTCTTTAGCAGGTAATGAAGGTTGAATGAGGTCATAAGAGCGGGGCCCTAACCCCATAGGACTATGGGCTTTATAAAAAGAGGAAGACATCTCTCCCTCTCCTTCTCCCTGTAATGTGTGCACACAGGGGAAAAAGGCAGCTGCCTACAAGCCAGAAGGAGAGCTCTCTCCAGACACTGAATCAGCCAGCACCTTGATCTTATACTTCCCAACCTCTAAAATTCTGAGAAAATAAATTTCTGCTGCTTAAGCCACCCAGTCTATGGTATTTTGTTATGGCAGCCCGAGCTACCTGATACTTGGGCTGTGTGCCAGCGATACCCTGGCACAGAAGCCCTCAACTGACCTTGGCCAGCTCACACCCCCGTGAGAAAGCATTGGTGGTGCATCTGTCCTACGGACCGAGGGAAGAAAGAAAAGGAAGTGCGATTCACTTTTTAGGCTAAGACCTCATTAGCAGCAGCAGGAGAAATTGCTAGGATTTCCACAATGTGCCAGGACAAGTCACTGAAACCCTCTACTTCCATCAGGGAATGCTTCCCAATATGGAGGTAGCATGAAGCCTGGACAAAAAGAGGTCCATGCGTACGTCCAGCCCAGGGACACCTAGAGTAGTGGTTCTCATGTTAGTATGCCCAAGAACTACCGAGGTGCTTGTTCAAATGGCAGATATCTGCCCTTCCCTTTAAGATGTGGATTCAGTAGGTCCAGCATCAGGATGACCAACTACCCCAATTTGCCTAGGACTGTCCTGGTTTTATGAAAATCATACTACTCGGGAAAACCCTCAGTTCTGGGTCTATCTGCTAGAATCTGCACATTTAACAAGCATTCTAGTAAATTTCTGTGTGGATAATCTTCAGACCATATTCTGAGAAATGCCAAGCTGTAGAGTTGATGTTAACTTAACAATTCTTATCAGGTGGAAGGAGAAGATGAGGTTAAGTACACCCATGAAAAGAACTTGGTGGATTTTAAGTGTAGTCACTTTTGAGCCTAAATTGTAGATGGGAAGATGACAAGTTAAATATTTAAGTACCTCTAATTCATCAGACTTTAACAAGGAATGTCCCCCGTCTCACAGCGCTCAATTTGTCACAGTCATGGTAGCTTTCCCCCTTGAATTACAGCCTTGCTTTTCACCCTTACTCCCAGCATCATTCTTGTTGACTTTGACATCTACGTGTCCTGCTTCTTGACTTCCTCACATTCTGTCAGTCAGAGTCCAGTTAGGAAATAAGAACCATGTCAGTTATTTGCACAGAGAGAATTTAATATGAAGACTTGTTAGCTAGGTATAAAATTCTTAACAAGGTAACCGAAAGGGTAAACAGAGAACACTAAGGTACTATTGCAGTCGGCAGCTACCATCCTAGGGCTGGATGGAGAGCAGGGAGGAGACCAGGATTATCAAAAATTAGACACTAAGAAGAGGGCCTGCGGAGCTGAAACGCAGACCTCCGAAGGGCAGTGAGCTGGGCTGCTGCTGCGGTCTCTGAGATGGGCTCCGTAAAGCCGGTTCTGCAAGTGGTGGGAAAACACAGACTGGACTGCTTGGCTGCTACGGGAAGGAACTGCTGCCTGGGTGAAGAAACACGGCTGGAGTAACAGTGAGAGAAACGGGGAGCAGGAAGGAGCAAGCCCCTTCTTCCTCCCCCGGCCCTGCAGTCTTGCTCTGCACCCCCATCCCCCACCCCCGGCAGAGTGTAACAGGGAGCCATTGGGCAAAGCACAAGCGAGCTGCAAAGTTCCAGCCCTAGTATCACAAGGAGAAGCACAGAAGGTGAGTTTGCAGCAAAGAGACAAGGGCGTAATGGTGGGCATATCTCCTATGACATTTTCTCCCACCTCACCTTCATCAGTCTTTTTTTTTTTAAGATTTTATTTATTCATTCATAAGAGACAGAGAGAGAGAGAGAGGCAGGCAGAGGGAGAAGCAGGCTCCCCACTGAGCAGGGAGCCCGATGTGGGACTCGATCCCAGGACCCAGGACCACGACCCAACCCAAAAGGCAGACACTCAACCGACTGAGCCACCCAAGCGCCCTCACCTTTGTCACTCTTTCCCATCCATGATCATGCCGTTGAGCTTGTCACCACCAGTATCTGTGTCACCTCTGAAATAATAATCTCCAGCATCTCACTCTCTAATGAGTACTCCCATACGTAAGGCTCACCTGCTCTACCACTCCTATTTCAGCATCACTTCGACCTCATTAAAACCTCCAGTCCATTGACGCTTGACGGACATTCACCATGCCTCTTTTTCTGACTATACTTTCCTCCTTACACATGGATTGCTTGGATTCCATGTCATGATAGTTAATTTCCTTACTTTTAACTCCCTGCATTTTCTCTCCTTGTGTCCTGCTTGCCCATCAGAATGCCACCTCTAGTTAAGCCCAAACAATCCAACCGCTTCATGCCCCTGGCAAAGCAGCTGACCATTGACTGGTCTCACTTTAATTCCATCATCATACATTTCAAACAGATCCTCAATATTCCTCAACGATTTGACCATATCTTCCTGGTGTGTTTACTTCCCTCCCTTCCCAAATACTATTTCACATTTTACAACTTCTCTTTTCCTCTAGTCTCATTCACTGTCTCTCTCCCCATCACTGCCAGCTAATGACCTTCTCTCATTCAATGGCAAAACAGGAACCATCTTATGGTAGGCCTCCTCAACTTCCTGTCACCAGAGAGACCAAGCTAACTGCATCTGAGCCTAGACTTTTTGCTTTCCTTCCCGCAGAATGGCTGATGTGGGCCTGTTTCTATGAAAGGTCAGCCCGCCTGTTTGGGCCCTGGCTTTCATCGCCTCTCTTCTTCCTGAGGACTTCACTTCGGCAACTATCATCCCTTTACTTCCTGGAATCAGTTTCTCCCTCTCCATTGGATTATTCCCTATGGCCTAATAAAAGCCTCAAAGCTTGAAAGAAAGAAAGAAAAAGTGGGGAGGAGAGACAAAGAAAAGAGAAGAAAAGAAAAAAAGAAAAAAAATCTCCCTTGATTTTACAATCTCCTTTCAGCTACTAATCCATACCTGTCCTCCGCTTGACAACAAAACATTCTGAAAGAGTTGCCTACAGTAGCTATCTTTATTTCCTTATGTCCTATTCTCTCCAGAACCCAAATTAATTGAGCTTCGGTCAGCATTACAAAGACATCCGTGTTGCCAATCACAATGGTCATTTCTCTGCCTTTATCACTCCTGAACGCTCAGCAGGAATGGATTCAGTTGGCCACATGACGTCTTTCAATTTCTGAGATACCATATCCTCTGGTTCCTCCATCCAGCCGGCAACCCCTGCTCAGTGTCCCTTGCTGATCCCCTCTTCTTCAGTTTCCCATGTAAATGTTGGAAAGCCCAGAGCTAGATCCTGGGATCTTCCCTGATCTATTCCAACTCTTTCTCTAATCAGTCTTATCCCATGACTCCTGACTTAATTACTCAGTTGTCTGTTTTTTTCATCTCCAGTTGGATTTTTTTTTTCAAATTTCATTTTCCAATTGTTTGTTGCTAGTATATACAACTACGATTGATTTTTATATGACTGTTTCCTTAGATCTTGCTAAATTCACTTATTCTAGGAATTTTTGTAAGATTCCATAGGATTTTCTATCAGGAAAATCATGGCATCTATAAGTAACCACGCATTTGTTCCTTTTTACCAATCTTTATGATGTACTTGACAAATAACGAATAGGAAACTGGCATAGCATTATTAATAAAAGATAAAAAGCACTGTATTAGTCAGCTAGGGCTTCCATAACCAAATACGATGGACTGGGTGACTCAACAGATAATTATTTTCGCATAGTTCTGGAGATCACAAGTCTAAAATCAAATTTTTGGCAAGTTGGCTTTTTTCTGAGTCCTCCCTCCTTGGTTTGCAGATGGCTATCTTCTCACTGTGTCTTCACTCGGTCTTTCCTTTGTATATGTAAATGTCTGTGCCCTAATCTCTTCTTTTCATAAGGACACCTGCCATGTTGGATTAGGGCCCACCCACGTGACCTCATTTTACTTTAATTACCTCTTTATAGGCCCTATCTCCAAATACAGTTACATTTTGAGGTGCTAGGATGGGGTTAGGATTTCAATATATGAATCTCGGGGAAGGAGGGCAGAGTTCAGTCCATAACAACCACTATAGGGATTAAGAGAGAATATATAATAATAAATGGAATAATCCCTAAAGAATGTATAATAATTATGTGTTTTTGCATACCTTCCAAAATAATCTCAAATATAAAAAAAAAATTTAAGAATTATAAGGAGAAACTGACAAATCCATAACATTGATGTGAGAAACTTTAATCACATCTATCTCCTGGCAAATTTTTTATGCAGTGTACCAAATATTAGGAAGGATATAGAACACACACATGTACAATTTATGGGATTCATAAATCCATACATTCAAAAATGGATTATGAGCAGGGAATAAGACAGTATTAGATACTTGTAGAGTCAAAATCACACTTGTATGTTCTTTAATCTCAATGCAAAATAAATTAGAAATCAAAAACAGAAAAAGAAACCCAAAACAGAAATCAAATTTACTTCTGAGTAACTTGTGGGTTCAAAGGAAATAAAATACAAAATATGAAATAGTACTGAGAAATATTCAAAGTACTTCCAATCACAAGATGAGGATACAGATAAAAAATTGGGGGGAAATGTAGAGCCTTAAATTAAAATGCATTAGAATATGGGGCGCCTGGGTGGCTCAGTGGATTAAAGCCTCTGCCTTCGGCTCAGGTCATAATCTCAGGGTCCTGGGATGGAGCCCCGTATCGGGCTCTCTGCTCGGCAGGGAGCCTGCTTCCCCCCTCTCTCTGCCTGCCTCTCTGCCTACTTGTGATCTCTCTCTCTGTCAAATAAATAAATAAAATCTTTAAAAAAATGCATTAGAATATAAGACATACTGAACATAAATGAGCTAAGCATTCAGCTGAAAGTTCAAAAAAAAGAAAGGGTACACTGAACTCGAAGAAAATAATAACGATAAAAATAACAACAAAGAAAGTGAACAAGGATAGCAACATAGAAAAACCAAGCTGATTCTTGGAAAAGACAACTTTACATAGTCATCTGACAAGTGTTTATGGCAAAAAGAGAGGAATGGCATCCATACACACTGGACACAGGACAAATGCAAGGATATGGCCTTTGCTGAGCCTCGGGAAGCTGGAGGGAGAATCTGATGAAAAATGTCCCAAGCACTCTGGGGGGACAGACAGGAAAGCCTTTGTTCCTCTGAAGGAGTGTGTCGGTGGAATTTGCCCAGTCTTCCCGTGACTACCAATTCTACCAACTGGCTTTGCCCAGCAGTTACTTAAACCTGAGCTGAGGGCAGGGTGCCCTCAGACATGGTTGCCTGGCTTCTCAGAATCACACAGCTACGGTGGTCTGGCGAACGGAGAATCCCTGAAGTGAGGGGGGGGGGGCGCCTAAAGTTTGGGTCCTGGACCAATTTCTGACACCTGGAGCCCTAATAGTGGTAAAATAGGAACAGCTGAGGTGAGGCACTGAGAGCCCCTCGCATCCCCTCCGGACTCGTGATTGGAGACCTGCAGGCAGAAACTGGATCATAGCTGATTTCTGTGTGTGGGGGAAGGAGCGAGAATGACTCTGAGAAATGTTTACTGGATGTAGCTCTACCTGCACGACTGATTAAAAAAAAAAGGAAGTAGGGGCGCCTGGGTGGCTCAGTCGTTAAGCATCTGCCTTTGGCTCAGGTCATGATCCCAGCGTCCTGGGATCGAGCTCCTCATTGGGCTCCCTGCTCAGCGGGAGTCTGCTTCTCCCTCTCCCACTCCCCCTGCTTGTGTTCCCTCTCTCTCTCTGTGTCTCTCTGTCAAATAAATAAATAAAAATCTTTAAAAAAAAAAAAAAAAGGGAAGTAGATTATAAAGAAAAAATAAAAGACTTCCTGACTATTATTATATTTACATGAATACATTGTCACATAACAAACTATATAGACAAACAGAAAGTCAAATCTTAAAGTTCCTCTTTATTCCTGCCCCCCCCCCCCCCGCCCACTCACACACATCAACTCCCAGAGGGGATCTCCAGTGAGCTGTGTCTGCCCCATCCTTTTCTGTGCACCTACATATGTTACCTGATGACTTTTAAAGAGAGTTTCTGTTTTCACGTTTGTGAGGCAATTATCCTGCTCTTTTCAGATTAGAACCCCCAGCTTTAGAATGAAGAGTAGAGTCCTTGGAACGGGGGTGCTGAGGCTAACGGAGGTTTTCAAAACAGGGTTCCGAGGTCAGGGTCTCAGAAGCACTTCTTTTCTTTGGAAGAGATGATTGTTTTCTAAGTGCACAATTAAAAATTCAGTACTGTCTTTGCAACTTCCTGGGAGCCTGTCATTCTTTCAGATCATAAAAAACAGTAACTGTTGAAAAGCCGGCATGCGGTTCGACATGTTTTCTATTCCCTGGCTCGGCAATTCTGGAAGCGTGCTGTCCAGATGGAACGTTCATCAGCCCGGGTCTCTGGGTAACCGTGATGAGCAGACCTCCTCGCCCGCCCACGGTAGACGGGGAGCAGATGTGCGAAACATGCCTTGCTGGGTTAAGCAAAAACAACAACAACAACAAAGAAACAAAAATACAGACTGTGGCTTTTGTCATGGTGCCTCTCTCTCTCTCTCTCTCTCTCCCCCTCTGAGCGCTCATTCAGGGAAGCCACCTGCCACTTTGGGAGGACACCCCAGAAACTTACGAAGAGGCACAGTGGCAAGGAACTGAGGTATCTGGCCGACAGCCAACGTGGAAGAGAGAGCTGTCAGCAAACCAGGATTGAGCCGAGAGGCAGCTCTTCCGCCGTGAAGCCCTCAGATGTGGCAACCTTAAGAGGAACCCGCAGCCAGAACAACCCGGCTAAGCTGCTCCCTGACTCCTGACCCCCAGAAACTGCACGAGATAGTAAAGGTTTGCTATTTGAAGCTGCTAAGTTGGAGGGTGTGGGGCAGCAACAATCATACACACGGGCAGGCTGCATTCCGGCTTCTGCGGGCCCCGCTTTGGCCTTTGTAGGTGACTTCCTCTCTATAAATGTTACCAATTCTATTTTGTGATCGTGTTGGTATGAAGACAAATATAACCTCAGCTGGGTTCATGATTATATATTCATTTTTATGATGTTCGTGTTTCTCTTCTGATTTTAAAAGAAATGAATTTTGGAGGCCCTCAAGTATCATAGGCCCATAGGCCTCCAGGCCCCCAGGCCCCCAGTGCCCTCTGAGTTGAACGGCTGTCAGTCCTGCCCATGGGAATAGCACGGGAGGGACACACAGTCTTGGAACAATACGGAATACTGCAGGGTAAGTGACTAGCCCCGATAGTCCTCAAAGCCAAGCAAGAAGTCTAACCCCTGGCAGGACTATTAGGATTTGGGCAAAATCCTAACCCCACACTTGTGGATCCTATTGGGTCTTACATCTCAGGTGACCTGGAAGAAGAAGGACTGACCGCGTGGGGAAGCGAGCACATGCGATGCTAAGTTATCTCTAAAAGGCAATGACGTGGGCTGCACGGATGAGGTCCATTGAAATTTGGGGTATCAGCTGCGGCTACTCAACGCTAACGGTGGGCTGCGTAACACTGCCTTCTGGACCCGGTGTCCTCCTGGAACTGATATCTGATGGTCCCAATTTGAATTAAATCTGGAGGCAGTAAAGTATTTGGTCTCACAGACACAGGGGTGAGCTGGCTTGAGCTTAAATGGCACCTTTGGTACTTATTTGTTGCGTTACCTTTGGCAAATTTCTTACCTTCCCATGCCTCAGTTTTGTGACCTGTAAAGTGGGAATAATGATAAAACCTACCTCATAGGATAGTTGTGAGGATTACATGAGTTAACGCATGTATAACACTTAGAATAGTACCTGGCATAGAGTAAGACCTCAACATTATTATTCTCATCTTCGTCATTTACTGTTACTAGTACTGAGCTTGACTGGAGCTCACCCTAACTACCAATGGGCATTTTTATGACTCTCCTCATGGGGTGTGCAATTACGTCTCGGGTATGTCAGAGCAACTGCCTCATACAAAGGAGCTGCCGAGTGTCTCCATCCGATGGAAGGCCGTCGTCAGGAACAGGCCAACTGGAAAGATCCAGGTGGAGAGCCGGGTTCTTGAACAAGGCCAGCAGAGCACAAAGACTGATGACTCCTTAGTGTCTCTGGATGAACAGTCTCCATCTGCAGCTCAACGGGCTCTACTTTTGAGATCCTTTCCAAGTAATTACAAGCCACAGCTTGGTTCACCAACAGTATTGGTTGATGGCTGTTGGTGGTAAGCTGCCATTCTGTGGCCAACGTCTGGAGCATGTAAGTGGAAAGAACAGAGAATAGTCGGTCTGTTAGGCCCAAGTTTGGCTGGCATCATCGCTGGCCACCTGGTATCTACTCACACCAGCTCCTGAATAACTGCCAAAAGTCCACTAAGGCCAAGTGGACAGTGGAGAGTTGTGTCGTGTTAGACAGTCCGTGTTTGGGCTCACTAGATGCCGAAAAAATTGGGCCCGTCGAGGCGAAATTGGAATGGTACATGGCGATGAGAGTTTTATTAACCTGCAGAACATCAAGTAGGTTCACAGAGTCTCAGGACATGGTAGTCTGCACATCTTGCTCGGGTAGGTCTCATTGTCTCTCTGAAAACCAAAATATTGCTGCAGAATGGGAACAAGTGCATACAACCAGGCAAAGCTCAGACGCGTACAGACCACCCACTGCTGGCAGATGGACCGTATCAGAGCCTTGTCCACAGGGCGAGGGGCGTCTGCTAGTGTAGTGAAGGAAGTGGGGATCTCTTTGGATTTAGAATTTGTGTTCCTTATCCCAGAGGCTTTGGCAGCCAGCACTATGCAAGGGCAAAAGGCTCATCAGCTAGTCCTCAAGCCTAAAGTTTCCCCATCTAGAAGATCCACCCCACTAGTCAACAATATAAAACATGGTCCAAAATAATGGCAAGCGGTTATATCATATAGACTAACTTTGAAGTCAAAATAGCTGTTAGAAAATTGGCATGGGTGACTAGATGGCTCCACTTGACAAAACCATTATAGATACATGAAGCCTCGGAAGAAAACCGTAACATATTACTGAAAGACACAGAGATCTGAATAAAGGGACAGATATACTGTTTTGGTGAATGAAAACATTCACTGGTGAAAAATTCTCCATAATGTAATATACAAATTAATCACAGTCAAAAGGCCAACACACAATTTTTGTGCGATGTGACAAACTTTAAATTTTGAAATTTATATTTAAGTAGAGGCTTCAAGAAGAGTAAAGACGGGGCGCCTGGGTGGCGCAGTCGGGTTGAGCTCTTGATTTTGGCTCAGGTCACGATCTCAGGGTCATAAGGTCGAGTCCGGCATTGGGCCCTGCGCTGGGCACAGAGTCTGCTCAAGACTTTCTCTCCCTCTCCCTCTGTCCCTCCCTGTGCTCATGCCCTCTCTCTCTCAAATAAATAAATAATCTTAAAAAAAAAAAAAAAAAGAATAGTAAAGCTAATTCTACACAACAAGAACTAAGAGGAGATATGCCTTACCAGATATCAAACCATATTAGGAAGACAGAATAATTACCATATGGTTTTAACACAGAAAAATAATAGAATAGGAAGTTGAGGAGGAGATCGATATACATACAGGACTTTAGTACAGGATACAATCAATACTTAAAATTTACAGGGAAACGAAAGACTATCAGTAAATAGTGTTGGAATAATTGGTGAGTCTTCTGGGAGAAATATTTTACATTAAACTGACAAACTTAACTACATCCACAAAATTCTGCCAAAGCTAAAAGATAAGCAACCTTTTGGTTAAAGATGCCAGACTGACCGTTTTTACCTCTCCTCCTTCTCCAGGCTCCACTAAAAGAACTGTGAAATCATAATCAAATGTATAAACCCACAAGGGCAAAGAGAAGGGAATAGGAAATATCAGTGGGAGAGACTTCTAGCTATTTTGGGAGAAGCACAGTGAATGGATGACTGCTAATGGATTCAGCAGAGTGGAAGAACTGGAAGCTAAAATCCATGGGGGGATGGGGCAGAGGGGGTCCAACTTGCTTCCACAGTCTGGAGGTGTTAAGCATGGCTGCGGGCCATGACTCTGAAAACACACAGACTGGTTCAAAGTCTGCAGGGAGTGTGGTCCCATGGACCTCCAGACTTCTTCCCTCACTCCTTGTGAAGCCTAGGAGTCAAGCTGTGGGCGCAAAATCAGCAATTTCTTCTTCAGAGAGACTGGACAGCCAAGGAGGGAAACCCCCACATACTGACTTCCGAGCGTCCCCAAGTCAATGTTCAGTGCTGTGTTCTATTGTCCGAACATGAAGCCCACTGACCGACAAGTCAGGTCCAGGCCACCAGAGCTTCCAATCAGCATTGTATGGACCCCACCTGAATATAAATAATAAGACAAGGAACACCAGGCTTTCTAGAAACTGCTGCAGCATGAAACAAACTCCAAGAAGCCAAAAGGAAAAATAAACCTGGCAAAAAAGAGATAATTCACACAGAAGAAATATTTTTCAAATCTTCTTTGTGTCCTCAAGGAGACACTAGAAGGTATTATACCCATTTATGAGAACAAGATACCATAGAAGGGAACAATAATAAACAGTTCTCATAAGTTAAAAATAGGATCATCAAAATAAAACATTTAATGAAAGGTTTTGAAGATAAGGTTTAGGAAATCTCCTGGAAAATAAAGCAAAAAGAAAAAGAGAAAATATTAGAGAAAAGCTAAGACACATATAGAGCTAAGGCAGAAGTTTCAATATTTGATGAAGGTGAGTTTCAGAATGTGAGAAAAGAGAAAATAGAGTGGAGAATAGAGGGAGATAGGAGGGAGAGAGAAGGAGAGGAGGGAGGAGGTAAAGAAAGGGGGCAGGAGGAGGGAGAGAGAGAAGGAGAGGGAGGGAGAGAGAGACAGGCAGAGAAGGAGAGGGACAAGAAGGGAGGTGGAAAGAGAGAGAAGGAGGAAGAGAGAGAGAGAAGAGGGAGGAGGAGGAGAAGAAGAAGGGCAGAGGGGGGAGGGGAGGAAGAGATCCAGATCCAGAAATGAAGGGCATGAATATCCATACTGAAAAAACACTGAGTAGCTAATGTCACAGGGATAACGCGTCCTCATCTTCACGCAATTCCAAATTACCATGAAATTTCAAGAACACCAGGTATAAAAAGAAGATCCCCAAAGTCTACAGAAAGTACAGAACCACAAGTATCAATACCATCAGGCTTCTCAGGGAGTCTGGATCTAGAAATAAATGGAGAAATATTACCAAAATACAGCCAGAAAACGATTTTTAATGACAACTAATCTCCCGGCGGAACTAGTAATTCAGTGTAAGCATAAAATAAGCCATTGATTTGTAGGAGGAAAGATAGGAGAGGATGGACTTCGGAGCGTGCAGAGGGCAGCGCTCAACAGTAACCACAAGAGTGGGGCTGAGCAAGCAAAGACCGGGCGGGAGCAGAGCAGGGAGCTATAAGCGGCAGGTCCCGGGTGGGGGGCGGGGGGAGCGGGGGGGGGGGAGTGGGGGGGGAGGCGAAAGGGAAGAAATACAGGATCGGATGGAGCATTTGGGGAAAACACAGGAGAGCAGGTTAGACGGAAGAGGTGATTGGAGACTTCAACGAAAACACAAAGCTGCACTATAAACTGTAATTGTGATGTACATCTTCGCTCTAGAATGTATGAGAAGGCAGAGTTCTGACATAAATACTGATTATTACACTAAAGACAGTTATAAAAAGTATCTTGGCAAGGTGAAAGGGAGGGGAGCCAATGTAACATAAAGAGGAGCACATTTCTATCTGTCAGGAAGAACCCACTGGATAATATCTAAAATTAAACACATCAAGAAATAGCAATGTTAGTATATTATTTAGGAATATGAAAATCCCTAATAGAATCACAGCTAAAAAAAAAAAAGGCCAAATATGGAGGACTCAGGGGATTAGGAGGAAAGGAAAAACAATAGAAGGGACTTCTTGTTTCTATTATAAGCTTTTAAAAATATTACCAAGGGCAGATCTAGGTTGTGTGGCCCTGGGAGTTATGGGGCAGTTATGCCCTTGAAGCAAAAGAATAAAATTTATAAATGAAAATTAGTTTCAAAAGTGAATATTTACAATGAAAAAATGCCACAAAAATGACAAATTTAAAAAGACTGTAAATACCAAAGATTATATCAGTCCTTTTGAATGGGTGATTGAAACTGTTCTTTATTATTGACAGTTTAGAAAAGTTTCTTTAAGCTTCAACTTAATACTGATAATGTCATTTAAATTATTAGAATGTATAACAAATTTGGGAAAAGCTCTATTTACTTTTTTTTTTTTTTAATTAACATATAATGTATTATTTGCCCCAGGGGTCTATTTACTTTTCTTAATGTATGAGCAGTAAAATTTCAAGGCATTTAAAATTTTCTTGTGCAATGACTAATCTTAAATACTCTTTATTTTAAAACATTCAAAGATACTCCTAAACCCATTTGTCATCCATATTCTGGCAGTGATATATTACGTATGGAGGTAGTGATTTATTATGAGAAATAAGAACTTCTAGGCATAGGATGAGAACCTTATCCTCTGTTTATAAGCCCTGAAGTTTAAGCTTCATTAGCTTCCAGGGAAATCCACTGTGGATGTGACTTTATTATTTTCTAACTATGTGTATATAATATCTTGATAAAAACAGAATGGAAAGAAAAAAATATGTTCCGTAACTGGGAAAATACTGGGATCATAGATAATTGATAAAAGATTAATATCTGGTATACATTTCTTTTTTTTTCTTTTTTAAAGATTTTATTTATTTATTTGACAGAGATAAAGAGACCACAAGTAGGCAGAGAGGCAGGCAGAGAGAGAGGGGGAAGCAGGCTCCCGGCTGAGCAGAGAGCCCGATGTGGGGCTCGATCCCAGGACTCTGAGATCCTGACCTGAGCCGAAGGCAGAGGCCTAACCCACTGAGCCACCCAGGAGCCCCTGGTATACATTTCTTAAAACCTCATACACATTGAAAAAGACAAGCCAATAGAAAAATGGGTAAAAGGTAATAACTCGTGTCACAACCAAAGGGATATGAAAAGAGATACACAAATGTCCAGAAAACAAAAGAAGAATGATTTTAGTGAACAAGGAAATGCTCATTTATAATAAGATAGTAACTTGGGTAAGTATTACTAAAAATCACCACATTATGGGATCTTGTACCAGATATATAACAGGCCTAGGAAGATAAAGGCATTATAAACATAACATTAAAAACCATAAAGTCTCAAAAGTAATATGCTAAAAAAGTAATTAAAATAAAACAAAGTGCCCCCCCTCAAATATTATCACAGGTTTAAACATAGTATGTAGTAAATGTAGTAAGAGTAAACAGCGGCCTTTGTCCGGGTGAAAGATGTGAAGTTTGCTTTGTGAAAACGGATATGGTCTGGTGCCGTGGCACATCCCAACAGTGGAGAAGAAGTGTAGTGAATGGGGTCATTGTATTTGCAGACAAATGTTGTGACTCATGGAGCGCCTGGGTGGCTCAGTGGGTTAAAGCCTCTGCCTTCAGCTCAGGTCATGATCTCAGGGTCCTGGGATCGAGCCCCGCATTGGGCTCTCTGCTCAGCGGGGAGCCTGCTTCCCCCCCTCCCTCTGCCTGCCTCTCTGCCTACTTGTGATCTCTCTCTCTCTGTCAAATAAATAAATAAAATCTTTCAAAAAACAAGAAAACAAGACAAAACAAAAAAATGTTGTGACTCATGGTCCCAATTTTCTTTGTTCCAGTCTGGATGAAGAGAAGCCTGCTTTTGTTGTTGTTTTCAGTTTCCCTCTTTCTATAAAGCAGCAGCTTGTATGGTTCCAAAAAAGACCAGATTCCAGGAAAGGCTAGCCTGCAGCACTTGGCATTATCGTTGATAGTTTCAGTCCACAGCAAGTGCTATTCGACGCCAATGAACGCAGAGAAAACTGATGTGTTACGCTCTTCTTTTTGCTGGATTTGCAATCTTGGCTCAGAAGGTAAAATGCATATGCCTTTAGGCCCGTTGCTCTTGTGGTATCACATTCATTTTTTGTCACTTCTTTCAAAAATCATATATTATTTCAAGATCCTCCTCCATAATTAAGGCTTTCCCTATTTGTTTATTATGTGGGCTCCGAAAACCAGTAGGCTTACTCATGTTTGGGATCCTGTATTAAACATTTTTTTTAACTTTTAATTTCAAAATAATTATAGACTAACAAGTTACGAAAACGGTAGGCATGCCTTCGCTCAGCTTCCCCAGTAATAACTTCTTACATAACTATAGGACGTCGAAAGCGGGAAAGTGACATTGGCACATTTGTTAAACATTTTCATCAAGAAAATGACACAAACTTGGGACAACAGTGCGATATCACCACAGAGAAGGTGAACTGGGTAAGAGAAAGGGGTGTGTGTGTGTGTGTGTGTGTGTGTGTGTGTGTGTATTGTATATTCCTCCACAGGTCACTATTTTTTGTGTTTGCGAGCAAAAAGCAGTCATCTTCTTATCCTTTCTCTTCTCTTTTTGTGACAGAGACACAGAGCAGGTAATCTTTTGGAAGACATGGGAGTCTTCCATCAGGTGTCTGGCGAGAGGACTTCCTGATGGCAGTGCCGAGCTTTCCTTGCGCTGCACCGCAACCTAAGACCCTCCCACCCACACCTCCTCCCTTTCTTCCCCCTTTCCTGCACCTCAGGTTCCACCTGCAGTGAGCTTCTCCCCTGACTCCCTCCCTCTTTTCTGTCATAGATGTTTTTCCTAATATATTTCTTGCATGTTTCACCCTGTCTAGGCATCTCCTCAGAGATTCCAACTAACACACGCATCTTGATGGTTTTAATTTCCCTACCTATCTTCTGTGTATAAACAAATTCAAACATCGCAGTCATGTGACGTAATGGAAGAGAGACTGTACCATTTCTATCCTCCTCATAATTTTGGCAAACCCAGATTTTATTTCCTCCTAATTGCCTCTACTTTACAAATTAAGTCCTTTACGGCCATCTTGGGTCAGCCTTCAGCTGACATGGAAACCCAACTGCATTTAAGCCTAGCATGAGTTTGGGGGCTTATGGAATGTTCATGAATCACAGGACATGAAGTCACATCAGAGGGAGCAGGTCTCAGCCATTCAGTGGTTTCAATCCCATGGCTTCTTTCTCTACACAGGCCTCTCTAGCCCCTGGCAGGTGACATCCATGCACAGACTCTTGTGAAGTCTAGGCTCGCCCTATCTTTTCTCCCTCATCCTGTCCCAGCCTGGTGGCCTTCCCTAAAAATGGCAAAACCAAGCACACAGATGAATAAATAAATGAATGTTGTAGAAGAGTAGAGTAGCCTGTCCAGAAAAAAAAAAAAAAAATGACCAGAAATAAGAATAATAGGAGTTTTGGTTACTGTATCAGCACGAAGCATTCTCTGCCCCTTGCCTCCCCATCCATCAAGACTCTTCCCTCATGTCACAGAAGGTACCTCCCAGAATTAGAGAGATGATCACACAGCTAGCAGTGCGCCATTCTTTATAGATGCTTCTAGTGAGTTTTTATGGTGAGATATTTTTAACTGCTTCACAGGTGAGGAAACGGGGACTTAGAGACTGTGAGGAACTTGCCCAAGGTCACACAGCTAATAAGAGGTAGAGGCATGATTAGAACTCAGGTTTCCTGGATCCCAAAGCCTTTATTCTTTGCATTGTATCCCCCCACTCCCCCCACAGTCAACGGCTAATACATCATAGGAAGGGTGTTTTCCTAGAAATAGAGGGGTGGTTGAAATGAGTCAGATACGGTCAAGACCCACCCCATAGCCTCCTGCATTCAAACACAAACTCAAGGTTCTCCGACAGGCCACCAGCTTCTTGTCCCTCTTAGCTGAGGGCATTCTTAGGCTATGACAGAGAGCTCAGTAAGCATATGGATGGCTGAAGGTGCTCGAGAGTTCATGTCCTGGGAACGGACCTTATTTTCTCCTAGATATATACCTCTCTCCATTTCTCCCTCCTCAAGTGGGACAGTTCCAAGTCACGGTCTGCATGGTTCCTCCAAGGGTGGCCGGTGGGACTGAGCCCTGATGCCCCCGGCAATAACCTACTCATGAACTTACCCTCATTGGTTTTCCTCTCTTCCCCTGTCACGCGCTGTGAGCTGCGATCACCTCCCAAATAAACTTACTTTCATTTAAGTTCTCCCTCAGAGGCTACTTTGGGGGAAATCCAACAAAAACAACCCCACCTCACAGCTCTGAACATCTTTTTCTAGACGACACTGCTATATTCTGTAACATACATAACATATGCTATAGCTCTCCTTCCTTTAATGGTTCGCTATTGTTAACTGGATATCCTCCAAGTCCTTGACCCGGTATTCAGGGCCCTCTACCATGTGACCGCACCCTCCCTTCTTACCTTACTAATGCCCGGTCTCCTCCAGAGTACCTGTCCTCCAGCCATACCAGGTTACTGTTTCAAACATATCCTAGCCATTTGTTTACGTAGGCGGTTCCCATCTCTAGCATTCCTTTCTGGCAGGTCTAAACACCACTTAACATTCACATCTCAACTGCCACACAATGGGCCAAATGCCTGACATGTTATATTAGTTAGGGTATGACTCACTAGCTGCTGTAACCCATAAACCCAAATCTCAGTGGCTTACCACAATAGAAGCTTCTTTCTCACATGAAGTTCGATGATTGTTTGGAAAGGTTCCTTCCATCTTGCAGTCCCATCATCTCCCAGAACCTTAGAATCCTCTGCTGGCTTGTCTGCAGGTGAAAAGAGAACCATAGCGAATCACTGGGGAAGTCTTTATGGGCCAGGTTTAAAAACAGCACACACTAGTTTTTCAACCCAGTCACATGGCCTTTAAAAGCCTCAAGGGATGCTGGGAAATGTAGTCTAGCTTTAGTTCCCAGAAAAGCAAGTGAATCCATTTTGGTGAGCACACAACGAATTATTTTAATTATTTTTATTAAAATTATTTAATTAATTATTTTTAGCCACAATATAGTAATTCATTTATTTCTCACAATAATCTTTAAGGGTAGGTACTATTATTATTGATAGGTAAGCCAGGGACAGAACAATTGAGCAATTTGCCCAGAATGATACAATAAGTACGTGTCAGAGTCAGCATCTCAACCCAGGTAGTCAGGCTCCGTCTTTTAACATCTGTACTGATATTGCCTCTTTAAACCCCTCCTCCTTCACTAAGTGGTGGCTTAAACGGATTAATAAACTAATCAACTAAATCTCTTTTTTCAGAAAGACTTTGAGCTTTCAAAACCAACTGAGAATCACACAGCTTCATTTGGAAAAGACATCTTCGACACTATCTATCCTACCTACCAATTAAGAGATGTGGAAACTGAGGCTCAGAGAGCTGCCTTGTCCTGCAGCATCAGGACTGGGAACACATTCTCCTGATTTCTATTCTAGTGCTTTCCCCACCACCTCCTGCTTCCTCCCAAAGCTCTATTTGTATTGTCATCATTTTTTGGCACCAATGGACAAGGTCATACTCAGTTAAGTATGAAGGCAAAGAGCTCTGCCCTCTTCTCTCTTGCTCTTGCAGTGAATTTTCCTGTCACTTTCCAAATCTCTTCTAAATACCACATACTTTAGTGTTGACAGCTCATGCACCTGGTGGCCACAAGTATTTCTTATTTGTGGTAAAGTACGCACACAAAGGGAAGTAGGAATTTCACTCCAGCCTTGGTAGTGTTTGTGTCGCAGCAAATGATGGGTTTTTTTTCCTGACACAGGAAGCAATTATTTCTATTTTTCGGTTCCACTTTTTAATATCTGACTTTCTAGATTCCCTCCCTGAGTCAGGGTTCATTTGTTTTGCGTGCATGTCTGAGCTTACTGACTCGTGTGTTAAAAACGCTGGTTTCTTGTCCTCTGAGAGGGATAATTCTCTGTGTGTTTTGCAGCACTTCCGAGAAGATTAAGCTCCAGTTCCCACTAAAGCATTGCAGTTAATGATAGAGCCTTTAATGCCTGCCTTCCTATCTCTGGAGTACTTCTCTACTTCCTAAGGAATGGTCCCTAAACTTTCTCAAATAAACTCTCTGCATACAATGCTTCGTGTCAGAATCTGCTTCTGGTAAAACCATGATGTTGAGTCATAAGCGACTAAACTAAGCAGTTTCAGACAATTATGTGCAGGACTGTAATTTTTTGATGTTGTGATACACAGAGTCCACACCAGAACTGAACTTTCTGCTGCTTCTGCATCTGACAGGACCATCATGCATACGTTTCCCTCTGAATGTGTGTTCCTGGATGAGACTCACTCAACAGGTTTTTCCTAAGATGATTTTATTCAGTTGTCTACTTCCTAGAGCCTAGACCTCAAACTCTAATCTTAGCTCTGCTTTAAACTCTCTGGGAGAGTTTGGGCCTTGTTCTTCTAAAAAATGATGTGATTCAACAAGATGTTAGATGTTCCTTAAAGTTCCACACATCGATTCTATGGCTTTCCAAGTTTTTTGCTTATTTTTTCCTTTTGAGGGTTTCCTCCTTTCTTATATCGTATAAAATTATAAACAACCCAAATGCCTATCAACAGATGAATGGGTAAAGACACTGGTATATTCGTACAATGGAATATTATTCAGCCATAAAAAGGAATGAAGTACTGATCCTGTCATACCATGGATGAACCTTGAAAACATTGTGCATAAGAAAGAAGCCAGGTGCAAAAGGTCAATATTGCATGATACCATTTACTAGTAACATCCAGAGTAAGTAAGTCTAGACATAGAGGGCATATTGGTGGTTGTCAGGGATTAAGGAGAGGAGGAACAATTGCTTAATGGGTACAGGGTTTCCTTTTGGGATGATAACAATGTTCAGAGCTAGAGGTGGTAGATGCAAGATATCCTGAATGTACTCAGTGCCACTGAATTGTTCATTTAAAAATGGTTAATTTTGTGTTATATATATTTTACCTCAAAAAAAAAAGTTTAATGATCTATAGAATGCTGCTGAACTATGTTTTCAGGCTAGAGCTAAACATCTTTATCATAAAATTGAGTATAGAGAGTTAGAAAGCTGGTGTGGCTTTCTTAATATCAAAGTCAACTTCAAGACAAGGAGTATTAATAGAGAAAGACAGTAACTTCATAATGATAAAGTGAATTTAAGTTAGATACTTGAAACTATTTAATCTCGTCACATTTTTTTTAAAGATTTTATTTATTTGACAGAGAGAGAGAGAGACCATAAGTAGGCAGAGAGGCAGGCAGAGAGAGAGGGGGAAGCAGGCTCTCCGCTGAGCAGAGAGCCCGATGCGGGGCTCGATCCCAGGACCCTGAGACCATGACCTGAGCCAAAGGCAGAGGCTTTAACCCACTGAGTCACCCAGGCGCCCCTCATCACATTGTTTTATCCCTGACATCTGTGTTCACCACTCCTAACATAGGCCCCTACCATTAGCTGTTTTTCCACATCCCTGTATCACTCTTGAGTCTGTTTACCTCTGACCCATGCTCCTAAACCTCTTCACTCTTCCTTCTGGAACCTCTCATGAAATGATGTGGGGACAGCTTCACAGGGAAAATGGAAGCCATCTGACAGGAGACTTTGCATTGCTCCTTTCTTCTGACCTCTGGATACCACCTCTCTCCACCTCCCCGGCCCCACAACACACCTCCATGATCTCTGAGAACTTGATCCATCCATCATCCCCTTTCTTCCGTGTATCAAACTCCGACAGCAATTCTGGCATTTTCCTCTTAGCTTTTAAACAAGAGATTTCTCTACCTATCTCAAAATAATCTTCCCATGGCTTTAGGTTCTCTCTTTTCTGTTTCTACAGAGTCTAGCATCTTAAAGAACAGTATATATAAAACAATAAAACTCTTAGAAGAAAATGTAGGGGTCAAGATTCATCAAATTAGATACGAGAAGGATTTTCTGTGTCTCACACCAAAAGTACAAGCAAGAAATTTAAAAACAGGCAAACTGTACTATATCAAACCCCAAAACTTCCATTCCGCAAAGGATACATTTAACACAGTAAAAAGACAACCTATGTAATAAGAGGAAATACTTACAAACCAAATGCCTCATAAGACGTTAAATCCAAATACAGGAAACCTTTTTTTTACAACTCGACAGCAAAAAAATAATCTGATTAAAAATGGATTTGAATAATTTCCAAAAATGAGATACAATGGCCAACAAGCATCTGAAAAGATGCTCAACATCACTATTCATTAGGGAAATGTAAATCAAAACCACCTGAGATAGCACCTCATATCCATTGGGATGCCTACTACAAAAAGATAAACAAAAAATAACAAGTTTGGGCAAGGACGTGGAGAGATCAGAACCCTCACACATCCTTGGGGGGGAATGTATAATGATGCAGCCCCTATCGAACATAGCATGGCGTGATGTTTAATAGTCTTGAAAATTAAAAATAGAATTACCATAAGATCCAGCAGTTCTGCTTCTGGGTATACACCCAAAAGAATGGAAAGCAGGATCTCAAAGAGATCATTGCACACCCACGTTCCTAACAGCACTATTCACAATAGCCCAAGGGTGGGAGCAAGGCAAGTAGCCACCAGCAGATGAATAGATGAACAAAATGGGTATATGCATATAATGGACTGTTACTCGACCTTAAAAAAGAAGGAAATTCTGATACAAACTACAACAAAGATGAACTGGAGTACTGCGTGAGTTTGCTAGAGCTGCCAAAACAAATACTACAGACTACAGGGCTTAAATGACAGAACTTTATTTCTCACAGTTCCGGAGACCAGAAGGCCAAAATCAAAGCGTCAGCGGGTTTGAATTCTCCGCAGCCTCCTCTATTCCCCGGCTGGCAAACAGCTGCCTTCTTGCTGTGTTTTTACACCGTTTTCCTCTGTGCCCAAATACCCTCTTCTTTTATGAACACCAGTTAGAATGGATTAGGGCTCACTTTAATATAATCCCCTCTTTAAAGACCGGATCTCAAAATAGAGTCACATTCCGAGGTGCCCGGGGTTAGGGCTTCGACATACGAATTCTGGGGGCGGGGACGCTATTCAGTCCACAACAAGGACATTCTGCTAAGTCACACAAGCCAGTCACAGAACGACAGTCCTGTATGATGTACCCATACGAGGTACCTCGAGTAGCCCCATCCCTAGAATCAGAAAGTGGAATGACAGTGGCCAGGGCTGAGAAGAGGGGGAAATGGGGAGCTGCTGACTGGGTTCGGAGTTTTGGTTTTGGAAGATGAAAACCTTCTGAAGACTGGTCGCACAACAATGTAAATATACTTAACACTGCTGAGTTGTATACCTGGAAATGGTTAAGATAACAGATTTTAAATTACGCACTTTTTTTTTTTTACCACAACAAAAAAGGAAAAAGAAGAGAGTGGATGTGATTGCTCACCTGCTCTTCTCCCCCTCACGACAGCATCATCACCACCGTCCTCAACACCTTCCTCAACAGCTAGGAGTGTCAATGACCACAGTGTCTGTGAAAAATATCACAGATGCTTCCACACAGCATGATAAGACTCTTCAGTTTTCCCAAAATGGCTCTTCTTTCTACTCAGCTTGCCTTGGTGAGGTTTATCATTCTCTTCCCCCAAAATACCCGAGTCATCCTCATCTCCTCTGCTCTCCCCACGCGCCCCCACTTCCCGTCATTGAACAAATCTACCTCTTCAACGTCTCTCGGCTCTGACCCTTTCTCCACAGCCCCTGGCTTGGCTCCACTTTCGGGTTTTCAGACAGCCATCTTTCCTCCATAACCTCACATGGAGGGAAGGAAGCGAGGAGTCTGTCCGGGGCCTCGTTTCTAAGGGCATGAATCCTATCCATAAGGGCTCCACGCTCATGACCTAGTCACCTCCCAAAGGCCCACCTCCTCATACCACCACTGTGGGCGATAGGATTTAACCTATGAATTTTGGGGAGTCACACACATTCAACCTACAGCAACCCCCTTCTGCGCTGTGGCCAGACAGCTCTAAATCACAAAGCTGATCATTCACTCCCCCACGTGAAAGCCTCCTCAGGAGAAAATGCAAATGAGACCACCCAGGGCGGCCCCCCCTGCCCCCCCAATCAGCAGCCTCTTCTCTCACCCTCCCCCACCACACACACTCACCCACCTTCCTTTCAGCCCTAAAGAAAAGATCCAACATGGCACGCGCTGTGGGTCTCCATGTCCCAGGCCACACTCTCCTTCACCGTTTCTGTGACTTGGCTCCGGCTTGTCAGGCCTCTGTCTGGGCCCGGCCTCATCCCCGAGCAAACAGAGCTCACCTCTTTCCACTGTATCGGACGTCCCGCTCTGGGCAGCAGGCACCCTGAGTTGTCTACACTTCCCATCAGGTGCTGAGCCCTGTGAGAGCAGAGATCGTGCTCTTCCTTCATGCTACACACACTTCCTGAGCTGAGATTTACTGCACAGCCCCATACTAGATCCTTCTGTCCTCCTCCCTGGTGTTTTAAGAGTACCTGGCACACAGGCGCCTTGATAAACGTTTCTGGGAATGAATTGTAAATCTTTTCAGTTTAATTAGCCTGGATTAACTCACTATCTGTGAAGTGAGGTGAGGCATGGCATTAGATCACAGGGGTGTGTGACCTAATGAAGAGAGCAGAGAGGAAGCAAACAGTTAACGTCGTCCAGTGCAGGCAAGCAGAATTTGCCACCCAAATTATGTCAATTTGGGCATGAGGATTATTTTGAACAAAAGGCAATCAAAACCCAGCAGATTCAGGAAAAGTTCTTTACTCCCCCTCAACTGCCTACATTTACTTTGGAAAGGGGCCTGTACCAGGAAGAAGACGACCAGAGACAATGACCAGAGAGAACTTTTGCCCTAGGAAATGCCTCTGCCTTCCTGCCAACGGCCTTCCTCCCCTCTTCCATCCCCAATCCCTACCCCTTGGAGGAGCTCCTTCCCTGGCACCTGGCTTCCTTAGCTGGGATGTTTCTTAAGCTTCCGTGACCTGGCTGCCCACTGAGTCTCCGTATCTTTATGGGGCTCCCCTAAATCTGTAATTTTGTTTTTCTCCTCTTCATCTGTCTTATATCTGTTTAATTATTAGCTCAGCCGAAGAACCGCGGAACAGAAGCAGGGAGTATTTTTCTGTCCAACCCCAGGAATGCCCCAGGGCACGGAGACTAGCCGAGCAGTGGCCTTGATAAAGGCCAAGCAGGAGGCTAAGAGCTCCGCCTGCAGTTAATGAGAACTCAAACAGCAAATTTGTGTTTCCTCTCCCTTATCTCACTGGGAGACAAATAGAAAATGCAATCGATGTCAGTGGAAGTTGCCAGAGAAGGAGAGTTACCAAAGATGGGCTAGTCAGCAGGCCCCCACTTGGCCTGGGAAGACCATTCTCTGATTCTTCAATATTTTGCTCTGGGCGCACAGGCATGGGTCTTCTCAGACATAGAAAGAAGGAT
Source organism: Potos flavus (assembly GCA_028534135.1). Classification (NCBI taxonomy): domain Eukaryota; kingdom Metazoa; phylum Chordata; class Mammalia; order Carnivora; family Procyonidae; genus Potos; species Potos flavus. The sequence continues at coordinate 46,225,656 of CM052887.1, forward strand.
CATTCGCTTTGATTTTAGAATTGCTTGAAAAATGACCAATACCTACTACATTTCTAGGTCCTGATACCATTAAAGAGACCCTCTGATGCATAATGGCAGCCCCCGTGTTGGGTCTTCCCCATGTCCTCTGGGGCCACTGCGATCTCTTAGGGCTCAGAACCAGAAGGCTCGGGAGCCCTGAGGAGTGCCTCTCACCCCCGAGAAGTAAGCATCACGGTCCTAGCGGACAGTACTCTGTAAGAGGCCGCCCCACCACTGAGTCTCAGCACTGTCTCAGGGAGGTGGGGACCAGCACGGCTTTTAAAACCCCAGGCTCCTCTACTCCCGGGCCAAATAAACTAGCCAGTCCCTTCTACTTCCCATGCCTCAGTTTCCTCCTTTTAAACAGGGGCTAGAGGGGTGCCTGGGTGGCTCAGTGGGTTAAAGCCTCTGCCTTCGGCTCAGGTCATGATCTCAGGGTCCTGGGATCGAGCCCCGCATCGGGCTCTCTGCTCAGCAGGGAGCCTGCTTCCCCCTCTCTCTCTGCCTGCCTCTCTGCCTACTTGTGATCTCTCTCCTCGCTGTCAAATAAGTAAATAAAATCTTTAAAAAAAAATAAAATAAAATAATTAAACGGGGGCTAGAATTAGTATTTATAATCGGTGTGAGGATTAAATGAATGAACATTATGTCAAGGTCTCAGAATTGCAGCAGGCTCATAGTAAACAGCATGTAAGCGTTAGCTAATGGTATCACTTGTCAAGAGTGCAAAAATGATCCAGCATCGTCCTGAGCCCCTTGGACGGCTAATTCTCTTCACCACACACACACACACACACACACACACACACACACACACACACACACACACTGCGTGCATCTGTACGATACTCTTCTGGGACACATGAGACAGAACTGCACATGGGAATCACCCACAGAGGCTCCAAAGAAATTCCAGAAGGCCAGGCCACACTCCATGCTACTTAAATTGCCCTCTCTGGAGGCCCGACAAAAGCACCGGGATTTTTTTAAAGCTCCCAGGTGATTTCAATGTGCAGCCAAGGTTGAGGATCGTTGGGTTAGCCGGTATGCCAAGTGACATTCCACACAGGCCAGCCCGGCTTCAAAGCTGCAAAGGAGTCCTCAAGGCCTGGGTGTTTTATTTGAATTATGTGCTCTTTTGATTCCTGAATGGATGCAGTCAATGAATGGAACAAATTTAAGATCCCCAAATGAATCATGTTTCCGGTGAGAGAACTGACGGCTCATACTACAAAACTTTGCATTTAACTTTATCCTCTATTGCTTGTTATTGCCTCCTGTTCATCCAAGGGCTGCTTTCCCGATTAGACCGGAAGGTCCCGGAGGGAGAAAGCACAGTAGCCCTTGCAGACACTGAGGGACACCTGAGCTGACGCCAGGGTGGGTGCTCCGTGCCTGACGGACTTTCTCTTCTGTGTGCCGTCCTACGGCTTTCCCGATACGGTTCTCTCTGTCACACGGCTACACGCTGCAGAAAGACCTTAGGTTCTCAGAGCTGAATGTCTGCTTCTCTGTTTATCCTTTATGTTTTGCCATCTTCCGAAAGGATCCGATGCAAGGGACAGAAATTTAAATGCACGGGACGGAAGGCCATCGCCAAACTGCCGGAGTAAATAGTTAGCAGCATGTAACTATCAAAATTAATTTTAAAATGTGAAACAGGTGAAACTACTTTGAGTTTTTATGCCTAAAGTATGTAAAGTGTTTGAGATTCTGGAATTGAGGGACTTTATCAGTAGTATCGGTGGGTCATCACCATTTCAACATAGTATGGTTACAATGCCTGCTTCCTCTGGTTTTTAAAGCAACTTGTGCAAAATGGGCAACTCCAAACACACACAAGTGTGCCTGTTCCACAATAACTTACATTAAGCATTCATGAATATCTACGTTAGCATCATTCTCCCTCCCCCAGAACTTATGCCATGACCTTACGTAATCTATTATCAATTACGTGATCAGTATTATCTAATAAACAGGGCTTTCTGAGAAATCCACAAAGCACCCAGAGACAATAGGGCACAAGCCTTCACACATCCATGGAAAAGCACTCGCTCACAAGTCTCCCAAATGCCATTTTGGGGGATTCCTCTTCTCTCTTTGATCTCAGTTACTTTCTCTTGATCTATTACTCTTCTACCAGTCTTTTTTAAAATTAATCCTGAAAATGACTAGGTGTTTTTCATAGGGAGCATAATTTATTAAGAATAAGTATACAATCAAGTTTATTAGACACATACCCCATTGAGAGTAGAATCTACTGTTGACTTAATCTTTGTTTCTCCCTTTAGTGCTCTGAGTAGTGTCTTACCCACAACAAGTCCTCAGTAAATGTCGAAGAAATGAATGAGTGAATGAATAAATGTACAAGGAATGACTTGAAGCTCCTGGTAGTTTTTCAGTCAGTTAGGTTTCTCATTACCGTTCGTATCAAGACCTAGCAGTGTTATTCAAAGTAACCAAAAGGTGGTAGCGACCCAAGTGTCTCTTGATGAATAAACAAAATGTGGTTACACACAATGCACCTTACAAAGGAGGGAAATTCTAACACGTGCTACAACACAGATGAACCTTGCATCATGGCAGGTGAAGTCAGTCAGTCAGGAAAGACGGGATGATTCCATTGATAAGAGGTACCTAAAATAGTGGAATTTGTAGGAACAGAAAGTAGAACAGCAGTATGCGGGTCTGAGGAAGGGGACATGGGGAGTTATTGTTTAGTGGGTACGGAGTTCTCAGTTGGGGAGAGCGGTGGCACGACAATGTGAATATACTTAACCCTACTGGACTATACCTTTAAAAATGGTTAAAATAGTCAATTTTATGATATATGTATTTTTAGCACAATTAAAATTGGGGATCCATGTGACTCCCAATTGGCAAGTTTTCATTTGGGGTGTTGGCCAAAAAAAAGTGACTTCAGTTTCTAGTTTGTGCTTAGAAGAGCACAAAGGATGGGCAGGTGAAAACACGGCCTGGGGGGACCAGTGAGTGGAATTGGAGATATCTAGTCTGGAGAGAGAAGATTTGGTTGGGAGGTTATTGATTTCCTCAGATACCTTAAGGGCTGTTTTGTGAAGGAGGGATTAGATCTGGCCCAGTTGCCCCCCAAAACGTTAGTCAACCGAGTGGAAGCTTTACAGATTCTAGCTCAAACTTTCTGTAAGAATGCTATTTCAATTTCTTTTTAAAATTTTTTTTTTTTAAGATTTTATTTATTTATTTGACAGAGAGAGAGATCACGAGTAGGCAGAGAGGCAGGCAGAGAGAGAGAGGGAAGCAGGCTCCCTGCTGAGCAGAGAGCCCGACGCGGGGCTCGATCCCAGGACCCTGAGATCATGACCTGAGCTGAAGGCAGAGGCCTTAACCCACTGAGCCACCCGGGCACCCCAAGAATGCTATTTCAATGTGAAACGAACTGTCTTAAGGGGATGTTCCCCTCAAAGCAGGTCTTCAAGAATAGTCTGCAGGGAGCCTAGGTGGCTCAGTCAGTTGAGCATCTGCCTTCAGCTCAGGTCATGATCTTGCGGTCCTGGGATCGAGCCCCGCATTGGGCTCCCTGCTCAGCACGGAGTTTGCTTTTCCCTCTACCCTCCACCCCTGCTCGTGATCTCTCTCTCTCAAATAAATAAAATATTAAAAAAAAAAAATAGTCTGCAAAGTTGCTTATCTGATTGTTATATAGAAGAAATTCCTCAGAAAAATACTTGCTTCTATAAAACCCCAGATTCTCTTCCTTTTCTTTGAGATGTCCCGCACTATTGAAGATTCTTCCTAATGCTATATAGTCTGACTAAAACCATCTCGTTAGTTTTGGGTGCATTTCATCCTGCCCCATTTTTGTTCTGTGACTTGCATAGGATTGGTCCTCACCTTCAGAATTATGTTAACTCCATGTGAGTAATGAGGCCCCAGGAGCCCTCTTTGTTCTTCCCGACTGGTGATCTGGAAACTAGTGGGGAGTCCAACCTCTTAACCCATTGCAGACTCTGGCCCATTGCTTGTATGGATTTAAACTGGATTCTTCTTGAGTACTTTCTTCATTTCTGGTACCTCCTTCTTTGGGTTTTGTGGTCTGACCATTTGGTGATCTTTGCAAATGGATTGATGGTTCAGAGTTGTCTCAACTGGATGAATGATGAGATAGAATCTAATTTGTTAGATTATCTAATCTGTCTCCTGCTGTTTCGTCCGTTTGTCTGCTTTGAGCTCAAATCACTTAAGAAGTCATTCCTATGAGGAAGAGAACAGCCCTTTGATATGGTTCAGTGAATTTTGTAATTCTCTATTCACAATCTATCCATGGCTGAAATTTTGGAATTGAAACCAGAAGCTCTTTGTGTCCATATGTGTTAATGTAATTTAGAAAGGCCTTTACTTCTCATGTCAATGTGTAATATTTTCTTCCTCTGAATAGCATTACCCAGGCCCTTTTCCTTTTCTTGAGACTTTCCTCTTAATCGACATTTCCCCTATTGTAATAACCTGAATAAAATCATCCTCTTAATTGTCTGGTGTGGGGGCGCCTGGGTGGCTCAGTGGGTTAAAGCCTCTGCCTTCGGCTCGGGTCATGATCTCAGGGTCCTGGGATCGAGCCCCGCATCGGGCTCTCTGCTCAGTGGGGAGCCTGCTTCCTCTTCTCTCTCTGCCTGCCTCTCTGCCTACTTGTGACCTCTCTCTCTCTGCCAAATAAATAAATAAAATCTTTAAAAAAAAAAAAAATTGTCTGGTGTGTTTTGTCATTTGCAGGTGAGATAATCTTTAAGTAAGATACAGGATAACCATATATAACCACATGTTTTACCATCTAGGATAGTCTGGAGCATGAACAGGATACTAACAAAGAAAACATAATTTCAAAGGACATTTGATTTTTAACTAAGAACTATTTTATGGGGCACCTGGGTGGCTCAGTTGAATAAGCATCTGCCTTCATCTCAGGTCATGATCTCAGGGTCCTGGAACTGAGCCTTGCATCAGGCTCCCTGCTCAGTAGGATGTCTGCTTCTCCCTCTTCCTTTTGCCTCCGTCCCACCCCTCCACTCCCCGCTTGTGTTCTCTCTCCCTCTCTCTCCAATAAATAAATAAAATCTTTAAAAAAAAAAAAAGAACTGTTTTATAAATATCCTATGGTATTATGGTAAACATATTCTATGGTAATATGGTAAACATATATATTGGTTCTAATCAGATATTTTATTCAAAATAAAATTCTAAAAAATAAAAATTATGTACATCAAAACAAAATCTTTTTATACTGATCATCAAAACAGTCCTTCAGATTATACCCAGAACAATACTGAAAATAATGTAAGAATTTAAAAAAAATTATTCTGGGTACATATTCCTTCATTTTAATCCATTTCCTGGCTGCATCTGAGTATACAATCATTACTATCTTTCCAGAGAGAATATGTGGTCCTATTTTTTTTTTTTAATGCAGTCCTATTTTTAACTTTTTCATAAAATTGCCATCAATCTTCTTCACATTTATATTTTATGGTTGATGTATTTGAAACTGACCTTTCTCAGTAGACCATATTTTTCACTGAGAAAATACTCCCTCTACAAGTGTTGCTGTACTTGGTAAGTTCAGAACAAATGCTGCTAAATGGAGGTTACCCAAAATTCTAATTACTTCACATTAAAGTGTGAAAATCTCTCAGCCCAAAGAGCCTCATGTGTCCTGTTTCATCCCCATTCTGAATATCTTTCTTAAACAAATATTTTTATTAGATAACACTGATCAAATAACTTTTCTACTTATGATTCTATTAAATATTAAGCCAAATTAAGATGCTACTCAATGCTCTATTCTAGCAGAAAATATAAATTAATCCAACTAAAATTAGGAGCACCATCAAAAAATGTTTTCTAGGGCGCCTGGGTGGCTCAGTTGTTAAGCGTCTGCCTTCGGCTCAGGTCATGATCTCAGGGTCCTGGGATCAAGAACCCGCATTGGGTTCCCTGCTCCTCAGGAAGCCTGCTTCTCCCTCTCCCCCTCCCCCTGCTTGTGTTCCCTCTCTCAGTCTCTCTCTCTCTCTCTCTCTCTCTGTTAAATAAATAAATAAAATCTTTAAAAAAATGCTTTCTACATGTGGAGATATTTCAAAAAACACTTGGAGGATTTAAAAATTGTATCTTGTACATCCCTTGAGTGTTTATCAGTTTACTAGCTCAGGTCCTTCCTTGCTTTTGTAGAAATACATTTCAATCTCCTCCTGTTTGCAAACTCTATTTTTAGTAATTGAAATTTACTAAACATGTCAAAAGCTGAAATTTTCTGATGCTTTTTTTTTTGTGTATCGAAGATTATGCATTAAAGATTTCCAACTGATTTGGACGAAATAAAACTAAGATTTAGAGGACTAACTTATTTAAAGTTCTACACATCACAGAATACTTACATTGATTTACAAAGCAGTTCTTTAACTGCTAAAAGTTTTCTGTCTTGGGGCGCCTGGGTGGCTCAGTCCTTAAACGTCTGCCTTCAGCTCAGGTCATGATCCCAAGGTCCTGGGATCGGGCTCCCTGCTCATCAGGAAGCCTGCTTCTCCCTCTCCCACTCCCCCTGCTTGTGTTCCCTCTCTCTCTGTCGAATAAATAAATAAAATCTTAAAAAAAAAAGTTTTCTGTCTTTTAAGATTTTATTAAGTAATCTCTACACCTAATGTGGGGCTCGAACTCACAATCACGAGATCAAGAGTTGCATGCTCTACCAACTGAGCCCGCCAGGCGCCCCTAACTGCTAAAAGCTTCTGAAAGCCAGCAGATGGCAGGCAGGAGAGAAGAGAGTGAATGCTGCCACGCTCCACCATTTTTCTTTAAATCAACAGCTTCATGACAAAAATTCTGAGTTTCAGTTACTCTGTTCACACTGAAAAATCTATTTACTTGACAACTACTGTTTCCATTTTGATTAGAATATTGCAACATATATGAATGAAATTATACATATGTATGTAATATAATTCCAAGTACATTTCTATGTACTTCAGGATTTTTTCCCATAAGAATATTATTTAAAGGTAGACAATATGGTGATTTGATATATGTATACATCATGCAGCGATGACCACAATCAGGGTACGTAACATACCCACCATCTCACACAGTTAGCTTTCTCTTAGGTTTGGTGAGAACACTTAAGATTTACTCTCTCAGGGGCAGCTCAGTCAGTTGAGCGTCGGGCTCTCGATTTTGGCTCAGATCATGATCTCAGGGTCCTGGCATCGAACCCTGAGTCGGGCTCCACGCTCCACGGGGAGCCTGCTTGAGATTCTCTCTCTCCCTCTCTCCCTGCTCCCCACGCCCCCTTCAGATAAATAAATAAATCTTAAAAAAAAAAAATTACTCTCTTGGCCAATTTCAAGTGTATAATACAGTATTCTTAACTATAGTCACCAGGCTGTACATTGACTCCCAAGAACTTATTCCTCTTATAATTGAGAGTTTCTATTCTTTGACCACCATCTACCCACTCTCCCTCACTCCTCAGTCTCTGGTAACTACCTCAGTTTCCCCCACTACCTCAGTCCCTGGTAGAACTACCATTCTATTCTCCCATTCTAGGAGTTCAATTTTCTTACATTCCACATATAAGATGATACGGTATTTTTGTGACTTATATCCCAGTAAAGTTCGGGGAGAGAAAATAAATTTCATAACATGATTCTGAGGTCCTCAAGGTTTTGTGAAGAAACCCCCTCAGCAAGACACCTGATACTCGCTAGAGGCAAATGTCATTTGAGCTTCCTTCTCGCTTTCCAACTATTTATGAGTTTAAGCTAAGGCACCTTGTGTGTTTACCACAAATATTATGACCGCAAATACTGAATTTGCTGTGGCTACAATTTCACTTTAATAATAACGAGATTTCGGATTTTAAATATTGACTTGCTAGGAAGTGTCATCTCTCCCACATGTCGTCGGCCTTTTCAGCATTGTGTAAGGGAATTCGGGACAGCAACAGTAATGTCTATTTTAGGCAGCACATTACCAACGTTTGATCTTCGGTTTCTTGAGGAGTGAGGGGTGGAAGGCCTGCCCTGAAGAAGCCCTCCTCTGAACTTTGGTGAATCGAGAAGAGATGGCATGATTTGAACCGCCTGAACTTAAAGACCCACGTTAAGCATCTGGGGAAGCAGCAAATCTCTGTTGTAAGAAAATAAGTAAATACACAAGTCTGGATTTTCCAAAGGGCACGATTCATCCACTTAAGAGCAATGAACTAGTCTTTGGGTGTGATTTCTGCTCTTTTTGGTGTAAAGTATAAATAGCAACTCCATGTTTCTCATGCTCTAATAATGGCCTGGAATAAGACCAAGAAGGACAATTAATAAGTTGAAAACCAGTGAACTTATTACAGGAGAAGCAGCAGCTGAAATGATTCCGAGTGTTTTTTTTCCTGTACGAAAGATTATTGAATTAATACATGTAAGCAAACAAACCCAAAAAAACATTGTTTTTACCATGATATTATCATACTGCGTGCCACCAATATTTGTATTCATATCATCAGTTAAAAAACTCAAAAACCAATTGGGCTTCTCTTTTATGTTAAACTTTATAATGGAATTTACAGTAGCATTCACAATGACATCAGATGGTTCTTTGACAGAATGAACTTCCAAATGCTCTATGATGAATCCATGGCTGAGATCAAAAAATCAGACGATTATTCGAATTAACTGGTTTTATTTTTTTAACACCATTGATAGAAAAGTTATCATCTAATTATTTTCGAAGTTCTTTCGATAATGGAATTAACACATTAAGAGCTATTGCCTTATTTTTTAAAAAAGATTTTATTAATTTATTTGACACAGAGAGAGAGAGAGAGCACATACAAGTAGGGGGAGCAGCAGAGGGAGAGGGAGAAGCAGACTCCCTGCTGAGCAAGGAGCCCGATACGGGACTCGATCCCAGAACCCTGAGATCATGACCTGAGCCGAAGGTAGATGCTTAACAACTGAGCCATTCAGGCGCCCCTATTGCTTTATTTTTGAACAAGCAAAGGAAAACTTGGAATTGAAATGAGTGAAAATTATTTTAGAACGGGATGGGCAAACTACAGACCACAGTTGCAAGGTAAGAATCATGTTTTATGTTATTAAAGAGTTGAAAATCAAAGTCAAAACCCAAACCAAAAAAGAATATGTGGCAGAGACCGTATGCGGCCTTCAAAGTAAAAAATACTTACTATCCGGACTTACACAGAAAAGGTTTGTGGACTTCTGAATTAGAATATGTGCTGCCGAAGCGAGCACTGGACTTCTGAATTAGAACAATAATTTTTTTACAAAGTTGTTCTCCAGAGATTGCCATATATTTGTGTCTTTGAAGTTGTATGTTAAGTTCAGACGAACTCTTCCTATAATATAAAAACTTTTGAAGTAGATGCTGACTCTTTAAGAAGATTTGTGTCTTCCGGTTTTCATGCTCAGGGATATGACATCATTATGGGACCATAGTAGATGGTAAGTATTGACAGTCTGGGCAAGGTACAAGTTCATCATAAACTCATGAGAAATAGAACTTCTAATTTAATTTTTAAGTGAAGATGCACTTAGATTTTTTAGCTCATAGTAGCTAAAATGCTTTAATTGAAAAAAGACTTTTTTATTTTATTTTATTTATTTTATTTTTTAAAGTAGGCTCCACACTCAACATAGAGCCCAATGCAGGGCTTGAACTCACAACCCTGAGATCAAGACCTGAGCTGAGATCAAGGCTCAGACACCTAACCAACTGAGCCACCCAGGTGCCCCCCAAAAAGATTTTTTAAGTATTACAAAAAAGTATTATCAAATAGTAAAATACATAGCTATAATGTATGTCATGGTAGAGCAAACTCATTTATAAAACCAACAAAAGATAAAACACTTAGGAATAAATTTAATAAAAAATGTGCAAACCTACATGAGAAAAAAATTTAAAACACTCCTCAAAGATACAGAAGTAGACATGAACAACTACATGTGTGTGTGCATTAGATAGAAAAGCTGACCAAAATATAATTCTCCCATAAGTTAATGTATAAATTTTAATATAATCCCAATAGAAATATTAAGCTTTGATGGACAGTATGATAATGGTACATGCATACACAGAACAGAGAAATAGACTGCAAAGCCCAGAAAAAAAGACATAAGTACGTATGGAAATCAAATATATGATAATGGTGGCATCTCAAACTATTGCTGAAATGATGGACATTTTAATAAATGGTGCCGTGAAAACTGGGAAACTACTTGGGAAAAAAGACAAAATTAGGTCTATATCTCTCAAAACCCACAAGAATAAATTCAGGGACTCTAAGTGTAAAAATTTAAACCATACAAATACAAGAAGAACACATTGAGAATTCTTCTTCAACCTCAGCGTGGGGGGGAAAGCTTTTAAAGTATGACTCAAAAATAAAAAGGCAACGGGGCGCCTGGGTGGCTCAGTGGGTTAAAGCCTCTGCCTTCAGCTCAGGTCATGATCTCAGGGTCCTGGGATCGAGCCCCACATCAGGCTCTCCGCTCAGCGGGGAGCCTGATTCCTCCTCTCTCTGCCTGCCTCTCTGCCTACTTGTCATCTATCTCTGTCAAATAAATAAATAAAATCATTAAAAATAAATAAATAAAAAGGCAATATAAGAAAAAAATCAGCAAATTTTACTGCATCAAAACAAAAAAATCTACATGGCAGAAGCACTATAGTCAAAGTGAAAAGACCACTGGCAAACTGGACGAAAATATTTGCTACATGTACTACAGATGAAAAGTTAATATCCCTAATGAGTATGTATATGTGTGTGTGCATATAAATCTTAACAATGGAGGAGCAAAGGACCAAAAATCCACTAGAAAAATGAGGAAAAAAGATGAACATTCAGTTCACAGAAAAGGACATAAAATAGCCCTTGACGATCTGAAAATATATTCAGATTCCCACACAATTAGAGAAATGCAAATTAAAACAATATTGAGATGCCATTTCTCACCGATCAGACTCACTGTAATTGAAAAACTGATTAATACCTTCTGTTGGCAAGGCTGTGGGGAAATAGGCACTGAAAATGGATACAGTCCTGTGGGGGGGGGGGATTTGCAATACCTAACAAAGCTACATATGTATGCATTTATTTAAGTTGTTTTTTATTGTGATAAAATATATACAACAGAATTGACCATTTTAACCATGTTTAAGTGGTCAATTCAGGGGTACAAGTACATTGTGCAACCATCACCCCTATCTGTTTTCAGAGCTTTTTCATCATCCAAACAGAAACTCTGTGTCCTTTAAACATCAACTCCCCAATCCCTCTCTCCCCACTCTCTGATAACCTTTATTCTATTTGCTGTACCTATGAATTTGATCACTCTAAGTACCTCATAAGTGGAATCACATTTTTAATTTTAGGTATGGCTTGTTTCACTAAGGACTAATGTTTCTGATACATGTTATGGCATGAACCAGAATTTCATTCATTTTTATGGCTGCATACTATTCCATTGCATGTGTATACCACACTTTGTTTATCCATTCATCTGTTGATGGACACTTGGGTTACCCCCAACTTTGGCTACAGTGAATAATGCTGATGTGAGAACAGGTATACGAGTATCTGCTTGGGTCCTGTTTTTAACTCTTTTAGAGTGGAATTGCTAGGTCCATGGTAATTCTACGTTTGACTTTTCAAGAAACTACCAAAAACCATTTTTCACAGCTGTGATTATCTTTTGATTCAGCAATCCTACCTTTAAGAATCTACCTTGAAGACATACATCCAACAATACAAACGTATGTATGTACAAAGTCATTTGCTACAGTGTTGTTTCTAATTGACAATATGAGAAACAACTTCAATGCTCACACGAGGAAAGTGGGTTGAATAAACCATAGTACATTCACCCAGTGGAAAAATACGTAGTATGTATGTGTAAAAAAGAAAGAGGAAAATTTCTGTAAACTGATATGAAGTAATTTCCAGGATACATTGTTAGGTATAAAAAGCAAAGTTCAAAAAACCTATTTACAGTATGATATCTTTCATAAGAGAAAGGACATAAGAAAACATACATGTATCTGCTTCCTTGCGAAAGAGAAACAAGGATGATAACATCAGAAATTAAACTCTGTGGGTTCCCAGAGAGAAGGGGTGGGAATGGTCTGGAAGGGATAGGAGAATGGGAACGGGGTAGCAAGAACAAGGGGGAAGCCACCTTCTCTCAGAATATGTCTTTTATAGCTCTGATTCTTAGAAGGATGTAAATTTCACATACCTCAAAACAAAATTAACATCAGCAGGAACACGGAGAAAACCCCAAATGGGAACATGAACAGTAACAAATAAACCTAAGTGTATAGCAAATGAGTAACACAACCATGCTGAAGGGAGTGGGGAGAAGAGGAACTAACTGAAGTAAATTTGGAAAAGGTGATTTTGACCTGATACCGCGAGGCTAAAAGCTGAAGGCCCTGTATACAAATGCCTTCACTGGTCACTTCTTTTCTAACAGGAATGGGGGCTAGCTCTTCTGAAACGATTTTACATCTATCCTAGAATTGAACACAGAAACAAATATGAAGAGTAGGGTTCTCATCATCAGAGAAAGAGGTTATAAATAAAGAAAGACGGAAGACAACCTCAACGAGAGTGAACACGGTGGTACTGGATTAGAGTCAGGGGTCAGTGTAAAATCACGTGTGTGTGTGTGCGCATGTACGCACGGGTGTAGATAGGTAGAGAAATAAATAGAGATGTACGTGTATGTATGGGTTAGTATACATACTTGACATTCCGGATACAAGGACACCTGGAAGCAGTTCCGGAAGCAAGGACACCCCGGAAGCAGTTAGTTAATAGCACTAAACAGAAGTGTAACTTTCTTACATAACCTACTGTTGTTAAAACCCAAAAAAACCTTGTGGAACCTGAGATTTCTTAGGAAAAACGAGGGGTTTGCACCATGTGTTTTATAAGATCCATTCTGGATAGGAAATCATGAGTCAGCAATTACCACGCGGGACAAACATCACCTCTCCACCAGCAACACATGCTGGAGCAGTGAGGAGCATCTTGATTTACCCAAACAGTATTTGGTTTCTGATAAGGTGCACTGCAGTGTACCTGCATTATTCTGAAGTAGTTGCTGGGTCTGTATTTCTTGAAGAAGGCACTGATCCCACCTAAAGGCTAGCCAATCTCTTACCTCAGCTTTCTTACCCCTCAGTCAACCTTCGAAGTGTGAATCAGACCAGAAATTAATCACTGAATAATGGAATCAATTACTCATATCCAGTGGCAATATCAGTTTTAATATCAACAGCCACCATTTATTGAGGACCCGCTCTGTGCAGGTTTGTTGCCAGGCTGTGTATCTGGAGACCTGGAATCCCTCAGAGCTGCACCGCTGGAACTCGTCCTTGACTCGTTCCTTCCAGACAAGGACCATGGGGCTGCAAGGGATCGAGCAAGTGGAAAAGCCAAGACGTGACCTCTTTTGGGTACAAAGCCTATGATCTTTCCACCGTGCAATTCTATAAATGTGAACGAGCCGCGGAAAACATGAACCATCTCCACAAGAAAAATTGGGTCAATCCATCACTCCACACTGTTATCTCAGAATGGTAATAACGGGGAAAGAATTAAAATACAGCTCAGGTTTCTCGGTCTCTTTTTTTAAAAACAAATATTTGTTAAACTTGGAGATGAGGAGGGATGCCTGGGTGGCTCAGGTGGTTAAGCCACTGCCTTCAGCTCAGATCATGATCCCAGGGTGCTGGGATCGAGTCCCTCATCCGGCTCCTTGTTCAGCAGGGATCCTGCTTCTCCCTCTGCCTGCCGCTTCCCCCACGTGGGCGCCCATGAGCGCTATCTCTGAAAAATAAATAAGATCTTAAAAAAAAAAAAATCTTGGGATTGAGGCATGGGAAGAGAGAGGGTAACCGTGCAAATTCCATTGATATGATAGATAGAAGTGTACAGCCCCTGGAATTACCAAACATACACACATTCGAATACGACTTTCTCATTAGCGCCATCAATGTTCTACCTCAGAAAAAAATATTCTCTTCATTATTCACCTCTTTCCTATGATTTGTCCATTGGGGGAGAGTGGGTTTTTCTAGAAAGACAGCAAAAAGCTTTCCTTAGTCCCTTAACCCCGGTTGATGGGCTGTTTCTATACAACAGTGCCATCTACTGGAAAAACTTAGAATTACAGGACACTCTGAAATTTTCAGCCTCTTTTCAGCTTCCCTTTTAAAATAAGCTAAAAAAATAAAATTTCCATTTTCAGTTACTGTTATTAATGGCTCCATTATTAATAAATATGTCCTCATAGGTCAAAGACCTGGTCGATTCCTGGGTATGCACTAAAGCCACACAACAGCCTACAAATGTCGCTCAGGATTTCAAACTGGAATAAAGAGAAACAGATGCATGTCTAGGAGTCGGGATTTTTCTTTTGAAATTGAAAAAAAACACTTTTTCAAAGAAATTGTTCCTTGCAGAAAGATAAGAACACTTAGAGGGGCCAAAGGGAAACAGAATCATCAAAATTCTGCTAAAAAGTAGCGATCCTCTGGATTTCTTTATACTTTTATTATTCACAATTGTGAAATCCCATCTATTGTCCTATAAATTCTGTCTTCCATTTAGTAATAACAACATCATTATTATATATAATCATCGTTGTTCTGAATATTATATATGTAATCATCGTTTCAAAATTTTTAATCCTCATGGTCTAGATCAGAGCATATAACTATTTTATTTCAGTTCCATTTGGACACCAGGGTCTCAGGACAACTCGGAGTAGGGGCTTGGCTCTCTTGTGGGTGTGTATTTGTGCAACCAGCCCTACGACACCATCTATTAATAAGCATGTAAAGGAACAAGAAGCTAAATATTCCCCAACTCTGTCAGTTTCCCCCTTTCCGGCTGTCCTTCACATGGACAGGGGGAAGTGAGGTGGCGGAGAGGTTGAATCACAAAACAGAAAATAAATTAAAGGACCAGTTTCAAAAGGCTTCTGAACCACGAGTCCTCTGTGGTCCCTTAAATATTTAGAAGCTGTAGTGACTAAATTGGAAAAGACTAATTCTAAGAACAATGTGAAGGTCACTGGAATTATTTTGAATGCCTCTGCCTTCCCAGAGAAATCTGGAAGCCACAAGTCATAGAATGATTTCCTCTGAAATTATTCTAACCTCTAAACAGAGCAATATTGTCATAAATCAGGGGTTACTGATAGCAAGGACACTTAATTCTCATGGGTTCAGTTTGTGAGCGGTACTTTCCTCCTTACATATTTGCTTGATCTGGGTATCATACTGTGTGCCTATTCTGCAGAACCTGGAAGATAATTTTATTTGTTAAAACCTGCTATAAGTTTATGGTTGTTTTATGTCTCCTTCTTTGACACATTTTGGCTCGTATGAATGATTTACTTGATTCTGAGGCCTTGTTCGGGAATACAACCCCCAATTAGAACAGCATTCCTATGGGAAAATATGCAACACTTGGCAATGAATTACTTCACAGTGTGGTTTCTAGGAGACCCTTGTGGAAATCAAAAGTAGTATGTTTGTACTTGACGTTGGAGTTCTGTGAGGACAAACACGATTCCTCATATATTACAGAAGGGAAATGAAGTCTCAGACTTGGAGGGATTTTGTCTCCGAAGAAGCAGAGAGAGGCTACCATCTCAGCCCTCCTTCCTCTGTGCACTTGGCTTAAGTTACATTCTTGGTCTGTCCTTGTCAAGGGTGACAGCCAAGGGTATGGACCTGGATGCCTGGGTGTGAGTCTACGGTCTGTACAATACTTAACTGTGCATTAGGAAAACTGATGATCTCTGTTTTCGGTATTCTTATCTGTGAAATGGGATGATGATAATAATGGTACATTATCTTAGAGTTATTTTGATGATTAATAAATCAATAAAGCATTTAAAACAGTGCCTGGCAAATAAAAATCCTTCAATAAATATTAGTTACAGCCTGAGGATCCACGGACATGTACCCTAGGGCAAATAATACATTATGTGTTAATTAAAAAAATAAATAAATATTAGTTACTACTATGTACATAGTCAATAAAATCATACACTAATAGGTATTCCAAGTACTCAAAAACAACAGCAAAAGTAGTAACACAATTTAAATGACATGAATAAAATCAGCAATTTCCATTTGGTGGGAGCCTACTATGTATCAGGCACATTCCATATTTTCTCTCATTTGTTGTCTTATCCCCATTTTAAAGATGGCAATTTGGAGTCTCAGAGAAATTAAGTAACTTTCCTAAGGTCACAGGCACCCACTGGCAAAACCTGGTTTAAAATCCAGGCTCCCCCTCTGCTAAAGCCTGCTGGCATTCCAGCTGTAAGCCAGGGGACAGCATCCTAAACGCCGTGAACCTTCGTGCACTGTTTATTTGATACAATAACAGCAGTTTGGTTCTGAGTGAAAAAGATGCATTTCTGATCATGACAGACTTCTTAACTAAAGCTTATTTTAGAGAAGTCATTCTCTGAGAATTCGAGTGGACCCAGTGGCAGACATGGTGCCCAGACCTGGAAAGTCAATGATGAACAAGGCACGATCCCTGGGTTCAAGGCTCTCACAGGCCGGGGGAGCGGGGAGGTCAGACCACTAGCGGGCAACCGTACTGTGGTATGGACGTGTTCCCAAGGAATGGCAGAATCAGATGCCATGGGAATGTCTTTCTTACCAGGGGCACCAGCCCAGCCTTGTGGGGTAAAGGATGGGTAGGAAACATCAACAATTTTTCTGGGAGTGATTAATGGACTTGCTAAGACCCTACTAATCCTGTCGGGTTTAAAGACAGCATCATCGAACATATGGCCATTACCTGGTCAGCAGCACGCACGCATCTAAGACATGTGATCTCACTTAATGCTCACTCCAATGCTCTAGGTACCATTGTGCCCATTTGGCAGATAAGAAACCTGAGGCTTTGAGAAATCTAGTAAGTTGTCTATGGTCACCTAGCTAGTAAGTGGCGTGCCCAGGATTTTAAACCTAGTGTGTCTGACCACTGTGCCCAGGCTAGTAACCACTAGATCAGACTGCTTCCATTCTTACATTGTTTTCTTCTGTTTCATGTAGATGAACATGAATTATAATTTTGCTTCAGAGGTATCTATCTTTTGCTGCTTTGCTTGATTCAACAAGCATTATTCCATAAATGAACAATTTTTTTTAAAAAAAAATTTTCACTCCCAACCATTATGTTCATAGGCTGACCCTATGAACCTTCCCTGCTCCTCACCAACACAGACCTCTCTCGCACGGGTTCCCATCTGCAGTAGTAACTTGGTAGACTTGGGGAAAGACCATTCAGCTATGAATCGATGTGGTGGAGCCAGTCCCCAGTTTTCTGTTCTAAACCCCGTGTGACAGATTTGCAGCTCTTTGGTTAGATGGTTGTACACGGCAATACCGGGTTTCGGGACAAGAGATTTAACCTTGGTCTGATTCCTTGAGACATCTACCAGAGGAGGCAAATCACGTAAGGGCCTCTCGACATTCTCGTGTATCAACACGAATCAAGACCAACCGGACGAACAGCCATCCTAATCAGAGGAAGCTGGAATATTTAGCAAGACGCAATTAGCCGGAAGGTAGGATATGAGCGAAGCATGGTTAGCACGACATTCAGTATCCAGCAAACTCTGCTTTGGTGAAATTCTTTCATGGGGCCCCATAGCGGGGATGATCTGGCCTCCAACTCCCGTTCTGTCATCTCCTGCACCCTCCCCCTATCCTATCGTCTCCCCGCCAACCTCGAAATGCCAGCACACACTTGCCATCTGGCCACGACAAACTTCCTGCAGCTCCCTGAACAGGACGTGAGCTCTCTTCCCTCCCAGCCCCCAGGCAGGCATTTGCCTCTTGCTCTTCCCCTCACATGTGCTTCGCCCCCATAGCCTTGACCTCTGGCTACTTACTCTTTCTTCAAGGTTAATTCACATTCAGAGCCTCTCCAGACATTTCTTTGCATCCTCATTAAAAGAATAAGGAGCCGTCTGAGAGCCTTTATTCTTTTTCTTAACCCACTGCTCTAATTATGTATTGCATGTCCGATTTCCCGATAAACCATAAAACCACCTTGTACCCACGTCACCTCAAACAGTGCCTACTACAATGCAGGTACTTCATAATGGGTGGTATTAACTTGAGCCAAGGACTCATCACACATCCTCAGATCAACTCAGAAGGGAGACTCCTCAGTATAGACACCACTGATCCCTCAAAAATTAAGGATAGAGGATTTCAGACTTCACGAAGAAAACATTTAAGAAGGAGCCTATAGGGGCACCTGAGAGGCTCAGTCATTAAGGGTCTGTCTTCGGCTCGGGTCATGATCCCAGAGTCCAGGGATCGAGCCCCGCATCGGGCTCTCTGCTTAGCGGGAAGCCTGCTTCTCCCTCTCCCTCTCCCCCTGCTTGTGTTCGCTATCTTGCTGTGTCACTCTCTGTCAAATAATAAATACAATCTTAAAAAAAAAAAAGGAGGAAGAAGGAGCCTATAATTACAGAAACAAAGGGTTGATGCCAGTGATTGCCCCCCAGCTTAGACCAGTTGTTGGATTTTACTGACCTAGACTAAAAATGGAAAAAAAATTTCGGAAGGCATTTAAATAGATAGCATGTACAGATTTCCCAGAAGTAACACAAGACCACCTCAGAGAGGCAAGAAACACTCAACAAGAAAATGGCAGATACTCAAGATAAGGCAGGCTCTGGACAGGGTGAAAACAAAAACAGGTCACTCTACTCTCCTGTCCGCTTCTGAATCCTCATGCTTTCCCTGGGGGAGCAGAGCCACGGGGAGGGCAAAGGGATTTTTTAACCCTCCGATCTGCATTGCTTTCAAGGCTCCCTAAGTGGGAAGAAGGAAAAGACACTTCCGTCCTCGTTTATGGCAATGAAGTCCTCCAGCAAGATCGAATTTAAGACTGGAGGAGTGAAGTCATCGCCTCCTATTTCCTTCCCATTTCAACATTGTGAAATGGTCCTCAGGCCCTAGCAAAATGGACCTGGAGGGTGTCTATCAGGCAGGCTCTGCGACAAGGTCCCCGCCCCACCTTCTAGCAACTCTTGTTAGCACACATCGGGCTTTGTGTCTTTAAATTCTACCAGGCCCTACTGGTGGTGCCTTTTCTGCCTGCCTCTGGGGAAGTGATTATTGCCAACGTGCATGATTTTATCCACAATATACAGTATCGTGTGAAGCTTGCTTTTATTGCCTTCAGTCTTTTCTTTCTTACAATTTACTTTAATACGTTTGGAATTATTATCCCAAACATTAGCCAGCTGGCCCGCTGGGGTTTCCTTTGCTGGATCCCGGGTCTCTCTTTTTCTAATCCTCTCTTCATGGATAATCCACTCTAATGCTTCTTGGCTGTTGAGGGGGTTTTGCTATTACTACCTGTTGATTAGAAATTCACTTTGTCCTGTGTAGGTGGTTCTAATCGTTTGGTAATGAACACCTTATTTGAGTCAGCTGAGGTCAGAGTTATATTCATGAGATTTTCTTTTTTCTTTCCAGGTTTCTGGATGCTTACTTGTCTTTTCAATTTTTTTTTTCTCCTGAGCTACAATTCAGCTAGTCTTTCAAAACAGCCTCTTAGACCAAAAGAGAAGAAAAAAAAAAAAAATGTAAGAAAAAGAAACTCTATGGCAAGATCTGAGAAAGAGCAAGCTTTCATGCTCTCCTACACCTGTTCAGTCACCAGGCGCAAATGGCTTTTGTCTTTGCCAACCGGTGGGCCTTCAGAGTCCCTGCGGAGGGCTCCCCTGGGAGAGAGCTGGGGAGTCTGTCCCTCAGACGTTAAGAGGGGGGTCCAGGAGAGCAGGCAGCATTATCGAAAGAGGCCTCCAGGCTGCAGAGGGTCCAAGAACCCCGTGGGCTGCCTTGCCGTCTCCCTCTTGAATCCCGGAAGTCCACCCACAAGGCACTAAGTCAGAAGCAGGTGTGCGACAAGTGGCAGATGCACCAAAGCGAAGTTGCTCCTCGAGGAAGTCGCCCGCCACTGAGCCTTCGCAGCTGCGGACGGTCCCCGGGATCCTCTGGGGAGAACCCCAAATGACTCCTACCTCTTCACACCCATGTCAGGAGATCGGTGCCCGCGTCTCTAGTTCACGCCTTTCTTTTCTTTTTTTAATATTTTATTTATTTGTCAGAGAAAGAGAGAGCATGAGCACGGGGAGTGGGAGAGGGAGAAGCAGACTCCTTGCTGAGCAGGGAGCCCCCCGATGAGGGATTCGATCCCAGGACCCTGGGATCAGGACCTGAGCCAAAGGCAGACACTTAGCTGACTGAAACACCCAGGCATCCCTAGTTTCATACATTTCTGTATGGAAAAATCTATAGTCTGTATTTGTCCAAAGGTGTCCACAATTTACAACAGACTAACCACCGGCTACATCTCACTTGAAAATACAAAGATTTTTTTTTAAATTATTGTTGTCGTTATTATGTTTCAGAATGACACACTCTGCCCCCATTTCTGACAGTCCCAGGATGGGAATGGCATCCCCAATCTGTCTATAGCCATTTTGGAAGCTTCGAGTCTTCTCAGGGGTCTCCTACTTCCTCAGGGGATGCTGTTGTTTGTATCTGGTTATTCTCTGTGTCCAGAAATTGCCTGGCACTTAGCAGGTAATCAATCCAAAGAGGGAAGGAGAAAGAGAGGAAGGGTGGCTAGGAGGAGAAGGAGGAAAGAAAAGGGGAAAGAAGGAATATGTACAAAACGATACAAAAAAGAAAATAAGAATTACTCAAAATCCCACTGAGAAATAACCTCGGTGAATGGAAACTTCTCTTTACTCTTCCAGCCATTTTCTATGCTCACTTCTTTTGCTTCATTGTTTATAAGGCTCTATGTGAGACCGTCGGGGACTTGGGAACCAGAACGAGCTTCCGTTCACCTGGAAAGTTCCCTGTGGCCAGTTATGGCTTTTCTTGCAGAGCAAAGCACCAGCTGAGGAGCAAGCCCGGACAGGTCCAAAGCAATCTGCGCCGACGTGGAGCCCCCTGCTGAACTCTCACTGACTTTCCCCCTCGTGATAAGACTAAAAATCATGCCCAGGGGTGGAGTTTTAACGGGGAAGAAGCATGACCTTCAAGTGCGCAGGTGCTAATAAACCCCCGCTCTTACGGGCTCACTACTTTCCTGCCTCGAGTCCTTTAAAACTTTCCCTGGCTGTTGTGTTTGGTGAGCCAGTCTGACACCTTTGTCATGACTGGGTCTCCCTTCCGTGGCAACCGTTGCCCCAATAAAGCCTTGCCTGTGCCTTTAAATTTGGGGTCCAGCCTCCTTTCTACCCTGGCTGGGTCCAAGGACCTGAGTCTGGTAACAAGTTCACACTACATACTCAAGTTTGTATACTGCCTTGCCTTTTCTTTTCTTTTCTTTTTTCTTCTCTCTCTCTCTCTCTCTCTCTCTCTCTCCCTCCCTTCCTTCCTTCCTTCCTCTTTTTAAAGATTTTATTTATTTACTTGAGAGACAGAGAGTGCGAGCAGGGGAGAGTTGCAATGGGAGAGGGAGAAGCAGAATCCCGCTGAGCGGGGAGACCCACGAGGGGCTCTAGCCCACCCCAGCGGAAGGCAGATGCCCAACCGACTCTACTACCCAGGCGCCCCCGTATCCTGCCTTTTCAATTCACATTCTACGGGCGATATTTTCAGAAGTTCGAACTCCTGAAAGAACATCTTTCTGGCTAGGTAATAATTTACTCTTTGAACACACTTTTGCTTCTTGAACTATTTTCCTACTGTTAAGTTCATGACTGTTTTCGTGCATCTGTTTAAAACAGATATTCTTCTTTGAGGTGTTATTCTTTCAGTGATTTCTCAAAAGTAATAACGTGTGGAACTTATTATTAGCACTTGAAATTACGTTTAGTATAAAATGTCACATAACTTACAAATTAGAATTGGTTCAATATTCAAATATACTCCTATAAATGAGGCTTCCATGGGAAAAAAAAAAACAGAAGTTTAATACAAATTTTGGAAATAAGAGGTTTTCTTTTTAAACATTTTATATCCTTTTGGCTACTGGCCAATCTGAGCCACATTTCTGGTCTGCTTCCCCACTATATGATATTTGGGATAATGACTGTAATAGGATTTTGACAGCACTCATCAAAAATCAGTGTACTTTTTGTGCCCAAAGATATAATAATGTCAAAATTCTTTACTGATGCTACAGCTCTCCAAATATGGATTCCTTTGCCTTTACTACTCCATAGCCAACCCTTTTTGGTAGCTTGGTAGCCATCTGTCTAATTGCTTTGGGAAAGTTTTTACAGCTAAACAGTTAAATAATTTTGAAAATATGTTCTTATTTATTTATTAAGATTTATTTATTTGAGAGAGAAAAGAGCATGGGGGAAAGGCTGAGGGAGACAATATCCAAGCAGACTCCCACTGAGCGCAGAGTTGAACGTGAGGCTCGACCTCACAACCCATGAGATCATGACCTGAACCCAAGTGAAGACTCAGACACTTAACTGAGTCATCAGGGCCCCCTAGATATGTCCTTATTTAATGTTGATTTTGCTGCTGCCTCTTTCCTGATAAGATTTTAAAGATATCACTAACAAAATGTCACAAAGACACACTTAATAATGGTAAGCAGCAAGATATACAAAGCTAGTCCTAAAATTAATTAAGCAGATCGTATTTTCTAAAAACTACCAAGTTAATTGAGCTTTGCAGTTTTTCTTAGGGAACTGAGAAAGCTCACCTCTCCTATAACAATGGTGGGCCACCAGTCCAGAAGAAAGAGACATTGACCAGATTGCCTATATTTCAGCTTTATGTATTTTGGCATTTTATAAAGTGTTTGACAAATAACTATCTACCTGACATGCAGTCACTCTCTCCCAGCATTCTCTCCCGAGAGACTCGTGGATTCACAGAGAATGGTCCGGTACCAAGAGGGAGACAAGACAGGGCAGCTCTGAAGACCTCCGTCCTTTGAGTAAGGGCCAAGAACGCCCACATCGTGGCTGCTCTGTACCTCTTGGATTCTGCCCGTTGCATTTTTCTGTGATTCATTATTTATAGGGATGAGTGTTTTCCACTCCGGGGGGGGGGGGGCCCTGGGGTTATTCATCCCTACATTCCGAAAAGCTAGCAGAATGCCTGGCATGATGAGCGCTCCATTTTAATATTTATCCTAAGAAGCAACAGGTGAATAAGGAGAACACTAATTTAGCATCTTAAAAAATTTATTAAAAAAAACCCCAAAGCACTTTAAATATGGGAGTTATTTCAAGACAAAATGATTTGATGAAAAACATTTACATCTTTCTGGGGACTTGTTAACAAGGTGAGCGCTGATCAGTGTGGTTGGTCCAGGTCATGGTGAGATTTAAATGATACAGGTCAAGAACAGGCTTCAAGCACAGGCTTGCTCAGATGCCCGGGTCATTCCACAGGAAGAGCTAAGTTGAAGTAATGGGTATTTGTTCTATGCGTTAATGAACTGATGCGCTTTCTGCATTTGGTAACCTGAACAAATCCTCCCCTTCCTGTATGGAAGCATTTGAATAAGTAAGAAGAAAATCTTCCTGAAACACATCATCTTCACTTCTTCCCAGCCAGCCTCCCTCTGCAGCCAGGATGCTGATGGGTAAAGGTGTGAGGGTTGCGGTTTTCCGAATCTGAATTATTCATGGGGCTTGACTTGCCCGGTATAATGTGTTGGATTTGAATAGAAGTGGATTGTAATCCCAGGTTTGCTACTTTCTAGCTGTGTTACTTTGGGGAAAATTTTCAATTCCCTGTGCCTTGGTTTACTTATTTGTAAAAACGGAGATAAGATCTACCGAATTGGGTTGTGGGGCAAATTAACTATTCTGACCCTTTAATGTGCTCGACATGTAATGGTGATTGCTATCGTTTTTTCCCTTTTAACTTGCCCCGGTGCCTATTTTCTTAGTACTTTGGTATTCCATTTCCATCATATTGTTCATTTGATTACAGCATTAGCTGGACTTACTGTAGGTGTTTCTGGTGGAAAGGCCCCCAGTGAGATGAATGGAAGCAAATGGCCTAGAGAAGGTATCGTGGCGGTTCTCCAAAAGAACTGATTCTGGTGCACTATTTGCTACATATGGTTCCTCTATCCAACTAAATAATAATAGCTTAAACAGCATGGATATTAGTTATTTCTCATGTAATCACTGAGAGTAAAAAGTTTAGGGGAGAATTGTTGACTCCGTGGTCTTGGGGACCCGGGGTCCTGGATGCACCATGTTTTAAGCCATTTTTTATCCTGTCTGAGTCTACCCGTCCACCTGGGCAAAAGGGCATAGGGCGCCTGAGTCTTTCCTTTTAAGGTCAAGACCTGGAACTTGTGTACATCACTTCCACGTATGTTTAGTCTGCCAGAACGTAGTCATATAGCTTACAAGGTACAGCGAAGCAAGAAATACAATCTTTATTTCGTGAGGTCACGTATCTAGCTAAAATTCAGAAGCTCTGCTACTCACAGAAGAAGGGAGAATCAATTTCAGGAAAGAAATCTCGGGCTCTGTCCTAGGTGTGAAGTTTGACCATCAGCTGTATAAAACCTCAGAGGAATGGAACCTTTTCAATGTCCCAGAGTTGGTCGCGCTCAGGGAGGCTAACTCACCTTGAAAATCTCACAAGAGCCTGATGTGTGAAATCGGAACGCAATAAAAATGACGGTGAAAATATTCTTTCCAAGGAGACCGATGGATTGTCTTAGACACAATTATTTCACGTATATAAGCTGGACCGGAAATAGAGGTGGGGTGCAAAGTGTCAGAGGGTTGCTTGGTGAGCAAACAATCAGAACCCCTTGGTGCATAACAGCATCTGGCTCTGCTAGCCTGCTGCTTCTGTCCTCACAGTCGGCAGGCTAGTCGCACTGGTTTCTCTCCCCGGCAATGAGCCAGTGGACCCCGCCACCATTGTCTCATGGACTCTCCACGACCTCTATCCTCTTAGTTGGCCTACCTCCTTTTTGGACCAACAGCTTATTTTGTTAGATATGTTAAGCCCACCAGCTTTAACCCCGTCCTATTCAACCCTGGAGTCCTTTCGGCCTCTCCTGCTCTCTGCTCTGATCCATACGTGTTGGTTAATGGTTTTAATCCCACTTACCATCCCACTTCTACAAACGCTTTGAACTTTGTTATCATTGCAGGTATTTATAGCTTCTTTAGGGCAAGACCCTCACCTCACACTTCTTGGGACCAAGCCCTTCACTGTGTCCCACCAGGGCACTCCCAAATGAGGGGATGTTGAGCCATGACGCCAGGATGACAGCTGTCTCTGCTGGCACAGGAGAGCTGTGCTCAGGTGAGAGATGTCGAAACGTGTTAGCTGTCCCCTGAGCAAAAACGGGCTAAAAGCGCCCTAACAAAAATCAGACTGAGCCCAGGAATAAAAAGTTAATGCAAATGTAATGAATGGCACAGGACAGTCAGTAAATTTAAATACAGAAGCTGCGACTTTTGTACTTTGTGATAATAGTAGGAAAAATGAAAATACATGATGTGCTTTTGGAAACCTGAGCGTGACCCTGCTTCATTTCCTCCATATTGTATTAAGACTTTTTTTTAAAGATTTTTATTTATTTATTTATTTATTTATTTATTTATTTATTTATTTATCTATTTGTCAGAGAGAGAGAGAGTGAGAAAGAGAGATCACAAGTAGGCAGAGAGGCAGGCAGAGGCAGAGGCAGAGGCAGAAGCAGGCTCCCCGCCGAGCAAGGAGCCCAACACGGGACTCGATCCCAGGACCCCGGGATCATGACCCGAGCCGAAAGCAGCCGCTTAACCAACTGAGCCACCCAGGCGTCCCTGTATTAAGGCTTTTAACCTGAGGTTAGTTTCCCACAGTAGCTGTGTGTGTGCACACACGCACACACACACGCATGCCTACTCTACTCCTGGCTTTAGCCAATGATGTGAGGAACGCATGACTGGCTCGGTGAAATTAGGTACTTAGCAATACTAAGACCAGATGCCCACTAAACAGAATGCCAAAGAAAAATGTTGGCATCTAGTTCTTTTGGAGAAGTGACTGAATCTGATGATTTCATGACAAGCTGGTTTGAGTCTGGGTGAAGTCACAGTCCATAAGCCCTCTGAACCTAGCAGACCAGGCAGAGCTATTAAACGTGAATAGTCAGAACTCGCAGCCTCGTTATTCCTGTGCCAAGGAAATGGGAATGGAAGTTTTGATGAGGAAAAGAGGTGGGAAACTTCAAGCCATGGGCGCTGGATGGGTTTATGGGAGAGAAAGAGGGAATGACTGAGGGCCAAGGACAGATATGGAAGGGGTGCCCTGGGGCTAGACAAAGGGGAAGCTGGGGAAAGCAAACTCAGAAGGGTGCTAGAGAGTGGCTCTAATGAGCAAGAGGGAAATGGCAGTTTAGGCCAAAACCAGTCTTGGAAAATAAGGGAATGGGAGCTGCAGTTGTTGACCGTTGAGAGGAATTTATCAGGAAATAAAGAGAACTAGAAAGGCAGATGGACCAAGCAGTTAGGTCAGGTGAAACTGTCCCTCTCCCCCATCATCCTTCCTTGGCACCTGGCGCTGTGGGAGGGGGGCCCTGCGGCAAGGTCACACATCCATGCTACGTGATGGGAGGTGATCCAGGCCGGCGATAGGGCTGGGACAGTGCTGAAGGTGCTCCGCACTGAAAAATACGGGAATCCAGGACAAATGGGAGTTGTGGGCCTAGATCCACGAAGCCTTGAAGGAAGGGAAGGCTTGGAGTATCCACATGGAGGGTAAAGGGATGGTGGAGGGAGGCTCGGGGAGAGAGGCTTTTTGATACCCATGGCCAGTGGCCTATTCTGGGATGAAAGGTTCAGTAGCGGAAGGCGTACACCCTGCTCTGGCCCCAGGTGCACACATATATGTCATACATATATGACAGCCGGGAAGGGGCCCTAATTTGTGATGCAATGAGTCTGTTTTCAGGGGGTTAAGAGCCATAAAGGCGAGGTTACAATGTTGGGGTTTTTTCGTTGTTTCTGGTTTTTTGATTTAGTAGGTTGGTTGGTTTCTGATGTCATTGTTGCTTTGTGATTGTTTTGTAAATCAATTTTTTGTTCTTTGTTTTTTGGGCAACATGTTTGGAGGCTAAAAGGGAGCAGTTAGGAAAGAGAGCAGCTGAGAAGGTACAGAAGATGCAAGTTGTTGGGGGGGGGGGGATTGTGTGCGGCGTGTCTGGCTGGCTCAATGGGTGGAATGTGTGATTCCTGATCTTGGGATCCCCAGCTGGAGCCCCACCCTGGGTGTAGAGATTACTTAAAAAAAAAATCTTAGGGGCAACTGCGTGGCTCAGTCGGTTAAGTGTCTGCTTTCGGCTCAGGTCATGATCTCAGGGGCCTGGGATCGAACCTGGCATTGAGCCCCAAATCAGGCTCCCTGCTCAGCAGGGAGTCAGCTTCACCCTCTCCCTCTGCACTCCCCCCAATCCCTTGTGTGTCTGTGCGTCTGTGTGTGTGTGTATGTGCACTCTCTCTCAAATAAATAAAATTTTTAAAAATCTTAAAAAAAAAAAAAAAAGATGCAACTGTGGGGCAGAAGGTCTCGCCGGAACTAGAAAGGGGTGAGACTGAGGTCCGAGCGTTAAGGGAAGCCTATGTGTGCAGATAGACACTGGGGTGGGAGGTCCCTCCACAAATATCTATTAAGTGCTTACTAGGTGCCGGGTGTGTCCTTGGCATTGCTCTTAAACTCGATACAGTAGGTACTTAGAGGTCAGCCTGGGTTAGGGGGTTAAAGAAAAGTAAAATATTTAGAATAGCTTTTGGGGTTGCAATTTGACTTTTAATGAACAAGGAACCAAAGAGATGAGCAGAAATTGGCCAGCAGGAAATCTGTAGTGGGACTTTAATGTCTCCAGGGTAAGCTAGTCCGTATTAAGAAGTGGAAAGAAATGTCTGTATTCCATTTGTCTTTCAAACAAAACCAAAACGAAACCCAGAAATGCTTTATAAAAATAGCAGGGTCTGGGAAAGAAGGGCAAAACACCCAGAGAGATGCGACGCATTTCTAGGCTCTCCTTTTTGCCCTGGTGTTTCCTCATGGTTGTTAATAAGAACCCGGTTTCGAATTCCAGAAACCCGGTTTCGAAATGCCAGATCTGCAGTTGGGTGAAACCACGGTGTCCCAGTACAATACAGGGGCCTATTTCCAGCAATAAAGGCTGATGCATATTAATTCATTCAGCCGGCCCCTTTGTTTATAATTCTTGCTTACATTTGCTGTCGTGCATCAGAGTTAAAATTTACACCCTTTTCTGGATGCAAGAAGTTATTTTTATTTATCCTTCTTTGTTAGCTGTTTCACTTCACAATAATTAATCAAATCACCAAAGCAGCATCAAATTGGGGAGTGACGATTTATTTGCATTATTTGGCTTTTCTAACCGGGAATCTCAGAGGGTGAGGACTCTGTTATAATATGGCCCTCTTCCTTTATGACAGGTTGCAATTTTCTTGTAATGTTAGATGTGGTTCATCTTGATAATTATGCTAAATTAAGTAGTCCTACACATTATAGAAATGTATGTTAAGATACATTAACTGAGATTAAGAATTTTAATTAGGTTCTACATATCATAGAATACCTATTAAACAAGAAATCATCTGAAGTTCAGATTTTTTAATATAATTCTACGCAACTTGAGCAAATTATTAATGGAGGGACTGGGGGTGTCCCTGACTTCCCGGCCTTCTCCCTGGTATGAGAAATGTTAGTGGCTATTAAGGTCAAAGGAAAAGTGAAAACGCCCATCTAGTTAGCAGTTCATCTCAGATTTTCTCCTTTTCCTGGTCTGTCCTGTTCCATGCCTTTCTCTCTTGCTGTTCCCATATCAGGAACAGAGAAACTGGTCTGAAAAGCAAGTGACGTTTCCTGTGAAATCTGGGTGCGAAGGGCCGAGGAGGGAAAGCCATAAACAGAGAGCCCGCGGTGGGGCCGGCCGCTGAATCTGGTCTGCCTTCCAGAAGGGGGCTGTGTATACGCATCAGCTCTGTGACCACAGCTTTTTCGGGGGGCACTGGAGATCCTGGTGACAATGAAAGAGGGAAGCTCCGAAGGCCAGCGTACTTGTCAAGGTGCGGGGGCTGCCACATGGAGCTACTGCTACACAGGCCCGGGGCCCCTCCCAGAGCGAGGCGACAATTAGCAAACCGGGCACTGAATTCAAAGGGGCCACCATTAAAGCAAAACGACTGGAGAGTTTCCAACATGTGGGCTCCCTATACTGGTTCATCTTTTGGTTTTGTTCTCTTTGCAGCAGTTAAAACCAACCTTGACTGCCTGCCATGGGCCACACTGGGTCAAATTGCATCCCCTCGAAATTCCTATGTTGAGGTCCTAACCCCCAGTACCTCAAAACAGGGCTGTATTTGGAGACCTCGCCTTGAAAGAGGTCGTCAGGGTAAAGAAGTCATACAGGTGGGGCCCGATCCACTACGAATGGCGTCCTTATAAGAAGAAATGAGGACACAGTCATGCACGAAAGAAAACCCACATGAAGATGAAGAAGATGGCCATCTACAAGCCAAGGAGAGAGGCCTCAGAAGAAACAGCCTGCCTACACCTTGACTTTGGACTTCTAGTCTCTAGAACTGTTAACAACACAAAAACCCTGTTGTTGAAGCCGCCCAGTCCACGGTACTTTGCTAGGGCAGACTAGCAAGCTCTTGTTACCATATCCTGTTGTAAATTAGCATTTTCCTGGTCACTGAAATCACTCTTTTCTTTTTTTAGGCTAGGGGTGGTGGAAGCAAAGAGATGAGAGAAGGAAATGGAGGGCGGGATAGGCTTTATCCTGAAAGGAGATCTATGAACTTCTCATTTTGTCCTTCGTTTCCTATTTCTCATGACTTAGAATAAGTTGCTTTAGATTATTGATTATGAAAAATACAAAAGAGTATTTGAAGGGAGGCCCAATTACTGACCTTGCCTTGGGCACTGTTATGAGTTGGAGAGCGTCATGCAAAAATTTGTAGGCAGAAGTCCCTAGTACCTCAGAACGTGACCTTATTGGGAAACAGGGTTACTGCAGATGTAATTATTTAAGGTTGATGAGGCAGACTGGACTAGGAGGGGCCCCGATCCAATATGACTGGTGTCCTTACGAAAAGGGGGAATTCGGACACAGACGCTCCAACAGGGAGAACTCTACGTGAACATGGAATATGACAACTGTCAAGCCAAGGACAGAGGCCTGGACCAGACCCTTCCCCCGCAGCCCTCACAAAGAACCAAGCCTGCCCTATGGTCATTTCAGACTTCAGCCTCCAGAGCTGTGAGATGATAAATTTCCATTGTTTTCGTCACTCGGTTTGTGCAACCTTGTTACAACAGCCCTAGCAAACTAATGCAGATACTCATTTATCTTGGTCCAGTGCTTGCTGGATAGTCTCCAGATTCTTATAACTTCTGGGTTAACTAGCACCGTGTTCCTCCAACTGTAACGTGCACCCGAATCACCTGGGGATCTTGCTGAAAGGTGTATTTTGTATTTTGATAGAGCAGGCCTGGGTGAGACCTGAGAGTCTGCATTTCTAACGGGCTCCTTCCTGGGTAGTGCTGATGCTGCCGGTCCACGAGCCACACTTGGAGAAGCGAGGCTGTAGCGTTCTGGAGGAGCATCAGTAGCTCTCGGGCAACTGCGGCTTCGTTTCTGTGTCACGGGGGGTAATTCTGCAGCGTCATACACCAGAATCGCAGTGCTGGGACCCCAGCACGGGGATGTTTTTTAAGAGCTCCTCAGTGATTCCAATCTCCACATTGGTTTAGGAACCACTGAGTTAGGGGGCGCCTGGGTGGCTCAGTCAGTTAAGCGTCTGCCTTCTGCTCAGGTTATGATCCCGGGGTCCTGGGATGGAGCCTGGAATTGGGCTCCCTGCTCAGTGGGCGGTCTGCTTCTCCCTCTCCCTCTGCGGCTCCTCCACCTCGTGTTCTCTCTCTCCTTTGAATAAATAAAATCTTAAAAAAAAAAAAAAAAAGCAGGAGCGCCTAGGTGGCTCAGTGGGTTAAGCCTCTGCCTTCGGCTCAGGTCATGATCTCAGGGTCCTGGGATCGAGCCCCGCATCGGGCTCTCTGCTCAGCAGGGAGCCTGCTTCCTTCTCTCTCTCTGCCTGTCTCTCTGCCTACTTGTGATCTCTCTCTCTGTCAAATAAATAAATAAAATCTTAAAAAAAAAAAAAAGCAACCACTGAGCTAGGGCATGATAAATTGGAGATTTATATTCTATCATTAGGTTACTGACTTGATGAAATCAGAAAGTAGAACAACAGAGGATATCCTCGTGTTTAACTTCTGGGTGAAAATATTTTAAATGGCGACTCTTTCCCCAAGTTTGTTTGTTTGTCTAAAACAGGCTGGTGTGGGGCACCTGGGTGGCTCAGTCGGCTGAGCGTGCGACTCTTGGTTTCAGCTCAGGTCATGATTTCAGGGTTGTGAGATCAAGCCCCGCATCAGACTCTTAGCTCAGCATGGTGTCTGCTTAGATTCTCTTTCTTCCTCTCCCCTGCCCCTACTCACTCACTCTCCATAAATAAATAAATAAATAAAATCTTTTAAAAAATCATTAAAACAGCTTGGCATGATCGATAGTGTTTTTCTCATCAGAAGGCAGAAGACCTCTACTTAATGGGGCCTAATACTAAGTATAGGCCCCCACAAGGCACTTTTTCAAACTCCTGTTCTTCCTTCTTCCTGGCTGTGGTCCCTCATCCTCAGAACACAACTCTCTCTCCTCCTTGGTCTTCTCTTCAGTTTTCTGTTTTTTTTATTTGCCTCCATAGGTTTGGTTCTGCCCATTGACTGACCCCTAGCAGCAAATGGCTTGCACAGCCCACGTCCCTCCTGGGCTCAGCTCCAGAATGGCCAGCCCAGAGCAGAACCCTGGATCTCCAGCTCTAAAACGGAGTTCAGGACAGACAATTCCATCAATCCATCTACTCATCTATCCCGCCATGCATGCATCCATTCATCCTTCTATCCATCGACCCATCCGGTACCCCGGCGTCCAGCAAATACATCTACTATGTTAGGTATTTGGGAATAAATGCTGGGCATGACAGCCACAGTGCCTTCCCTCTCCGCAAATCTAAAATACATCAGTAAGATCTCAGCAAATCTAAAATACAAAGTTCTTGAACATTACCTATGGGGTGAGGATTGCAAAGGAGGAAAGAGGAAAGCAGCCACCATGGGAGTATACTGCAGGAGACTTTAACCTCTCCCTGAGAAGGCAGTGAGGGCTTCGGAGGAGATGAATTTTCAGCTGAGACACAAAACACAATTAGAAGTTGTTCTGCGGTTGCCCTGACAAGAAGGGTGTCAGGAAAGAACACGGTTGTTTTTTGAAAAAACGGACTAGGGCAGAATGAGCAGAGGGAGGGACCATCGGAGGGGCTGCTGGCCCTGAGGGCAAAAGCCACAGGGGGGCACACCCAGCAGCGGGGGCTTTGTCCCAAGCACCCGTGAATGTAACTCCCGCTCCCCAAATCCTAGAATTCCTCAGGGTTTTACTTTGCTCTATTCAATTCGAGGAGTGTTTTCTGAGCACCTAAGCTATGGGTGCTGAACCGGAGGCTGGGGGGGCTGGGGGGCCGGGGAGGTGATGCAAAGGCAAGACAAGGCTTGGCCTCTGTGTTTGAAGCGCTCGTCGTGCACAGAGACGATAGTGTGCAGCGGAGGGTGACCGGACCTGGTGAGCGCCACAAATGGGGACCATCAGCGGAATCAGGGATAGGAGTAAATATTCATCCCTCCATTTATCCATATCTCTCATCTATGTAAATTTATGTTTCTATAATAAATATAAATGAAAAGTGCTTGGCTATAAAAAGCATCCCCCAACTGAACACAGGCATTTTGTGTTCTGGGCGGCTTGATCTGGGGAAGAGCTCTGATTCTGCCGTGAGGACTGCACACGGACGCCCTCGTGTCCTTCCGCTCATGGTCTAGACAACCTTCCTCTGCAACCCGCGGAGGACAGAAGAGGACAGAAGAGCAACTCTTCAACTCTTGAGTGGTCAAATTTACCAGAGGAAAAAATGGATTAATAGGTTCTGTTAAAAAAAAAAAAGGTTCTGTAAAAAATGAAATAATGGTACACGAATGAATGTTTAGCATCCAGGAACTTCAGTCAAAGATGAAGGAATCATTAGGGCTAAATTATAGTGGAGGCCTCAACTTTGCTTTTATTTATTCCTTGCCTGCCAGGCCCTATATAGTAAAAGAAATTATTATGTTTTTCTTCCATAAAATTTTAGCGTGCAAATTCAGAAAGCTCTACGGGGGCCCGACTACAGCCCTGGGGGGGGGGGGGGAATAGGCGGGTCAAGGCCATACAATCTGCCTAAGCCGCAAGAACTGAGAGGCTGATTATTTAACTCCATTTCCTGTAAGGCTTTTTTTTCTTAGTGGGATGACTCAGTCCCACAGAAATCCACAGTAGGGGGACCTAACTTGGGACAATTACATTGAATCACGCGCCTTCCCCAGACAATTTACTCTGTGGGGAAGTCCCCAACTTGCGCCTGCCACTCTTTCATAGAAGCCTTATTTTATTTTCTTTGCCTCAGTAGGAGAGGAAATAGATGTTATCACTGTTGTGCCCAGAAGAGCAATATATGCTAGAAACGCATTTTATAAACATCATTCTAAGCAGGTTAAGGGATTTTTTTTTTCTTTTAAAAGTCAGAAGTCTGAGTGGAAATATGTGTATTGCCACATTGGTGTTAAAAAGAAGTAAATAAAACTGGGATGAAGTACCTCAAGGAGAATTGGGGGGCATAGGCTTGGGGGGGTGTAGAGGGGAGGGGAGTAGGGAGACGTGGGTGAGCTCTGCTGCCAAGACCAAGCCTCTGATGTACAACCAAAGGAATACCAATCGCTGTATACCTTGTGACCAGAAATTAATTGATGTACATGCAACACTCATTTAATTTGCCTAATTACAATTTGTTCACACCCGCACCACAGGGCTTTGTTACAAATGATGCCCCAGCCCAGTCCACTGGGTGGGGGGTGGGATGTCACTCTGCAGTGGTTTGTGGGGGAAATCTGCAGAGAACATCTCCCCCACCAAATTATTAATTGGCTCCCAGGGAGGCGCCGGTTTCCAAGGTTCCGCTTAAT
This sequence comes from Potos flavus, assembly GCA_028534135.1. Taxonomy (NCBI): domain Eukaryota; kingdom Metazoa; phylum Chordata; class Mammalia; order Carnivora; family Procyonidae; genus Potos; species Potos flavus. The sequence continues at coordinate 46,259,871 of CM052887.1, forward strand.
TACCGTTCATGTCAAGGTTAAACATCTGCCCACGGTAAGCGTCGGTACCTGCTAACCCGTCTGCGCTTGCTGCTGCCGGCACCGTGTTTATATTCACAGCTAGGTAGCTCGTGTCAACACATCCTCTCCGTGAAAACAGCAGCGAATGTTGCCGCCACACTGTTTACGCCGATGGAAGGTTGTGTGGGTAGAATGTAAACAGGGAGACAGACGGCGCAGGGCCCTTCGCCGCCACGCGCCCTCTTCCCACCCCTCCCTGCTGGGGGTGCCCTGCAGCTGCCCAGTGTCGAAAAATATTCTCCACGCGCCTCCGGGGCGTCTCGGGAAATTTGTGATGCCCGGTAGGTTTCGTGGAAAGAAAAGGAGTCCCTCCTCCTCCCCATCCCCTGATCCCACCAGATTAAAAGATCCTGTTTTGGAAATGGGAGATGAGGCCGGTTAGGTTAATGAGCGAGCCCATTTCCCGGGCTTCTCCTCTCGGAGGCTAAGCAATACACATTGCACATGCGAAGCTATCTTTGCAACTGGAAAACCACATTTCGTTTTTCATAGCCCGTGTTCCATTCAGCCTGCTAGGGAGAGACCAATTTTAATAGCGAGGAGAAATGGAAAGAAAGAAACTGACCTCAAAGTCCGGGTTTAAAATAAATCAAGAAATGATCTAGAACAGCGGTCACCAATATACAGCACGCAGGCCAAGTCTAGCCCACACTGCCTCTTTTCATAAATAAAGCTTTACTGAAATACTGTCATGCTCGTTCACTTACATATTTCCGCTGTGACCTGAACTATCTTTTCACCCCTTCGCCAGGAAGAAATAATTTGCTGAAGCTCTAAGTCCCAATGTGGCTGTATTAGAGGTAAAGCTTTGGTGGGAATTAAGATTAAAGTAGGTCCTAAGGGTGGCGTCCCAGTCTGATAGGATTGGTGGCCTTTAGAAGAAGGGGAAGATGGAGAGTTCTCTCCATGTAAGCTGCATGAGGACCCAGGGCGGTGGGAGGGGGCCATCTGCAAGGCAGAAAGACAGGCCTCACCAGAATCTGCCCATGCCAGCACCCTGATCTCAGATGACCAGCCTCCAAAACTCTGAGAAGATAAAGGCCAGTCTGTGGTGTTTTGTTAGAGTGATCTGAGCAGACTTGAACATCCTCTCTGGCTGCTTTTGGGCTATGGCAGACTTGAGGGGTTGGATAGAAAGTGCATGACATGCAAAGCCAGAAATACTGACCGTCTGGTCCTTTACAGGAAAGGTGTGCAAAGCCTGATATAGAGCACTACCTTCCCAAGCATATTTAGAGACTAAAGCGATCCCATAAATAAGGAGGGGGAAACCCTCGGGACGTATTAGAGGTAGGCAGCAACGTAGCAGTTAGGTGGATTTGGATAGCCATGAATACAAAGATACAGGTTAGAAAAGAGGGAAGGTGACATATGGCTAAATATTGACAAAGACCAATTATTGAGAGAGGTAGACTGAAAGAAGTGAAGGAACATAACTGAATGAGTGTGACGTTTAGGGCAGAATTTTCTATCAATGGCTAATTTAAAATGGTAACTTTCTAAAACCAGGGGGAGTAACAAGCTTCAACGCCTATACCAAACACACAGGTAGTTGCGTGGGAACCGAGAAGGAAGAGCATATACTCTGCCAAAATGGGCAGAGACAGCTCAGCTCTCGTGAATTCCTGCCAGTTTTTCTGATTTCACAAAAAAAGCCCAGAAGTCTGAATTCTTATTTGAAATCTCTCCATTATTTTAATTATAAAAGAAAAGTCCTAAAAAAAAAAAAAGTCCTATAGAACAATGTGAATAAAATCCTTGACCCAGGAGCCACTAGTTTCTAATGAAAGACTTAAAAAAAAGAAAAATAAAGTATTTCCTTTGCGGATTTCCTTAATAACCATTGAAGGCATTCCTTCTCAAGAAGCGTGGGTTGCAAGCAGGTTCAATCGCATAGTATTTTTCCCGTGTTTCCAAATGTCGCCAATGGATTAACCACTGGGGTGTCACTTAAGCCCCATTAGTCCTGCATTTTGGCAGGTGTAATGTGTTATGATGCAGGAAGCTCGGGAAACATTGACTGATAGGCTTTAATTGCACTTAATTGCTTTCACTTGAACAAATAGACTATATATGTTTACACACACATTTTTTTTTTCTCCCTAAGTGAAAGCAAATAAGGCAGCAAGGTCATGTTCTTAGGAAGTCTTTAGTTCCCAACATCAGTATGCCTGTAGGAAATCCTAAATGATACTGAATGATGACATCTCTTGTGGTCTGGCTGGAATGAGATGGTAAAATTTGTTGCCTTGTTTTGTTAAAGCAAAATTTTCTTTGCCTTTGACACATCAAACTTTTTTTTTTAATGTAATTAGTTGCTTAAAAAGTACCATTTTGGGGGTGCCTGGGTGGCTCAGTCGTTTAAGTGTCTGACTCTTGGTTTCAGCTCAGGTTGTGAACTCGGGGTCCTGGCATTGAGCTCTGTGCTCAGCGGGGAGTCTGCTTGAGATTCTCTTCCTCTCCCTCTGCAGGTGCATGCACGCTCTCTCAAATAAATACATCTTTAAAAAAGTTTTTTTTTTTAAATAAAATTACAGAGTGCCTGGGTGGCTCAGTTGGTTAAGCGACTGCCTTCAGCTCGGGTCATGATCCTGGAGTCCCAGGATCGAGTCCTGCATCGAGCCTGCTTCTCCCTCTGAACCTCTCCCCTCTCAGGCTCTCTCTCTCTCATTCTCTCTCTCAAATCAATAAATAAAATATTTTAAAATAATTACCATTTTCAAGAGAAATAACTGGGGTAGAGAGCTGGAAAAAGTTATTTGAGCCCAAACTTAAAATGAAAGGCAGAGCCACCGCCAGAGGAGCCTATGGTTTGTGAGGACCTGAAGTTAGGTTCTTTGCTGTTACTTTGTTTCTTTAAAATCTCTAGATGGTCTCTGACACAGATTTCATATATAATGGAAACCTTATCAGAAGGATCAAGAACACTACTAGTTACTTAATCAAAAAGTCAGTTAAAGTGGGAAAACATTAAAAAAAAAACCCAAAAGATTCATACATAGCTTTAACATTTTATTTTAATGTAAAATTATAAATGCACATTAACTAGCCAATTTAATTTTTTGATGGAGCCAAGGCGTTGTCATTGAAATGGGTCCCCTGATTAGAATTCCTCAGTGTCCTTCTTACCTATACACCCAGTCCTTCATGCAGTTTCCAGCTTGCTCGCCTCAAAGTGGAATGAAGAGAATTAATCTGAATACTTGAGTACTTCTAGACTACGGATTATGTCCCCTGATCTATCATACTTGTCTCATCACTAACTTGACAGCCATTTTTAAGTGAATGTATTTTTATTAAGTCTTTTCAAAGTTTCATCTTTTGTTTTCACAGAAACTCTATTTTCACATTCATATTTCATTGCTCTATAGAATAATTATATAATAGCAACTAAAACTGGGATATATAGGTTTGGGAACAAATACAGCTAATTCTTGGTAAGTATTCAGCTCCATTGGTGGGAAAGGATGTGGGGGGCCCTATCTGAGAGGAACCTCCCACCTGGCAGTGTTCAGGGAGGTCAGTATTGATGATTTACCGGAGAGAATGGAGAATTCAGCTTCATCCTGTCAACTAGCGGAACTTCAACTGTAGAGCTTTGGGACTAAAATCCCTTGCACATGTGATAGCTAACATGGATACAGGTGAGAATGGTGACCCATGGTCAGTCACCCATAGTAGACACTCTATAAAGAAACTGGGGCCCCTCCTTGGGGTCCTAGACCAGCTGAGCCCCTCACGACTCCAGTAGGTAATGCACCGGCTCTTCGAACTCAACCTGCTCCCACCCACCTCTCTCCTCCCCTCCCCTGCTCCTCCTGCGCGGTTCCCCACTCAGGTGACTGACACCGTCATCCTCCTGGGAGCTCTGCTAGAAAGCTGGCTCTCTTCTGCAGCCCTTATACGCAAGTGGACACTAAGCCAAGTCCATTTTGCCCTTTATGCTTCTCTTTTGTCATTTCCTGTCTATGCCCACCGCTCTGGCTCACGGACTTAGTATTCGATGCTGCCCCGCTGTCTCAGTCCCATCGTCCACATATCTGCCAGGAGGATCTTTCCAAACGGCACTTCTGACTATCTTGCTCCCCCGAAAAAAACCTTCAATGGCTTATCCTTGCTGTCAGGATAGCCTTCAAACTCTTTAGCCTGGCATTCGCAATTCAGCCTCCGCTAACATTTTCAACATGTCTAGACACATGCACATAGTTTACTCCACCCATACTGAACTATTCCCCCAAACACATCGGGCTGTTTCACGCTTTTTTTTCCCTCCTGTCTGTAGCGCCTTCCCTCACCACGTCCCCTGGCTAACTCTGCTCCTCCATTAGGACTCAGCTCCGGTCACCCCATTCTGTGTAAGTGGTTCCTGAGCCCTCCCCCATTATAAGCCTCTCCCCTCTGCACCACGTAAAACACTAAAAACTACTTATTGAATCTAGTCATGAATGCCGACCTTCTTGTCTGCCTTTTCTATCGGATGATGCTCCTCAAAGATAGGGATCCTATTTTGTTATCCTCTGTGTCTCTTGCATGAAAAGAAACCCTGAAACATGCCAAGTTCAATAATAATTTGTTAGAGGAATAAGTGAATGAAAGGGGGAAAAGTCATAAAAAGAGACTGCACTATGCTTTATCCACTAGAATACTTGTTTAGTAGTAAAGTGATATATAAATGAGCAACATAATTAAAGGGGAATTAATTTTCAAGTACTGAAGTTTTAAAAGTTTCTTAAAAGACAGAGGAAGGAAAACCATAGCTATAGGGGATTTTACCTGTACATTGAGCAGAAGCACATAAATTACTACCATATAATAATATGCTGTGGTGTGATTATGGGGAATTTGAGGTTTATGTTTAATATGTATATTAAAAATATATAAATGTGTGCGAGAGTCTATTATCGAACAAAGATGCTGTAAAATGGGTAGCTGCTGTGGTAATAGTTATCTTTTTTGAATTAGGAATGAAGATTCTGTGTGTGTATATATATATAAAATTATATACAGTCTATATCTATATAGATATATATATCCACATATCTATATGGAACAATTATATATGTATACACACACAGAACAATTATATACATATTATTTATTATAAAACTGCTATTTTAAAGCCATCATTAGAAGACTTAATAATCTTGAGGCATAAACACCAGATATGATAAAAATGAACATTTGGTTTACCATTTTGTGGGCAGTCTTTGAAATGAAGAAATCATGAGAGAATACTACAAGTAATCACCTAGTTATTAATTTCAATGCCAAACTGTAATGTCCGAGAACAATTTGGAAAATGGAACTGTGAACAAAAGTTGTTACCTAGTTGTTTTCAAACCTTAATGTCTATAGGTATCAAATGAAGATCCCGTTAAAATGCAGATTCTGATTCAGGTCCAGGAAGGAGCCTGAGATTCTGCATTTTAACGAGCTCCCGGATGATGTCAGTGCCACCGGCTCTCAGACCATGTTTGTGTGGGAGCAGTGTACCCCAATCATGATAAATTGTAAGAATCCCCTAGGATGATTACTAAAAGTATCTTTTAGTTCCTAAAAGAAACAAAAACAAAAATAAAAACAAAATAAACATGGATTCCTGGACCCTTGTTGAGTCTAAACACACGTATATACACATCTGTGCTCATGGAACAATATTTTGAGGGGAGGGGACAGGGTAGGTTATTAATTGGTAATACGCAAATATGTATTCCTCATATTTTCTGTGGAAACTCACTGATAATCACTATAAATCCCTCAATTTCTAGATCACTCAGAGGCGTCTTACAAACTTCCGATATTCTAAGTAAGATATCCTAACCAAGGTCCTTGGACAATTCCTACTTTTTACCTTTTCGTTCTGTCCTTGTCAGCACTGTTGCATTCCTAATTCTTCGATGAAATGAACTAGGTATCCCAATTTTGAAGATTTCTAGGTAAATTCTTGGTTAAAATCTGATCTCAGAAATAGTCAAAGTTGTCTTTTTAAATGTTCCTCCATCCGTCCCAAGCGTTTAGCCTGGATATGAAGATAATATCGGACGTAATATGATTATTTTGGTTTTAAAAGAAAGATTTCCCTCCCTTTTCAACAATGTACTGAACCGAATGGATGTCCCCTTTCACTGATGATGACGACGATAGTGATGGACTGAAGACAGCCGATACTTATGTGGCACTAACTCCACATCAGCCACTTTCCTGGCACAGGCTGATGTGGGGTCATTAATATCACTATTCTATAGACGAAGAAACTGAGGCACAGAAGTGCTTTGCTGAAGATCACAGAGCTCAGGAACAATGGAGCCAGGATTTCCTTTCAGACCGTCTGACTCTGCGGTCTGAGCTCTTGACCATTACAGTCTATCGTCATCATTAATACTTGAGACTAAGATTTCTGGTTTCTCACCCTCTTTATTTCAGTACTGTGTCCAAGTGTCTACCGATATTCCAGCCTGCGTTACTTTTACTAGAGTGCCCATTAATGTGAAATTGGGCAGGACAACCATTTTCAGTTATGTTTATATGCTTTGCATGACTCCAGGAGACATCATTCCCATGAATAATCCTGATAGATCAGTGTCGTTATCGCAAAATTTTCTAAAAGACAGTATAAAGTATCTCAAGTCATCTTTTTCATAATCTGCAGGATGAGCAGTAGGAACGGAGTTTTGCCATCTCCAATTAGATGGCTGTAGACTGGAAAACATGGCCAACACATTTTGTAGCTACTCCAATCAAGGGATGGATTCTATTCATGCCCTGAATTTGGGCTGCCTTGTGACTTGCACTGACCAATAGAGTGTGGGAGCAGTGATGTTGTTCAAGTTGACAAGGGTTGGTTTCAAGGGACCTTGCAGCTTCTGCCTTTGCCCTCTTGGGACACTTCCACCATTCTATACAGGAGTTCAGTCCAACCTACTGAGGATGGGAGGTCATGGAAAGGAGAATCGAAGCGTCCCAGCTGACAGCTTCAGGTAACTGTCAGATATGGAGAGAACCGCCCTCCATCCTGTCTTAGCTAAGCTTAGCCCCACGCCGGTCCAATGAAGGCGAGTGACTACGCTCAAACAAGTCAGCAGAGTCATTTCTCAGCCAAACTACGGAATCATGGGAATTAATAAAGTACTCTTTACAGCTATTACGTTTTGGGGTTGGTTGCCTGCAGCAATACATATGTGATACTATGGTTTAAAAAATAAATAAATTTAAGGCTATCTTTCTAACAAATGGTATTTGGAGAATTGTTCGATGTAATAAGCCTTTTTGATTCAGTAAAATAATTTTATATAAAAGCCTGTGACCAAACTGGAGATTTAAGGTGACACATTTACTCTTAGTGATTTCTAAAATCACATATTTTCCTAACTAGCAATAGCAAAGAAGGCCATTAACTAAAGGCACTGCTGCAAATTCTGAGTTGTTATCATTGATTTTATAATCCGAGATTTGCAGCCAGCAGCTAGAAAAATTTTCAGTGTCTACATTTCTTATAGTAAATTTGACAATGTGTTAAAAATAATATAAATCTCTTTTAGAAAAGATAATATGTTATCAGAAATATGAATCTCCATTTAAGAAGGAATTCAACCACTAATTAAAAGGAAACTATGAAGCAATCTCCATGGATCTAAAATCACTTTTTTTTTTTTTTTTCAGTTACTGTGTTGTAAATCCCTTCTCTATGTTGGCAAGGAAACTTGTCAAATTGTTTTACTGCAGAGCTTGTCTCTACCCACCTAAATTGTAGACCTTTATATTTTTATTGCCGTCAAAAGTTTGTAAAATACGTTTGAGATAATTGTGGAAAATCATAAAACCTGCCCGGGGTTGGAAATAGTAATAGTTCACGAATTATACTTACTGTTAATCAGTTCAGACATAACTGAACTGCAAATGAACTTACTTTTTTTCCCCCCCCCCCGCCTCAAGCTAAGCCCCATGTGCTCCAAGACATTACGATTTCTTATAATGGAAACCACAAGCCTTCCTTTGTCTTCTCCCTGCAGCAGTAACTAACATGAGAGCTTCTGACAGTTTCAAAATCTTACACTCCACAGAGCATTATTACTCTGGAGAGTCGAGGTAATCTAACACGGGCTACAAATAGACTAAAAGCTGCATGACGCGGGACCATTGCCGCATGTTAGTTATTTGGAAGTTTTCTTTAAATTACAAAACTTTAAAGTCATTGATTTCATAAGCCACTGATAATTTTTTTTTGGCTTCTATTATTATTTACTATGCACAATCAGTAATCTATCAAAAATTAGTAAAAGGTAGTGCATTACATTTCTCTCATTATCTTCCAAGAGCCTATTCATGCGAAATCTTTGGTTTGGATCTATAGCCGAAGTTTTTTTTTTTTTTTTTTAATTGCTTAAACTATAAAATATTTTTTTAGTTAGGAGTCTAATGGGTTTATAAGATTTTGTGAGGCTTCTGTCAGATTTGTGCATTAATATGATCCATGCATCCATCCGTGTAAGGAACTTTCCCACCTACTGAAAAAGCACTGAAGAATTTCAATGAATGAATGAGTCTCGAACACTGCCTGGAATTTTAAGGAAACCTTTTAGAACCCAGCTCAATCTGCTGCTTTTTTGTCTTAAAACTTGACAATATTTCTGTTGGCTATTTTTCCAGGGTCTGTTTCCTTGAGAAACCATTAATAGGTGTCAACAGTTTTTACATAGAAATTTAGACCCTCTTGCCAGATGGAGGCATCCACCCTTTTAGATAAAGTGACCTCAGTTACTCTCCAACTCTTTCTTATGTGAATTCTAAAACCCTCCCCAGGATATCTGTCATTCTGGATGGCTTGCATTTTTATGGTCCTCCCTGGCCCCTTGAGCTCCTTCTTCTGTGACTTCAGCTGATTTTGAGAATGTCTTTACTGTCTTAAAACTGCTGTCCCTCCCTTTCTCCATTGCTTTAGCCTAGATGTGAAATTCAGCTGCTTTCCTCAACGGCCAAACAAACAAACAAGACCCCTCTTCCCAGAGGGCACTTGAGTGAAGCCCTGATGTGAATGTTTGGGATGGATTGAGAGGTTTTTTTTTTACAAGACTGCAACACCTAGCAAGCAACTTAAAATTCTTTACTCGATACTCTTGTTCTTTTATTTTAAATCAAAACATTATTTTATTTTAAAAAGCATGCGTGCCTTTAGCAATACATTCAAAATATGCAAAAGTCAGAAAAGTAAAAATTTTTCCTCCCATCCTTGCCCCTCTGCCTACCGGTTCCCCTCCCCAGAGGCAACTACACCTAATAGTTTCTGGTGTGTCCTTCAGAGCTGTCCTATCAGTATAAAAACTACATGAGCGTATTCTTATCTTTTAGAAAAAGAAGAAAAGATTATACTACTGCTTGCTTTTCTCACCAAATACTACATTTTTGAGATCACATATAATCGTACAAAACTGCGTCAAAGCATGCTAGTCATTGTCTGGGCGCACTATAACTTATTGAATCAGTCCCCTGTTGATACACATTTCAATTGTCGCTTAACTTCTGCTGTATCACAATCAGTACTGGAATACATCCTTGACATACTCAGGTGACACATAAGCCAGGGCAAAGTGTAGGATGTATTCCTGGGACACGTACATTCAGAAATTTTTGCTGGAGGTGTTGAAATTGTGCTATTTACTTTTTAACAGAGATGAGATCATACTGTAAAACAATTTTGATTCTTGCTTATTTTTAACTTGACGGTTTGGGTATTATCCTTTCCCCATATTATTCAAAACTCTTGATACACATTCTTTTCAGCGGTTGCAAAATAGTGTTTCTACGAAGCTGCCATAAATTAGCTAGTCAATGTGGCTGTTTTCCTCTTTGGCTGTTTGAGGTCATCCTGTGATAAGTATCTTGGAGCAAAAATATTTGCTTACGTCTCACAGTGTTAACTTCTAGACGAGACTTTCGGAAGAGAAATCATTGAGCCAAAGGACAAAAAACATCCTCCCTGGCAGCTTGCTTTTGGGGAAAGGAGTAACAACCTCTGTCAGTCTCGGACCCCAGCAGAATGCTTGGCTTCCCCACACTCGCCAGCAACACCACTTCTTTCTTCTTAATATATGGAGAGCTTTTAATTATTTAGGGTAAAAGTCATATCAAGTTGTTGTTTTCATTTTAACTGAGTATTTATAAAATTGATGTGGAAATGTTTAGCTCACTAGATTTATAAATTTCTTCTTCTGGAAGTAGGAGACACGGGTCCTTATATAGTTCAGTTTTTTTGTTTTTTGTTTTTTAAAGATTTTATTTATTTATTTGACAGAGAGAGACGCAGCGAGAGCAGGAACACAAGCAGGGACAGTGGGAGAGGGAGAAGCAGGCTTCCCGCTGAGCAGGGAGCCCGACGCGGGACTTGATCCCAGGACCCTGGGATCATGACCTGAGCCGAAGGCAGACGCGTAACGACTGAGCCACCCAGGCGCCCTATAGTTCAGTTTTCTTATCCTACATTAAAATTGTGTGTGTGTAGTTTGAATATTAAAGTAGGACGCATATATATTCTACTTCTAAGCAATTTACAGTATTATGACAATTCCGTTGCTGTGTTTTTCACTTCCCTGTGTAGGCTGAGGCTAGGTAGAATTAACTTTTCGCAGTGGAAGAATTATTAACATTCACACCCCACTCGCCTTTTTTCTTCTTCCAATTTTTAGACTGGCTTAAAAATGCATTATGGTGGGAGCCTACTTTCTCACTGTTGAAGTGAGAATTTACAGACAAACAAAGGGAAGAGATTAGAATGACCTATATGGTAATGGATTACAATTGGAGACATCAGTATGAATTCATATTTAGCTTAAAATAGATGCAGATAGGAGCGCCTAGGTGGCTCAGTCAGTTAAGTGGTTGACTTTGGCTTAGGTCATGATCTCAGGGTCCTGGCATTGAGCCCCGCATCTTGGTCTCTGCTCAGAGGACAGTCTGCTTGTCCCTCTGCCCCTCTCTCCACTCATACTCTCTCTCTCAAATAAAATCTTAAAAAAAGAGATAGATACAGATAATCATGCATGGAAAATATTTATAAATATGTCTATTCATGGGTTATTATACATACATTTCCTCACTCTGTGTGCTGAGAGGGCCTAGAAGCAAAAACACCCCAGTAGCATCAAGCACACCTAGCATCCAGATCTTGGTTTCTAATACCATTCATGAAAAGAAGTAATCAGGGCTCCCTGGAGAAATGGCTGATTCTAGGACCTGAGCAGGAAATACATAAGGTGAGTTTGGAGACTCTTGTAGTACCAGCGAGTAAGGAAGTGATTTAAAAACAAACAAACAAAACACAATGGGGGCGGAGGAGGTATGTAAAAGGGACACAGGAACCAACTAAAAGTATTTCCAATGCCAAGGTTGAAAAAATTTCATAACAAATAAACTAGTATTGGATTAGAGCTCAAAGTGTAAACATCTGTGAGCCCATACTGACATAAAGTTTTGAACAAATACATAAATGGGGAGAAGAGATAAATATCCCATTCTGAATTCCAAATAACTTCTGCAGACACTCTGCCCTCAAGGAGGTAGAACGTAACACAATACTACTTATATTAAGTGTGGGCTTCACGTGGTGACACCATTCCAAAGAGTAGAGGATAGAAAGGGGAAACTTTACTATAAAAAGAGTAACTTTACCGGGGAGAAATGTGACAGACACTATCCCAGCCAGGTGGTCAAGGTCAACATTGACAATGATAAGTCAGGTACCCCTTATATGACGTGATGAAAATGGCACTTTTTCTCCCCAAAACACATAGTCTAGTCTAATCATGAGACAAACATCAGACAAAATCCAACAGAGGGACGTTCTACAAAACACCTGACCAGTACTCTCAAAACACTCAAAGTCATCAGTAACGAGGAAAGTCTGAGAAACAGTCACAGCCAAGAGGAGCCCAAGGAGATATAATGACTAACTGTAATATAGTTTCTTGGATAGGATCCTAGAACTAAAGAGGGCATTAGCTAAAAACCAAAGAAATGTGAATAAAATATAGACTTCAGCCCCCAATACTGTATCACTATTAGTTTGTCGATTGTAACAAACGTACCCTACTGAAGTAAGATGTGTAAGTAATAGAGGAAGTTGAGTGTTTGGAGCATATAGGAACTCTCCACTTTCTTTGCAAGTTTTCTATAAATCTGAAACTTCTAAGAAATAAAATTTAATCAGTAAAATGTATTATGAAGCACTTATGAAATACCAAAAAAAGGTAAAAAAAAATGAACACCATGTGCCTACCTCCCAGCTCAGGAAAGGATGCTTACCAATAGAGGTGAAGTCCCCTGTGTACCCCTTTTCATTTACACTCCCAACTCCTGTCTCCTGGGGGCAACCAATGTCCTTTATTTGGTATTTATTATTTCCATTTTATGATATATTGTTTTGCATGTTTTAAAATTTTGTACCAATTGCATCATATGGCATCTGCTTTGGCAAACATCTCACTCAATATTAAGTTTATAAGGTTCATGTTAACTTCTGTTGCTCAAATTCATTTATGTGTTCTGCTATGGAGCCTTCCTTCGTATGGATACACCCAAATCTGATCCCTCTGATGGCCTCTTAGGGTGTTCCATCATTGCTGTTGAAAGCCCTTCCATTCCCCTTTCATTTGCCCATGCCCTAGGGATGTCACACGGGCTGACCCATCCACACAACATTCTGCGTCTCAGCCTAGATGCAGACTAGGCTTGACTTCTCTCTCTCCCCTGCACTTGCTTCTTCGACCTCTCCGTCTCAGATTGGCCTCTGGAGCTCCAAAGTCTTTTCTCCTTATTATGTACCACTGTTTAGCTTTCCTGCCTCTCGTCCCAGACACGAGTCCCAACCTCACTTCATTTGGTTACAAACCAGCTAAGATCTCAGCTGAACAAACCATCCTCTTTTTCTCTAGTACCTCCTATCCTGTGTAAAACTATGAAAAAAAAAATGTTTAAACACTGTTCTGCTCCAATGTGCTTTAAAATAATCCAAAAGATGGGGCGCCTGGGTGGCTCAGTTGGTTAAGGCCTCTGCCTTCGGCTCAGGTCATGATCTCAGGGTCCTGGGATCGAGCCCCGCGGCGGGCTCTCTGCTCAGCAGGGAGCCTGCTTCCCATCCCCCCGCCAACCGCCTGCCTCTCTGCCTACTTGTGGTTTCTCTGTCAAATAAATAAATAAAATCTTCAAAAAAAAAAATAATGCAAAAGAGAAATATCCATAGTTCTTTTACAAAACAGTATTTATTTATTTATTTATTTTTAAGATTTTATTTATTTGACAGAGAGAGAGATCACAAGTAGGCAGAGAGGCAGGCAGAGGGAGAGGGGGAAGCAGGCTCCCTGCTGAGCAGAGAGCCTGATGCGGGGCTCAATCCCAGGACCCCGAGATCATGACCTGAGCCGAAGGCAGAGGCTTTAACCCACTGAGCCACCCAGGCGCCCCTACAAAACAGTATTTAATGACACTGAATAGCTCAACCTCTTAGAGAGGAAAGTTAAAGTATATTGAATATAATTGAATATAATCTTAAGGCAGTCTATATAAAACAAATTTTCAATAAATAAAGTTTCTATAAAGCACGTGGTTGTCCAAAACTTGGCAGAATTTGGAGAGAAAGAATCCGTTTGGTGTCAACTGCGTATCAATGTAAGCTTCTCCCGAATGGAAAAGAACATGTACTAATTTTTATGTAATTTCTATATCCTCTGAGTATATCTGTATTTCTCTTCTTTCCACTTAAAACCACCTACATGGATAAAGGCAGAGTTTTGCCTTTGTGGGGATACAGAAAGAGTCAAATGCCGACAAAGGCATCTTCCAGGTAAATGGAATCAGAGTTTGGAGATCCTTGAATTCTACAAAGAGGATTATTTTTTGAACCTGTAGGTAGTCATCTTGGGGCATTTTACCTGCACTTCAAACTGTAGAGAATAATATTCCTGGCATTAAGTTACCAAAAAAGTCAGTATTTTTTTTTAATTACATAAAATCAACACTGTTCTCCCAATTAGGAAAGTACTTTCAGCTCTTAAGAAGGACATTAGCTTAACAGAAATGGTGTTTTTGCACTATTCACTTGGCAACGGCACGTCGGACGCATGAGAAGGCGATGACGTGTGTACGTATCTGCAGGGGAGCGGCGTTGGTGATGAGAAGAGCAGAGTCTCGGCTACAGCGGTAATTCAGGTATAAAGCTAGTTAGACTGAGATGGGGTAGGACGGTGAAGGTGGAGAAAGGTGGAAGAGACTTGAACAGTGTGCCCTGTTGACATCACTTGGCTAGAACCGATTAGATAAGGGAAAAGGAGGAGGGGTCAAGGACATTTCGCTATTCAGGTGTGGGACCTATCAAGGTGGAGCAGTGAGAGGAAGGGAGAGCACAGAGGGTGCCACTCAGAGTGTGAAAGTGGCACCTAGCGGGAGCCACCCAGAGAGGGCTGGGCACAAACACCACATCTCCACGTGACAGGCTGGGGCTGACTGGACAGTCAGGAGAGAGTCACCCGACGGAGCCTGGAGACAGAAATGAAACCAGTGAAGGGGATGGGACAAAAATTAAGTACCGTAACAGGGAAACTAAAGAAACAGAATATTCACTTGTCAAATAGAGCCGATATGAGGCTTAGAGAAGGCTCCTGATTGTGTCACGCAAAACAGCTCTGTTTCTATATCCCTGGCTCCTTTTCCTGATTTATACTAACTTCAGTGACCTGACAGAACTTTCTGGTGTCCTGCTTTGGTAAGACCTAGTGATTCGCCCTGCAGTTCCCTCAGTGACAGAGGAATGTAATAGCCTAAGGCCACCGTGCACCTTGTGAGTAGGGTTGAGAAATGGAAAGAAAGAAGAAGAGTAGCCAACTCTCCCTGACTCGCAAGTCTGACGTAGCCTGGTCCCAGGCTGCCCCACTCCCACATGCTGTCATCTGTCTTCCGCTTCTCACCTCCGATGGGGATGGACCTTTGGCTCAGCTGGTCACATACCAACCACGTTTCCTTCTTCCGTCTCTACAGCTATCATTTATTCTACCCATCACACGAGACGACACCGCAATATTCTCTCTTCTATCCTCTTTTACAAATCTTCTTTAACTCTCCATTTTCAGCCTGCCTCAGGAAAAGTTTGCTCCTCACCACAATTATCTATCCTGTCCCTTTGTAAATGTATGAATTTACTGAATGCTCTGATTGGACAGATTGGAGCTGAAATGATCAGCTGAGAATGAGGGAGAATTGGGCGACCACAGAACCACACTCGCCAGCCATTTATCCAGCTGCCATTCACTGAGCACCTACTACATGCCAGTCGCCAATAGAGGCGCTTGGGATAGAAATTCCAGTGAGATGTCATCTGCAGGGAGAGACGGATGAGTGAGTCAGCCTTGCCATTTTTCTTTTATTGCTAGTGCAAGAAGGTGTGCTCTTTGAGAGATCGAGATTTAATAAAGGAACCATGGTTTTTTGTTTTGTTTTGTGTTTTGGTTGGTTGACGGTTTAACAAAAGTATAGGAGTGTAGTATAAACATCGCATCCAACTTAGTTTGTAGGAGTTGGTTTCTGTCTGGGTTGGGTAGAAAACTAAGTTGACACTGGGATTCAGTAAATGATAAAAGCCAAGAAAGCTTTTACATGCATATTTAGGAAATTGTTCCTGGAGGTTCTATCCTTGTTCTGGGTCCTTGTGTCTTCTCTTTAGAATCTTGTAATTCTTTCAGAGCCTAATCAAGTGAAATTGCAGAGTTGAGTTCTTTTCAGATGCACTTTGGCCCTGAAGTCTCTTTGCCCTTTAGGAAAATCAGGCAGATTGGACCAAAACTCCTTAAATGAAAAAGAAAGAGACGCTTTTCCCCACGACTTTGTTCTGCAGTAGAGAATCACACCTAGGCAACATGACAGCTTCCTTTAGGGGCCATAGACAAGGCTCCTTGCCCTGCTTGCCCTAAGGAGAGGATGACCATCACCTCCCTCTCTCCCGCCACCAGGGCAACCTGACTTTGTAATTCAAATAAGCCTCTCATGAAAAACAAGTGGAGCGGCCTTCAGTCTTGGAAGGCAGTTAAGCGAATTTTGCATTTTATGATCGAGGGTAATTCTTCCGCATATTCAGAAATAAGTTTACAAGCCTGCACCGACTGGTGAGCAATGGGAGCCCTGTGACAAATGGGGACACTGAGCGTCCTCTGGGCAATCTGTGTGACACGCAGTAAATCCTCCTGCTTTGGCAGGTCGGCAAGTGCTGCAAGAAAGCAAGATCAATTCTCTCCCAGCCTCACAAAGGATCCTTCATTGCTGATTGCTGCTAAACCAGCGGAGAAGCTTAATGAAGTAGATGCTGAAGGCTGACAGGAGTATCGGAAATGAATATAGAGAAAATGAAAATATTATGCACCAAATTGGCAGAACAGAGGATCGAGTAACTATTAGTGGACACGAAAATAGAGCGTGGCTGAGCGTGTCCTCAGGCCAGCTGGTGACTGCGGAAGGGCTGTGCGAGAAAGGAGGAAAATGAAAACCCACACGTGGGATGGGGAGGACTTGGAAATCCAAGTCGGACCCCAGAAAGCAACACATAAATTGGACACAGAGGCCTGCCAGCGTTTTGAAAAATAAACACAGCTAAGGCGAGGGGGACTTTGAGTATCTGAGCCGGGGAGGAAGGTGAATGCAGAAGGGCAGAGTAATGAAAAACACCAAATAGAAGATGAGGGCAGAAAACCTTCCATCCCTTCCTTCTCTCTGGTTGTTTTCTGCCCCCGCTACTAATGTGTTGCTTGTTTGGTCTTGGACTGGCCACCTTGCTCTCTATTCTTTTCCTTTTGCATTTTCCTTCTGTGAATTAACACAAATGTACGTGAAAAATAACATTGCAATTCAAGTGGAAAATCATTGCGAAACGGAGAAACATAATGTCTTCCAATTTTCACTGGTGCTATGAGCAGGTAGGCGCAGAGAAATCTCAGAGGGACAGAATGGGAAAATACATGCAGGGCAATTAATAAAGAGCATAAAAGTGGCAAGGAGGCTACTCTCCTGCTTCCAGGGCAAGAAGGTCTGCACTTCCGAAAGAATAAAAGTATCATTGAAAAGTCCATCTTCTCCATGAGAGCGAATCCCTGCCTACTGTGTTTAGCGGAGGCAGTGGGTCCATGGTGGGTGGCTCCCCGGCGTGCTCAGCATCTGCTGTCATCAGCCACACACTTCGCATGGTGGTCGGCCACCATCCTGAGTTCAGGTTAGGAGAGAGTAACGGGAGCACGCTGCCTCATTCCTGAAGAACTCTCCCGAAGGAGACTTGGCTGCTCAGGAGCAACTTAATGGAGATCAGTGAGCTCTGGTGACATCGTTATGTCAGGAAAATAGGGAAGACTCAAGAAGAGATCTCACTCTTAAGAGTCGATCCCACAGGCTAGACTTGTTTAACCCAGAGTCAAATATCCACCATCCCCTTGACTGACACAGCAAAGGGTAGGAGGACTAGAAGATGCTCCGTTAGCTCGATCCGCAGGATCGCTACCAAGGGGGAACCGGGAGTTGGTTTGGAGGAGGTCAGGGTTTTCGTGCCTGCCTCCAACGACAAAGCCCCCAAGTAAAGCAAAAATCTCTGTATCATCCTACAAGAGGACTCAGAGCTTTGGGTCCAAATGGAATTCAATCTTTCCACGGGAAAGTACTGGTTTGCTTCTGAGACCGCTTTCCCGGAGGGGTACACTCGGGCATGGGTGACGGAATTCTCCTCTTTAACCTCCCTGAAGGGTCATCTCGGGCGTCTGGAGTCTTGCGTGGAGGAATCTATGCCCCCTCACCTTCCCTCCGTTACCAGTTTCAAAGATTACGCCCAAGAACAGGGCAGAAAAGCTAGCAGAAGGGACAAAGAAGTGGGGGAGGGGGGAGATGAGGGAAACAAAATGGATTATGAATTTGAAAATTGCCAATTATCTTGTATCATACAGCTCAGAGCCCTGGCACAATGCTCAGCCACAATCCAGATTTTTCAGCTTAAATGGCTTTACATTCAAGCAAGCAAATTAACCATAAAATAGAGGGGGGGGAAAAAAAACAAAATATCCCAAGAAAGAATAAACTGCAGATAATAAGCACCAATCTGGTGTTGAATGCAGCCCAAGATACCAATTGTTTTAAGTCACGACAAAGACAGCTGAATGCTCCTCTTGTGGTTACAGAGTGAGGATGATTGCCTGCCATGAGTATCTTCGCTCACAAATAACAGTTTTTTCGCTCTTAATTTTCTGCTAAATTGGAAGCTAACTGCTTCCCACATTGTCATCGGAACACCTGCAGCTGTGCTGGATTTCTGCGCACCATTTCTTTTAGGTAAAACAGCACTCGGCTTCCTTCAGCGCCTCATTATGGCGAGGTCTTCCTTTCACTGCGCCCGCAGCACTAATGATTCAGGCAGGCTGGTCAGTCATTAAGTGACAAGCAAATGATACCGTGTGCAACGTGTGAGTAATCAGTCTGAACAAATGAAATCACAGACTTGCCTTTCCCATCATTCATTTCACAAACAGTAGCAATGTGCCGCACAGCAGGTAGTTCGGTTAAAACCAGCCTTGTAAAACAAATTTCCTGCAGCCGCGCAAGGGAAGGCGCCGGGGCTGGAGGCTGGGGGCTCTGGATGGCGCCCCCGAGGAGGGAGAGGTTGGGCTGGAGGGACAAGGGGAGGGAGGCGCGCCGAGAGCAGAGCCCGGGACATACATTAGAATAATGAAGGGTTTCGTGTCTTATTGGTGTGTTTTCCATTTGTATGGATCTCAGAAATGACTGTCGGATTAGCAAACCCAAAACATACAGCGTTGGCTTCTCGGGTGCCTTGTCAGGGGGTGGCAGTTAAGAGACAGAAGCGAAGCTCCCAAATAAATAATTCTAAATTTGGAGTCTCGAGGACGTCATTGTCAATCAGATGGATGGCTAGGGAGCTCGGGATGCAAATCGCAGCGATAGAAAGCTTTGTGGCTTTTATTTTCACAGTAGATCCCCTTTTGATTCATCAGTTCTTTGGCAAACAGCACAAATGACGGCTAATAGAAATCCGACTTGCATGCTAAAGCTTAACATAAATGGGGGGAGCGCTGGGAGGGGGAGATGTAAAATGAGAGAGGATCACAGGGAAATCTCCAGAGTCCCAAACTTTGAGCCTTCAGGCGTCTGGCTAGAGTGTCCTGGGACAGGCGAGGGGCTGCTTTCCTCATGGGACTGGGGTCTCCCCAGCGGCTGCGCTCATACTGTCACCCGCACAGGCTCCCACCTCCCCCCCCCATGCCCTGGTACGCGGGGGAACACTGCTGGGTTGTGGGAGGACAGCCTGGAAGGAGTACCACACCAGCAATCTTCTTTCCGCACCATCAGGAATCAAACAGAACAGGGTCTCATAGCTGGCACCTGTTTTTCCTCTTCCTGGCAGTCCCCGTTGGGCTCCAGACTTGCTCATCATGTCCTCTTAGGCGGCTGGCAAAAGCTCCTGGGAAGGGCCTGGGCAATCTGGCTGGACTGCAGTCCACGCGGTATGTGTATACCGAAAAGCTGGGCAAGGGGACAAAGAAGGATGTCCCAGGGACAGGCTCTGGCACCCCCCAGGACCAGGCTGGCCTGGACACTTTCAGATACAATTTCGTGTCAACTGTTCCCTGACGCACTGGATGACACAGAACGTGTTACGAGGAGTGAAAGGAAGAAAATTTGAACATCACAGAGCTGAGTTCTTTCTGGATGAGGTTCATGTTCTCAGTCTGGAAGCCCTTTGTGGATGGAATCAAACTCCCTAAGGTTCTTGCAAAAAGCTACTATAATAAGACATTCTTGCAAATAGATAATAAGGGGTCCATCGCAAATAAGGCATCCTTGCAAAAGGACGATCTGCTATACCTTCAACACCACCTCCGTCTGGGCCCAGTGATAAGTTTATCCAAATAGGACTAATGCAAAGTTGTCTTTGACTTACGAGAAGGATGTGAACACAGATATCAGAAGTTTTCCTTCCCATTGAAGTAATGCCTGCTTCTCGTACATAAATCAAATAGAATAGAAAATCGTACAAAACACTGCTCCCTCTGTGCTTGCCTTCACCAGGGGTAACCACTGTGTATTTTTCGAGACATTTTAAAAAAATATTTATTTTAGAAAGAGAGAGAATCTCAAGCAGACTCCCCACTGAGCATAGAGCCCAACACAGAGCTCGATCTCCCGACTCTGAGATCATGACATGAGCCAAAACCAAGAGTTGGACGCTCAACCGACTGAGCCACCCAGGGACCCCAATCGCACACATTTTCTGTGCTTACACCAACACACTCGTGGGTAGAATCATGCTCCACATTCTGTCCTGGAACCGACCCAGACATGGTAGACACCTTTCCCTGCCCACACGTGTACATTTATCTCACTTGTTTTAACATCTCTAAAACTCTTTGGTCTGGAGGGGCATGTTAATGTACTTAACCACTCTCCTACTGAAGGATTTCCAGTTCTCACTTTATTGAAAATAACATGTATGTTTTCTAGTGAAAATTCTTTTATATGTAGCTCCATGCATTTGTGAGTATAATTGTAAGGTGAATTCCTAAAAACAGAGTAACCAAACGGTATTGTTGGGTTGGCGGACCCAGGGGTGCGGGAGACGCCACAAAATGGTTGCCACGCTAGACAACATGGCGTCTCAGGACCTTCCACCCCAGGACTCTCCACTTAAGCTGCGCTGAAACCCTGCCATATAAGGAAATAACCTGTCCTACCCACCCCGTCCCAAATAAAAACCCCACTCTCCTATCCCCACGTGCAACTTCCTTGGCACTCCATTTTCCTGGCGGACTGGGGAACCTCACCGGAGAGCACCTCCATTAAAGCCTACTCGAACCACCTGTCGCCTCTGAGTCTCTCCCTTATCCTTTTCGTGCCGCTGAAACCTTACAGGTATAACCCTTGCTAATCAGACAGGTGACCGGTTTCCACTTCAGTCTTATTTAACTAAATATGAGGTTGAGAATCGTTTCATGTTTCATTTGCAATTTTCTGTTTGTGCCTCGCTGACTTGCCCATTTTTCAGTTAGATGGATGGTCTTGTTGATTTAGAAGAGCATCCTTTTAATGCATGTTTATCCAGTTTGTGTTATGAAGTTTTGGGGTCACTTTTGACTCTTTTATAATGATTTTTACCCTAAAGAAATTCTTGGCTGTTTATGCAAATATAACAATTCTTGCCTCTTATGACTTTTGCAGTGTTCATTATGTTTGAAAAGTCTTCTCCACTCTAGTATTATAAAAATAGTCACTTCTTTATTTATTTTAAGAATGTTTATGACTTTATCCATCTGGGATGAGTTGTAGTTGAGAAGGGAGAGATCCAGTTTCACTTTGTTTCCACATGGTTGGCCATTATCCTAACACTGTTCCGTAGTCTATCTTAAGAGGCAGTGTGACCACCCCAGACTGTCATCTCATAGAAATGTTTTAGGCCTGCTGCTTTCTCATGGATCTAGGCACGAACACTCAAAGCTACATATTCATAACTTCTGTCCTTAAATGTCAAAAATCTCTACTTCATATAATCAAGATGTTTTAAGCTCGTTTCAAGATTCTGGGATTTTTCAATTCTATTGGTGCCAGGTTGCCTCTTTTTTTTTTTTTTTTTAATTAACATATAATGTATTATTTGCCCCAGGGTACATGTCTGTGAATCATCAGGCTTACACATTTTACAGCACTTACCATAGCACATACCCTCCTCAATGTCCATAACCCAGCCACCCTGTCCCTACCCGCTCCTATCCCCCAGCCACCCTCGGTTTGTTTCATGAGTTTAGGAGTCTCTTATGGTTTGTCTCCTCCCTGATCCCATCTTGTTTCATTTCCCTCCCCCATCCCCCACGACCTCCCACCCTGCCTCTTGAAGTCTTCATATCAGAGAGATCATATGATAATTGTCTTTCTCTGATTGACTTATTTCGCTTAGCATAATACCCTCTAGTTCCATCCACGTCGTTGCAAATGGGTACCGGGTTGCCTCTTGTTCTAGAATAGAACATGGTCTACGATCTCATATTCAGCATACTGAAAAGCAAAAAGCTCAGAAAAGCCTCAAGTTTTTTGTCTTAATTCACTTGATGGCAAAATCAAAACTTATCCATCATAAAGTTATTTATAGCCTCAATTCTGCTTAGTCCGAACGTCTATACCTTTCACTGTGGACCTCCATATACAGTAGGAACCCTGTATTCTTTCAAAATTGAAGAGAGTGTGAATTTTAAAAACATATCTGCTCCTAAGGATTTTGGAAAGGGGACTGGGGCTCTGCTAAGAGTCATTTGTCTTACACAGAAGCAAAAGCTTGTCAATAAAGAGAATGGAACGGAAACAGGAAGGAGAGGGGAGGGAAGAAGGGAGAGGATAAAACTGTGAGAAGCTGGAGAGGAGGAAATGCTCTCACAGTGGATTTCTCCTATTAAAAGCCTCAAGGATGCGTATCAATCAGACTTCCAGCTCAGTGATGTGGGTGAGAGGTTTTACTAAGTGCATAGCTGTAAGGAAGCCCCTCAGATCCCTTGCAGAACAAAACACGCCAAAACGGCACTGAGATTTTTAACATTACCAGTCAAAAAAAAAAAAAGTCACAATTAATATTATACTAATAACATAATGTTGGGTTTTCCTGTTTCTTCAAGGATCTTGCAATACTTCTTGGTACTCTGGGATGAGGTTTCACTATTGTCTAAGGGGTAGGTAGGTAGGTAGGTACTGGACATAGATTCTCCCAGACACATTTTAGGCTAACTTTGGGGTTTTCATTATGCTTGAAAGTCTTCTCCACTCTATTTCAAAAATAGTCCCCACCCCCCATTTTTTCTTAAAGAATCTCAACGGCTTTTTAGAACCATAGCTAGGAAGCCAGAACTCTCTCAGCTTTGGCTGTCTAACCTACACCAGAAACAAGACAGTTGGCCTTTGCTCAGCTGAAACCAAACAGAAGGAAATAAATAGGAAGAGAAGGAAAGACCGAAAGCTTCTCAATCTTGGTCGCATATGGGAGTCATCACTTAAAAAATTATCAACTACAGGGGTGCTTGTCCATAAACTTGAACGTGATCAGAATCACCTTGGAGTGCTAGTTCGCAGAGCGCTGGGCCCCACCCTCACAGTTTCAGAATCGGCAGGGCAGGGCTGGGGCCTAAGAACATGCATTTCAAGTAAGTTCCTGGGTGCTGCTGGTCCAGTGCCATCATTTGGGAGATCCCTATCTATCTATCTATCTATCTACCTATCTATCTAGATATCTACCTAAGAGAGACAGAAATTGCCAGAGAGAGCACAAGTGGGGAGGAGAGGGAGAAGCAGGCTTCCCCCCACTAAGCAGGGAGCCCAATGCAGGACTCGATCCCAGGACCCTGGAATCATGACTTGAGCAGAAGGCAGACTCTTAAACGACTGAGCCACTCAGGCACCCTTGAGATCGCCCTTGAGACTTGAGTATTTCTTTTTCAGAATTCCCCAGGTGATTCAAAGGCACAGCCAGGATGGAGAGCCACTGAGCAAGGCAGAGACTTGCCCTACACAAACCTGACCAAGAGAGCTCACGTCTTTCTTCCACACCATAAGGAGACAGCCCTCAGGCTCATCTTCAGTCCTTCTTAGCTAAGGGGAGAAGGTTCTTTATAGAGTTCTGGAGAGAACAGTAATGTTGCTTTATTGGAGGAGAAAGGTGATCCAAGTATACAAATGACTAGGTTGATCAGGATAGGATTGGGAACAAGATTCTGGGATTTTCCATAAAATCTAATTTAAAGTACGCATTTTTTCTTTTCTTAGAAGCATAATTAGAAACACTTGAGAAAGTTGGGTTCCTTGTAAAAGGGATCTAGAGAATTTACGATGGGCTATTGCTTAAGAGCCCACTATAATTTGGAGCATAATAACCCTGGGCAAAAATAAATTTTGCCTAAAAGTTGCAGTGCAGGAGAAATTCCAGAGATTGGGCAAATGATACCCTTAGAAAAGAAATGTATGTAGTGATGACTATCAGTTCATTTCTGGAAACGCAATAATCTACTCTTACAAAAGATTTTTTAATAGGATTGTAAAGATGAATGTCAACGGTCAGCCGGGGATTCGCTTTGTTTGAAATTTCACGTGAACCCAAGATTTTGTTTCTCTGTTATTCCTAAATGTTGGAAGAGGCAGGAGACATGCTTTAACATGCTTATTCACTCCCCGGCAGACTATGGCAGTAGGACTGATTTGATTCTCCCTTATTTGTTGATTTTTTTTTTTTTTTAATAGTCTCTGGCAACATTGTTTGGCTCTGGGAAAATAACCACTTGATACTGCCAAAAAGAAATCTGGGAATTTTCTGATCTGCCTTTGTTTGTTTTCCAAATCTGCTACGAGGACGTGCAGAACTGGTTCCGATGGATCGTAAAGGTAGAAGGGAAGAGAATGTAGATTTTGCTGAATGAAACAGGGGAAAAAAGGACATACGTCTTCAGGATTCATCGGTACTGCAAGACTCGTTTATTTATCTCTTAGCCTCTTTGCGCTTCTATCAAGCCTCACTACATCTGCTAGACATTCTCTTTCACGGCCATGCAGTCTTCACTCAGGTGAGAACACGTATGTCACCGAGAAGACAGAACCCACAGCGGCAAAGACTGAAGCCGGGCTTTGCAAGGGAAGGCTGCGCTTAGCTAAAGTAGTAAAGGCAGGAGTGCTTCTGACTTCCTGCTCTAATGTAGCTAATTGTGGCCAAGCCCCTGGCTTGATTCAGTTCCCTCACGTGGTTCACTGATAGGACAGTGTTTCACCGGCCAGGTGAAAACAGACTTACCAAGCAGATTTATTTATTTGAACCTGAAATAGCTAGAAACCTAAGAGATGGGGGATTTTAGTGTTTAACTGCTTTTCGGCCTTGACCTACCTTGTGGGATGAAGACACAGGTCACTGCACCGCAGGCGGAAAATAGGGTCACGGTTGCTAATAGGCTATCATCAATCCTCCTTTCAGGGGCCCCGCAGGGACACCGAGGATTTCCTCTGACCTGCCTCCCCCTATGTGAGGGTCATTTTGCCACTCACACGACCTTTACCAGGTGGACAGGAAGGGAAAGCAAAGGTAAAAAGCACACCATGCTGTTGGGCTCTTTGCTAGCTGTAGGTTGGAGGCAGCTTCACACAAAGCTTAACTGTCCGAAGTCAGATTCCACTTTGGTGAAAGCTCAGAGCTCCTGGTCCTTACCCCACCTTGGTTGTCACACTCACAGCGGAGAGGAGACTGGCCGGCGCTCTCTGCCATCCTCTCTGGCTGATCACTGCAGAGTCCTTAGTGTCTCTGATAGTGGGGCACGGCAGTTAACTGGGAGGTTTTCTTTCTCGAATCCCTTTTGATTTCTCTCCTCACTGCCCGCCTACCTTGGCATGCTGTGTCACTGGGCTGACTCAGGAATGAGGACGCTTCCCTCTCTAGGTCCTGAAAGCCATCGAAGGCCATCTTACTACGGAGTCACGCTGCCCATCACAGAGCCCACACCACTCCCCGCCACTTAGCACACTTTCATAGAAGACCCCCTGCTTCCCGCCCCACTCTCAATGTCCAGGTCTCCCCTGGCTGCAGGAACTCTGACTCATTCTCCAACACATTGCTAATCCCCTGCTTTTCCCTAGTTCCCAAGAGCTTTGTCCCCAAAACTCAGGCCTTAATCCACAGAGGACTGTGACTTCCTCTCTTTCTAGCATGTTCAGGAATATGTATCGTTAACAGGTTTGCTTCTTCCTTTGACAAAGCCTAGAATCAACCCTGGAATAATGCATCATTTCAGACAGGCATATGGGAGGCTTGCTGCTTAGCATACAGAACCTGGAACTTCCCCCCAGACAACTAGTTGATACGTACAACTGCCGAAGGGCAAGAACGGGGCATCAAGAAGCCGTGAAAATCAGCTAAAAAAAGGTGAACAATCCAAAAGAAAAAAGGGCACGAGGAGAGGAAAGGGTCATTGAAAAAAAGAAAACTTGAAATATCAACAAACATTTGAGAGGAAACTCAACCCCACTTGTCATCGGGGAAATGCAAATAAAACCATCGGATGAGCAACATTTTTTTAATTTTTAAAAAATTTTTGAAAGCCTAATCATATAAACTACTGACAAGAACAGGGGTGGGAATGGCTATTCTCAGGTCCTGCTGGCAAGAATGTTAACTGTCTAGTCCCTCTGGAGAAGACACAGCCATGGCTGGGAAGCTGATGGCATCCTTGACACACAGCCCAACACTTTTCCCCAAAGTACAGATCCTAGAGCACCTCTCACAGATACACGCAAGAAGTTGTTTACAAGGATGCTCAGCAACACACTGTTTGTAATGACAGAAAGAACTGGAAACATTTTAAATATTAATTGATAGGGAAATGGAGAGATAAACCAGTGTATATACTTACACAATAGAATGGAGCACAGCATTTCTAATGCATGAGCTAGAGGTGCACATATCAACACGGATAACTCTTGAAAATACAATGGAGTACACCACAATTCATCTGGAGTTTAAAAGCGCACAAAATACTACTACTACGAGCACTGTTTCTAAATGTATACCTATGTATTCCAAGTATTACGGCACAGACAGGGGGTGTCTGGCCAGCTCAGTCGGAAGAACGTGCGACTCTTGACCTCGGGGTTGTAAGTTTGAGTCCCACGCTGGGGGTAGAGATCACTTAAAAATAAAATCTTAACATCCTAAAAAACAAAAACACACAAAAAAACGGACAGAAATGGTAAACACCACCATCAATACCGTGGTTACCTCTGGAGAGAGTGGGAGGGATGGGGAGAGTGAGGGTTGCACGGACATCTCCAATTATATCCAGAAGATTGATTGATTGATTGATTATTTGTTTATTTATTTATTTGAGAGAGAAAGTGAGAGAGAGCATGAGAGGAGAGAAGGTCAGAGGAAGAAGGGGACTCCCCACGAAGCTGGGAGCCCGATGTGGGACTCGATCCCGGGACTCCAGGATCATGACCTGAGCTGAAGGCAGTCACTTAACCAACTGAGCCACCCAGGCGCCCCAGAAGACTTTATTTAAAAAATAAAGCAAAATGGCACAATGTTCATTTATATTAAATATGGGTGGGCACGGATATAGGTACTTTTCTGCATCTCTGAGATTCTCTTTTCTCCTAATTATAGTCACTTCCATGTTGGTCAAGAATGGATCTTTTAACCTCTTGAGAGGACAAATAAACTCAACAACTGAACTCTGAGTTTCTACTTTCCCTGTGGTTCCTGGGCCTCTCCTCTTGGGTTTTTATAGGAAGCCCAGGGATGGGACCAAAAGTCGCCAAGTGGACATGCTGGGCACATGGAGGACCTTTGACCAGCGAACCTCTGCTCGGGCTGGGCTACCCGTCAGTGCTCAGACACTTGCAGAAAGCACTTTTTGTCTCATTCTCCTTTAAATGCTACATAGGAAGAAACAAAAGGAGATGCCCCCCATGGCTTTAAGTCAAACCCTTAATTTTATTTGAATATAGTTTTTTGTCATTTAATTACTGCCATTTTTTCTTTTCTTTTCTTTTCTTTTTTTTTTGAACACTTCAAGATTGCTGTGTAATTTCTATATCTATGCAGATTAGATGAAGAGTCCAGGAAGACCCAGTCACATAATTAAGGACAGAATGGAATCTTTCACTTTTACAACCATCTTTCCCCATTTAAAATATGACATTTTCTGTTTTCTAATCATACGTTTTTGGCTTCCAGGTTTTTGCTTTAGACAAATATTTTCTGCTCAAAACAGGCTGCAGTGAATCTACAACCTCTCAAGTAAACATAGAGTGGAAATTGACAAATTTATTGGCATTTCTGCTCAGGGTCCAATTCAAGGAAGAAACAGTGGGAGCATAGGAGAAATTCCCCCCTCCTTTGGGCTTTTCCTTGAGAGCTTCTGTAGAACCTCAAGCTAGAATTTGTTACAGATTTGGAAAGGTTTTTTTTTGTGGCACCTGTCTGTCTCTTTGTTGCCTACGTGGTCTTTGAGGCTGAATTACTTTAAGAGAAGTAAATGCAACAGTGGGTTATCAGTGTCTAGAAAACAGAGGGCATACCTAAGTTTGGGAATTTGAGGAAAGGTTGATACAGAGACTATTTACAAAGATGTCATCAGGGTAAAGGAAAGCACAAGATTAGTGCCCCTCCGTCTGTTACAACCCCGAGGCTTCAACAGGCAAGAGGGAGTGGTTATCTACAGCCCAAGACACTGTGTGTGTGTGTGTAACAGGTGGGTGCTAGGACAAAGGCACCATTGCAGGGAGGGGCCAGGAAAAAAAGACTCAGTCACTTCCTCCCTCCTTCCATCTCTGATTGGTGCTCCCCCTTGGCCAAAACCCAATGGGAACCAGAAGATCAAGGACCTCGTGGATTTCAGGTCAGCCTACCAGAGCACAGAGTAGAACTAATAAGGAGACTGGCTATTAGCACACCAGGCTATCCAAAAAAGTTCTATAAATGCTCTCAAGAAGTCAACATGCTTAATGTTCCACATAGGCTAATGCACATTAGGAATTATTCCAAGGAAGCTATGTTCCCCATTCAGGTAGTTGGGGGAGTCAATTCCTCAGACAATGTGCATATCATCGGGAGATGCTCTGATCCCCGAACTGTTCCACTAGTAGGGGGTTAACAATCAACTGGCTATACTTTGAACGTATATAGATGATAGATCAGAGGAAGACGCAGCATATTTTGCACTGACCGGGAGTGTAATAAAATAAGAACAAATACAAATGGATAAAATCGTAGCTGATCTGTGACATAAAGAAGAGACCTCTCTTTGTACTTCCGTGTCCTGTAGAGCACTGATAGTGGGTCTTTCTATTGACAGAGGAGATGTCTGGGTCATCACAGAAAAAGTGTACTACTACCTTTTCTCTCATGTTAAGATTTAGTGAAACTTACATGTACTAACCAGGATGCGTTATTAAACTTGAAAAAAAAAAAACTTACTGGCTGCAAAATACATCATTTCCATACTAAAGGTGCTAGTGAGATGACTAAAGCACAATTCCTGCCCCCAAGACAAAAATAAAGGGTCCTTTTCTGCCAACTAGGAAAGTCATACCTGGGTTACTTTGCGTAAAAATGGCCAAAGCCAAACCCAGACACAGCCGATGCCCTACTCACCCACTGCACCTCCTCCCAATGGTCCTGTCTGAATACGGTCCCACTTAAACCTCCTTCTTCTCGAAGTTCAAGGACAGAACATCTGTGTTTTGTATTTAATAAATATATAATAGGTACAAAGAAAGTTCACAGAGTGTTCAGAAGAGAGCTCTTATGTAATTAGAAATGCAAAAAAAATGTATTCTTAAGAAATTAACATTTGAGGGCACCTGGGTGGCTCAGCTGGTTAAGCGTCTGCCTTTGGCTCAGGTCATGATCCCAGAGTCCTGGGATCGAGCCTTGCATCGGGCTCCCTGCTCAGCAGGGAGTCTGCTTCTCCTCTGACCTTCCCCCTCTCATGCTCTCTTTCTCTCTCTCTCAAATAAGTAAAATCTTAAAAAAAAAAAAAAAGAAATTAACATTTGAGATGAGCCTTAAAGAATGAATGGATTCTAACAAGTGAAGAAGACAGGGATTGGCAAAAAGTACTGGGTCAAGGAAACTGCATTTGCAAAAGTAGTAAGTGTTGGTTAAAAACAAAATGCAGGTGTATCAGGCATATTCTTGGGCTACAGATTTTGCACTTAATTAGATTAAAATTGCAATGCTACTGAAGGAATTAGGGAAGGTAATGGCAGTAATAACAAAACTTATTAAGAAGAGGAGCTAACATTTATGGAGCACTTACTGTGTATCGGACATTGTTTTAAGTCCTTTACATGGGTTAATTCAACCATTCTCACAATCGTCCTATGAAATAGCTGATCTTAACTACTACCCTCGGTTAGGTGCCATAGGTAATTTCAAGATCATACATGGTCTCTGAATTCATATATGTTCCTGCTCCAGGAAGAGAAGAGAGGAAGTATTTTAATTTAATTTTAGTTTAGTTTAGTTTTGTTATGTTATGTTATGTTAGTCACCATACAGCACATCATTAGTTTTTGATGTAGCGTCCCATGATTCATTGTTTGTGTATAACACCCAGTGTTCCATGCAATCCGTGCCCTCCTTAATACCCGTCACTGGGCTAACCCATCACCCCCCAAAACCCTCAGTTTGTTTCCCGGAGTCACAGTCTCTCATGATTTGTCTCCCCCTCTGATTTCCACCCCCTTAATTTTTCCCTTCCTTCTCCTCATGTCCTCCATGCTATTCCTTATGTTCCACATATAACTGAAACCATATGACTTTCTGTGCTTGACTTATTTCACTTAGCATAATCCAAGAGGGAGCATTTTCACAGAATTTTAGAAGATGCCTGAAGTTATTAGCTTTTTTACTCCTTACGATAATCCCATGAAATAAGTCTTACTATTTTCTCAGTTTATAGACAAGGAAACTAGCAGATGCAGTTCAAGTAACTTGTCTTGGTTCATACAACTAGTAAGTATGGGTACTGAAGTGTTTGATTTCAGACAGTTTATCCCGAAAGTCCTTACTCCTTACTACCACCACACTCTTCTCTCACTTAATGAAGTCCCTTGTAAACCTGTTAGGCATCCTTAACTGGGTTAAAGGCTGAGGCTGCAAAGATAAATGGGAAGTAGTTCTCGTCCCCGGGGAACCCAGGTTTCATGGAGAAGGCAGTCATAGTCATAGACAATTACAGTAATTATGATAAAAACCAAGGCAGGGCACCCACCAGGGGCTGGGAACTTAGAACTGAGGGTTCACTCTCTGGAGGGACCTCCCCCGGGAGAGGGCCGCGAACTAGGTCAGAAGGGACAGTGCGCTGGGCTGGCCAGAGTCGGAAGAACTCCCTGAGCAGGAAGGCAACCTCTGCAAAGAGGAAGAGATGTGAGAGAACGGGATAGGTCAGGAATGGCGGGGTTGGTTACAGGGATGAGGAAGAGTTTGGGGGTGGAATGAGAAGGTCTTAGCATTGGATTGGTTGGAGGGGTAAGTGCATGGGAGGGGGGCAGAATTCTGGTCTAGCGCAGTTAAGTAGAAAGTAGGGCAAGTCACCAGGAATGGAAAATAAGAGATTTAGAAGTCTAGAGGGAAGGCTAATGAGGTCTGTTCCAGACACGTTCGGCTGAGGTCAGAGTGGGACCTTCTGATAGAGGTGTAGGCAGTGGCCAAGTGGAAATAAGGGTCAAAAAGCAAGAAAGTGGACATCTGTTGTGACGCCCAAGGTTTGTAACAACCCTCTGGAATATATCCTATCACTGAATCACTGTGAAAGCTAAATAATCCCACACTGAGAAGATGGTTTTGGGGGGTCCACATAGAATATATTTACCAAAGGTAAAAAGCCCTTGGAGCTCCGTGGTAGCATCATCTCAGAAAAGGAAAAGAATTTTGGAATTTGGTCTCTTGAGGAGGAATTTACATTTCGAAATAAGTGAAGCAAATGACTCAAGATAAAATATTTTGGTTAAAACAACTGTAGGGGCGCCTGAGTGGCTCAGTGGGTTAAAGCCTCTGCCTTCAGCTCAGGTCATGATCTCAGGGTCCTGGGATCGAGCCCTGCATCAGGCTCTCTGCTCAGCAGGGAGCCTGCTTCCCCCTCTCTCTCTGCCTGCCTCTCTGCCTACTTGTGATCTCTCTCTCTCTCTGTCAAATAAATAAATAAAATCTTAAAAAAAAAAAAATAAAACTGTACCTCTAAAGGGAAGAAAACGGCTTCTTAAATTATGGCTTGGTGCTGGCTCTAAAGACAATTTAAAAAGACGTCTCGTTTCCTTAAAATGTGTTTGCTAAACAAGACTGCCCAATAAGGTAGAGGATGGGTAGGCTTAGGTGGGGATGAGGGGCAATAAACAAGGAAGTAAATGGTTTTATTTCAAGAGCAATCAAGTACGAAGTTCTGCACCCTGAGAGTGAGTATCTCCTTAAACTTCATGTCCAGGATGCCTTAATCACACGTCCCTACTCCCGGCGATCTGATTAAGAATTCTCTTGTCCCTATTCCTGGCGATCTGATTAAGAATTCTCTTAAAAAGGCCGATTAAGCAGTAGGTGGGAAGAGGGAGTGCACGGGGAAAGAGAACGGGGCCAAGTCCATTCTTCACCCTGCCTGAATACTGCAAACATCTGGAGGACTTCTAAGGACAGCCAATGCCTGGAGGACCCCTCAGAAGATTCTGATTTCACTGGTCTGACGTTAAGACTTTGATCCCGGGTACTCTGTAACTTTCCCAGATGACTTTAATAATCAGAGCGGCTTGTGAAAGGCTTACCTAGAAAAGATGACAACTCTGTGCAGGGAATAAAAGATACCATCAGATCCAGAGAAATGCAAAATAGGTGACTGGAACCATCCAAACCTTTAGTTACTGAAAGGCATTATAATTTACAAGTAACATTATTATAATGTCCTTAGAAGGCAATACGCATTGTGCCCACTAACAGCCACCCAGGGAGAGGGGACTTGGACCACTTCAATAAAAAGCTACATCCCTGAAAAACGAAGCTACCAAGGGTACCTAGGAAGATAGGGAGGGCTGGATTATTTCAGATCAATTTCACAAAACTGGGGAACCTTCCCAAAGACTCTTCAGTACAAACTCTGTCAGCAATGGCGAGTGTAAGGCAGAGAGAGTCATCGTGACGTAGGTTTGGATAAAAGCAGAGAAATCCATGTCTATTCTAAGCATGGAAACAACATGCAAAAGACAGTCCAGCTATTTCCATGAATGCAGATGTTGGTTATAAATTACAGAAGGAAGGACAGAGTCCTATTTTGAAGTACAGTGGAAACGCAGAGAATTCCCACCAAAAATAAAAAGGAGAAACCCATCCTCCTTTACTTTCCATCTTTATGGAAAGTTTTATGCCTTTTTTTTTTGCCCCCTTCCTTCTTGCCTTGTCTCCTGACACCCCCTAATTAGTGCTCTCATCGCTGCCTCTGGCACGGTGCGGTGCGTGCTGTAGGTGGCTGGCGTGACATCGGATGCCTGCCCCTGCCGCGCTAGGAGGCACCCTGCAGCGCCCAAACAAAAAGCCCAGAAAGCCTGACCCAACTATTTTCCTATGAATAGAACGTGTTTTCTTTATTGAGATAAAAGGTGTTTGTGTGCATCTATTTGTACGGAGATGAGCTATAAATATAGGGGGCTTTGTGCATGCCTATTGCATGTGAGTTTCTTCATCTATTTAAGAAGGTTCAGGGTCAGAAATATTTCAGCGGGTCCTCAATTAGGACTGGGAACTCCTCAAAGGCTCAACATTTGTGCTCCAGGTTTGAAAGGCTAAGGGAAGAGAGTGTAACTTTCTAAGAAGCAAGCAAGTCAAGTGAAACTTTCCTGATTTTGATATTAAAGACGCTCCCAAGAAATAGGTTAACCTCCTCTTCCGCCATCTTCTTTAATGACATCTTAAGATGGAACTTCTCTTTGCCTTGGAGACAAAAATCTCGGAAACTTCCAGTGCGGGATGACAACAGTGGTGCGTGGGGTTTTTTTGTTGTTGTTTTGTTTGTTTTTTAACAGTCAGACATCCAATTAGGATTTATCCGGTGACTCCACAGGGCTGAGCATCTTGCTGCATTGATCTGAGGGCACTTGGATCTCACTGGGGTGTATTTTCCAGGCAGTTGTAATGCCACCCTACTGTGAATGCTGAGATGCTGAAAGATGATGGGTGGGAATAATCAATGCTGAAAACGGTGCCAAAGAGGAGGATTTGCACCTCTGTCTCTCCCTGGGGTGGGGACATATTTGGGGAAGTCCCAAGACTAACACTAAAGGGATTGGGGTTAAAGCCAGGGCAGTAGAGAACATGGTGACTAATCAGACCAAAGCCGGCTCTACCCTCTAAAATGCAATGATGTAAGCTCTCTGCTAGTCCTTGACCTGAATCTGGGAGGCAGGTTGTTCCCCCTTTGCCCAATGTCTGTCGGAGACTAGAGCTGATACTTTCTACTACAGTCTGAATGTGCGCTTTCTCCCCCACTCCGCTCAAATTCATATACTGAAATCCTAACCCTTAAGGTGATGGTATTAGGACATGAGGCCTTTGGGAGGTGATTAGGTCATGAGGGCTTTGCCTTCGTGATTGAGATTAGTGTCCTTATAAAAAAGAGACCCAGGGGAGCCTGGGGGGCTCAGCTGGTTAAGCATCTGCCTTCGGCTCAGGTCATGATCCTAGGGTCCTGGGATCGAGCCCCACATCGGGGTCCCTGCTCGGTGGGGAACCTGCTTCTCCCTCTCCCTCTGTTCCTCCCCTCTGCTCTCACTCTCTCCCAAATAAATAAAAGCTTAAAAAAAAAAAAAAAAAGAGGGCCCAGGTGATTAGTTCATTCCTTCTACTATGTGAGGACAAAGAGGTCCTCTCTATAAACCAGACTCCAAATCTGCACCTTGATTTTTGGACTCTCCAGCCTCCAGAACTGTGAGAAATAAATTTCTTTTATTTATAAGCCACCCAGCTGAGGCATATTTGATCCAGCAGTACAGAGGACTAACATACCATCTGAGACGGTGGTGGTAAAACGTACTGCTCATTTTACCGCTGTGGATGCTAAGTGCTCGCACACATCCCCATTAGCCAGGGACAGGCTCCCTGAGTCCCCATTGTCCTGGTGCAATGATTATTATTTTCTTTTAAAGATTTTATATATTTATTTGAGAGAGAGAGGGAGAGCATGCACAAACAGGGGGTGGGGCAAAGGAAGAGGGAGAGCAAACTCCCCACTGAGCAGGCAGCCTGATGTGGGGCTTGATCCCAGGACCCTGAGATCATGACCTGAGCCAAAGGTAGACGCTTCACTGAGTGAGCCACCCAGGCGCCCCTGTGTTGGTGCGATTACTAACAAAACCTCTTACCCCACAAGCACCCAGGTTTGACCCCCTAGTAAAAACTGAGTGGAACAAGGATTCGATGCTTATAATATAGGTTCTGAAATTGACTGGTACCTTTGGGAGCCCGGTTCACACAAAGTTAGGAAGAATCTTTTCGTTGTTAACAATAATTGAGGACTTTGTTTTTAACAAGATGAATGATTTGTCAAGCCTTTCGGAGGGATCTGCTCTTTGCTAGGTCAGTCACCGATGCTCCGTGGGCTTTCCCGTATGGCTGTGCAGGTGTTCCAGTCACGGGGAGGGAGCACAGGTGAGCAGGTGGGCGTGGGATGGGTGTTCTGCCTCCACACATAGCATCCAGCCCAAGCTCCTTTTCTTACTCATACAAGAACACTGAGTGGAGGACGGCGGCCTCAGGCATGGTCCCTCACAATGAAAAATGTACACTTTGTTAAGAAGAAGGGAGAACATGCCCTAACTACTGCTAAACCCTACAGGACAATAAGTAATTAAGAGCTAAATTTGGAGCGCCTGGGGCAGGGCAGGGCAGGGCAGGGCAGCCAATCCATAAAGGTTGAACAAATGAATGAATGGATGGTATCAAATACCTCTCATGCGTCTTGAGCTCAGAGAAGGGGAAATCAACAAGAGTTAGACTAGGATAAATTGTTTTAATGAGTAAGATGGGAACCCTAAGGGAGGGATGAATTGGATTGAACAGACGGGGAGGATCTGTAGGGAAGGGGAGTGGGGAGGAGAGTTCCATTTCAAAAGGAAAGCAAGACTGTAGGAGTCTAGACAATGCAACAGGCTGACACTTGAGAGAGAAGAGAGACTTCCACTATCTTCCTAAAAAATAGATGCAAGAACTTGTTTCCCCTGTAACCACCATGTACAATTTGGCCGACAGAAAAAACAAAACAAAACAAAACAAACAACTTGATTTTCCAGCATAAAGGAAGGAGCAGCGCAGTTAAGTTCTAGAAACATCAAAAAAAAAAAAAAAAAGCCCTAGAAACATCTTTGCTATTTCCAGCCTTGTAAACCACTGGCCTTTTTGACCTCAGAATCTTTTTATGTGACTGTGTGTGGGAGTGGACACCCATGAATGACCAGGCATTTTAGATATAGCTCTGAACACATGCAGAGCATCTGAATTCTCTGAGGTGATGAAAGAGTTTATGCTAAAAATTCCAGATGCGCCAGGCCAGAGGGATGGGCGTACTAAATGCCTGGGACCACAAACTCGGATGCCTTCCGTGGCCAGGCAGGTCAGTGTAGGACTGAAGCCAATGAGGTGAAACGGTAAGAAACGGCACACGGGCCTGTGTCTTCTGGTCAGTGTGTAGCTCTCTTGAAGCATTGAAACCAACATTGAAAACCCACTCAGCTGGGGCACCTGGGTGGCTCAGATGGTTAAGCATCGGCCTTCGGCCCAGGTCATGATCTCAGGGTCCCGGGATCGAACCTCCCAGCAGAGCAGGGAGCCGGCATCTCCCTCTCCTTCTGCCTCTCCCCTTGCTTGTGCTCTGTCTCTGTCTCTCTCTCAAATGAATGAAGAAAATCTTAAAAAATAATAACAAAGTAAAATAAAATAAAAATAAAACCCACTCAGTGAACCAAAGAAATCATCTGTGAGCTGAAGTGAACCTCTGGTTACCAGTTTGCAGCCCAGAGACCAACAAAGTATCTATACTCCACTGACATTTCCAAATAGCCTAGAATGCTCAAAAGTTTAAGAGAAAAAAAGGTCTGGGGGATAAGGGATCTTTATCTGTTTGTTCCCTGATGTATCCGAAGTGCCGAAAATGCTGGTGCAGCATGATGGGCACTCAACAAATGTTTGCCGAATGAATGACTAGCCAATGGTCAAGACACCTTTTTATATTTACTGTCAGAAAAGAACTCCATGACCATGAGAATGGCTGACTAGATAGATACAAGGAAAGTTGTTCTCCTTTCCTCATGCTTAAAATTTTGCCATAGCTTTATTGGTTGAGAGCCTTTGACACTTTGGTTATTAAACAGATCCCCCTTCTCTATTTCATTGGGGAGAAATTGCCCAAGACCTGCAAATTTTGACAGTCTCTCTTTCGGTTACATTCCCAGGAGATGTACTTGAAACAAATGAGACCATTGCAGGGAGATGTAAAGAACCTTTGAAACCACAGAGATGAATAAACCACGATTTTAGAACCCAAAAAGAAGCAGAGATCAAACATTCTTAAAACCAAACTTGCTCAGTCTTCTAAAAATAGTTTCTACATTGAGGTTATACTGGAATTCACAGGGCAAACTGGGGGATGGTAATTCTTTCTGTCCATTCTCAAATGCTTTGACAGGACAGTAAGGATGGTGGGTGGTATCAACCACATCCTAGATCTAAAAATCACATTCCTTTCTATCAGTGTAGCTGGTAGTGAAAGGATGGACTTGAGGATTCTAATTCTACTTCCACTGCCAATGAATGTGACCTTGAGCAAACTTTAAAAAAGATAAACACCATGCCCTGAAATTGTCTCTGGAATCTACCTAATATTTATGAATGAATCAATTTGCAAATGACTCACCTTAGATGTAAAAATACTAAGAGTTTTAACACAAATCAGCACAATTGCATCGCTACGTTAAAAAAATGAACAAGAAAAAAATATGTATGTGGAGGCATTTACTATGCAAACTAGCAGTACCCCAAAGACAATCTATGATAGCCTACCTGAAAACACAGACCATTAACTCCTTACCTAACAAACTGCACTCCACGCCACCCGTTTGTGTCTAAACCACACACTTGCTGTCAATTTCAATGTTGTTTCTAGGCTACCTGACAGTTTAGTTTACTACCACTCTACTTTGTGCCCCTCACAAAAAGAAAGTAAACTGAGGTAAAGGGAGGCATGCTTTAATAAAGACAGTTCATAGGCTGTCTACTTTAAAAACCATTCATTCTCCTAAAGCTAAAGAAACCCTCTTGATGTGGGTTAGATGACTGCAAATTCAATGCCGTGACAGGCTCTCAATAATTACGTGCTTAACTCAAAATCATATAGGGGAAATAACTAGTGCAGAATCAGAAACATAAAAGTAACTAAGTGGTAGCCTCTTTCACTACTATTTCAGAAAATAAAACATAAGGTATGGCTTTGCTCTTTTCAAGACTTGGCAAGTACACTGCCCTAGACGGTGGTTCTCAAATGTAACTGAGCGTGAAAATGATTGGCGAATATGTTTAAAATGTAGATTCCTAGGTCCCACTAAGTCGGATTATCTGGGGGATCGAAAACTTTAAATATATATTAAAAAAAAAAAAAATCTCCCCAGCTTATTCTGATGCAAATGGACTCCCACAAGGGAACCGCTGCCTTAGGAAAATTTTCCTTAAAAACTTGAAATTTTGGGGCACCTGGGTGGCTCAGTCGGTTAAGTGGCTGCCTTTGGCTCAGGTCATGATCCCAGGGTCCTGCGTCGGGCTCCCCGCTCAGTGGGGAGTCTGCTTCTCCCTCTCCCTCTGCCTGCAGCTCTGCCTACTTGTGCTCTCTGTCAAATAAATAAATAAAATCGTTAAAAAAAACTTCAAATTTTAAGAATCCCAAAAAAAATATACACATCAATAGTGTGTGTGTGTTTACATATACATCTATATGTATAAATATACTGACAAAGACTTCTTGCTTAACCAAATTGTAGTCAGGCTCCTGAACCTCTTCTAGGTCCATTTAAACACTTCCTTGTAAAATCCAGTTCTACCAAGAACTAAGTGAGTTTAGTGAAAGTCTTCAACCTCCTGAGCAGATTCCTCATTCTTCACCATCCCCCAGGTGGGGCCGGATCACTCAGGCCTGTCTTTGGCAAGAGTCCTGTTAGATTGGTTTAAGTCAAAAATCTCCTTATTACTGATCATTTCTCTTGGTAATTTTCTATACACCACCCCCGACCCCGCTCTTGGCTATAAATTCCCAGTGTCCATGCTGCATTTCGAAGTGAGCTTGGTTCTACACTGAGGTCTCTTTCCCCTACTGCAACAGTCCTGAATAACTCTGTACTTCTTTACCTATCATCCAGCTCTGGTTTTTCTCTGACACATTCATGCCTATGTAGGTGTGTACATAGATAACCACACTTCTAATTTTCCATGGCTGCTTCTTAGGGAGAAAGACTTTTGCCTTATAAGCATTTTTAAATTACCATCCTGAACTAAAATGAGGGACCAAAGCCAATAAACCTCTCAAAAAATTTAGCAGGCT
Source organism: Potos flavus (assembly GCA_028534135.1). Taxonomy (NCBI): domain Eukaryota; kingdom Metazoa; phylum Chordata; class Mammalia; order Carnivora; family Procyonidae; genus Potos; species Potos flavus. The sequence goes on from CM052887.1 coordinate 46,299,089, forward strand.
ATCATCTAGATATAGAAATTGTCATCTCAATACTTCAATGTGTTCACTGACTTCTGTAGTATGAAATATATCAGATGCAACTCATTTTTGAAAAACTGATCTGAAAACTTGCCTTTGTGTTGAAAGAGAGACAGACTTAGAAAATATTATTGAAAAAGTGCGGGCGCCTGGGTGGCTCAGTGGGTTAAAGCTTCTGCCTTCCGCTCAGGTCGTGATCTCAGGGAGAGGAATCAAGCCCTGCATCGGGCTCTCTGCTCAGCAGGGAGCCTGCTTCCCCCTCTCTCTCTGCCTGCCTCTCTGCCTACTTGTGATCTCTATGTCAAATAAATAAATGAAATCTCAAAAAAAAAAAGAAAAAGTGCAAAACTTTCTGAAATTCCCCAGGATGGATGGCAAAGTCACTGTGTGCCTCACACTCCCCCACTGTGAACACCATACTCACAGCCTGACCATACAAATGTTTAGACCATCCCATTAAAGGACTGGAGGGGAGCCCTGGGTACAAAGGGAGACAAAGGAGATCCCCTCTGTGAGTGAGGAGGCCACTTCCGTGGAAGCTAATGGACTCTGACTTGGGGTGGGGATGTTTGCTACATCCCAGCGAGAGACATTTTTACTGATGCCTCAGTCTGCTCTGTACCTATATTCTTAAATTTGAATAATTTAGAGGAACAATTCTTCTCTTTCATTCTCTCCTTTGATTCGAGATTTGGGGGGCTGAGGGAATGCTGTAGAAAACAATTCTACCCCATATAAGCAAGGACACAAACAGCAATATTCATTCTTTATCTCCCTTTGTCTCTCAATCATAAAAAAAAGATGAACTGGCTGGGCCCACTAACATTTCTCAGAGCCCCGTAGCTTTAAAGGACAAGCCCCAAAGCATATGCCTAGGATTAGGACAGAATCATGGGATACTTACTCCTTTTAAAATCTTGATAGGCTAAGCAATGCTAACTGTCAGAATTCATGGGTCTCATTCATCACTGACCAGCTACATTAGGATGCTTATGTTGTATTATAAGTAACAAATGGACAGAAACTTTCATGTGACTTAGAGAATGACATGATTGTTAGTTCACAATCCATTTAGGAAGACCGTTCCACCCATTTTTGCAGACATGGCCCTCATATACTCACAAATGGCCAAAGAAAACATCTCCTGAAGAAACCTTGTTATAAAGAGAGAACGCAGATACAAAATTGGGTAAAACTATCCTGCTGACCAGGGCTTTCCAGAAAAAATGCCTACCCAGCATCATGGCTGGTACACAGAGGCCACAGAAATTATTTATTAAATGAATAAACACATAATGTGAGCTGTGGAAAATGCACTGGGAAACAAATACTAGAAGGAGGGTGCCTGGGCGTTCACAGTGTTTTTCCGTCTCCCTTTTACTTTTTTGTATTTTTTGTACCAATTTTCTACAATAAGCACCTATTACTATTATAATTTCAAAAAGCAAATAAATATTAAAACCAAACAAGGCCTTTTTGTTTCTAATTTCTCAGTTTTTCCCATCTGAAAGCTTTGAGGTCTGTTTTCCTATTGGGGGAAATTACTTTCATATTTTATCCCATGAAGAACTATTTTTTCCAATATTGAAAATATGGCTACAGGGAGGAAAAAAAAAAAAAAAGATGCCCTTTTGCTTGGAAAACTGCCTAATCAAGTTAAAAGAGAACTTAACAGAAAACTTCAACCGGGCAGACTAGCAACCTAATAGGAACAAGTAAGTAAACCAGGAAAACCTGTCCACAGCAGGAAATGACGCAACTTCATTAGCTCAGTGAGGGAACACGGATACTTCCCAGGCCGGCTAAGGTTCTCCGTGCATTCAGCTGTCTTCATTCCTTCCATCACTCGCGCATTGTCACCTCACGCTTATCAAGCATGACACTCTTGTATGAGGCTGGTCAAGGTTCAGCCAAACTTGTGGCCACTAAAAGCCCCCTCAAGTTCTTCTAGTCTCAAAACAGTGGGGACTTGTCCTTGAAGTGGAAGAATCTTCTCAGCCGGGACACCTAAGGCTCCCACAATAGAGCTCCTCAAGGGCTGCCATGCCCGTGGGGAGAGCCTGGATGGCAGCTCCAGCAGGGGCTGGAGAGCGGGACCCTAATGCGAGGTGCCATGGAGAGAGACTCTTCCATTTGTGTCATAAACTTTACTTACATTTGAATAGAAATGTTCAAAGTCTGCTCATAGCCTTCATCACTCTGACCTCCGTAACTGTCCTGCCATCAACATGGCAGAGTGCCTCATCCCCCTTTGATGGACAGCTGTGTTAGGGGCCCCAGAAATGGAGTGACTGACCTACCTTCACACTGTTTGCTGGGAGGCAACTGAGGCAGGCCCCGAATGGGGCTCAACTTCCTTTCAATATGGCCCACGGCCTTTCTCTACCCTGCAGGAATTTAAGGGCCAGAATGCTCCCCCCGACGGCACGGAGCTATTCTAAAAGTCATTGGCACTAGGTGAGCAGGCTCCGGTAACTGATCCAGCTTGATGTGCACATGGGCAAGTAATTTTCTGTTAGACATCATCATCATTAGCTTTCAACGATTAAGATCCTTGTCCCTTTAGCCCAGAGAAGCTGATGCAAAAGCTGTTCAGGTAGTTCTGATCCAAATTTCACAGATCCAGGAGGCTTGGTTTTTCCATCGAAGGGTCAGTAAAGCGTACAGATGATGGGCTGCGGAGTGGCCGTGAATGGCTGACCCTGTCGAGGTTTGCCAGCCGCCACGGGCTGTTCTGGTCACACTGTCATCTGGCGGGCAGCTTTCAAGCAATTACCCGTGGCCGCTTAGTGACAGTATTAGGAAAGTTAAGTTGGGATTGTTCCCAACTCCTCATTTACCTCAATAAAAATGGAAAGTTAAAAAGACAACTAGCTTGGCTGCAGTCTCTGAGTGTTTTTGAAAGACACAGCTGGGGCAGGTGGGTGTGAAGGAAGCCATCAAGCTGTGAACGGAGATTAGCCAGAGATGCTGGGGGAGGACTGGGAGCAGCCCCGTGAGCTGTTGGCAGGGGGCAAAGGAGCTAAGAGTGTTAAGATGTGCGAGGGGACAATTTGTGCTTATCCGGAGAGTGCTTCTCTTTTATGGATGTTCAGACCAGACCCTGCGATCTCTGCCCTATTCCAGCCTGTTTTCTTCACTCTCCTTGGATAATGCATCTTCCACTATGGGGCCGTCAACATGAAAACACGGGACTGTTTTATAACATCAGGAAATTCTGATTTCTATGTGTGACTCTTGTGGACCCATTGATAGGTCAACTTTCTCTTAATTTTTAATCCTGTTGGTTGCGTATTTGGTCTTAAAATTATCTGTGACTTAAAGAACTTTATAGGAACTATAACAAAAGGAAAAAAAAGAGAAAGAAAGGAGAGGGGAGAGACCCACCCACTCACTCGGCTACCCACCCCAGCTTTTGCTTTCCCCCCTACTTTCATTTCCGAGAATTTTTAGAAATAAGTTTTCCATTCAAGACGCTTACTATTTCATGGCCCTGGGCCTCTGCAGTAGAGTCATGATAAAGTGGCTGGCTTTCGGGGCGTGACTATTGTCTTAAACACGAGTGAATACCAGAAGGATCCCAGAAGCCTCAGCTGGCAAATGAAGACCACTTCCCCAGCCTACAGCACCGTGTGCTCTCCCACCTCCCGTGGCTGGCTTCCAAGAATTCTTGACATTGACAATTAGCTCAGCTCCTTATAATTTAAGCAAGACTTAATTTAAACAAATGGTTCGGTTGCCATCTGGGAAAGGCCTGGCAGAGAGTTAGAAAAACCCTCTAAAATGTTTAGTCTGTTTTACTCCACATTTTCCTAATATTTTGCTTTATGTGTCTCTTTCTGGTTAGCAGCTATTACGAGTCTTCATCTCTCTCCTTGCCCGCGTTCACCTGTTCAGCTCGAATTTCTGTACTTCTTCCTTCCCTCTCTGGTGTCTCCCTCTTCCGATCCGTTTCTTCCTTCCCTTTCTGATGGGCCGGTAGTGCAGCGTGCTGCTCGGCCCCACCGGCTTGTTAAGGAAGGTTCTCCTAGAAAGTCTTGCTAACCTGTTTCTGTCCATCTCAGGCAGCAGAATGTTAATAGTTACGCAGAGGAGGTACCAAAATATTCACGTAAGAGTGAGAAATGAAATCACAACCAATTACGAATTTTAAAAAGCTGACCGACATTAAACGTAAAGTAAGAAAAGCAAAAGTAAGGCACTTGGGTGTCTCAGTGAGTTAAGCGCCTGCCTTTGGCTCAGATCATGATCCCAGGGTCTTGGGATGAAGTCCCACATCCAACTCCCTGCTCAGCGGGTGGTCTGCTTCTCCTTCTCCCTCTACCCCTCCTCCCTGGTCATGCACACGCTCTCTTGAATAAATAAATAAATAAAATAGTAAAAAAAAAAAAAAAGCAAAAATAAACAAGTGGTCCTACAGCAAACTAAATGGCTTCTGCACGACAAAAGAAACCATTAACACTATGAAAAGGCAGTCTCCTGAATGAGAACAAATATTTACAAATCATATATCTGATAAAGGTTAACATCCAAAATATATTAAAAATTCAGACAATTCAATAGCAAAGAACCAAACAGTCCACTTTCAAAAGAGGTGGAGGATCTGAATAGACATTTTCCAAAGAAGACCTACAGATGGCCAACAGGCACAGGAAAAGGTGCTCAACCGTCATCAGGGAGATGCAAATCCAAACCACAAAGAGATAGCATCTCACGCCTGTTGGAATGACTATCCTCAAAAGGACAAGAAATCGCAAGTGATGGCGACAGGGTATGCAGAGAAAGGGAACTCTCACGCACCTGTGTGAGGTGTCAGTAGAGGCAGCCACTATAAAACGACAGCTTGAAGATTCCTCACCAAATAGACGTATCACATGACCCAGCAATTCCATTTCTGGGTATTTACCTGAAGGAAATGAAAACACTAACTTAAAAAGATATCTGCACCTCCAAGTTCACTGCAGCATTATTTACGATAGCCAAGACATGGAAACAACCTGAAAGGATGAATGGATAAAGAAAATGTGGGATATATATGTCAGATATATATAATGGAATATTATCCAGCCATAAAAAAGAAAATCTTGTCATTTGAGAAGATGGTTGGACCTTGAGGGCATTAGGCTAAGTGAAATAAGTCAGACAGAGAAAGGCAAGTACCATATAATTTCATTTATATGTGGAATCTAAAAAAATTTTTTTAAAAAACCCTGAACTCAGAGATACAGAAAGACTGACGGTTGCCAGAAGCAGAGGACAGGGTGTGGGTGAAATAGGTAAAGGGGATTAAAAGGTAAAAACTCCCAGTTATAAAATAAGTAAGTCGTGAGTACCTAATGTAGAGCATGGTGATTATAGTTAATAACACTACATTGTATATTTGAAAGTTGCTAAGACAGTAGAGCTTAAAAGTTCTCATTACAGGGGCACCTGGGTGGCTGGGTCGGTTGAGTGTCTGACTCTTGATTTTTGCTGGGGTCGTGATCTCAGGGTTGTGAGACTGAGTCCCAAGTCAGGCTCTGTGCTGGGTGTGGAGCCCGCTTGGGATTCTCTCTCTCTCCCTCTTCCTTTGTCCCTCCCTGCCATTTGCAGGTGTGCTCTCTCTCTCGGAAAAAAAAAAAAAAGTTCTCATTACAAGAAAAAGAATTGTACGTATGTGTGGTTATGGATATTAACTCGATTTACTGTAGTGATCATTTTGCAATATATATATACACATCAAATCATTATGTTGCACACCTGGAACTAATAAGATGTTCTATGTCAATTATAGCTCAATAAAAAATAAAAAGCTGACATATATCACAAACATCACAAAATCCAGAGATGCACCATTATATACACATAATTTATATATAATTATTAAAATAACAATTATATATATAACCTGACTGACCAGCCCATTATTTTTGGCTGCATACTTTTTATATGATAATGATTTTTGTAATATCAAAGAGTAACATCTCATTCTTAAATGTCATGCAAATTTTTAGGATTGTTGTTAAATTTAGGAAAACTCGAGGTACATGGGTGGCTCAGTGGGTTGAGCCTTTGGCTCAGGTCATGATCTCTGGGTCCTGGAACCGAGCACTGCGTGGGGAGTCTGCTTCTCCCTCTCCCTCTGCCTGCTGCTCCCCTTACCCCCTCAAATAAATAACATTTTTTTAAATTAAGGAAACTTATTTTTTTTTAAAAAGTGTAAGTCTTAAGATTTTAAATAGTAGTAACTCTAAATGCTATAATTTGAAGCCACTTATGAATCGGCTTGTGATGGATGTCCTTGTGATGGTAGCCTGTTACGAAGGGTTTTTTTTCTTCATTTTTCCCCCCCATTTTTCTTATTTGAGTATAGGTGACACATGATGTTATGTTAGTGTCAGGTTTAGGACATAGTGATTCCACTTCTCTATGTGCTATGCTATGCTCCCCACAAGTGTAGATCTGTCACCATGCAAGACTATTACAATAGCCTTGACCCTATTCCCTAAGCTGTGCGTTTTAGTCCTGTGACTTACTCACTCCCTAACTAGAAGCTTGCATCTCCCCCTCCTCTTCATCCATTCTGCCCACCCCAAAACCCCCACCCCCAAAACTCCCCTCTTGCAACCATCACTTTGTTTTCTGCAAGGGACTGGAGTTCCTTTGCCAGTGGGTATGTTCTTTCTTTTCAGAAACTGTGCTCTTTGTGTGCTTTGACTCTAGAGAATACGGGAGAACCTCAAACACCCACTTACGTTGCTGAGCTTTCCCCCTTACAACTATTTCCCACTCTATTTTTCCTAACGAAAGGATACCCAAGAATCGAAAAACAAAATTCACAAATTCATTCATAAATATTCACTCTCAAATATTTCTCAAATGCCAGCACTGAAGATTTAGCAGTGCATAGGGCAAAGTTCTTGTCCTCACGGCCTTTATATTGTAGTAGGTGAGACCCTAAGATGGTAATGAGGGAAGAAAAGAGCTCGGTGAGCAGTGAGGAATAGTAGAAGGTGAGGAGGGAGAGGCACTCTGGGTTGTATTCACTAGAGTTTTGAGGACCACAATCAGGGCTTTAGATTTTATTCTAATCCATTGGAAGGTTGGAGTGACACGATCTGATTGACATTTTAGAAGGCCCACTGTGCCACTGTGCTGAGAATAGACTGTAGGGGGCACACAGAGCCAGGGAGCTCTGTGTTTGGAGGCTGCTGGAATAAATGTCAAGTGATTTCCATGCACAGAAATGGCCAGGGCTTCGCCAAATCTGCCAAGGTTTGCAGTGGCCTCCAAGTTAAATCTCCAGTACATTTTGTGTCCAGCTCCAATCTGAATCTGCAGAACGTTCGTGTCATCCCACCAGGGGTCAGATTGACAGACCAAGAGCCCATGCTTTCCATCCATTTATACCAACTGCACAGAGGGTTGCAAAGCTCTGGGGGCCACACAGGCCTGGGGTGGAGTCGACACCCTGCTACCGATGAGCAGAGACTCTGGGAAAATTTCTTAACCTGGGAGAGTCAGTTACGTGGTGTAGAAATGAGAGAGGCTGATGCCATCAAGTTGTGAGAAGAACAAATGAGACAATTGTGTAAGTAAGGGCTGAGCAGAGGAGCAGGCATTTGATTGTAATCAAATCTAAAATGTAGCTATATCAGTGGTGAAAATGGCCACTTTCTGCCCTTTAGAGGTAAAAACACTTCTGTACTTTTCTAATTACCCAGTGAAACATCTTTTGAAACAGTATCCAGATTCCTGGCAAATCTCCAGGAAATTGATTTAATGTGACTGAGTCTCTTAGTGTTTTTCAAAGTAAGGAATGCACCAATTGTGACATCAGAGGCACTTGTTAAAAATGTAGATTTCCCATCAGGGAAATACAAACCAAAACCACAGCAAGATACCACCTCGCACCTGTCAGAATGGCTAAAATGAAAAACACAAGAAACAAGTGTTTCAAGGATTTGGAGAAAAAGGAATCTTCATGCACGGTTGGTGGGAATGCAAACTGGTGCAGCCACTGTGCCGGACAGTATAGAGTTTCCTCAAAAAAATTAAAAGTAGAATTACCATATGATCTAGTAATCCCACTACTGGTTATTTACCCCCCCTCCCAAAACACTAATTCAAAAAGACATATGCACATGTATGTTTATTGCAGCATTACTTATGGCTAAATTATGGAACCAGCCCAAGTGTCCATCAATAGACGGATAAAGAAGATGTGGTATATCTACAATGGAATATTACTCAGCCATAAAAAAGGATGAAATCTTGCCATTTACAACAATATGGATGGAGCTAGAGAGTATTATGATGCTAAGTGAAATAAGTCAGTCAGAGAAAGACAAATAGCATAAGATTTCACTCATGTGTGGAATTTAAGAAACAAAACAAATGAACAAAGGAAAAAAGACAAACCAAGAAACAGACTCCTAACCACAGAGAACAAACTGATGGGTTACCAGAGGGAAGGTCGGTGGGGGTGGTGGGGATGGATGAAATAGGTGATGGGGATTAAAAAGAACACTTATGATGAGCACTGGGTGATGCATAGAATTATTGAATCACTATACTGCACACCTGAAACTAATATAACACTGTATGTTAATTATAATGGAATTTTTTAAAAGTGCAGATTCCCATGAGTTCCAAACAGAATTCCCAGGTGAAGGCAGGGATCTGCATTTAAAGCTCCTCACAGGGCGGTGCTGTCTTTTGAGAACCACCCCGTGAAGGCTGCAGAGAAGTCCAGGGAGAAAGGGGCCCAAGACCTCACCCACTGGAGGAGGTTGATCCAAGTCTCATCCCTGCTTTGCGAAAAAAGACCCTCTGCCTCCACCGAGGCGGCCGCAGGAGGTGCAGGGGCTAATGGGAACACTTCTTCATTTGGGAGAACATTTCTGTCTGCTTAGTGTCCCCTCCCCCCTCCCAAGTCATGCGGCGCAGCCTTCCCGCATCTGCAGGCGCTCACTTTCCCAACCACAGCGACACCTGCTGAGGCAACGCGGTAAGTGCGACTTGGGGACCGGGCTCCTGGCCGAGCATCTCCGCAGCCGCGTGGGGCAGGCGGACGGCAAGGGGCCCTCCCTGGCCCGGCTGATGGCCATCGGTGGCTGCTGCCCAAGGGGGACCCCGGGGGAAATTTCAGAGGAGAGCCCCGCTGGCGGCGAGATCTCCCAGGCAGTCCACGGCTTTTGGGAAATCAAAGGACCAGCGCCCCCCAGCGTCCCCCAGGCGAGAGCATTTCTGTCTGGGAACCAGCCTCCCAGAAAGGGAAGGAAGCGACCCTACTGTCCAAGAGGGAAAAGCCGCTTCAGTCGGCCCGCGCTCTCCGCCCACCAGGCCCTGGGGCCACCGCTCCCGCTGGCACTCCCCCGTCCCCCTCCGTTGCTGTGTGTCTCTGTGCCCTGCTCCGGTCCATCCCATCCACATTCCCAGGCGGGAGGACCGAAAGCACTAGCCGGACTGGGAAATATCCCAGGGAACCACTGAGAGAGGCAGATAACAGAGAGGACAGAAAGGGAGAGAGAGCCAGAGAGCTTTCTTGGAAAAGCTTAATCCAAGAAGAGGAAGGCAGTGGGAAGGGAGGGCAGGGCAGCTCGCTGGGGAATGACAATCAATTGTCGCCCACCACGCTCCCCTCCCCGCCTTTCCACGCCCACTCCATCACTGTCTCCCTGCCCGCCACCGCCACCGGGGTCCCAGGTGCTCTGCCTGGAGACACAGGACTTGATTTGAGATCTCACTCACTTAGGGTGTGTCTTAGCTCGGGCTGTTATAACGAATACCAAAGACTGTGGCTTAAGCACTAGAAATTGATGTCTCAGGCTTCTGGAGCCTGGAAAGTCAGGGATCAGGGTGTCAGCATGGTGGGGTTCTTGGTTTGCAGAATGAACTCTTGCTATGGCCTCACATGACGGAGAGCAGAAGGGAACTAAGCTATCTCTTCTCCTAAGGCACTCTGCAGATACAGAGGGGCTCTGCACTGACATGGCCCCCCTCCAAATACCATCAACATTAGGAATTAGGGCTTTGACAAGGAGGAGGGGGAGATAACACAAACGTGCAGTCTGTTAAAGTGTGCATCAAGACATCTTGGGGATTCTGATGGTAAGAACCTAGTACCCTTCGAGTCATATATTATCACCTTCTGCTCCCTCCATTGTCAGCTCTAACGGGTAGAGGTTTTTATTCCCTGTTGTGTTTCATTCCCTGCTATACCCCGATGACCTGGCATTGGCTGCTTAATATGTATCTGTTCAATGAGCAGTTATGACACACTCATTCGGAGCTCACTCTGTGCTCGGTGCTGTTTTAAGATCTCTACCTGCAGTAAACTCGCTTATTCTCACAACTACCCCAGGAGACATGATTTTCAGAGAAGGGAAGCCAGGCACCCCATAAATAATGCACATGAGGTCACGTTCCTCGCAAAGGTAGAAGCTGGGGTCACACCCAGCAACCTGGCTCCAGAGTCCTCCCAGCTCACCGGGCACCACCCTGCCTCTTGCAAATGAAGGAAGGAAGGAATAAAAATGTTGGTTCCCTGGGGAAAGGTACAGGCTTTTGGGCTGCACAAGTTCTTAGTGACAAAGAGGACCCTTCTGACTTAGTGCTGGGGAAGAACTGGGGCCCCTGGAGTGTCCAGGCTCTGTGGACGAATGCTCTGGAAACTCACCCAGAGTAACCAGCCTGTAGCAGCTTTGCACCATGCTTGGGCCTGTGGCAGTGCTTCTCAACTTTGTAGGTTAGAGTCACGGTAAAAAGCCAACCAAAAAACTCAGTGGCTGAGGCCACCCTGCCCCCCACTCCTTAACGCAATCAGAAGCCTCAGGGATGAATCCCAGCCACCAGTTCAGTACTTCTAGAAGTTTCCAGGTGATTCCATGAGCAGTCAAAGCTGAGGACCTGGGAGGCGGGGAGCGAGAGTCCTGGGGGGTGGCGAGGGGAGCAGAAACCACATTCTTTCTCAGAGTGTGGTCATTCATCACATGCCTCAGAACCGCTTGTCAAGAATACACATTTCTGGGTCCCCTCCAGACTTACCAAGTTGAAATCTCTTAAGAGTGAGCCACAGAGTCTACTCAAAAGAACAAAACCTCGCCTTGATGTTTATGCCCAGAGAAGCCTGAGGGCACTGGTTTTGAGAGTCCAGCACCAGCAGCAACAGCACCACCAGCTGGAACTCATCAGAAATGAAGACGCCCTGGCCCCAACCCAGACCTGGGGCCCCAGAAACTCTGGGGGTGGGCTCCAGCAGTCTGTGCCTAATGAGCCCCAGAGTGAGGCTGGTTCTTGCCAAATTTAGGAAAAACATTGCCCTGGGTAAAGGGCCTCAGATTCAAATCCCACCTTGGTCACTTCCTAGCAGTGTGGCTCTGGGAAGGTTATTATCTTCTCTGTGCTTCAGCTTCTTCATGGGTTAGTTGAGGGGTGAGGGGGTGATTGTATGAATTGTGTTCTCCCCACTCCCAGATTTATACATTGAATCTTCCCTCCCAATACCTCAAAATGTGGCCTTATTTGGAAAAAGGGTCTTTGCATATATAATTAGGTAAGATGAGGTCATAGGAGTGGGGTTGGTCCCTAATCCATCATGACTGGTATCCTTATAAAAGAGAAAAACTTGGAGGCAGATAACCACACAGCAAGAATGTCATGTGAAGAACGGTATTATGCTGCCACAAGCCAAGGAACTACCAGAAACTAAGAGACCTGGGACAGTTTCTTCCCCTAGTGCCTTTGGAGGAAGTGCAGTTCTGTCCACACCTTGATTTTGGATTTTTATTTTTTTAGTATTAAGTTTTATTGTTGTTGTTTTTTTAAGATTTTATTATTTATTTGACAGAGAGAGACTAGAGAGCACAAGCCTGGGAGTGGTAGAAGGAGAGGGAGAAGCAGGCTCCCTGCCGAGCAGGGAGCCCAATGTGGGACTCAATCCCAGGACCTTGGGATCATGACCTGAGCCGAAGGCAGACGCTTAACCGACTGAGCCACCCAGGCGCCCCTTGATTTTGGATTTTTGATCACCATAACTGTGAGACAATATATTTCTGTTGAGTAAGCTCCTCTGTCTGTGGTACTTTGTTACATACAGCAGCCCTCCCAAACTAATGCGGGGGGTATTTGGGACGAGGCAAGCTACTAGTGACTTCTCCACAAATGTTAGATTTGGTATTACTACAAATGAAAGTGAGGGGTGCCTGGGTGGCTCAGTGGGTTAAGCCTCTGCCTTCAGCTCAGGTCATGATCCCAGGGTCCTGAGATCGAGCCCCGCATCGGGCTCTCTGCTCAGCGGGGAGCCTGCTTCCCCCTCTCTCTGCCTGCCTCTCTGCCTACTTGTGATCTCTCTCTCTGTCAAATAAATAAAGATAAAATCTTAAAAAAATAAATAAATAAAAATGAAAGTGATTCTGTACACTGCCCCCTTAAGTAGGAATTAGACCCGAGGAAAAGAAAGAAAGAAGGGCATTCCACCCAGGGGGCTGAGGCTTAGGTGGGCTGAGTGGTGGTGTGCGCCAGGCCTACTCGGCCCTGGCTGGAGGCTGAGAAACAGTGGACAGATGGTCATCATTTCCGGTCACCCCTGATCTGGACAAGAACCAAATGAGGGATCCAGAGGCAATGGCGTGCTCGGCTCTGATGTAGCGCTCCTCATCTCAAAAGCTCTCTCTGTGGAGGCTTCCACTGCTTTCCACGAATTGCCCCAGCCCTTCCAGGTCATAAGCATCCCTGACATGGGGACCAGAGTCCATTACCAATCCCCTGATCTACTCATACCCTCCAAAATTGCCTTTGCGTATATGTGTGTGTGTGAGAGTGTGTGTGTGAGAGTGAGTGTGTGTGTGTAAGGCTCATTACATCACCTAAAATGGAAAGAAACGAAGCAGAATAAAATTCCCTTTCCTCAACACTCACAGCATAGCTGTCTGGCTGCTAGTTAGACAATGCCACCCTCAAACAGTGAGTAAGGAAAGGGTTAAGGTCTAGGCAGGGAGAGACCTGACCAGCTCTGAAACTATTCCTGGTGGGCAAAAGAGCTAAGAGAGAGTGAACAAGAGATAAGGGAACAGACCAGACCACCTGGCCCCGGATGTTAGGGAGTATTTTCCTTCGGCGCCTACACTGTAATCACGGAAAATGACCAGACCTCAAAGGAGTCAGTCATTAAGGGTGTTATCAATAATCGTCCTTGTGCAAACCAAGACAGCTTAAGAATCTCATGGCCACAAGCTTCCTGGTCAAGTTTTCAATAAAAGACCGCCACTAAAAGCCCTCCGTGGCAACCCATTTGGGTCCCCTCTCAGTCTAGAGAGCTTTTTCTTCCTTTCTGCTCTCACCTTCACTGAATCAGCTTTCACTTCACTTCACCCTATTGTGTCCGCGAGACCCATTCTTCCACTCGGTGAGACCAGAACCCTCCCGTCCTGCGGCGACGGGAGCCCAACCTCTGTAGTCAGGTAACTTCTGTTACTTCGATTTGTCCACGAGAGAGACAGAGGGACGCAGGTGTATGCATGTAACCCAAGCAATCGGGGTCCCACGTCCTCCTCACCAGCCCTCTCATACCCAATGCCCGGCACTGGGAATTTGAAGCTCATCTTAAAAGAGTCTGTCCCGAGGCAACTAGCAAGCTGGGAGTATCAAGGGGGTGGGGTATTATGCAATCTTCCAGGTGCTTTTCCTTTTTAAAGACTGTAGCGCTTCTTTCAGGTCACTGAGGAGGTAGAGATCATCTGAGAATAGTCCTCCCTCGGTGGTAGGTGCTCTGGCCAAATGCAATCATCCCAGCAGACGGGGCTGGCCTCCCTGCTGTCCTAGGCCCTGTGCAAGTTCATGGCCAAGTAGGGCTTGTTCACGCCCAAGTAACTCCAACTGGGCTCCAATCATTGCATGGCATCACAAGTGACCCTCAGGCCAGCTGTTAGCTGCCCTCCGTAGTGACAGTGAGAGGCCTCAGCTCCAGCAGGAAGCTAGCCCACCAACCGGAGGCAGAGTTCAAATCCAAACTCCCTACCCACATCCCACCCAGTTATTGCCGATCCTCTTCTCCCTTCCAGCAGCAAGAGACATAAGGGGCACTGGTTTTAGAGGGGAAAAGAATGCTGGGTGAGCTTGGGCAGTTATGCAACCTCTCTGAATTGAGGGCTTTAGTTTTCCTTCTCTAAAATGGCTTTCTTCATGAGGTTGGGAAAAGTTAAGGCTGGGTAGGTGAAGTGGTTTGTAAACAAGAAGGAATGATACAGACGGAAGCACTCTATACAGTAGGGCAACCGATTATGGCCTTGTACACACATAGCTTGCTTAGAAGGCCAGGGTTTGTCGACCTTGGTATGATGGCTTTGCACATGTCTTTAAAGAATACAGATGAAGTTCAACAGGAAAAGTAGCGGACTGAACAAAGGCAAAGTGAAGTGAACCAATATTCACGCAGGGCAGGGATTTATTATACCGTGTATCATTTAATGCACTCAAAAAAATCAAGGGAGAGAGAAGAAATCAACCAAACGTGAAACCTGAGGTTCCCAAACTTTCTCAGTTCTCGGGGCTCTGAGTGTGTCAGCATCCCTTGGAAAAGAAATACCTAGCATTTCTATCTATTGTGTAGACAGGTTCAAACAATGTAATGTGTGCTGATACCCTAACTGAGCACTGGTGGGCCCCGCACAGGTCTGGAGATTCTGGAATCAGGCCACACCCACCTCATCTCTGGTTCCATATTGACCTTCACACACTACTAGTATTTTATCACCACTCAATTCCTAACTTCGCGCTGATACAACATCATCAAAAGGAATAATATGATTTAATGTTGATATAAAACTATCTCAAGCTAGAGGTTCACACGATGGCGGACACATGTTCCCATTTCCCTTAAAAATTGAAAATTTCCCAGGGAGCCCAAGTGAGTTCACTGTGGCGCCCCAGGCTGCCTCCCCGCGTAGTCTGGAAACCGAGATAAACTAATGCTCAAAGGTTTGAAGTAATTTCAGGTCAGAGCTTCTCAAATTTTAACATGCACAGGAGTGGCCTGGGCATCTTGTTTAAATGTGGATTTTGGGGGTGCCTGGTGGCTCAGTTGGTTATGCAACTGCCTTCGGCTCAGGTCACTATCCTGGAGTCCCGGGATCGAGTCCTGCATCAGGTTCCCTGCTCAGTGGGGAGTCTGCTTCTCCCTCTGACCTCTCCCCTCTCGTGCTCTCTCTCTCATGCTTTCATTCCCTCTCTCTCAAATAAATAAATAATCTTAAAAAAATAAATAAATGTGGATTAAAAATAAATAAATAAATGTGGATTGTGATTCAATAGGTCTGGTGTGGGGCCCGAGAAGCTCCTTTTCTAACAAGCTCCTGCATATGGAAGATGCCACTAGTTCAAGGAATATTCTTTTTGAGTAGAAAGGCGTTAAATGAAGCAGTCAGAAGAGGCTGGGCAACTATCCTAACCATCCAGGTCTCCAGAGCCCATGCTCTTTTCCACAACCATACTGTTTCCCCTATACCTAAGATTGTACAGGAAAATTTTTTACTTTTATCAGTGGACATCTGGTTTCCAGATGGGCATTTAAAGAAGTTCGGAAGTTGCCTTGCCTGATGAGGAGGACAAAGGGAAAAGAAGAATGCAGATAAAATTTAAATTCCTGGGCCGCCTGGGTGGCTCAGTAGGTTAAGCTGCTGATTTCTTGATTTTGGTTCAGGTTATGATCTCAGGGTCGTGAGATCAAGCCCTGTGTTGGGCTCTATGCTGGACACAAAACCTGCTTGAGATTCTCTCTCTCCTTCTGCCCTGCCCCCATGCACTTGCCAGTGCGCATGCGCGCGCGCGCTCTCTCTCTCTCTCTCTCTCTCTCTCTCTCTCTCTCTCGCACATAAATAAATAAATAGATAGATAGATTTCCTTACAACTTACAGCCCACTGACAACTACTTGAGACAGGCAGAATAGAACAGTCCTCAAGGAGTTCAAAACTGTCTTAATTTTCATGCTTTGTTAGAGGCAAAAAGCGGCTTTCTCTTGACAACAACCAGACCTCCAGGTCCTTGTAAGTCCTCTCGAACATATGAAAATCCCTTCAGAAACTTCCTTGACCTCCACCCACCCTCCACCTCCAACGTAAAAGTATATAATCAATCACTCCTCAAAATCCTGGTGCAGCTCTGCGTCCTGTCCCCATGCTTTAATAAAACCACCTTTTTTGCACCAAAAACATCTCAAGAATTCTTTCCCGACCCCCCGCTCTGGGCCGGCAGCCCTTCGTCACCCGCGCACACAGTAACGAGAAACGCTGGACAAACTGAAACCCAGCAACTCTTCCTAAATCCGTCAGAGAACTGCGGCGACCAGACAAGCCACTGCCCCCCAGCGTTGGCGAGACGCCCGGGCGGATCCCGGGACGGTGACTTACCGGCGCGCAGCTCGGCGGCAGGACACGAGGACACCAGCGCCCGCGGCGACGCCCACGGGGAAGCCGGAGGCCCCCGGCCGGCAGGGCTGAGGGTCAGAATCCGGGAGCGGCTCCCACACCGTGAGGAGGGTTACCGCCTCTCCGAGGGGAGGTCAGAGAAAAGTGCCCTCCTGCTTCTGGGGTGGGGAAAACAGCCTTTCTTAATTAAATACACGTGGAGAGTTCCATTCTTAACAAGGCCCGTGAAACTGTTTTCCCGGAGCCTAGTGAACTTGGGGGAAGGGAAATACCCAACTCAGCGCCTCCCCGCCTCCCCTGAGGGCAAATGAAAGGACACACGCCCCTGAGCAGCTCTCCTGCGGGTCACGGCGGCCCAGGGGCTCCCTAGAGCCCGAGACCCCACAGCAGGGCTAGAGAAGGCTTCCCTCCACCTGCCTCGGGGCCCACTGAGGCTCCTGTATAGCAACCCGGGCAGCTGAGAGCACTGCGCACCTCACAGGAGACTGAAGAAATCCGAGGACAACACGGGAGACAAAATGGAGGACACCAGAAGCAAGTTTAGCTTCTCACACCTACAGCTGCAGCAACCAGTACACGGGGCCAACCCTTAGCCAGGGAAACTTAAACCCTCGCACTAAGGGCCCATTTCCCTTGATCCCTTTCACCTGGTACATCATATCCAGCTTGCAACAAAAAAGCTACAAGCCAGACTAAAAGACACCCCCCCCCCACTTGAAGAGCCTCCAAGCCCCCGGCACTTGTCCCACCGTCCCCTCAGACATTATTTACAACACCCAAGTTCCCCCTAAAATTATGAAGACTTTCCAGATGGAGGCCGCAGAGCATCACACCCCAGGCGCGGGCACCTCACGTGTCCGTGACCCCGCACTCACCCCGGATGTGAGCCAGATTGAAGTCTGGCGATGTGTAGCCCCGGGCTTGCGCGTAGCGGAACTCTGCTTCAGATCCCGCCCAGGAACTAGCTCTGGAAAGGATTGTTTTGAGCCCTGGGTCTTCATCAACTCTGTGACCCTGTCAATCATTATCTTGTTCCCCGGCCCCACCTCAAGCTCAGCTGGCCCAGGAGAACCCGAGGTGCTTTCTCTTTGGACGCTTGCCCTCACCCGGAGGGCAAAGCCATCGCCCTACCTGGAGGACAGAGCCCCCATTCCTGCAGGTGCCCTACTGTGTTCCGTCAACACGACCAGGCTGTCTACAAGACACAGATCTGCTCAGCTGTTTTTAGGAGGAAACACTGTATAGATAAAACTCCGCACGCCATCTGCCATCTGCAGAAACAATTCAATTGAGCGGCATTCCCAGGAGATGTTTACTTAAAGCAAATCAAAACTATTGAGCGAGACGAGCAATAAGATAGGAGCAGCAGATATTGCAAAAAGTCACCTTGGGCACCTGGGTGGCTCAGTCATTTAAGCGTGTGACTCTTGATTTCAGCTCAGGTCAAGATCTCACGGTTGTGAAATGGAACCCCAGATCAGACTCACGTGCAGGCTTGGAACCTGTTTGGGACTCTCTCTCTCTGCCTCTGGCCCGCCCATAAAAAAAAAAAAAAAAGGAGAGGTTACTTCAACATCGCTGACAGATGTCCATAGAAATGAGAACATAAAAGAACTGAGAAAAAAACTCAACAAAGCCCTGGTCCCACCGGGTAGTCCTGCAAGCCAACAGAATCGAGGCACCGAGTCCTAGTTTATGGAGCCTGCTGGAAGCAGCAAAGGATCGCCTGTTGGGGGGGTCCCCCCAGGTGGAAGACGAGGCAGCAGGAACTGTAAGAGGGAAGTAACCTGCTGTCTATAATCACAAGAACCTTGCTGAGGGTGGAACCTGGAAAAATGAAAGATGCATTCCTTCTGCCAAGTTCCTAAATGGATGTAGATAGGCAGAGCGTGGCCTGGAGCTAAGCTTTGGTGGCAGGAACAAAAGAGAGCTGGGAGACTTTGGTTTTGCTCCTGAGGGGGATACGGTAGAGGAACTGAGTGGGACACTGGAGCCTGCATTATGGAAAAATAGCCAAGGGATTTTTTTTTTTTAAACACTGGGATGTCATGAATTCAATGTTAAATTGTGTTGCTACAGTAATGGGATGGTACGAAATACTGATTGAGATCCATCTTTTTTTTTTTACTATTCTGTCAGAGAGACTGAGCACAAGCAGGGGGAGCGGCAGGCAGAGGGAGAGGCAGGCACCCTGCTGAGACGGGGGCCTCCATCCCAGGATCCTGGGATCAGGACCTGAGCTGAAAGCAGGCACTTCACTGACTGAGCCACCCAGGCGCTCCTGAGATCCATTTCTGACTCCAGAGGCTACAAGAAGGTGCAGGGATAACGATGAAAATCCGCCAAGTCCCCGTATTCTTCAGGTCCGCCAGGGCTACCCATCTTCACGTGGAATCTATGTAGACAATGAGCTAGACCAACCGAGTTAACCGACTCCTTCCCTGGGCATACAGATAGGTCTGTGTGGGGCGAAGGAGGAAGCTTGCCCAAAAGAAAGGTTTGGCCTCGCTGTGCTCCTGGGTAGTCATCTCAGCCCTTGGAATGTCCTGCCTGAGAAGAGTGTATTTGTTTCCATCGGGGCCTTGGGCCACACCGGATAGTCTATGCCAAATAAAATAAAAGCTTAAAACAAAAAAAAGAGGTGATTGGAAAGGAAGAGTCAGAGATGTGGAGGGAGGCTGCCTGAGGCTTGAACAGAGCCTAGTGGGAGGAGCTACTAAAAAAAGGTTTCATACTTACACCTTCCCATTGGGGGTGCCTCAGTGAAGCTGGCCTTCTCACAAATACCCTCAGCACAACACTGTCATTCTTAACCCTGACTGTACTTTAGAAGCACTGAATGCACCTGGCCTTGTCTCCAGAGATTCTAATTTAATTTGTCTGTTCTGGAGGTTTAACATTACATTTTTTTTAAGCTAGCTTTATTGAGAAATAATGGACAAACAATTACCAGTTTGTTGAGCTTTTTTTTTTAAAGATTTTATTTATTTATTTGAGAGAGAGAGAGAGAGAAGGAGGGAGAGAGTAGCAGAGGGAGAGGCAGATCCCCGCTGAGCAGCGAGCCCGATGTGGGGCTTGATCTCAGGACCCTGGGATCATGACCTGAGCCAAAGGCAGACGCTTAACCGACTGAGCCACCCAGGTGCCCCAGTTTGTTGGGCTTTGAGAAATGTATACAGGAATATAAACGTGCCAATAATCATGATGAAAAATATATACATTTCCCCAAAATGTTCCTGATTGATCTGGGTGGCTTGCAAACAACATAAATGTATTTTTCCCAGTTCTGGAGGCTAGAATGTTCAAGATCAAGGAACTAGAAAGGTCAAGTTCCAGTGAGAACCTGCTTCCTGCTTTATAGCTGCCCCCTCTCTCTGTATCCACACACGGTGGAAAGGGCTAGTGATCTCTCTGGAGCCTCTTTTTACCAGGCACGAATCCCATTTATGAGGGCTCTACTCTCGTGACCTAATCACCTCCTAAAGGTTCCACCTCCTCATGCCATCAACCTTTGGGGTTAAGATTCAACATATGGTGGGGGGCACATTCAGACTAGAAGAGTTTCCTTGTGCATCTGTAGAGTTAATACCTTATACATTGCTCTAACCCCTGGCCCCTGGCAAACTATGATCTAATTCTGTCTCCATACTTGTGCCTTTTCTAGAATTCATATAAATTGAAGTATATATCACGTCATTGGGTCTAATTTCTTTCACTTGGTGTTGTGCTTTGAGATTTATCCGCCTTCTGGTCAACAGTAGCTCGTCACTTTTTACTCCTGAATGTTTGCCAATCTATGTATATACTGTAATTTCTTGCGGTTTGTTTGTTTGTTTATCCATTCACCAACTGATAGATATCTCTATCTGGTCTGGGACCCCTGACTGAAGATTTTGCAGATTCCCTTTCTCCAGCAAGGCAGAAGCGCTCAGCGGCATCGCAAGTGTGGCAGCCACTAGATGGCGCTCCGCGCCCACATTGAACTTGAGAAAAGTTTGCACAAGCAGAATCTGGAGGCTGCCTCATGCTTCAGGCACCACCAGCCCAGAGTCTAAGGTCCACCATGCTTTTAGGGACCTACAAAAGTTTAAAATTTTTTTTTAAAATCAAGAGACAGGGGCATCTGGGTGGCTCAGTGGGTTAAAGCCTCTGCCTTCGGCTCAGGTCATGAGCTGGGATGGAGCCCCGCATTGGGCTCTCTGCTCAGCGGGGAGCCTGCTTCCCCCTCTCTCTCTGCCTACCTCTCTGCCTACTTGTGATCTCTTTCTCTCTGTCAAATAAATAAATAAAATCTTAAAAATAAATAAATAATTAATTAAATAAAATCAAGAGACAAAGAGGAATATAATACTCCTGGGTTATATTCATCTTTATACCAATATGCTTATATACATATATACTTACCTATTCTTTACATATACATACCTCATATATTTATTTTTTTAATGCAGGAAGGATTCCATGAAAGCAGTGTCTAGGGTCCACAAAAGTCCCAACATGGCCTGGATTATTTCTCTGCATCACATTTACTGTGTGGATAAAAAATGTCATTGGAAGTTCAGGCAGTTCCCAGGGTGCATCTCTCCTTATGGACATCTTCCAAGATGCACACATTCATCTATTTATCTAACTCAATAAATTCATTCTCAAATTCCTCTTGATTTTACCTCCTAAATATCTCTCCAATCTGTCACCATCCCTGTACGCCCACGAGGCCACCTAAGTCCAGGCCATGCACTGGTTTCTCCTGGATTAGGACAAGAGCCTCCTGCTGGCCTCTCTGTTAGTTAGCCTTTGTGCGCTTACAAATGTTTCACGCAGGGGATGCACCTTCCTAGTCGTCACCCTTACCCGATAAAATCCACCTGCCCCTTCAACGCCCAGCTCCCGGGCTCTGGCTCTCTGCAGCCTCTCCTTGCTCCTCTCCAAAGTCTGGCTCCTCCATGTGCCGCCTTAGCTGTACCATATCTGTGTGCTTATATTTTTCCCTTATCATGTCATGGGTGTGTGTGTGTGTATGTGTGTGTGCGTGCACATGCGTGTGCCCACGTGTCTCTTGTACGCAGAGAAGTACTATTTATAAAGCGCCCATTAGATGCAGGACACTGTGCTACCCTTTCTACGTGTCCCTTCAATTCACCTCTCATTTAGGCGACCAACTCATCCTGCTTTGCCTGGAACTTTCTACGTTTTAGCTCTAAAGTCCTGTGTCCCAGGAAACTCCTCAGTCTCAGCCAAAAGGGGATGGATGGTTAGTCATCCTATACAATAAGCCCATCGTACAGATGAGGAAACTACTGCTCAGAGAAGTTACAAAAACTTGGCGAGGCCCATAAAACTAGTGAGTGCTGGGACCTGGCTGTGTCCCTCAGAAAATCAGTACTCTTTCCACCATGGTGTGCTGCCTGTTCACGGTCTTAGTTAACTTTGTATCTTCATGCCTATGATGATTCTGCATATATTGAATATTTGATGGATGAGTGAATGAATCAACAAATGAACTCTCCAACAGAGAATCAAAACAGTTACCACATAATGACATAGCGAACTAGCCAAGCCTTCTCTCCTCCCTCTCTGTGGTTCTGTGTAGTCACAGAATGTTAGAAAATTGGGCTCAGAGAGGAGAAATGACTTGCCCAAGGTCACACATCTGGGAAGAAGGTGGAGCAGGAACCAGAACTCAGGTTTTCTGGACTCATGATCTGGGAATCTTTCTACTAGAGCACCGAGTGAAATAAACCAAAGGGCAGAGTTGTAAGAGTAGGAGAAAACTTTTTTTTTTTTTTTAACATCTAACTGAAGATGCTAAGCAGCTCTGAATGGCCAGGATCTGCACCATTAAAAAACAAAAACAAAAACAAAAAAACCCTAACATTGAGAACTTCTTTTTAAAAGAAAAGAAAAATAACAAAATAACAACATATAGTGTTCCATGTCTGGAGGGCTTATTACCAGAGCAGGAAATGCAGGAAGTACCTAATTTGTCAGCCAGAGGGAGCCTTTTTCTTGTCGATCCTCCCTAATCCCACCCTGAAACAGTCAAGCCTTGGGTTCAAACCAACCTGGCATCTCCAAAAGGGAGGGAGTGTTTGGAGACCAAATGGCCAGGCATGGCCAGGCACGGCCAGTCCGAGACGGGGCCGTGCCCCACGCGAACTGCCGACACAGCTCTCAAATGCCCACTTTGTCTCCATTTTTATGAGCAGTTCTTGGCTTCCAGGCCTTGTTTGTGCTTTGTCCCGGGCCTTTACTGACCTCTTTGATTCAGAGGGGAAGCTCAGCCCCAGGCAAATGGGAATTTCAATGCACAATGGACACTGGGTTCCTCCAGGGAGCTGGCTGGTCCCAGCATCTTGACTCTGGCCTTTCCAGAGAAGTGTGGCCCCACTGTGCCTGGGGCAAAGAACAAAAGGAGCCCCAGTGGCAACTATTGGGGCCAATGTAAGTGCCTGAGGGATGAAAAGCTGATGACTTTTCCCTCTTTTCCTCCTGGATATGCCCTCAAGGCTCTTTTACGGGAAAGACAGGAGGAGGGAAGGAATAATCCTTTGTCTTCGCCTTTTGTGTGTCCCCCAACCCCCAATACTCCAATCTAGTGGGTTGCAGGTGGCCCATCGAGTCCACACCTGGGAGAATTCCAGATGCTTGTAAATGGCTGGGGAAACAGGGCTGCTCAGCCATTAGGAGCATTGGGGAAAGTCTTAGCCTTCAGGGTGAGCCACCCAGGTAATCAGCCCTGGCAGGATTGTTGGGGCGACAGCGCAGAGGCGAAAGTTGAGCAGAGGATGAGGATTCCCTGCACCCCTAACCCGCTCAGGGTTGTTTCTGAGCACAGCTTAATGTCTCCCACGGTCTCCTCTGAGCCGTGGATGGTGCTCCAGAGCCTCGCGGGGGAACGTGACAATGTGGACCCTGGCCTCCGGGACTGAGTGCTGCTCACAGGGACCTCAGGCTCGGCCTACCTGGAATGTGCCCTGGGAAAGAGAACTCGGATCCCCCTGAGCCATTAGCGCTCAGGAACATGCGGGAATTGCTACCAGCTCTTTGGACCGGCAGGCACCAGAGCAGTGGGAGGGGCCAAAGGGGACCTCCCGGGGCTCAACCCCAGCTGCAGGAGATGCTCACCTGTCAGGCAGGTGCACGGTTATGGCCATCCTCCCAGGGCCTGAAAGTGACCCCCCGGCCGAGACTCCCGCGTGTAGCCACCGGTGTCCTGTCCCCAGCTCCGTGACAGTTACCTTCCGGCCTCCCAGCAACCACACCACTACCTGCCACCTGCCTGGTTGGGTGCTGAACTCCGACAAATCAGTGATTAAGACGGCAGTCTGTTTCCTGAGAGACATGCACTCCAGTCAGGAGGGGAAGGGACGCGGAGCGGTGCAGAAGCTGTCGCTTCATTGGAGGGGGTCAACATGCGGTGTGTGGGGGGGTCGGAGGCTCCCCTCAGAGGGGAAGCCAAGCAGGCCGGGGCTGGCGGGCAGCTTCCCTGGAGGAGCCGAGACCTGGGGCGGGGAAGAGCCACTTCCCTGAATTGCAAGGAGGGGATGCAGGCGGGGCAGTCCACGCCCCGCGGGGCAGGTAAGTGGGCTTCGCCAATCCAGTCGCAGGTGTAGCACAGCGCCTCCTAGGCCACGGAGGACCGCTCTGCAACGGGTTGTTGAACGAACAGTCCGAAGGCCTGGGAGCCAGGGTACCTGAAAGTTGTAACTGGGCTGGGGTGGAGCCGGGTGGGATGGGGGTGAGGGGCAGTCCCGGAGGAGAGGGGTAAGCGGGGGTCAGATGGGAGGCGCCCGCTCAGCTCTGTTAGGGATTTTCACCTTCTCCCGAGGGCAGGGCCAGCGCGGGGAGCTGGGAGGAGTGGGGACTTGCTGAGCCATCCCAGCCCGCCCTCACCCTCCTCATCCCCTTAGGAGACAACAGATGACAGCGCCTGCCTGACCCCTTCAAGTGTCAACATTCTGTAGTTGAGCTCCTGTCTCATTCCCTGATTTCTGTATTTTCAAAAAGGCTCTGCATTGTACTGGAAAAACAGGGAACAAAACCGACTGGCCCGAGGCCCGGCAAGGAGGGCAGCACTGCCCTCGCCTCTCCCTCTGCCGCGGGCTTTGACAGGGCCCCTTTATGTCCTTTGATTTTACCAGAGCCTCAAGAACCGCCGTTTCAACGGAGATTTAAATTCTGCGCAGGATCGTCACCTGCCCACCAGATGTCGCTAATGCCTCACATTTTGGTCACGACCGTTTCCAAGGCCCCCTGTCCTTCAACACTAAGCCTGAAGCACCGGAATGTGCACTGGGAGCTGGGCCGAGCACGTGGCAGAAAAAAAATTCTTTTTCCAGGATTGTTCTGAGGTTAAAAGAAAGTCCTCTCTTATAATGGATAGTTTGTCTGTACACTGGAAAATTTGAGTTACAAGCCTGGGACCACCTTAAAACGCTTGTTTTGAGGGCCTATTAGGAATCGGGGTTTAGGCATATTGCATTCCACTTGGCTAACTGCAGTCCCCAGAATCTGGGACGACAAAAACGTAACTCATATTTCTGCATTTCTCCCCGGACAGGAAGCCTGAATGAGAAGGCAGCCCCCTAACGAACTGGGGAAGTCAAAGTCAAAGGTGTGGTTGGTAGGGGAAGTGTGTGTCGGGAGTCTCGCTGGTGGCCCCACGGGAAAGCCTGCTGCCCAGCGGGGTGGGGTATGCTGGGTGGCACTTGGAAGGGACGGGTGCTTCTATGTCATTCTACATGGCTGTGCTGGGCATGCTTGGAGCATGGAGCCCGCGGTCTGAAGGAGCGTTATTTAGCTTAAATCAGCCAGAAGCACATGCCCATCCTACACAAGACCCAGCTTTCCCCTTTGATCCTGGTGAAAATCCCAGAAATGGATGGGCACTAATGTCCAGCATATTTAGCATACACACCAGACCTGTTGTAGAGAAACCCCTGCGGGCTCCCCAGGGGACCCCTCAAGCCCAATATATCCCAGACTGAGCTCTTGATAGTCTCCTTCAAACCTGCTACCTCGAGGTCTTTCTCATACCAGATAATTACGATGGCATCATTCCAGTTTCTCGAGCCAAAATCCTTAGGGTTAACCTTGACTCCTTCTTCTCTCCACATCCAGCCTATCAGTAGCTGCGGGCACACCTAGCTTCTAAACATATCTAGAATTATTCTACGTCATACCACCCCACTTACCCCACCTAGTGGAAATCACCATCGTATCTCGCTTGGATCATTCCAGTAGCTTCCTCACTGATTTCCTGGCTTCAACCCTTACCCCATTTTTGGTCTCTTGGGAAGTCAGCAGCCAGCATGATCTCGCTGAAACACAAATCAGAGGGTGTCATTTTCTGCTTGAAACCTTCCAGTGGTTTCTCCTTTGAGCTAGAGGAAACAGCCAGGCTCTGTGCGTTCTGGCCAGGTTATCTCTGGCTTCTCTCCCCTCGCGGACTCCAGCCACACCAGACTCCGTGCTGGTCCTTACAGTCTGGGTGCACCTTCGGGATCTTGGCACTTGCTGTTCTCGCTGCCTGGGACGACTTTCCCTCCAGGATTTGCACGGCTGGCTCCCTCCTTCTTTTCAGGTCTTCTCAGCAAGGCTCTACTCGTTTCCCAGGGCCCTCATAACGAAGTCCCACAAATTGGATGTCGCAGTTCTGGAGACTGGAAATCTGAAATGAAGGTGTCAGCAGGGTCAGTTCCTTCCGAGGGCTGTGAGTCTGTTCCAGGCCTCTCTCCTCTGTTTGAAGCACTTGCCGCCATGTTCGCGTGCTGTTCTCCCTGTGTGGTCTCCGAATTTGCTGTTCTTATAAGGACACCAGTTTTACTAGATGACCCATCACAGTGACATCATTTTAACTCCGTACAGACCCAATCTCCAACTAAGGTCACATTCTGAATTCCTGGCAGTTAGGATTCCAACATGTGAGTTGTAAGGAGGCCAAGGCAACCCACACAATGGCCTTCCCCTCTGGCCTGTCGAACATCGCACCCACCTCCCTGGCAGGCTCCAGTCCCCTTCCCCTTCCCTGCTTCTTATCGTCTGAGCTGTTCCCGCTGATTTTACTTCTGTGTCCTGTTTATCGCTTAGCTCTCCAAGGGGATTGGAGCTCCACGGAGAAAGGGATCTTCCTTATGCTCGTGACTGTTTTCCCACCACTTAGAAGACTCCCTGCCACACGCAGGTGCTCCAGAAATGTGTGTGAGGTAGTTGATGAAGTTTGTCGCAGATTAGCGTTTGCTTACTATTAAAAGAGGGGTGGGGGCGGGGGGGGGGAGAGCAAGTTACTGGGTGATTTAGGGAAGAAAAACACTAGGCAAGTGTAACCTCAAGTCCAGCGTGGGCTGTCCCTCCTGCTTTCGGCCTCTGGGGCTTTTCTGCCTTACAAAGGGCACGTCATCGCCTCCGAGGACTCAATCTGGTCTGTCTTCTAGCGCTTGCATCAATGGACTCTAAACGAAACCACAGAAAATTCCTTTGAGGGGAAGAGTAAGCGTTTCTCCTTCTCAGTCTCGGGTCAGAAGCAATGATGCTTCTATAGGTTGCCCCCAGGAAACACGAAGCTTGTTAGGGGGAGCTGCTGCCCATGGTTCCTGGGCCTGGGGTGGGAGCAGGGGACCTGCAGGGGATGGGGTGGGAGGGGCCAAGGAAAAGCCCTCCCCAGAGCTGGAAGGGGCGGGGTGGCCCCAGATCAGGTGTGAACAGGCCCAAGGTCTGATCTGCCTTTCTTCTCCCTGTGTTCATCTTTGAATGACAGCGTGAATGCTGACATTGGTAGGACCCCAAATTTGCAGGCTCCATGCAGACATCTTTGCTCAGATCAATCCACAAACATGTAGGGAGCCGTTGCTGTGTCCCAGGGCGGGGCATGTGGGGATTCAAAAGGAAATCTCGTATCTCACTCTAGCACGCATAGAGGACTCTCACACGCACCGACCCTTTCACGGTCACGGCTGCCGGGCGGCAGAGATGGTGCTAATTCTCCTGTTTGACAAGAGCAGTAAGCATAAGAGAAGTTCAGGGATTTGCCCAGAGGAGAGTAGAAATGCGGGTGCAAATCTGCTGGCATGCATCCAGTCACCCCTGTCGTCATCTTCTTCTTCTTCATCCTCATCAGTCGTTATCACTTGAGCGCCAACTACGTACCAGGCATTGTAGTCGGCAGTTTACATGCATCTTACTGTGGTTCTCATACCACCCTGTGAGGTGGGAGCATTTTAACCCCTGTTTATGGTGCACAGAATTGGCAGCTAAAATCAAGGTGGGAACTTTCACGAGATCACCCAACTCCTAAACGTGTGAGCCAGATCTCAGCCTGCCAGTCCAGCCTCAGAGGCTACGCTGTTCACCCTTTTCCTGACCCTTGAGGCAGCCGGCGCTGGATGGGAGGCAAGGCAACATGAGGTGGCTCCCCAGAGGGCAACGAGTGGGCTCCGCTTGCGAGAACTCAGGAGTAAGGGGGTTGCATGGGGGATGGGGTCATCCAAGGGGGCTTTGGAGTGGACACACCTTACTTGGTAGGGACGGAAGGGGTCACGGGCACAGTGTGTTTGCGGGGGGTGGAGAAGAGACCGGGCCGGCCTGCGTGCTGGATCAGGTGAGGGGCTGGGAGAGAAGGCACGCCGGGGCCAAATGGCAGAGCGGGCATACCGAGGCCGCGGAATGGACTCTGTGTCTCCTCCTTACCCTACAAGAGGCAGTAGCCAGCCTGATACCCAGAAGCGGGCCCCGCCTCAGTGACCCCTGGGCCTTTATTGGGTTTTTATCGCCCGGCACTCACCTTTGGTAGGACTGTGGAGTTGGCATCAGCGCAGGACAGGAAACGGGCGGGGGTTCCTTTCCGGCCCCCTCCCCGCCTTTTCCCTTCCAGTTTGAGGCAAAGCCGGGGTCAACGGAATACAAAGGAGCATGAACAGTTCTTATATCCCACATCTGCCAAGTCACTTCCGTAAAAAAAAAAAAACAACAAAAAACCCAAAGCAAAACAAAACCAATTAGCTCTAGCAATCACAGATCTGCACCAGCTTTCTTAGCAGCCGGTGGCCGGAAGGGACCCCGAAGGTCTCCTAGCACAGCCTTCATCTAATGAGCGTCCAGGTTTCAGGTCTGTTTGCAGGGCTCGGGTGGGGAGGAGCTCATTATCCTAAGGCGATTCTGGGCCTGGGCTCCTCCAAGCAGGGGCCCTCCACCCCAGTTAGCTGTGCAATAATTATCTATAGGGCTTTAAGATTTAACACTTTGAAAGTAGCAAATAAGCCTCACATACACGTATTTATTTAGCAATTATTTTGTAGGAATCAATCCCCCTTCCCCCCCCCCGAATATCAGTTTATTTTATTTTATTTTATTTTTCAGAATACCAGTTTAAAGAGGGTACCAAATTATCAGTCTCCTGGGGCAGCTGCCTGATCTCTTGGGCCCTGGAAAGGTAAGCAGAGGCCAGAAGGTAAAGCACTTGCATGCCACTGAGCTTTTGTTCTATAGCCCAGAGGCACTATTGAAGGATTGTGAGCCGGGCAGAAGCATGATCACATTCGTGTTTTAGGAAACAAAATTTTTGAGGGCAGTTTGGTGATTCTATGGGGCGAAATTCATGGGACTGCTTGTGGTGAGGGAAGGACACAGGTAGAAGGTTACTGTAATGACTGAAAGATGGACAGCAAGGGTCTGAGCTCAGTCAGGGGGCCAGGGATGGGCAAGCCGGTGGAGAAGCTGATGAGCAGGGGGTGTCCCGAGTGGGGAGTCAAGATGGTCCCCACACCGTGGACTTGGCCTGGTGGTGGTATCACCATATGAGATTACCCCAGAGAAAGGGACCTCTGAGTTAGGAGATACCAGAGACCCACTGTTGTGACAAAACTTGGGAAAGATCTTGCCACTGCCTTAAGTCTTCCATGTGGGCTAATTATTTTTGACACTTGAATCTTTCTTTCTTTCCTTTTTTTAAGATTTGTTTATTTATTTGAGAGAGAAAGAGAGCGAGAGCACGAGCATGAGGGTCACGGGGAGAGAATCTCAAGCAGACTCCTTGCTGAGTCAGAGCCTGACTCAGGACTCGATCTCACGACCCTAAGATCACAACCTGAGCTGAAATCAAGAGTCAGACGCTTAACCGACTGTACCGCCCAGGCAACCCAAGACTTGAACCTTTCTGCTGTGCTGTTTTTGGTTTTGTTTTTGTCAGGACTACAGGAACAAGTGGTCGGCTACAGGGATTTTCTCAGAACGCGAGTTCTAACTAGAAATGACAGCCTCTAACCACACACAGACAACGTGGGACCCCCCAAATGTCTGAGCAGGAAAGGGGCCTTCGGGGGAAGAGTGCTCAGTACCACTTCCCTGAGTCACCTCTCAGGCCAGCCAGGCTCCCCTGGGACTGCCTGCGGGTCTTCTGGGAGAAGAGAAGTCCAGTGAGGAACGCCTGGCTTTTTCATCCTCCCCACCTGCAGGTCTAAAACCCGGGATGTGAGAAACAGCCCAAGGTATTGGGAGCAAGTCCACAACACACAGACCTGTCCTTGTCCTCCTCGGGGAAACTGCCCAGGCACATTAAGAAGATCTGGGACGTGGTGCAGTTTTCGTAGGAAATAAATGGTGGGGTGGGATGGCTGGCCAGCAGGGAAGGGCTAGGAAGAGTTCCCACCCTTCCCCTGCCCCACTTTGACCCTGGAGTGCAAGTGCTATGCGAGGAGGACCCGGAAATTCCTTTACCCCCAAGTTGGGGTGAAGCACAGGATCAGGGGTGGCTGCAGAACTTACTACAGGACTGCTGTGGGGAGGAGTGAAATGACCCGATGGCAGAAATGCCCTGAAAACTAACCATAGGGAACCCTAACCCCCATACCCGCCCCCGAAGACCCCCCAGCCCGGGGTGGGGGGAGGCATAATGAGGAGCCACAGTATAGATGAGGAGCAGGTCAAGTTCCTCCTGAGCAAACATCACATCACCATAAGAGAAACAAAACTGAGAGCCGCGGTTAGACCCCGTTCTGAGTGTGGTTGGAGGAGGGCTCTCAGCTTGCGGTCCCGAGAGCCAAGGGCATATGCTCGGACCGCACGCTCCTGCACGGCACGTCTGTCTTGCTCGCTGGGTGTGCCTTCCTTGTGCTGGGAAAGGATGCCGGCTGCTTCTGCTAACTAAGATGGAATTGTGCTGCCTTCCGGAGCAGGAACACTTTCCCAAAGAACACGAGCAGGTCTAAAGCTTTAGGAATCTTGTTTGTTTAAAGCAGTGAGTGGAAGGCAAACACACAGGCGGCTCAGCGGGGATCCAGACCTCCGAGAAGAACCAAGCCAGCCATGGAGCTCTCTGTCCTTGAAATACGATTTTGTAGCTAGAGCACCAGGGCCAGGACCAGAAAGTTCATTTTGAAGTTTGCTAATTTGAACAGGAGCCTTGTTCATCTTCCCAGTATGAGCAATGCCAATGATGAGAATCTCCCGACTATCCAGATCAAAGGGAATTTCGATTTCTTCTGTTCCCTTCCAAAGCTGGAGCCTAGGGCTTCCATTCTCCCTTCCTCTCCTGCCTCACTTCAGACTGTAGGTCTGCCCCCCGATGAAGTGGTTATGGATGAGGACAAAGGCACTGGGGCTGGTCTTCCTCTCGCTGATGCCTAGTCCTCTCAGAGGCAATGCACCCCTGCTCTCGCCTCTCACTTTCCCTTGGCACCCAGAAGGGCCACTTCTGGGTGACAAGAGCCCAGGAAAATCATCTTCTGGTCTTTTCTACCTTTTCCCGAATAAAGACGAGGCCCCTGCCTGGCGGTGTGACAACAGATATTTTCATCCGTGAGGCATCTGCGAAGCCAGGACTATGGTCCACACACTGAGGGAAAGGACAGCGTATCCAGAAAGAAGTGCCCTAGGAGACTTGATTAGCTTAGGCTAAATTCTGCTGAGGTAACAAATCACCCCCAAACTTCAGTGGCTTCTAATGCTGATGTTTTATGTTTCACTCCGATTACACGTCCTTCACAAGCTGGAGACCCAGGCGGAGGGAGACACCTCTTCCTGGAACATGACAGGTCTCGTGGCGGAAGGGACCTGGCAGGCATGGCTACCTGGCCAAGCTTTAGTTTACCGGTTGCACATGTCACTTCTCCCCATTTTTCACTGGACGCAGCACGACATTTGGCCGCTCCTGAATTCAACAGGGCGAGGTACACATTCCTGTCACAGGAAGGAATTCCCACATGCCAAGGCTTGACATTGGTGAGTAGGAGGTACGATCCTCCCATAGGAAATGGTGGAGATTTTAAACAATGATATGGTCTAGTCTTCCCACAGCCCCAGAGCGGGTAATTAGCCCTGTGCTTCACTCTCCCACCCACAGCTCTGGTGTGGGCCAGGCCTGGAGCTTCCCTCCGTATCTGGGTTGATGAGGAAGGGAGAGGTCCTGATGCCGCTTGAGTGCAGTGACAGGGGTGACGGAATGTGAGAATACTGATGCCATTTCCTACACAGGGTCTTAGGTCCCCCAACAGCCCATGGCAGCCTGGGAACCTCTCCACCTACCTGTCATGCTCTCAGTGAGCAAGTGATTTCTGGGTCTCCAACAGTGAGGGCCAGGACACAGGCTATGGAGCCCACAGATGCAGCAAGAAGCTTTGAGGCGCAAACAGCATCTTTACCATAATCTTATATTTGGAAAAGCAGTTTTTTAAAAAACACTTGAAAATACAAGATAAGGTAACAGTGACTTATATAAGTTTTCACCTTATATTGCTTGGCCATTTTTTACATATAAATTATTGCTTACTAGCTTCGATAAATACACAGCACAGTCATATATACAGAAGCAGAAAGCACGACGTAAGGAGAAAGAAAATACTGTTAATGGCAATTCTGGTAATTCCACAAATGTTTCATATTTACCAGCTCTTATCATGGTGGAAAACTACAAAGTGTAGTCCCTGAGAAGTTAGGAAGACACCCTGATTGCGGGTTTTCTATCTTCTAATTGTTAACGCAAGCTGACAATGTCACGGCAGTCCTAATTAATGGTACATTAAAAGGTGAGAGTCCTTGCTTCAGGGCATCAGTCTCGTCCCAGTATTTAATAACCGTGTAATACGAATACAATAAATAGGCTATGCAAATAAATATTACTCTGCTAAAAAACGTTTAGTATATACAGCTTTGCTTTATACAGTAGTACAATTTCATCTAACTTTTTGGCAATTTTTAAAAACTTTTCTTCCCCCTACTAGTTTTAAGCACAACGGCCCACTCATTGACAAGCAGGCTGAAATTTTAAGGACATGTCTTTGAAGCGTTTAAAAGAAACTCCATATTAGACAACTGCAGAGGACCTGATCTTCCCCCATTTGAATGTTTTTGCCTAGTTTCTGAGAAGCGTGGATTAGCTGTGCCATTCCAGAACACGAGGTCTGGGACCTGTGCTGTATGTGACAGCTGTAACAAGACGGGGGGCTGGGATTGGGGCCGTGGTGAAGCCCAGCTCCGGGGACCAGAAATTCTATCGTCTCTCTTTACTCAGAGGCTCGTCTACACGGCCCAACACCTCCTACCTACCAACGGGAAGACCTGGCTTTTTTGCTTTATTCCTCATCCTTGTGACTTCAACATATGGTCCACTCAACTTGCTTGCGGACAGGGGTCTGGGAAAATGCATTTATGCAAACGTCATTAATGATACGAACATAAAGTGAATGTAGGTCATAACGCTTAGCACTATAACCAGTTGGTACAGATTATACCAAAAAGTGAATTTAAAACACTGTAGCCGTTGGAGCATCTGCAAATATGTATGGAGCAAAGTTTCAGAAAGGTTGCCGTTTTGCTGGCAGGAAGCTGTCCTGCGCTCACTTCCAAGCAGGGCTGCTCTGCTGGGATGCTGACCAACCCACACGGCCGCAGCACCGTCCAGAGGTTGTGCTGTAGCAGCAAGAGCCCGCTGACAAGTGCTCGCGGGCCACTTGCCGGGGAAGATGGCAGATTTTCAGAGTGAACTGAGATCTTATGCAACCACAAAAATCTGAGACCTGGGAAGGAGCTTAGACATCTTCGTCCGTGCTTCTAGCCTGAACAGAACCTATTCCCAAGAGATGTGGGCAAATACTTGGAAAGGGAATACAGCCCACCCCTTTTCACAGGGAGCCTTGCTGTCGGACAGCCCGGCTTTGGGAGGGCAAGTTTCCCGCTGAGCTTACTCTGGTTCCCACGGTTCCACCTTCAATTCTTGATGTCCAGATCTAAGTCTTCACAGGGCTTCGGGAACTGCTGAGCACTGATGCTTCGAAAATCTCTGGGGACCGTTGTTAAATTTCATAAAGACTTGGAAATTCTGACATTCAGAAGACAGGGATGAAAAAGCAAAGGTAAACTACACAAAACCCTCCCTTATGGCTGCTGCCACCCTGAGAGTCCTGTGGCCAAGGCTGGGGGGACCTGGGGGCAAGCATCACATTCCCCCTGGCCTGGGTCTGCCCACGCCGGGTGGAATACTGACTGCACCACCGGAAGGTGTTCAAACGTGATGCACGTGTGGGTTCATGTGGCTGTGTACGCACCCGGACTGGGATCTAAGCAGCGGATGCTTTGCTGAAATCATTCTCCACTGAAAATGAGTCCTCAAGAGCTAATGTTCTGATGGGAACAACGGAGATCTAACGGGAACAGATCTAGTGGTAAAACGTGGAGACAATGTCAAAATGGCCTGAGATGACCGGACTGGCCAATGATCCTCCTCCCTAGTGCAGAGAAAAGGTGAGAACGCAGGCCTTCGTGCTGTCAGCCCACGCCATCCCCAGTAGCTGCCAACGGAGAGCTTTCGCCTTGCTCGGCCCGGAGAGGAGCCGGTTTCCCCTGGTTCCGCTGGCTCTCGTCTCCTCCAGGGTCTCGTCCATTCCCGGGTAGCCAGAGCTTGTCTTTGAGTGGCCCAGCCCTGGGGGGTGCCTTTCTCTAGCAGCCCTGTTGGTTTTCGGGACTCAAGTTTCCACATGCAGGGACAGAGTCTCCTTTGAAGTCCTCCCCCCAATTTTCTCCACGTGGTTCCTTCCCGTGACCTCTCAAGCTCCGTGTGGTTCCCAAGCCCAGAAGCCGGCGCCGCTGACAGGGTATCAGCAAGCCTCGGGCACATCTGTCCTAAGGTGTGGACGGGACAGCGGGGAGCAGTCTGTGCGGGCACCTGAGGGATGAACAGGAGGAGCGCGGAGAACTCCCTCGCGTGGAAAAGGAGGGCCGAGGACACGTAGCAACGGCACGAGCGCGTGGCTGGCAGCAGCGGATCTCACTCTTGTATCCCACACGCTTTTGTTGTTCAGGGGAAGCTCCAGGGAAATCCTCTAACCAGATCTTCAGAATAACAAGAGGTTTTATTTACGCGCGGAGCCAAATCGGAATAAAAATGGACTAAAAGGCTCTGAGACTTTGAGGGGAAAAAGACAAATTATAGCAAGGCTCCGGGCCTCGGCTGGGAGGTGGACTGCAGGACTTCTGAGTGTCCAACATCAATCAGACATTTGGGTATTTGGGGCTTCTTATTTGCTGTAAGGAGGACAGTCACTAGTCACCACCTTGCTCTTGTCTCGGGAATGCTAAGTGCTTGCCACATCGATCCCAGTTAACCTCCCCACGTTGGCCATTACCATTCTGTCCTGGGGGGCGGAGGGGCCTGCTGGAGGCCAGCAGCACCCCAGGGCATCATCAGGCACAAGGCGGCAGACCTTTGGGACTCTGTTACCTCTCTGAATTACTACTGAGCGCCTATCCTCTATCAGGCACTGTGCTTTTCAAAAAACAACATTGTTCCCAATAATAAATGCGAATCTTCTTGCATACGTGAAGAAAATCCCCGGAAATTAAACAGCGAGTCAGTTTCTTACAGATGACTACGATTTTTCCTTATTGGCAAAGCAACGCAGCCCACAGCTGCAAATCAGTTGGGCAGAAACGCATTTCCCTGTAAGCCTACATGGATAAGTGATCGTGGATGCAAAGAAATGCATGCCTTGGCATTTCCCTTTTGGAGATGAGAGCACGGGTGCCTGCTGCCGGTCCTCACTAACTCCCTAGACACAAGTGGCTTTTGGTGATGTCACAGTTTGTACTGACAGCGGCCACTCCTTTTCCCTGGAAATCTAGAGATGCCATCACTGTCTTTAGGTGTTCGAATGAGCTGCTTTTTTGACAGCTTATAAACAGTAACCTACCACCAGGCAAAGTAAAACTCTTGTCTCGCACACTCATACTGACGTATTTGGTCACTAGGACAAGACATGCGCTTGTCTTGATGTTGGCACACCTCAAGATCAAAACTGGGTTGGATCAACAATGCAGCCATAAGAAACCAGACTTCTCCATTTCAAGCATGCTTCTGACTCTTTTTCTGCCTTCTCGTTCTGAGCGCAGCCTGGAGGGGCCTCTCCCCACCTCTGGTGGCTGACATCACTTCCTGAACACGCTTGGCCTGGCTTTCCTGTGTGCGTCTTATGCTGATAAAACTCAGCGACTTCTTTTCTTTTCTCACAGGAAAGCACGGTGCTCAGCACTGACCTGCCCAGAGCGCAAAGTGCTGCAGGTACGGGGGAGGCCGGCCGGGGGGAGAGGGGGCGGCTCACACCCGGGGCTCGATCCGGTGGGACAGCGCGAACAGGGCCTGCTGGCTGTCGATGACATACAGGTGATTAACGTAGGATTTTAACTCGTGGTGCTCCTTTGGAGACACGTCACCTCCTGTTTTTTGGAAGGAAAAAAAAGTCAATCTCCTGAGAGCAGAAATGCTATCTCTAAATACCAGTAAAACCTCGGGTTGAGACTGAAGGTACATCGACCAGGTAGCCTCCTAAGTCACATGCCAGAAGGGAGGTCCTTATCCTCATGGTGCAGATGCTTCTCCAGCCGACTCGGGCCTCAGGTCAGGCCATGAGACCGGCAAGCTATTCGTTTCCCTAACATTCATAGAGCACTTATTACCTCCCGTTATCTAGGATGCAGTGATTGCGTCGGTAGCCCCCCTACAGAACGTAAGCAGCACAGACACACAGCCAGTATGTGGCAGGGCACGACCGGTGCCCAGGCCACGTGGCTCCCGAGTCCACGTCCGCGGTCCCACGTCCCGGCAACTGCCTGTCTTAATGGCTTTCCCTGGCTCTTCGAGCTCAGTCTGGAATCGTCAGAAATCACTGCTCATCTGCTCAGTGCACGACACAATAGTTGGTTTGTGTTTAGATGTTGTATAATTCTTTGACGTCCTTACTTTTTGAGAAAATGAAAAAAAATGAAGGAACTATTTGAAGGAACAGGTATCACAGAACTGAATGTAAAGTATGCTTAGCAGGCAAAGCAAGTTCCAGAAGTACGTGGATGGGCTCATGTCTACTCGGCAAAGGATGAGGCAAGGGGGGTTTCCCTCCCAAATCCAGGGCCATCAGAAACCGGAAGGGCCGCGAGCAGCTCGAGCCCCTGGGCGCTCGTAGGGACGGGCTGTGCTGGTGACAGCTGCGAGAAGGGGACTGAGATAAAGCAGCCCGCACAGTGGGGCAAGCCCACTTCCCAGAGCCAAAATCAAACACAATCCAGGAAAAAAACCCCAAAACCTCAAGGCACTGGGGCCTGACTAAACCGCCATAGGGAGACAATGTCCCTGTGAGAGAGACGGTGACCTCACGTCCTCCGGCCTCATGGAGTTTCGGACAGAAGCAGCCGCGGTGGGCCTGAGAAGGGGCGCACACGGGGCTAAGCATTTTAGTGCAGCAATTTTTTTCTCTGGGCGAGTTCCATTTTTTCCTCCTCTATGACAGAAGTGTTTCATCATTTAAGGCTTGTATGTCATGGGTAGCTTGTAATTCTTAAGGCTTAATGGCAAACGAGGCTTCCTGGTTTTGAAGGGTCGAAGCATCGGGAGTTAAAGTTTTTACCATTCCACTTGTTTGGAAGTGACCAAAAAGTAATATTATTCTAGAACACCTTCTCTGGGAGACACTGAGAGACCGCTTTTGGTTTAGTAAATATTGGTTTAGAAAACAGAGTGGTACAAAGTCATTTTGTTGTTACTTTTTTGACCTGAAGATGGCAGAAGGAATGGTTCCAACCATGACAAGTGACACCCGCACGGCACTCTAATATTTAAGTGGCTTGATTCACGTTATCTTATTTTATCCCCAATGCTGATACGGGTCTACTATGTCTATGTAAACTGTCAAAATTAATCCCACTCATTAAGCCGCAAATCCAATTTTTAAAGATATGTAAATAGAGAACACAAAGAGTTATGCTTCATGTTATGCACACTTCCTCCCTGGTGACGGGAGGTTGAAGACGGCGTGGAGGCCACCAAGCCAGTATAACCTTCCTGCCCACGCTTGCAGGGTCTCTTGGTCAGGGAGACGGATGTCTCAGAATGAGCTGAGTACTCATGCATACTTGGGAGGCCAAGGACAAGGAAACGACTATGAACCAACGCTCAGCAACATTATGCTTGTACATCTGAATGAATCTCCAGGACACTGTTATCACTGTTTCCAAGGTAAGTGCCTCCATGGTGGGCTTTGTGCAGAATTACATAAGCACCTATCAGGTGGCAATAACTGATGTGAGTATTTTAAAAACTTAGGTCCTGTATTTGTAACTCTCCCTTTCAAGCAGAAACTTGGTAATTCATACGGAATTTCCGTTGCTTTGTAGGGGACAATACTGCCGGCCAAGGGCAGCTGGAACAGAAAAAAAATTCTTAAGAATATGCACTTATCCTTAGGAAATTCGACTTTGATCTTTCTTCTTCATGTGTCCTTCTGTATTGTTGAGAAAATTACAATGAGGATGTTTTACTTAAAGCTTTGTTTAGTGGTCAGCTTTGGTTGATTTCTAATTATTGAATGTAACTTTCTAATTTTTTTTTATTGCCCTTCTTGTCTATGGAATGTACACAAGGCAAAGAAAAGAGGATGGGTCAGGAAGTCAGGCAGGCTCCGTCTGACTAATAGCTGAATGGGTTAACTCTCCGAGGCTCCGCTTTACGCTCTGCCTTAATGGTCTCCATGCACCAATCACCAATACCGGGGTCAGGATGCCAACGCCCATGTGAACGCTCCCTGAACTCAACAAACTTGATTTCCTTCCTTCCTGCAGTATTTTAATGCTATTTAAACATAGTGTAAATTATGCTTGAGGTTTGAAAAGGACCACGTATTCCTACATACGTTCATCTCAGTGGGGAGTCCACAGAAGTGCTCAGAAAAATACATTTTCAGTGAAAGGCGACTCCAGACAGGAAGTTTTTGTTGGAGAGGAGTAAAGATTCCGGAAGGCTGCTTTAGGCACTTTTGCGAACTGGGTTCCTGTTCCAGGAAGGCTCCAAGCAAGGAGTTTAGAGACAGGCTCACCCCTGATAAACCCACTGCTAATTCGGAGCCACGGGACAAACAAACAGACTTTCTGCGTCAGGGGTGCAGTGGGGAGCCTCGGATCATCTAAAGTCACTGTGTACAGGGGAGACCTGCTGCCGAGAGAGGATCCAGAGCTACCGTATCTTGTCTTCCTCTGCATCCCTAACAGGCAGTGATGAAATGAAAGGAGAATACGGCATCTGCATTACCCTTTATAATCGGTTTCAATACATTCCCACCAAGCACCTGTGACTGGCTCGCGGTCTGTGCCCAGCGGCGGTAAGCTGACATTCTGTACCCGACTCTCAGTACTCACCAAACTGATTCGTCCTGCAGTGTCTCAGGGTTCGGACGGTGTCGGCAATCATGTGCTGCAAGGGAGAGCAGAAACCTATCAATGGAAGGGTCATTTGGGGTGCTGCTGGGGTAGCGGTGCCGGCCGGGATGGAAGGAATTTACACCCTTGGGTGCAAATGGAAGAGCTGTATTTGGAACTAGACTTTAACTGGGAACATTGAGCTCGGCTTATGAAAGGATACTAGGTCTTCGTCTGTGGAAACAGCGCTCCCAGCCCAGGCTGCATAGAGTCTAACCGAGCCCTGGGTTTCCATGTGCCATGGCCTCTAACAGCCCATTGCTTACACGGTGTCGGCGAATCCAGCACCCCCAGCCCCGTCTGCCTGTCCGAATCTGCCTAGGCTTTTCACTTCTGGGGATGTTTTGCCTGCTCTCCGTGAAGCCCGAGATTTCCCTTCCGAGTCTGGGAGGCTCCTTGGGACAGTATAGACTGGCCAGTGTGGTCGTCACTGCTCGGGATCTCTGTGCCTTGTCTAGGCTCTGCGCGCCCAGCACCTGTTACACGTCACACAGGGACTCAGGCGCACCTGCTGAATGCAGGTAGGAATACGGGTGGCATCAAAGACTCAGTATCGCACATCACAACAGGAAAAGAGATAGTCACAAGAGGCGAACACTTTCTAAAACCCCAATATCATTACAGAGACCGTTTTCTATTTATGATTTACATTCCCTCCCCACGGTCTTCAGGATTTTGCTTTAATTTCTTTCTTTGAAGTTCTCACTGATCTGTAGGCAAAAGTCTTCTTGACCTTATGGCTGCCTTTGACCAGATCCCACCAGCTCATACTCGGGCACCTCCAACAGTCTTCTAGCTCTCTCGTTTTTAGTGTTCCACCATGAGGGAGAGAGACAGCATTTAGGACAACACCATTCTGCACTACTGTTCCCCCCTCCGGTTGCTAGAATCATCTCCAAACGCTGTTGCCATCATGTTCTAGTCCTCTGGAAAATCCACAGTGACTTTCTCATTTGCTTCATCTCAAAATCCAAACATCATCCTATTATTCGAGAATCAACATTATTATCTGGTCCTCCAAAACTTCCCAAACATGTCATCATCTTTCCCGCGTACACACTAAGCAAAGGCTCATCCATTTACAGCAAGCCCTCAATGAATGATTGCTAAAAGAATAACATGAGCACAAACGTTTTTTATTTAATATCCGTCAGAACTGTAGAAACTATTTGAACATGACCCACTTATTAAATTGCTCTCCACTGTATTTCTAATTAATTTCTACTCAATAGTGGGAAATTGAATAGGACAGTGATTAGAACAGTAGCTCTGGCTGCCTTTGTAAAGGAAATGAGACGTGACTCATGTCTGTGAATGTATTGTTATGTTTCCTTCCCCAAACGTGACCGCTCTTCCCAGGGCAGGTCTCTCGTTCTAAGCTATGGCGTCACACTGATTTCTATCGTGTGCCACTCGTGTGGCTCCCGGGAGCCCTCGGCAGGTGCAAGGCTGAGTACCGAGCACCACAGGGACACCCAGGTCCTGGTCCTCCTCATCTTTGGCTTTCCCGAAGAAGGAAGAAGGAGGAGGAGGAAGATCTGGTAAAGGATGATGCTCTCGACAGGGACAAGAGAAAGTGTCTATTTCTT
The DNA here is from genome assembly GCA_028534135.1 of Potos flavus. Taxonomy (NCBI): domain Eukaryota; kingdom Metazoa; phylum Chordata; class Mammalia; order Carnivora; family Procyonidae; genus Potos; species Potos flavus. The sequence goes on from CM052887.1 coordinate 46,339,825, forward strand.
CGTTATTTAATAGTCCAGGGCTGAAATGGTTGGAGCTGCTGAGACAGCAGGGGCACGACGGACAGCTCATTAGACCCAATGCGCGCTCCTGGGCCCTCGCGGCGTCAGCCTTCATGTGCTGGCCTGTATCAGCCAGATAGAATGCACGGAATTATTTGCTAGCCGGCGTAGGGTAATATCCACCGTGAGGAATTGGCTTCTCACCAGTTAATTCAGTTAGGTTCTATTGGTTCATTATTGTGAAAGATGATCCTGTTTTAGCTTAAGCGAAATGCTGTTCCTTGCTAAGAAACATTCCTTCGAAATATTGACTCCAGTAGGAAATTTGGTTTCCTTCTCCAGCATCCAAGTAGAACACAAGGCTGTGTATAATGTAAAATAGATTTCTGTCTTTCGAAAAAATGTGAATGCACCCTGTCTTCTCTGTGCGAGGAGGGGGTCAGCCTGAGGCGGGCTGCATCGTTAAGTGCCATCTACTTTGAGGACCAGGAACTCCCCGATATTTCACAATCTGCTCTCATTAGTGATGATGTGCTAGCAAGCACCTCATGGATGCACGGGGGTTCTGGGGCCTCCTCTGGGCACATATACCTGCGTTTCTTTATTTTGGTGGACAGCAAAGTTTATTGAGTGGCAGTTCAAAGCTCCTGAAGAGGGAGGGGACCCGAGAGAGCTGCCCTATGCTTGCATTTATTTTCTAGCTGTCTTTTTTCATAAAGTTCTCTCCAGGAATTTAAAAGGGGGGGGCCTGGGTGGCTCAGTTGGTTGGGCATCTGCCTTTGGCTCAGGTCATGATCCCAGGGTCCTGGGATCGAGCCCCATGTTGGGGCTTCTCCCTCTGCCATTCCCCCTGCTTGTGCTTTCTGTCAAATAAATCAATATTTAAAAAAATAAAATAAAATTTAAAAGAGAATATGATTACTTATGTATGCCATGTTATTTCCTTAAACCACCTTAAGGAATTAAGGGGTACAGACAGCTACTGACTCTAACAGAAGGACTATTTGTTAGATTTTATTTCGCTCCCTGTGGTCAGTCTGAAGTCTTTTTTTTTTTTTTTTAAGATTTTATTTATTTATTCGACAGAGAGAGAGACAGTGATAAGGGAACACAAGCAGGGGGAGTGGGAGAGGGGGAAGCAGGCTTCCTGCCCCGAGCAGGGAGCCCGATGTGGGGCTCGATCCCAGGACCCTGGGATCATGACCTGAGCCGAAGGCAGACGCTTAACGACTGAGCCACCCACGTGCCCCAGATTTTATTTTTATTTTTCCCTGTGGTCAGTCTGAAGTGTTGACGCATCTGAAAGCAAGACCCTAGATTGCAGGAGCTGCATTACAAGGCTTCCACTGGCATGTTGGAGAAAGCAGGGGAAGCCAGAGATGCTGGTCAGAGGGAGAGAGAGGGCTGCAGGGATCTTTCCGTTGCTCTCTCCCATCTGGGCTTTTATCAAATTGTTCTCTCACTTTGCTGGCACCGTCTGAGGGGCAGCAACACAATGAGCTTAACCAAACCACCGGTTCACTTCGGGGAGGAGGTCCACCGCCAGCTTGCCCTCAACAATAGACAAGAGCCATCTTATGAAGAGTGCGATTGTTCTCTCCCGCTCCAAGTCGGTCAGAGGGAAACGCACTAGATCTTTATAGGGAATTGCACTCAGTGCGACACACCCATCCCACATCTTCATACATGCTCTCCAGCACTTGTTAGGCATTCTTAACCAGATGTGCAGGCCAGGGTTTGAAGGAGATACTGATCGAAGGCTTCATTTGCCTGAAATCATTTCATTAATATCACACTCTGGAGATGAACATACACAGGATCTGGAATGTTAGTGCCTATAGCCTTTGGTTGCAAAGAGGTGCCCTATGATCTTTAGAACATGACACAGTGATGTAGCAGAAATCTTGAAGAATTAGTACCAAAAAACCCCACTTTGAATATCCATTTCTGGCTGTGTTGGTTAGACTGTAGAATCTTCCAGAATTTTTGGGGTGCCTGAGTGGCTCAGTGGGTTAAAGCCTCTGCCTTTGGCTCAGGTCATGATCTCAGGGTCCTGGGATGGAGCCCCGCATGGGGCTCTCTGCTTGGCAGGGAGCCTGCTTCCCCCTCTCCCTCTGCCTGCCTCTTTGCCTGCTTGTGACCTCTCTCTGTCAAATGAATAAATAAAATCTTTAAAAAAAAAAAAAAAAAGAATCCCCCTCAGAATTTTCTAACTGAGCTCTGATTCCAAAGCACTTAGTGCAGAGGGATTTGAAAAGTTATAGACACATCCACTTTTTTTTTTTTTTTAGATTTTATTTATTTGACAGAAAGAGTGGTCACAAGCAGGGGGAGCAGTAGAGGGAGAGGGAGAAGCAGTTCTCCCTGCTGAGCAGGGAGCCCGATATGGGGCTCGATCCCAAGACCCCGGGATCATGACCCCAGCCAAAGGAAAATGCTTAACCAAATGAGCCACCCACATGCCCCTAGACACATTCACTTTAAAAATAACTGGGCACAGGGGCGCCTGGGTGGGGGAATGGGTTAAGTATCCGGTTCTTGGTTTCGGCTCAGGTGGTGATCTCAGGGTTGTGAGATCGAGTCCCGCATAGGTCTCTGTGCTCAGCACGGAGTCTGCTTGAGATTTCCCCTCTGTCTCTCCTGCTCGTGCTCTCTCTCAAATAAATAAACAAATCTTAAAAAAAAAAAAAGGGCACAAACCTATCATCCTCCAGTGATTAAAATGGAGCTATAACAAGATATCCCAAGATGTCTGTCTCCCAGATTCTAGGATTGTGGGTTTTCAAGTTGCACAGCGGTTCTCTGCTGCCTCCCCCGCTGTGTGGTGAGTTAACCTGATGACAAGAGCAGGGCACTCACAAGGCAAAGGTCAGGCGTCAAACCTCGCCTGGACTCATCAGTGTGTACTGCTCTTTGGTCATAGTCTGCAACCCCTGCCTCCCTCGACCTGCTCTCACAGGCCTGACCTCGTCTCACAGGGAATTGGGGGTCAGTTCCTGAAAGAGTTCACACAAACCCATTATAATAACTGAAAAGGTCACTCAAAGGTTAGGATCTCTGGACAGGGATCACTGGTATCATCTCTAACTATGAAGGACAGTCTCATCTATGACACTAAGGTTCATTTATCAAACAGACTCATTCTGGGGTCACCTGGGCCTCTTTGGAGCACTCCCATTTTATTTATTTGGCTCAGTTCTGGCAGGCCACCCCTCCTCGGCCCCAGGCCACTCAGAAAGGCGAGGAGGAGCCCAGCATATGAGAAAAAAACCTGGGAAGGTCACCGAAATAATTCAGCAAGAGGCCTTCCGGTAACTTGCAAGGAGGGACTGACTGGGGACCTTTCACGGGTGAGCGGGGAGGGCCCTGTGCAAGTGCGGCGGTCTCCACAGTGGCACGCCGTCCGCGGGCTGACAGGCGTGGTACCTGCCCTCACACACACACGCTACCAATTCCACCTTCATATCCGAGTGGGGAGCGCTGGAGACGGACACACCTCCCCAGAAGCTGTCTCCTGAGCCCCGGGAGCTGTGTGCACACTGAGACACAGGAGACACGGAGTGATGCCTCTCAGGCCGGTAGGCTTACCCTCCCGAGTGCGAATTCCTCCTGAGAGAACCTTACAGTTTTACTTCTGGTTCAGTAACACACCCTCCACCTCTGATGGGAACGTAATGAAGTTCCATTTTCAAACCTAAGAAGCAGGTTTTCATATGTGGTTCTCAAAACCTTGAGAGCACCCTTATTTTTAACTGGATTGCATTTTCGTGACAATGCATAACATGCAGCAGACAAGCTCCTGGACAAGGAGCTTGTCCAGAACAAGCATGAGACAAGATAAGCTCATGCTTTCAAAGGAGAAAAATACTTAAACCATTTGTTTTTTGGAGCAAGAAAGAAAAGCGTACACTTTCCTTACAGGGGGGAAAAGGAAGAAATAATGAAATTTACATACCAGTTTTTCAAAATTGACAAGATTATCCAAAAATGTTTTATTTCCTTCATGAATAAATGTTACATCTGAAAATTAAAAACAAGATATATACGCTGTTAGGAACGAGTCAGGGCTAAGGAGGTCTAGATGCAATGCAACTTATTAATTTTTTTTAAACATTGTGCATTATTCCATAAATTTGACAAAGCAACTTGAAATTGAATCTGTATGGTATTCGATGTGAAAAGGCATAATTTGTGTGTGTGTGGGAAGAGAACATAAATGCAATGATATATTTTATACTTACAGCGAACTGCTTGACTTCAACTTAACCAGTATAACTTAACCAGTCCGCTATGTTTTTAGGCCACAACTTTGAGCAGAAAAGAACTACATAACCAGAAACAAAAGAATTTTTAATATCTTTGTGTTTGCTTTTTAACAATTCCTGGCACAGTGTATGGGGCCTGCTTTACCTGAAATGTTAGATGATCCAGATTTAGATGTTTCTTTTTTTTTTTTTTTTCAGATTTAGATGTTTCAATTTAGATGTCTGGGTCCAAAAGCCAGTGCCTGATTGTGTATCAGAAGTGAGGAAAGGGACAGGTCAGAAAATGGCAAAGTTTCTGGCCCTCCTTGACGGGCGCAATCCGTCAAAAAGCATCACTGACGAAAAGTACACAAGGAAATTAGGATGAAGATACATTTTCAGGGGAAGGGAAAGTTACATTTGGTTTGAGCCTCACTGAATTTAAAGTGACAGAAGATATTTAAGCAAAAATCTCCTTTTGGTTGCAAAACAAAAAACAAAACAAAAACCCAGGAGTGCCTCCTCAAGAGAAAGCGATTTGGGAATTAGTTAAAATAAAGACAGCAGCTGAAGCTCAATGACTGGATGACTCATAAAAACTCAGATCAGAAGGTCAATGACTGAGCACTAAGGGAATCCTCCAAGACAAGAATCAAAGTAAGAAATATATTACAGTTTTAAAAAGCCCGCAAATAATCATGTTAGATCACAAATGTGGAGGGCAAACCAAATGAAAATTATCTTGTTAAAGTAATCTGACATAAAAGAGGGAAAAGAACAGCTTTAAATTCCTATAAATAGAAAGGGAAAGCATTTGCATCTAATCAAGACTTTCATTCTGCTGGTCCCTGTGGGCCAATTAGGAGCTAGGTGCTCTGGAAACCCGCCTAGGATGAATTTGGCCGCTGAGCTTTGATGGCCCACCAGGGGGCGACACGAGTTACACAGTTACACGATACCCTGACACAAAGCTTTCCTCAAGCCATCCCTTACATACAGCTTCCAGTACCGACTGCAAAGCTTTCCTAGGATTTTCCCCCTTCTTTTAAACTGATGTTCTAACAGGAAAACAATTCACAATTACATGGTCCTCTGACAAGCTCTCTGGTTATTCTATTATCTTTCATAACTGCTTTTAGAAAAGAACTTTAAGCTTTCATTCTGTGTCACAATATTTAGAAAAGAGTTGTCCTAGGGGACCTGGCTGGCTCAGTCAGAAGGGCATGCAACTCTTGACCTCAGCGTTTTACATTTGAGCCCCATGTTGTCTGTAAAGATTACTTAAAAAATAAAAACATCTTGGGGTGCCTGGGTGGCTCAGTCGGTTAAGCGACAGACTTGGTTTCAGCTGAGGTCAGGATCCCAGGTGCTGGTATGGAGCCCCGAGTCGGGCTCCCTGCTCAGTGTGTCGTCTGCTTCAGGATTCTCTCTCCCTCTGCCCCTCCCCCAACTTGTACACACTCTCTCTAAAATAAATAAATCTCTTTAGAAAATCTTAGAAAATAGTTGTTGACGCAGTTAGCTCTCACCTTTTTGGTGTGACAAATAAACACTGTGTGCACCCTATCTACATCACACACCACCTAAAAGCCTAGCCTCCCCTAACTCCCTGAGACCTCAGGTCACAAACGCCCTCTCTGAGTCCCTCAGTCCATTTCCTCAGTGTCACATTATTGTCATCCTCTCCCCGTGTTCCCAAGGGTAATGATGAGGGCTCGTGACAATAATGGCACTTATCTGTATTAAGAGCATCGGATGTGGCATTAACAAAAGACGGTAAGGTACAGCCCCAGCAGGACAGAGTGTGAAGAAACTGTGGGCCAAAGAACATGCGCATCTGGCCCACGATCACAGCTCTCCTTGTCCCCAGCCAGGATTCAAACCCAGGGAGCCTGGTTCCTCTCACCACTGTGTCTCTCCGGGAGCTCAAGCTGAACAGATGTGGGCATTTCTTATATCTGTCATAGCCGCCTTACCAGATTTATGGCACGGGGAGCGTGGCAGCAACTTTCCCTGTCTTCCCTTGGTGGCTCCCTGTCTTCCCTCCTGCCTGAGGTCTCTTCTCTTCTTGGGCGGTCTCACTTAGCCCCAGCCCTCAGGGGCTTGGAGGCCAGGCTGATGCTGGCCTGAGAATAAAGGGAAGGTGCTTTTGGCCAGGTGGGAGGGAGAGAGAGGCTGGAAGGGGCTGCCACCCAGAAGGGGGTTCAAAGGGCTGAAGGGTCTGACGCAGGTGAATGGCAGGTGTGTGAAGAGGAAGATATGAGAGAGAGAAACCAGTAAGTGGAAGGAAGGGAGGGAGGGAGGGGGAGATAGAGAGGAAGAGAAAGAGAGAAAGAAAGAAACGAAGAGACAAAGAACAGAGAGAGAGAAACCTGGGATCTCAGAACATAAGTCCGGGGCTGTGAAGCAGTTCAGGGAACCCAGCAGGGGGAGGGCAGGAAATGAGCACTGCTGCATCTGAAGACACCTGAACGCTCTCCGAACACTTCCTATAATAGAACTACTGGATGAAAGGCTCCATCTGGGGATGGCAAGTAAAAGAGGAGGAACAAATACACAAGCTCCCTAATATTCCTTTGATTTAAAGGCCCCTGCAAAGCTGCAGTGATCATCTCGGCTCTGAGCTACACACACAACCCACTGGAGGACCTCGGTTCACCTTCCCACACCTGTTGACAGTCACTCTGTTGGAAAGGACTGCCGTCTCCAACAACACCGCCTTATACAGACTGCTGGGCTGCTTCGGACTTTAGCTCGGCGGGATCCTTGCTCCTATACTTATTTAGGGTTTCCCATTCATCCGCTTTCTGAAAGGACTCCACACCACAGTAGGGGGGCAACGAAATCAAAAGGCAAGAATTCAACGGGGAAACAGGAAAGCTGATGCTGGAAGGATCCTCAGGTTAAGCGCTCGCTTGATAATCTGCATGCTTACTGGGAACTGACCGGCTCACAAAAATGAAACATGGGAGCCTAATCCTTCGTAACACCCAAGGAGTTCAATTTGGTCCTTTTTCTCTAACAGCAACCCAAAGTGGGAGGCACAAGGGGGAGGTGGGCGAGTTTTCACTAAAAAGTTGGTTGTTCTAAAGTAGTTTATCGCAACTTTAAAAAGTTTTTGCAATTAAAAAACCCCCAAATTGATGTTTATTTTTTCCACAATGTTTTGTTTCAGGCATGATATATACATATTTTAAATTTTCACCCTATATTCCTTTGGAAATTATTTCAGACAAAAATGATAATTTGAAACACAATAAAGTGTTAGTGATGTTTATTTTTATAATGACAAAATATTTGAAAAGGAAAACTAAGTGCTTATTTAAACTCAAGAAGGCGTCTAATGAAAAAAAGAAAAAAATGAAAAAATGTTTAATTTACTAGAGTGAATGTATTTTCAGAGAAAAAAGGGAAATTTGTTTTGCTGCCAACAAAGAGGTCTAGATAAACTCAGTAGAGCAGAAAATTGCATCCAAGCTAAGATGTAAGTGTGAGACACTTGACTGCATTAAATATTTTTTGGGGAAAATCACAAATATACAGCGAAAAGCACCACTCATATCTAATTAAGCTAAAGGGACACTGTCAACTAATTTCTCATTACCTTAAAACTTTTCTTTCAAAATTTTTTCTGCTTAGATTAATTCCTTTCCCAGATCTGTCCTTATTTTCTATGTTTCCTTTTTGTGTCTAAAGGATTCTAAGTGTTACTTCCCACCTGCCAGCCCCCACTCTCCACTTGAGGATGTTTTATTTTGCAAATAAAAATCGTAAGCCTGAATAAACCCTTAAATTGTTATTTTGGCATTACAATCTCTCCCTATTCCATCCATTTACATTTAGCAGAATCTTTTCAGCTTCAATGAAGCATCTGCATGCCTCAGTTGTGCTAACAGGGTATTGTTTCAAGAAGATTCTTGCTTTAGGATCACAGCCTCTCAGTGATTCTGCAAGGTCTGCTTGTTCCGGAGAGAGCCCAAGGAGGGAATATGGGCGTGTTTGCCAGTGGGGGTAGTGATGGGGGCGGGGTGGGCTGGGAGGGCCATCCAGCAATCTGGTTCCCGGGCAGCCCATTTCCAGAATCACATGTAGGAGTCCAGTTATTGGGGCCAGACCCAGCAGAAATTACAAGCCTCTGAAGGGTGGAAGCTACATAAAAAAGTCTTCCTATAAAATCCCTTGGAAAGAATCAAAATATGGCCAAGAAAAATGACCAAATCCCTTTTTCCTGGAAAGCACGTAGGTAGGGTATATACTGAATGTTAGCAGCACAGGCCAGATTCAAAAGAACTTCCTTTTAATGAACCCTCTTGGTTTGAAAGAGACCACTGATATCTCATTAGCAAATTTAACTAACGTGTTTCGGGATGAATTATTTGGGGCTCTACGGAAGAGAAGTCAGCAGACCAGCTTGCAGCCGTCCCATACTTTCCCAAACGGATGCGTGGAAAGACAGTACCTTCTCCCCCAATCATTTGCACAGACTCTATGCCAGGGTTGACCAGAGGTACTTCCCACACAGCAGCAGTCTGGCAGTTAGCTCTCGGAAATTTAAGCTGCAAACGCAGAGCGTGATTTCTGTCTGGGTTCTTTCTCCCAGCCCTATTCTTGGTTGAGGTAAGTGGATGGTCAACTCCAAGAAAGACTGCACTTAGAAGCCAAGCAAAATAAAAACACAGGTTTCCAGTGCCAAGTTCCGTGAGTCAGGTGAAAATGCTTTGGTATCTCTCAAATACAATTAAGTATTTCAGCTACCTCAGAAACAACTGAGCATTTGCAAATCGATCTCAAGCAAACACGGTTAGGTCTGAATGTCAAAATTACTCTGAAGAAATAGACCGAGAGTCTCTCTCGCTCTTTTTTTTTTTTTTTTTTTTGGCCCTGTACAGTTAGAGTGATACATTTCTGCCGATGGAATTGGACGGCATAAAAGAGAAAATTGTTACCTTTAAGCAACAAGGGCATGAATGGGATTTTGGGTGGTTTCATCTTCTTGAATGCATCTCTGTAGGCTTTGTGATTCAGGGAAGGATCCTGCCAAACCAAGCAGATTACAAAGAGAAAGAAAAATCAATGTGCTATAGAAACAATTCTAAATCCACTTTTGCTATACAATTTGAACATGATTTAGATATCGAGAGGTTCTTCCTCGGAACAAAGTAGATAAAGGTTTCCTAGGAGAATAAACTCACTAAATTAGGGCAGGAAATGTAGGCAATGAATAAAAGTCAACTTATTGGTTTACAATAATGGGAAATGACTGCAAAAGAGAGGCACCTTTTGATTGCCCTATTATTTTCCTCAAATAGGTTCTTTAAGCACAGTTTCCTCTGCATAATTTCTATCACGAGGTAACCCCAAAGTCTTTTGTTGGGTACACTGCACAGAAGAACCTCCCTCATAACACATGGACAATGCACAGAAAATAAGAGAATGCTGTTTTCTTGTGTTCTGAAAAGCAACTAGACATTTTAAAAAATCTAAACCTAAGAAATGGTACAAAGGAGAAAAGAATCTTATGCATTATGCACTGACTGCACATTCCATTTATACCAATTAATTTTGTAGACGTTGAAATGGACTATATACTTAAAAATTTGCATTCTGGAAATCATGTCAAAAGGACCATTCTCACTACCTTTTCTCCATGGAGAGGAAGAAGCATTAACTGTCAACTTCTTCCCTCCGTAAGAAGGAAAGCTACAGCTTCAGGTACGAGTGATCCAGTCTAAGCTACCAGACACAGTAAAGTGTCGGTCGTGGACACTGCAATCTAGAAAGAAATTCAGTGCTATCAATTAATTTGAAGAGTAAGTCCCGTTTGGCTCACTACTTACTGTTAAACTTTCAAGTTCCGAGAAAAGTTTCTTAAACTTCCCAGGGATTTTCTAAAATCAAACAAACAAAATACAAAAAATAAAAGGTCAAAGAAGTCTGTTACTTTCAGAGGCACCAAGGGGGAACTGTTTATTAAGCTAAGCTTCTATGTGTCGCGTTTCTGAACACAAACACCTCTATCATTTGGTTCCACCCTGATTGCTTCTCACTATGCAATCTTCATCATTCCTTAATGTGACATTCCTTGGGAATGTTGCTAAAAACAGTTTAAGTAATGGCTACGTGACTCAGGAATCTAGCTGGTGAGACATTCCACACGCCAGTGATTTTTTAAGACACACTGGGATTTCAGTTCCATATCCCACCTTTGGCGAATGCTCTCGTCTTCTCGCATAGTCTTGCTGAGTGGGAAATAGTAATATTGGCTAGCATTTTTTGTTTAAATGATCTAACTGCGTTTCGCAGCAGAGGGCTAAATGGTGAAAGGCCATAAAAACCCTACCTGAAGAAGCCTGCACACCAGTGGTAGGATCGCTACGCTGCAAAGATCACCCCCACCCGCAGGTGGCATGGGAAGTCACAGGGGGTGGAAACACAGGCCCTCCAGCATAGTCAGTCGGTCTGAATTTGAACTCCCACACTGCCCCTTTCCAGCTGGGTGGTTTGGGGCGGGTCTCCCCTTGCCCTCCTGGGGTCCAGCCAGAACTGGTCCCGGACCTCCTTCATCACCACATACTCTGTTCTGATTGGTCCGGCCCATTCTGGATCCGCCATGGGACAGACGTGCAGGGCCCTGTACATAGCAGGCCCCTGTCCACATGCCCATGAAATGCACACTGTTTGAATTGAATCGAATTCTTTCTCCTCTCAATTTCTGCACCTCGAGGCTTCTTTCCAGGTTTAATTCAAACTCCACGCCTCTCCGACCCTGGCTGGCCATTGGTTTCCCTCCCGCTCTGACGGACTGTGGCATCGGCTGCCCACCTCCTTTCATCTTATGATGCGCGCGCAAGTCTTGTTTGCTTAACCGGGGCAGGCAGGCCTTTCATTTCTTTTCTTTGGCACTCCTCTAAGGAGCACTGACCCTGACCCTCAGGTCACCACCGTGCATCCCAGTGGAGAATGGCCCCGATGCAAAGAAAGTGAAACCGTAAGATGCTCAGAGCCCTGTGCTGACATCTCACGTCAGAAAAAAGAGAGTTGGCCTGTCTTGCAGGAGTGAGAATCGGGAACCATGAAGAGAACGGAGTAGAGACAGGAGGTGAAGCTGAGGGGACTGGAGAGAAGGTAAGGAGGGGGTGTGAGCCACACGCAGGTCAGGGCTATCAGGGAGCAGCCTTGATGGTGAAAGAGAAGGGCTGAGAGAGAGAAATGGTACACGCAGCAAGGTAGCCAGTCAACAGGGAACAGAGAGAGAGACAAACAGAAGCCCAAAGAGAGAAGGCAATGGGCCCAGGGGAGAGGCCACAGCCCCCATCTGTGTCTGGCCACACTCAGGGATGCCCCGGTTTCCGCTCTTTCCACACAGGCCCTTAGAGTCCGTGTCCCAGAACTTGGGTTAACTTGAGTGGGCCTCCGTCTGAGAACCTAGGCAGCCTTCACCACGCAACAGGGACACAGGCCCAGATTGGGGAGGGGCTGAACCTTAACACTCTGGGGGCTCTCTTTGAAAAAGAGAATACAAAATTACTGTTCTTCTGCAAATTTCACAAAGAGATACATCAGCCACATGAACACACTGCCAGGGGTGGTGGAGCTCGGCAAGAGCGAGGCCTGGAAGCTTACATCCATTAGTGTCTCAGCAAATCTGCTTCTGGACACAGGTCAGACCTCTTCTGAAAGGACCAGCATGGGACTGGAACCACACAACCATGGCAGCAAAGCAGAAAACAAATTCTAGCTGTGGAGCATTTGACAATTTTTATGTCCTTCATATATATATGTTCTCTATATGAAAATATGTATTTCATATGAATAATAAAACCATTTTGAAGACCCTTTGATCAAAACAGTCCAATCTGACACATGGATTTTTAACTTTTTTTTCCCTAGTACCTAGTACCTAGCACTTTTTCCCTAGTACTTTCCTAGTAGTACTTATCTCATTTAAACCACACAAATCAATTTATTTTGAAGAAAAGCCTTTCGCTGGAACATTTCCCATTCCGTTTTCTTTATCCCTAGCCCCCCTCCCCTTTCCACGTGGACCCCCAAGGCTCACCTCCCAGGTCTGCGACAGCCGGCTCACAGAAGCAGTGTTGAGACCCATCACAATAGCAAAGAAAGAATTCAGGTTTCTCTGGGCTTTGCAACTACAGAATAAAGAAAGCACAAGGTACTTAGAGCAACATCCTTCTGCCAGAAGATCGCAAAAGATAAAGCTGCCACAGAGTTCAATGTCCAGGGTGGCGCTGGACTCCGCTCCAAGGCCAACACACACTGAGTGGCCCTTGTGTGTGTGTGGGGGGGGGGGGCGGGCTTAGTGTTGTTCCCTCCGCTGCTCCTCACACAGGTGACAGATTCCAAGCACTCCGCTCATTCGTCCCTCTAGGAAAAGATCTGTGCTCCTGACACCCTCTGGACACCTCAAAAGATTCCTCCTTTTAAAAAATCTATTTTGGATGATACACCTACAATTTCAACCGAAAACTCTTGAATTCACGTTTCTTTATATATAGCGCACTCTCATGATAATAGCACTCCTGTCCCAGCTCTCTGTACTCAGGATGCTGTTCCGTTTTGACAGACAAGTCCCTCTCCCCTCACCGCTTCAAGCTCCACCTCCCGCGACATTCAGATGTGTTTTCGTCACTATCCACCGTATAGCCACTGACTTACGTATCTATGTAAAACATGGCATGTGTTGTGGGGATCCGGTCCCATGTTTCTCATTTAGAGAAGCAGGAAATAAAATACAAAATAAAGTCACACTGCACTCCATTCACTCTGCAAGCTTATCTGTTCTGCATAATATCAATCATGCCCTTCAATCCAATTGGTCAAAAGTCCGCTCGGTTTCAAAGCTGCGGAAGGAGCTGGGTCTCCCGAGTCAGCCAGGACAGCCTGTGGGGTCCAGACACTCCTTTATCTGGGGTGTTTAAAAACAAAACAAAACAAAAAAAAACACACTTCTCCGAGTCAAGTTCTTAAAATTCAGGAATTCCTCTACGTTGATAAATATGAAGTCATACGAAAGTGCGCAACAGTAAGCCGGGGCTGAAAAAGTGCCAGCTTGTGCCAAATGCCCTCTGTTCCACCACATGTCCACCGGGGCTCATGTGGAACTTGGGGACAGCGGATGGGTAACTCTGAGTCCTGCTTTTTCAATTATACTGTGTTAGAGTGTGTATTACGAACTCTTCACTATCGTCATAAATGGCTATACAACTTCATCAAAAACGTTTCATGATTTGTTTACTTATTCCCCTATTGTTAACCTCTAGGTTATTCTCAATTCAATACAGAATGCTACAGTGAGTATCTTCGTGCATAAGACTTTTTAACTGGATTTATGGTTCTTTTAATTAAAATTCAGTCATTTATGACATGATTGGTCCAAAGCTGTCTTGACGTTAAAGGTTCTTAACACATATTAAAAACTGTCCCCCGAAACGGTGCGGCCTTCCGGTGGCACGGGCTGTAGAGGAAAGTATCTAGTTCAGACCCAGGAGAATGGATGGGGCCATTTCCGAGTCACACATGCAGCTGGCTGTGCCTGGCAGGTCCTCCCTAAGCAGCTGCCCCCAGGGCCAGCCTCGGGGACTGCACGCTGCCCAAGGACAGCCACACCTGGGCTCCAGGGAAGATAGGGCCCCACCTGGGAGCATGTGGCAAGCCCTACCACCAGCAGTGGAATGTGCAAAGGCACTGCTGCCTCCACACCAAGGGTCCGAAGCATCTGGGCTAGACACCGTCCTGCAGGCCCCTCACTGCGGAGCCTCCACGGGCATGGGCTGTGCCCCTCGGAGTCTTCCTTGCCCAGTGTCTGGCCCTGCCTGCAGCTCTGGGGTTGGCAAGGGGACCCGAAACTCAGTCTAACTGGCCCCTTCATCTGGTTTCTACCAACTTTCTCCTGGTGGACGTTCTTGGCCTGTTCCATGAATGAATACATAAAGATGCCTCCAAGTCAATGATTCAGAAATCCACTGTTTGTAAATTATCGGTGACCAAACGTATCCCTACCTGGACTCTGCCTCCCTTTCTGTCTCCTCACCCCTCTGGAAGGTTCACACCAGCCAGAACAGATGTGAGGCAGCTCTAAGGCTTGGCGTGCTGACTGGAGGTTCCTCTGTGGAGAGGCTCCTGTGGCTGGGGAGAAGCTCCGTGGGAGGCTCTCTCTGACTCCCAGGTCCTCCCACTTACTACAGGATGGAAGCCCCATGGGCTGTGAGTCCTCACTAGACATTAGGTTCCTCACAGCTAGAGGATATATCCATTGCATTTTTATATTCTGCCCATCACCCAAATACCCAGTATACAGCAAGCCTTTCGGATAGCATTTGCTGGAGTTGAAAATAAGACTTTTTGGGGAAATGGTTTTATTATTATTCATTATAAAAAGGTTTATTACTCCTCTTTTTATTCGGCCTCATTTATCTGTCTGGAATCTCAGATAGAATTCTCATCTTTTTATCTTTTAGCTCCCATAAACAATTTTCCTGGCCCAGAACTCCTTTGTAGTCATACTTACAATTAAAAAAAAAAAAAAAAAAGCACATATAACTAACATCTGAACCTATAAAAAAAAATGCTTTCTCTAGAAGACAAATTGATATAGTACAAATATTGGATACCAATATGGTCTGGAATCCTTTGTTACCCAGGTTCATTCATTCCAGGATAAGAACAGACTGACACTGAAACATTCCAGTTTAGCAAACACTCCTTTGTCTGTGAGGAAATAAACTCCACTCAATCCACAGAGGTGGGGGATGGGGAGGGCGAGAAGGAAGGGAAACATGAATATGCAAATAGATGCCTTAGGCAGGGGAGACACTTCATGATCATGGAAA
Source organism: Potos flavus (assembly GCA_028534135.1). Lineage (NCBI taxonomy): Eukaryota > Metazoa > Chordata > Mammalia > Carnivora > Procyonidae > Potos > Potos flavus. The sequence continues at coordinate 46,354,919 of CM052887.1, forward strand.
TTACTGTTTTCCCTTGGTTATTCCTACTAGTGTGATTATGAGGAATTTAACTTTATGTTTCTGTTGGCATTCTATTCCACAGGCTAGGGATAGAGAGACCAGTACAGTAAATAATTCAAGAGCATGGGGCCATATGGAGAAGATGTGAATATATTTCATTTCCCTGAGGATAGATATAATTTTACACTGGAACTAAGCTATGTGGTGTCATTTTACTCCTTGGGCCATTAATGTGCCATTTCTCCAAGTAACTGGCATTTATAAGAAAGCTTTTGATCCAAAAGAGCCTCACCTTTCTGAATTTCACAGGCCATTTGGAATGCACTGGCCAAATTAAGAAAAAAAAAAAAAAAAAAAAAGGAATATTCACCATAAAAACTATCCAAGACTTAGGTATCTCTGCTCAATCTCTCGCCTTCCATTCCCAGTCACACCAAGCACCAGGTTGGGTTCGTCTATTATCTCTTGCTAGGTAAACGAGATGCCCTCCTTCTGGGGGTCTCTTTGCGCACAGTTCAGTCTATGTGCCACCTTCCGATCACCATTCCTGAGGGACAGCTCTGATCCTGTCAGTCTCCTGCACAAACATGGCAATGAATCCCTAACTTCTCAATTCAGCCCAAACTCTTCGATCTGAAATGCAACATCCTTCACAATTTGGTTTTATCTTCCTTTGCAGATCAATCGCCCACGACTTACAAATAACACTCCATTCTGGTGAAAGTGGACGAGGTTCCTTTCCCTGACCATAGGCTGCCTGCCTCCTCCTCCAGTGAGGTTCACTTCCACGGACAGAACGCACTTCTGAATTCTTATCTGTCCAGCTCCCCCCCGGAATTCAAACACAGCCTTGAATGCTACTTTTTTTGCAAATGTTTTCGCATCCTTCTTTTCCACATCATTGGCATGCAAGCTTCCCCTCCCTCCAAAGCCCCAACAGAATTCCATCTCAGAATAAGGCGCCCCTTATTCTATTTTGCACATTAGCCATCTGAGTTATCAAAGTATCCCCTCCAGCAGGTTGCAAACTCCTCAAAGGCACAAACTGGGCATAGGGTCGGTCTGGTTTCCCCATGAAATCCCATGGTTCCCCTGCAAGGATCCGTACAAGTATAATGAGTGATTAATTCATAGTTCCCGAACATATCGCACTGATGCATACTCCAAAACTGTTTGATGTAAAAACTATTTTGGAAGACAAAGGAGAAATAAAATGGGTAATAGAAGCAACTGGGAAAGATTCTGATTCCCGCTGCCTACTTCTGTTGGGAGGCTGTCCCAAGAGCCGTCTCAGGATACTAATCTGGCATTTTAAGAGAAGCTCTCAGCAAGTTACTAAAATGTCATTCAACTAACCTTTACTGAGTCACTGCTATTTACCAAGTTCTGCATCAGGCATATCAGGTACAATGTTTGATTAGTAATGGCCCCTGTCCTCTGGAGGCTCACACAGCCAAGGGAAGGGATTCTATATAAACAGATAAGTTTAATAAATGTAATAAAAAAAAGTTAAAAGGGAAAAAGCACATGCGTGAGGGGGCATGGACGTAGGGAGTAGCTAACCCTGCATCTGAAAGTCAGAGAGGGCTTCAAGAAGGAAGCAACCTTTGACGACAGTCTTAAAGAAGGACAGCAATTTGCAAGGCGGAAGTGGTCATTTCGGCAGAGCCGACAATGCAGTGTGCAGGCCTGGAGGACGGCATGCCTCTCGGATTCAGAGAGCCATTCAGAGCGGCTGTGGCATGGAGTGTGCCCAGTGGGCGAGGCTCTGAGGTCAGGTGGAACCAGCCAGGGCTAGGCCTGCTGAGGGGTTTGCAAAGTCCACACGGTGAGCATCAAGCAGCCAAGAACACAAACCTAGAATGCACCCGATCTGCAAGGATTCTCCCCGCTCAAGTCATCTTCCCGGTTTTCCCCGCCTGGCCACACCGCAGGTCGGCTGTGGGACGGAGCATGTGCGGGCTGGCTGCTGACTGGTCCCGCAGCACAGAGCAGAGGCCCGGGGGCTGGTATTCTGCCACCAACTGCGAAGGGTAAGCCCTTCACCCGCAAAGACAGACATATTCCAGAACAGACCTTTTCAGTCACTGGGTCACTTAACTCTGTATTCTACTTTTACTTCCTAACCCTTATCATCACAGGGGAAAAAACCGTACTCTCTCAAGGAAACGAGTGGAACCGCACTTGTCACCGCCCGAAACTCACTGCGCAGCGATTTTGATGAATTTTTTCAGCAGCTGCACTCGCTTGGCCAGCTGGCCGCAGAGCAGGACCTCCGTGGCCACCCAGAGCTGGACTTCATTGCATCTCTGCAGGAGAAGGCTGAGGTTCACCGTGTGCTCCCCACTGCCTTGTCGGCCGAAGGTGAAGTAGATCAGTTCTTGCTGCAGGAAGATGGGTTCACATCAGCATTTATTTTTAGCACGGAGATCAGCATTTATTTTTAGCACGGAGACAAGCCGATACAAAAGTCAGTCCGTGGTTAAGAGCTCCCTCAGGTAGCCACTCTCATATCACAATGTGTCATGAGAACATAACAACAGATCCAATTGGAAGCAATGCAGTTTTAGAGACGCCGTGTTAAATAATGTTCACCTAGAATCCTCACAAAAAGTTATTTTTAGAATGTGCAGATGACACAGTTTTACATGAAACTCCAAGAAGTTCTAAAGTTTAAATCACAGGCTGAATCAAATCCCAACTTCCTGAACTTGGTGTACCGGTAGAAGAAAGTGGAAATGCTTGGCACTAGTACAGGGAGGTTCCCGCCACGAGGCCTCCCCGATTGTGTGAATCAGGATCACCTGGAGGCCTGTGACAGCCACTCGCTGGGCCCCAGCCCCCCAATTTTCTCCTTCAGTAGGTCTGAGGCGGGACCCCAAGCCTGCGTTTATAACGAGCTCCCAGGTGGTGTTCCCGATACTGGTCTGGGTACCCGCTCTTCGAGAACCACGGATAAAGAGACAGAGTAAAATCATAAACAGAAAGACAGTGAGACCAGGGCAAGGTCCAAAATTTACAAAATTGAGCAAGACCAGCGACTTTTTCTACAGACTGATCATATGCAAAGCAACAGAAGAGATGTGTTTTTAAATGAAGGGGTGTGTGCACTTTAGAGGAGGGACTCCCCTGCTCCCCTGAGAAAGCAGTACAAGCAGGGACACAGCCTACTCCAGTCACATCTCCAAAGATGCACATCGTTTAGCTTGAAGGAGTTCACCAGTTGCTTGAATTTAGATTATAATGTGGGCATTTTTTTGAGGAGGGCATTTAATAGACACTCCAAACTGAAAGGGGAGCTCAAGCCCCCAAGTTGGGCAAGAGTTTCTTCAGAAGGAAAGGCTGGGTTTTTTTCATTTTTTTTTTTTTTTTTTAAGATTTTATTTATTTATTTGACAGAGAGAGAGAGATCACAAGTAGGCAGAAAGGCAGGCAGAGAAAGAGGGGGAAGCAGACTCCCCGCTGAGCAGAGAGCCCAACTTGGGGCTCGATCCCAGGACTATGAGATCATGACCCGAGTGGAAGGCAGAGGCTTTAACCCACTGAGCCACCCAGGCACCCCGGGAAAGGCTGTTTGTAATGAAAAATTTCGCTACATAGAAAAGCAAATGCCACACACCGTTGCACAGAGTGGCCTCATTTTTCATCTCCTGATTCCTGTGAGCCCTTCCACTAGCTACATTTACTCCTTAACTGTCAGTAGCATTTTCCTCCTACTCTATTATTTTATAAATGTTTAAGCTGTCTTCAAAGGGGGGGATGATGAACATAAAGATTTGAAATCTGTCTCCAAAGTTTCAAGAAAGTCCTTTAAGTCTTGCAGCATAGTCTAAATGTACAGAATGTTCTCAAGGAAAAGAATGACTATATATGTATGTTGGTATGTGCATAAATATGATTCTTTATAATTACTGCAAACTTTATGGAAAAAATAAAAGTATCAATATCAAAGTTGTCAAATGTAAAATGGCTTTTCAATTCCATTAGAGCTTCGTAATTATGCAAATATGTAAGTATTCACACATATAAAAATGCAGCATTTTTATACTAGAGTACACATATGATTATATTAGGAGCACATAAAGCATGATCATGTATTCTGATTTTCCTAGATTTGGATCAGTCTTTCAATGTATTGAAAGTCCCCAAATATCTTTTGGGCTATGGCATCTTAAGCAGAACTCTATCACCGGATGATGGATCTTCTTAAAACTGTGTTACGTACAAATATTCTTTTAAAAAAATACAAAGTTAGAGGTGCCTGGGTGGGTCAGTCTTTAGGCATCTGTTTTGGCTCAGGTCATGATCCTGGGGTCCTGGGATCGAGCCCCGCATCGGGCTCCCCGCTCAGTGGGAGCCTGCTTCTCCCTCTCCTACTCCCCCTGCTGTGTTCCCCACGTCGCTGTGTCTCTGTCAAATAAACTGGGAACTATGATTTAATCTATTAAAAAAAAAAAAGAATGCAAAGTTAAAATAGCACTAGCACGTATTTTATCTTCTTACTCCTTACTTACCTCATGAATTGAATTGAAGAGACTCCAATCAAAATTCATTAATTCCAGAGCAAGATCCCAAGTGTTCATTCCCAAAATCCTCATCGACCTTTGCTGTGATTCCTCATTTTCTGCAAATGGATTCTAAACCAACAGACAGGAGCAAAAGGATCCTCAGTAATTCCCAAATGTTTGGCACTGAACTGGCTGGCCACAGAAAGCCACTAGAAGCCCAGATTAGGAAAGTAATCTTGTCTGAGTGCACTTAATGTTTTCCCTGGTCTGTTCATCTTTGGTGAGTTACAACCAATTTGGGAAACAGCCTTGGAAACGGTAGAATGTGATCAATGATACTTCACTGAGTTAGCCTGCCCCTCCCCCCTGACACACACACACACACACACACACACACACACACACGTGTGCGCGCACACACACGCGAGCATGCATCCACAGATCTGATTATAAAACACTGCCCCAGCAGACAGCGTAATGAAAGCAAAAGCCCTGAAATCACTTTGGCTTCTGGTAAGAATTAGTGTGCCAGCGGGTTAGTATAAAAACAAACAAAAGAAATGTCATGGTGCACTTCAATAAAGACAGACATGGCTTTCGCAGGAAATACGTTTAACAAGCCTCATCCCAGACACACATTTACAAATTTTATTAAAATGCCTGTGGGCAGTGATAAAAATTTAAACAAGAAATAAAAAATAAAAGTTACTTCGTTTATACCCCACGGTGGATGATTATTTCAAGTATCTGTTGCTTTACCTACGCAAAGAAGTAGGAGTCTGGTAATAGCACTTCCTTAAATGCCACCAGAACTTTAAATATTTTGTCACTGTTCAATTTATTAAAAATTATCTGGCATCTTTTCAAAATATCCGATATTTTCTAATTAAAGTACAAATTCTCCAGGGGCATCTGGCTGGCTTAGTCAGTAGAGCACATGGTATTGGGGTTGTGAGTTTGAGCCCCGTGTTGGCTTAGCGTTTACTAAAAAAAAAATTCTCCCATTTGAAGGGTTGGATTTGAGTAATTAACGATACTAAAATTGTTAATAACTTGGAAAAAAAGAATAAAATAAATAATGCAAAAATAAATGCAAAATAAATGACAGGATGAAGAGGTTCCAAATATTAATTCCCCTTCGAAAACTACGAAATTATTTGCATTTTACAAGTTTTACTGTTATGAAAAGTTTTCCTTACTTGAAGAAGAAATAAAAACAAATGACGAAAGACCTTCCCAGAGCTTCTCCACAGACTCGATTCTTTTCAGTGCAGGTCAAGGTACAAATTGTCCCTGTAGCCCCAGGTGGGACGCAGGGGGGAGCTCAATGAGGGTGGACTCAAAGAACGCGTGTGCAAATACCGAGGGGGGAAAGCCCACGTTTCTCACGGCCTGATTAGTCTGGAACCAGACAGATGCCATGCTACGCTGTAGGCATTCGGCCGGAGAGCCAAGAGCTGGGAAGGGACATAAATCTCTGCATACTAATTCGGAGATGTAAGGGTATTTTCAGTTGGCTTTTTACCCCTCCTACTTTTTCTCCCTAAATGCACCCTTTGCCCTGGTACTGCCCTCTGGGTACCCAAGGCTGTCTACAGCCCTCTCCAACAAACACTTTCTATTTCTCTACCCTGTTCATTCAGGGCTCTAACTCCCGCCTTCTGAGAAGAGCAAGTCATCTATACGTAAGTGGAATGGGTGCTAGTGGTTCCCCATGTTATCTCTCCCGCCCTCACAATATTCCATTTCAACTGCAATCTTTTGGAGATAAAACACTGAAAGCTATGATTCCAACAGGGGACTCTGAGGCAGCGTTCAGAGTTGGTGGTGGAAACGCTTGAGGGTAGGATGGCACTGGCTCCTCCGGGAACATTCCTCAGAGCCCCCATGTATTGCACTAGGACACTGCTCAGGCCTGCCCTCTACTCTTCTGAAGCTGGCCCTGGTCGGTGGTAGGAGAGCGCTCAGGGCACACGTACCAGGGAGCCGCAAAGAAGTCTGTGGGTAGCACGAGGAAAGAGGGCGTGGAAGCTAAGAGCGTGAGTCTCCACCATCACCCAGGAGCTCCAAGGAAGCCAGAGGGTACATTGTCCTCCTCCCTAGGGAGGGTTAAAGTCAAGCCAGTCTCACTGTTTATTCGAGGAGGCTGGGTGGCAATGGTTCACTGACGGAATTACATCATGCACAGACACGGGACCTGTGACCCGCTGAACGACACTCCAAAGCAGAAAGGCTGGAGTAAGGTGGAAGTTTCCCTCTGCTTTGCCCCCTCATCACGTACAAATGAAAGGAATGTGCAAGAGCTTCTGAACCCAATATTATTGGCCTGGAGTCCTAGCACTTCCCCCTCCTTGGCTGCTGGAAGCTAGAGTAAGGGACTCCGCCTCTCTGAACTTCACAGGGTCACTGGGAATGTTAAATGAGATACTGTATGTAAATTACCCAGCACCTGAGTGGTAGTAAGTGCCAAAAATGACAATGATTAGTATTCTGGTAGGTTGATACTTATAGATAATTTTACATAAAGTATTTTTATTATAAGCAGTTCTGGTTAACCCGTGTGGTATATACATTCCTCAATCATAACTACAGCAGGAGTCGCCTAGAAAGAATCATCCCAGGGACGGCTTCGTGAGACAGACTAGGACCGTGTCTCTAGATGATACCATCATGATCTGGCAGAGCCTGCTCTTTATGGGGGATGGGCCTGAGGCCTGATCCTACCAGGCAGAAAGCAACCACAAGGCTGAGGTTTTTAGGGAAGTAATAACAAGTCATCTGCTTAGGCATAAATGTTCTTAATTTGAAATGAAAATAACTTACAGCATGGGTTCTATATTTCTTCCAACTTTTACTCCTCACCGGCATCCCATATACCATTGTTATGAGCCCATCTTACACGGGGAAGGCTGATAATTGACCCTGTCTTCCAGGGAATGGTACACTCAAAGTGCACCAAAGAGATGGAAACAATAGTCTCTTTCCCCGTAAATTTGCACAGGGTACATTTCTCAGCCTGATCTCCTCATCTCCACCAAAAAAGAAGGAATGGAATTAAGATTAAGGGGGGGGGGGTCACTTCTCTCACATCCCTTATTTCAGAAGCCCAGAGAGAAGCAGGGTTTGACTTAGGAAAGGCTTAGGATTCCTTGAGGTGTACCTGTCTTTGATTTCCAAGGCAGTGTTGTTTGCCAGGTGCATTGCTGGCTAGAGGAGGAAGTAGTTCAATGTGCTTTTCTAACATGCATTATAAAACATACAAAAATATGACTTCAGTCTGCCATTTGCCGTTTGTTTCAAATAAAGGCTAAAAGTCCTTACCAAAGTGTCAGCTAGGTCTTTTCGGTAGACATATATCCGACCTGATGCTTCAAGGAATTTGGAGCTGGCCAAGTCATTTGGCTGAAGTTCATGCTTTTCTTTATTAAAAAAAAAAAAAAAAAAAAAGAGAGTAATTAGAACACAAGAACAGTGGTAGGCATACATAGTATACCTAAAGAGTGAAAACTGCCAAAGAAAAATATTTAAAAGCAAATAGAATGCAGATTTAATTCAGTTCCTCATACTCTGTTCAATGGCACCAAGGGGAACATGGACATCACTGCTCAATAACCGTAAAGTGGAAGCCTTTTGCAATTCCTTCTTATAATATTTAGCCAACTTTTAGAACACAGAACAGTTTAGAGAAGGAAGTAAAATTCACTCATAATCCCATCACTCGGGGATGCCTGGGTGGCTGAGTTGGTTAAGAGTCTGCCTTTGGCTCAGGTCATGATCCCAGTAGTGGGAGAGAGCCCTGCATCGGGCTCCCTGCTCACCGGGGAGCCTGCTTCTCCCTCTCCCTCTGTCTGTCACTTCCCCTGCTTGCATTCTCTCTCATTACCTGTCAAAAAAATAAATAAAATCTTAAAAAAAAAAATTCCATTACTCTAAGATAACCAAAGGATGGTAATGTTGGTAACATTTGGGTATGTTTTTGTTCTGATCTTGATATAAATGTGTGTAAACAACATCCATGCATACATATAATTGCAATTACTTACACATATGCATTCATAATTAGTATGGATACAAACATATACATTTGTAGTTATTCCATATATGGTTTTATATTCTGATTTTATTATAAGCACTTATCCACTTGTCAAAATTAATTATGTAGGTCATGTTTAATTGGTTACATAACAGTCCATTATACTATCATGTAATCTTTCCTCTACTGTTGACCAATTTAATAGTTTCCAATGTGTCTGTCATATCAATTAGATGGCAAGATATATGTAAATACTAGCACAGGGTCTGGCACTTATTAGGGGCTTGATAAATGGGATCTATTATTATAGCAGCTGTAATACATACTGCTGAAGTCAACATCCTTATGCAAAAATCGTTGACTGCTCATAGATGATTTTTATAAATAGATTCCCAGAAATGGAATTACTAGGTCAAAGGGGAATGAATATTTTTTAAAAGTTTTTGATACAAACTGCCAAATGGCTTTCAAATTCTTACACTGACCAACACCGATCATTCCTGGTGGTATGTTTGCTATTTAGCTAAAACCAAAAATAGATTTCTCAGTTTATTTTACATTTCTTGACTACTGGAAAAGCCAAGTATTTTTCATGCATTCTTCTATTTCCCTTGTTACAAATTATTCCTGTCCCTCAGCCATTTTTCTACCATCATTGGAGCATTCTTATAACACAACAGCGTTCTTTGTAGAAAAATGTCCTCCTCCTAACTACAAATTACAGATGGGAATTGACGAAACTAATCCTCAAGTTTATTGCACTGTAACGTCGTCGGCTTCTAAGTCAGCCTTTTAGTTACCTAGCATGGTTGGGGCATACTGTATTCCATGTATCTTCTTCTAGATAACTTAATTAGTTCAAAGGCCAAATTTTGTTTTGAACATTTCTGCTTAATACAGAGCACACAAATGATAATCTAATATATTCTTTATGGCCCAGCATTATAAAGATCAATAGTACTTTCATGTCAGGCCGTTGACGTGTGTGGTAAATGGTCCCACATGGCTGGGCTCTGAAGTTCTTCCATCTCTCTCTCCTCCCTCTTTCTCTAGCTACAATTTCTTGCAGCCCTGTGTGTGCTCACGTCCACCTTGCATCGGAATTTATGAGAGCCATTCTGCCCTTGCTACAGAATAAAATGCCACGGCTTTCTGACAGTAACTTTTCCATTTTCTGGGAAATATTTTTTTTTCTTATTTTCAGGTTTGTTACTACATTCTAAAAGATGAAAGCTCATAGAATTTTTTTTTTTTTGAAAGCTCATAGAATTTTAAGCTCTGAAAAACTATAGGTAGGTAGGTTTCTGTGACTACATACATTATACCTTCTCTAGGTATAAAACAGCTAGAAACCTACTGAAAGCCATGAGGAAAATAGATAATAGTCCCAGTCCTTTGAGAAAAATCCATAAAACCACAAAACCTACAACATTTGCAACATCTTTAAACTTTTTTTGACAGAAAGAAAATAAGAGTAGATCTCACTGTCATTTCATTTTAAAGTCGTATATAAAAGATTATTTACTGAAAACTAGGTGACTAGAGCAAGGACTACATTAAACATTGTTTTTCTTCCTTCTTTTTCTTCATAAAGCATTATTATTTGGAGGACATTAAGCTACGAGTGGAAAGGTTCTTAACAGACAAAAGTACTAATTGATGGGAAATGATGGCACATATCCAGATCTGTGGGATAATTCAAGAGATAAGCTGGTATTTCTAGAGATTAGCAATGAGTCTATACACATTAGAACGACATTGGCCTCCCTGATGAATCTAATTTAATAGAGTGTAAAAATGGTATTTCATGGCCATCAAATAGATACTGGGTAGTAAAACAGCTACTCATTACTCTCCAGATTCACGTGTGGCTCTGGGCTGACTTGGAGTCAGCCCCAAGGGAGAGGGGTCTCAGGTGTGCTCCCAAGTTCACTCAGGGTCCTTCCCCCTCCACAACGGGGACCCAGTGACTACTTTCTGTAACGGTACTGTCTTGGGAGGCAAATGTTGGTTTTGATGAAGTGTAATATTATTTAGAATCATTTAGTATTTTTGGTCACTTAAAATTAAATATAATACACATTAATCATATCTATCTGGAATGCCTGAAAAATTTTATGAAAAATTCGACACATTAAAATTCATGTAGTTGAGATGTTTCTTCCACTTTTGCTCTTTTTCTCTAGATAATGTTTTGATGGGATGCACAATTAGGGCCCCTTGAGAGGGAGGTGAGACTCTCATTAGGCCCAGGGAGAAGGGCTATACAGTTTGCATTTGTAATCCACTTGCTTATAGGACCACGTTACCTGCTTCTGAGTAACAAAGCTAGAGAAGATGCTGCCACAGAAATGCTTTAACACCACGTTAAATTCTGATCTTCTCCTCCTTCCCCTAGCATGGTAACAAAGGGTAAACAGGAACACTGGTTATCTGCTCCCCCCTCTCCCTCTCGCCCCATCTCTGGTTGATTGGTTCACACAGTACTCCCATTTTTCAACTACTGATGCTAAGTCACTTTCTTTGTATTTTTCTCAGGGCTAATGAGATATTAAATAAAGACTGTAGGACAAAAAGGAGGCCAGCGACACTGAGATCTGACAGGCCCCAGTGAAAACGAAGGGGTCCATTCAGGTCATGTAGATCAATAGTGTCAGCTTGTAATCTGTGTGATCTTATTCAAAACAGACAATAAACCATTCTCTGAGGATAAATAAGGCCCAGCAGAAGGAAAAGCTATAACCAGACCTCACTCCCCATGTCCACCTGAACGAACACTGCCTGCGAGCTTTCAGCTTATTGGAGTTTTTATTTCCTTCAACGGGGAGTCTTTTTAAGTATTAAACTGTCAGCCAGCAATATGACTAGTTCAAGGCTGTCTTTCTTTTTCCTTCCTAAAGTAATTTCATCCTTTAGCAATTTCCCAAGTTAATTTAAATATGAAAGTAGAAGGCTTATCTAGAGTATAAAATATGAAAAGCTTTATAATATATTTCAAAACACTGGCGTGGCCCTTTATTCAGCTCTTGGGGAGGAAATTCAGGATCCCACAGTATCCAGCTGTTGTCATGGAAACGCCTCTGCTAGGCAGCTTCTTATTGTTCCTGTGGTCATCCAGCTGCGGACCCAGAAGGGACAAACCGCGCGTTTACTCTATAAAAATGCCGACTCTCCTCCTCTCAGAGGCGATCCGGGGAAAGATGAACATTCCAGGACAGAAAACAGTTTACCCCCAGAGAACGTGACGGCCACCAGAGCCAGATCCTCTTCTGCGTGTTGGATCTTCTCTGCCACAACTTTCAGGATCTCATGTGCCGTACTGGAAACTTTGGCCTTCACGCTGACATAGGAGTGCTCTGTGATGTACACGTGGCAAAAGACTGCACACAACACAAGGGTCGTTAGTCAACAGGGAACTGGAGGCATGAAGCACAGACTTTTTCAAATGAAGGCATCTACCGGCCTATTCTCTTCAGTAGAAAACCTACACAACTCGATTTACATGCTCATGTCTGCACATGGGTGCCCGAGGGCATCCGCAGAGAAACAGGTGCTTGGCCACACAGGAGATACAGACGTTGCAAAGCTGGAGAATGAGCGTGCCAAGCATTTAGGCTTCCCAAACTGTAATGAGAGACCCTTGTCACGAAAGCCATGTGCTCACGGTGGAGACGGCATGACCATGACACAGGGGAGTGGGCGGGGGGCGAGGTGCACAAATTGTAGCTCTGAGTCCCTTCTTTGAGGGTTACTGAGATTTCCCAAAGCACTGTATTAAGATATTAAGATACCTCACTCGTAAATTTTTATTTGACACTCCATTTTCAGACAGTCACTGTTGGCTCAATCAGGAACACCACATTTTGCTATTAGTGCTCTCTTAAGCTTATCTAAAAAATCTGCCAGTTTGCCATGGTTTTGGTGTTCAGGTGTCTTGATTTATTAATAATGATGTCCCAACTCAAGATGGGGGTGAGTTTGGTTTCCAAATAGAAGTCACATTTCTAGCCCTTTAAATTTCCTTTTTACTGTCTATAGTGCAAATAATTATTACTAGGACGTTATCACTACCAGGGTGACTTGTGGTCCTGGAAAAATTTTCTTTATGATTTGAGAGCAGAAACTGTTTAATAGCAGTGGAGATAACTGATAAATTATTTGTTTCTTACAGCAGCTACTTTGAGTTATAAAATATTAGCTTCTTTCAAAAAGATAATACACTTAGATATTCTTCTCTGCCATGTTGCAAAAAATAATAAAGGGGAGCACAGTTCCTAGAGAAATCTTACATGCAATTTAAATGGCCCCCCCCAAATAAACCCAGGATGGTTCCCACAGAAAGGCAAATGAAGCAAAAGAAAAATGAGTTTACATGTAGGAACCTCAAAGTAAACATGCCACCGGAAGGCACTGACAATATTTTGATCTTGGTTTGGTTCACTATGTCACTAAAACAATAGCATCTAACAAAGAGTTGTTTTATATGTTGTCAACAGACGTGAGAGGCAAATAAGAGTTTTGCTTCCACAGAAAAATAAAATTTTTGAGCAAGACAAGATCCAGTGCACAAACCACTGGTTATAAGAAAAGCTTACAACCTGCTTAATAAACTGATGAACAAAAAGAGGCCAGGGGTCTTGAAATACTTCTGCTCTTTGTAACTCAGCTTAGGAAATTATCTGATTAAACTGTAAGACAAATCAGCCTGGAGGATCAGTAACTAAGGAATTAGGAGGTAAGATCATTTCTTTCCCAGCCTCCACAAACACTATGTAGCAGAAGCAGCACGGGTGTGACACTTTGTTGTTTAAGTATGTGAGAAGCTGAGCACACAGGAAAGGTTCACACTAAGTATTTTAGCCCAGACGGAGAGGTGGGCTCAAAGAGAAGTCTCCTATTCACAAGAGCGTGAAAGTTTCCACTGTTGTGTTTCCCCAGGCTCTGCACTTGACTCAACCTTTATGCAAATAGGAGGAATCCATTTCCTGTTCTGTTACAAGGGAGGAACATAGAAGGCAGCACCTTCATGGGTAAAGAGTGTCCCCTCATTACTGTGCAAGCAGCCGTCTTCAGAGTGGGGCCTGAGCCCTGTCACCGGGGACCAGTGATGAGTGCTGACCAACGGTGGGCAGACTGGGCACACAGCACTGTCTTGAGGGGTGGGCGGGGGGAGGTTTCAGCTGCACTCCCTTCCTTCTGCTCTTCTTGCAAGAGTCTCTTCTCTACCTCTCAGGGACTGATCCCACCAAAGCCCCGCACGTTGGCTTTAGTGGACTTTCCAGTCAGTCCCAGGCAATGGGCTGACACATCAAAGGGAGAAAGCAGCCAAGAAGAACAGGCGGCACCTTCCAGGCAATTCTGCACCTCTCCCTAAGAAAGTCAAGAAGCTCTTGTTCAAAGTCTTCTGCCCTTCCTTCCAAATTAGAAATGTCCTTGGTCCCTGAGACACTGGTGTAGGATCAAGAAAACGGCAACACTCGAAGCAAGAAAATAACGTATTGAGTGCGAACATGCTCGTCAGTGGGGGTGTGACGGCTGGAAATGCTCCAAGGCGGGCTGATGTGTTAATGCTGGAGAATGAGGGTAATTAACCGCTACTCCACCTACCCCAAACCCTTGTTAAAATCACACTCACTTTCCTCTGTTTCAGTCACAGTTCCTCTATGCTGGAGCCAGTTCTCCTTAAGACTGAATTGGTGGAAAAGGGCTTTATTCTGTGAGAAGCGAGAAAGAGAACAATGAATGAATGCATTCCTGCCCTTTGGAAAGCCACAGCTGTTTACAACATGTTCCAAAAGAGCTAGTCAATTTTTCTTTCTTTCTTTTTTTTAAATATGAAATCCACCCATCCAATTTTAGAGGAATAAATAGGGAGTTGCCTCTATTCATTCTGTGGAGGTAAAGATTCCGTGCAACACAGCAGACCTTGGCCAAAGCCAGGAGCAGGCAAAAAGCTCCTATCATTATTCCCTGCAAAAAGCTGGAGAGTACTGGCCTGATTTTGAACCTCTGGCTACCACAAACCTCCACAGATTCTTCTCTCGAGAGCAGCATCCCAACATTAACCATGCTTTTGGACAAAGCAACTTTGAGATGGTTGCATACTTCTGCTGTAGCACCAGGACTTGCTTAAGGGAAATAAGTACATTATTCATTATGATTATCCACCTGATAGATCAGCTTCTATGAAACGGGTGCCTGACATCTCATTTTGCATTTCCCCTTCAAGGTAAATAGGAAACACACTCCTTCTTTCCCTTTTTGTCGCGTTGAAAAGTGCAAACCTTTTGCTTATTACTAGACTTCCTCACCCTTGCAGTCAAAATTCTCGCCTGCGTTTTTTTTCTTTCTTTCTTTTTTTGCATCAACATTTCAAATTCAAATTTATATCACTCTGGGAACACTGGAGAAACTCTGAGATTCCAAAAATATGCAGAATGTCAAGTCAAGGGCACGTGGCCAGCGCCCGGTCTGGATCTACAGCAGCACAGGCAAGGCGAAGTGAAGCAGCAAAGTCCACGTAAGCCACAGCCCCAGGCTTCCCCGCCCGCCCCCGGTCTGCTTGAGGCAGGGTTCATTTTAATTATGAAGGAATGCCAACTGAGGCAGAGCAAGGTCTCCCAACTTGATGGCCCCATTTTGGATAGAGAAAGGTCTGCCTCACCTTCCTTTGTGGTGAATATTCATCTACAGTGCTGAAAGGAAAAGGATGAGAAGTCAGTCTTTGTCCCAAACCTAGAATAATGCAGTGATTGTCACAGAAGACTAATTTTCAGGCACTGGGCAGAGGTTTTTGCTTTTCAGAAAGATAAAACCTGGTATTCATTAGGTCACTATGTATAACACCCTTGACCTTGGGCTCTGGGTTTCGACTGAATAAGGAAGAAAAGATGCGATCAGCTCAACAGGTACATTTTACTTTCTATGCACAGAAAGTGAGTGCTGAAGGGAGAACTGGATTTCTTCAGTCCACAGAAACTCTGAGTTTTCTCATATACTGAGAGATTTTGGGTGAAATTCTTGTTATTCAGATGGTTAAGTTAGCCAAGGCACATCTTTTCCAGAATGTTTCCTTGTACGGTAGAAGTAGGGGACATTCTGTAGGTCCCCAGCTCAAATCTTTTTCTAGAATCTAGAGACATCTCATAATCTTTTACCAAAGAGGCAAGAGTCGTCTCTTATGTCATTTTCTTATTTTAATCTATTATTTCCCATTTTATGTGCGTTTTTTTTTTAATGGGATGTATTAAGTTCCATTAATGTACCGAATGCACATAAATGTACTAAACCATGAATTAAAGTTCCCCAAGGGTAACCAGGTCTGCCTTACAGCAGAGACGAACTTCCACATGGGGGATTATTTTGATGTAAAGGTTGTCTCTCTTTTTCTTTCCTGTTTCACTTATTTGTTCACATTTTCATGCTCATCTTAGGTGCTGAGAACTTATTATGGTGTAGACTGTGACAAAGGAACATCACCCAAATTCCCAACATTTGTTTCTAACACTGTCCTAAACTGCGTCCCACTTCTGAATTTCTAAATGTGTGATTTTCATGACTGAGGACATGATTTGTTTGTGCCCTAAAATTAATTTATATAGACATTTAATTTGCAATAGGATCTCTCTTTACTAAAATTAGGTCAGGTTTTAAGTCTCAAATTAGTCATCTGAAAAGCCTGAATTAACATTTTCTATGAGAAGTGCCTCTGTGACTGCTGAAATCTTCACAGAAGTTTCTCACAACTTGACAACATATGCATTTCAGGTTTACTAAATAGAAAGTACACTGTAAATCAGAGAACAATTTTTCCTTTCAGATTAACTTTGTAGCTCTATCTGAAAACTGAATAATGACCTCATGTTTTCATTCACCAAAATTAATAAGGAGAGTCAGTGGTAAATCAGGTGTTGGCAATCTGAAAGAATAATGAGAGACACCTCGGGGATACTTACGCACGCCAAAAGTCAAGGAGTAAATGGTTTTCTTTAATCTTTCTAAAATGATAAAGAAACCCCTGGGAATCCATAAAATGGAGCTTTAAAAATGCTTCATGACTTGCTGAAACCTATTTCTAAAACTTTTTTTTCCCTATTCCATTAGAAACAACTATGAGCCCCCCAAATGACGAGTTAAATATTTACACTTTTAAAATTAAATAATAACTTATTAAAGAATTGTTTTTATGTATCCAGGTTGTTCTGGCTCAGTTGGTTTCTACTGTATCAAACAGCGTTAAAAAAATTGCCAATATTATGTAGCCATCAAAAAAAATGAAATCTTGCCATTTGCAATGATGTGGGTGGAACTAGAGGATATTATGCTAAGTGAAATAAGTCAGTCAGAGAAAGACAATTATCATATGATCTCACTAATATGTGGAATTTGAGAAACAAGGCAGAGGATCATAGGGGAAGGGAGGGAAAAAACGAAACAAGATGAAACCAGAGAGGGAGACAAACCATAAGAGCCTCTTAAACTCAGGAAACAAACTGAGGGTTGCTGGAGTGGGGGGATGGGAGGGAGAGGGTGGCTGGGTGATGGACGTTGGGGAGGGTATGTGCTGTGGTGAGTGCTGTGAATTGTGTAAGACTGGTGAATCACAGACCTGTACCCCTGAAACAAATAATACATTATATGTTAATAAAAATAAATAAATAAAAATTTAAAAATCGGCATGTAAGTGGAAAAAAAATAGCCAATAACCTTGACTTTGTGTTCATTCATTTTGATATAAAAACAGAATACACAATTCACTACAAGAAAAGCTAAGAAATCAAGGGATCCCAGATTCAAAGTGTCCAAGATGAACTTTGTAAGACACTTGAATTCTATCACATTTGCTGCTTTCTTTTATTAACTGTAATACGGAAAATTAAGTACTCACTGACGACGGTGCATTCCAAGTATCTTCTGAAACTCTTTCAGTTCTTTTTCAAGTATTGGATATTCATATACATCATCCAGTACATTCCTGTATATGGTCTGGGGGGAGGGGGAGAAAGAAAAATGGCGGCTCAAATGCCTATTTTGTAAGCATTAGGACTCACACAATGGTTAACCTGCTGAGGGAACAGGTGGAATGAGGGATCATGCAGGGCTTTAAACCAGTATCAGTGAGATCCTAGGTGGGATTCCGCTTCCTACCCCCTCAATCAACTGTGTGGTTCTCTCACAGCTGTCAGGGGCCGTAAGTCATCAATGCTGAAAACTTTTTTTTTTTTTTTAAAGATTTTATTTATTTATTTGACAGAGAGAGAGAGAGATCACAAGTAGGCAGAGAGGCAGGCAGAGAGAGGGGAAGCAGGCTCCCTGCTGAGCAGAGAGCCTGATGCAGGGCTCGATCCCAGGACCCTGAGATCATGACCTGAGCCGAAAGCAGAGGCTTTAACCCACTGAGCCACCCAGGC
>CM052887.1:46373369-46422484 GCA_028534135.1 Potos flavus
TTTTTTTTTTTAAAGATTTTATTTATTTATTTGACAGAGAGAGAGAGAGATCACAAGTAGGCAGAGAGGCAGGCAGAGAGAGGGGAAGCAGGCTCCCTGCTGAGCAGAGAGCCTGATGCAGGGCTCGATCCCAGGACCCTGAGATCATGACCTGAGCCGAAAGCAGAGGCTTTAACCCACTGAGCCACCCAGGCGCCCCAATGCTGAAAACTTAGAGACACCTGGAAGGCTACTCAAGATTTCTGTGCCTATTCTATATTAAAAAAAATAATACCCACATAGTCACTTGGAAAGGACAAGAATTGACTGAATCCTATTACCCAGTTGTTTTGAAAATAACATTAGTTTTTGGGGCGCCTGGGTGGCTCATTCAGTTAAGCATCTGTCTTGGGCTCAGGTCATGAACCCAGAGTCTTGGGATCGAGCCCCACGCCCGGCTCCCTGTTCTGCCAGGAGCCGGCTTCTACCTCTCCCTCTGCTGCTCCCCTGCTTGTGCTGTCTCTTGCTCAAATAAATAAATACAATCTTAAAAAAGAAAAAAAAAAGAAAACATTAGTTTAGGCACAGAGTTGGTTAAACCAGTTTTCAACTGGATGTCTAAAGGACACCTGACTTTTGAAATCAAAGTGAATTCCTTCATGAAAGGCAAAATCAGTTTGAAGACCTGTCCCTTCTGAAATAGTCCTGCTCCCTACTCAAATTCCATTCTACCCTTTCTCTGTGTTAACCTGCATAGCTAATATGGTTTTCATGGCCAAACTGTCTACATATTGTCTCCAAAGAATCAGCTGTGTTCAAAAGGTATTGTAGCCATTAACGATTAGAAAAATGTATCAGTTTATCTAGGGGTGCCTGGGTGGCTCAGTTGGTTAAGCATCCGCCCCTTGATCTCAGGTCAGATATTGATCTCAGAGCTGTGAGTTCAAGTCCCATGCCCAGCATGGAGCCTACTTAAAAAAAAGAAAGAAAGAAAGAAAAAGTTATCAGTTTATCTAATTCCAAATGTAAATCTAGGTTAGTACCCATTTTGCAAATTATTATTGTTTAAAATTCTCAAAATTCATCATAGTCTGAAAATTTTTCATAATGTATGCCTTGTCAATATAGTTTTTAAATGATAAATGTTTTATCCAAATATTGTGTATATGGGACCAGTTAGTTCAAACTCAGAATAAATCTCAACATATTAAATAGTGTCAAGTTTTCAGGTATGTTTTATCTACCTTAATTATTTCATCTGTAATCAAAATTCCCATGAATTATATAAAATAACCTTAAATTAGCAAATGTAAAACTGGCTGCCTACATTTTTTTCATAACTAATTATTTTCAGTTAAAAAAATTTTTTATCTATGTACAGAATATCAGGCCTCAAAAATCAAAACAGGGGCACCTGGGTGGCTTAGTCGTTAGCTGTCCGTCTTCAGCTCAGGTCGTGATCCCAGGGTCCTGGGATGGAGTCCTGCATTGGGCTCCCTGCTCAGCGGGGAGTCTGCTTCTCCCTCTTTCCCCTAAGCCCTGCTCGTAATCTCTCTTGCTCACTCACTCTCTCTCTCAAATAAATAAATAAATAAATAATTTTTAAAAAAGATTTTATTTGAGAGAGACAGAGTGAGACAGGGAACACAAGCAGGAAGCCTGAAGTGGGGCTCAATCCCAGGACCCCAGGATCATGACCTGAGCCGAAGGCAGATGCTTAACGACTGAGCCACCCAGGTGCCCCAAATAAAATCTTAAAAAAAAAATCAAAACAAATTAATATTTTCTTTGAGTCACAGCTTGAAATGACAAAAAAGTTGCTTGACTGCCACCTACAAAAGAGATTTTTAAAGGACAGAACTGAAAATAAAATCAGTCATTTGGCATCAAAGAATATCTCGAAGTTTTACATTACCTTTAAGAACATTTTTGAATGTTCGTCTTCATGTAACCAGTCTTTGTAGAGGGCAATCCACTGGGACACAAGATGCAAAACCTTACGCTTCCGACAAGGAACATCTGAGTTTTCCTCTTTGCCTTGATACTTCTTAGCAGAATAGGTGCAAATGGTTAAGAGAGAATATTGCATTGTTGGAAATCAAAATATGAAGAGATGCATGTATTCTTATTTTCACACAACACGCTAAAGCATCAGCCAAAGAATCTGCAAGTATCTAAGCATGTGGGAAGAAAAGAGTGTGTGTAGCAAGAGCAAAAGGTGTGCACCGGAAAGAGCAAGGTAAGTAAACTCAGGAAAATGATGTCCATGCGCTCGGTGGCAGGTCGTGAAGGTTAGTTAGATGATTTGCATTGACAGCTGCTGACCCGGCCCCACAGGCAGCACGGGTCAATGCCACCACGAAGAGATCCAAAGTGGCCCATGAATTTCAAGAGTGGCTAGGGCAGAGCTGGCCTCATTCCATAGGTGCACACTTTCCATAAAAGTTACATCAGAACCAGGCCAGATATCCTTTGATCTTCAGAAATTCACAATTTATAAAAGCAGTCACTTCTCAGTTAGCCCTGACGAGCACTGCTTTCTGGAGTATAATTTGTGCTATGATTTAAATGCCTACCCCCAGGAATTTGCTTGGAAAAAAGGACTGGATAAGCGTGTAAACAGAATTAAAAAGGACTGCTACTTTTCATTTTCATTGGAATAAAAAAAAGTGAAATAGGAATAACCTAAATGCGTCGAACACTGTGGATGGTTAACTAAATCATCACATACCCATTAATAGGCAATCTACGGCCATAAAACTGACGGTCTAGTGGTGCATTTATGGGCAGCGAACATTCAGTGTATTGTTGAGCCGGAAAGCAAGCAAGAAAATATGTTGGGATCACCCACTTCCATTAACTATGTTTATTTACAAGAAAAATTTCATCACCTGGGATGATATATATTGAAAGTTAACAGCAGCGAACTGTGCTGTTCAAATTACATAAAAATAACCACCTCCAAAGCAATGTGCTTAAAGCCTTGGGAATGAGACGGAAGCTTGGCATTTTCCAAACCAACCTGGTGTTTTTGTTCCTCAAATTATCATTCCTGACTATCTTGGACACACTGGAAAGTTATGTAGGAAAAGGAAATGCTATGATACCAAGGACAGATAGGCTTTGGGGTTGCTGGACAGGATATATTTAATGCTGATATATAACTGCAAAATAGGAGTATCTATGTCAGCCTTTGTAAATATTTTAAAACATATTTAGTCACCGTCACCCTAACCTGCAAGAATACATTCAAACCATTTGATTTTTTTTTTTCCTATGTGAGAAATAGACTCAGGCAAACACACAAAGAATTTGTTAAAGCATCCATTTTTCCCTGGTTTTTCTCTTAACAGACAAAATATAAAATTTTATAGCCTACATTATTTCCACTTGTACCAAGGTCACATTCTTCTTTTCCTGTGACTGTTATGGCCTAACCAATAAAAAGAAGAAAACCTAGAAAATCTGGAAATACGAACAACTTCTTTCTTTTAGGTCATTGTGTGTAAGTCAGGAGGTGGGCTTTTCTTTTTTTTTTTAATTTATTTGACAGAGAGAGACGCAGCAAGAGAAGGAACACAAGCAAGGGGAGTGGAAGAGGGAGAAGCAGGCCTCCTGCTGAGCAGGGAGCCTGATGCAGGGTTCGATCCCAGGACCCTGGGATCATGACCTGATCCGAAGGCAGATGCTTAACGACTGAGCCACCCAGGTGTCCCACAGAGGTGGGCTTTTTACTACCACTGCATCTATGTTCTACAATTACAGACGTGCAGGATAGAGCCATTTCAGGGACTGAAACTTCAACGGCCCTTCTCCATTCACAGTTACTACCATTTATTTGCTTCATCTTGTTCTGCCTACAAGATGTATTTTTATTTATTTTTTTAAAAAGATTATTTATTTATTTATTTGACAGAGAGAAAGAGATCACAAGTAGGCAGAGAGATAGGCAGAGGGAGAGGGGAAAGCAGGCTCTGCTGAGCAGAGAGCACGATGTGAGGCTCGATCCCAGGACCCTGAGATGATGACCTGAGCCGAAGGCAGAGGTTTAACCCACTAAGCCATGCCGACAAGATGTAGTTTTAAAAAACGTTTACGATTAAATTTAACGTTTGGATCATTCTGTTTTCTTTATCAGGGTATATTCACTCTTATACATTTTGCCCATGCTAGATTATATTGATTTATAAACATAGCCAGAGGAGGAGAATAATGGTAAGGCACTGGATGACAATTACACCTTCAGTGTAGTGCACTGAACATTAGCTAGCCTATGGCTGGGAGCTTACATAATGCTTTTTATGATGATAAAAGCCAAAAAGTATAAAATTCTATCACAGTAAAAGTACCCGTCTGAGATACCCAAACACAGCATAAATGGCTCTAATCTATAAATAATGTTTGAAAACAATGAGAGACAAACAACAAAAAATAATTCAGACCATTCCTTAGAAGACGAAGGTAGTGGGATATATAAGATAGCTTCACTAAGGAGTATGTAAAAATCTCTCAAATTAAATACGGATGCCATATTTTTGTTTGTGGTTTATATTATTTCACAAAAAGAGTATGGATTTCATGGGTTTTGATAATTAGTAAAAAGGCTGCTAAGAATCTGAACTAAATTTTTGTAGAAAATGTCTTGGTCAAAGACTCAAAACGTGGTCATATCCAAGTGAAGTTTTAGAGATTCTTCAGGGAAATTTTATGAGGCATTAAATTACTCAATAATAATCACAAATAATACTAGGATCCTATTTATTTATTTATTTACTTTTATTTAAAGAGAGAGGGATGTGGGGAGGGGCAGAGGAAGAGAGAGAATCTTAAGCACGTTCCACGCCTAGCGGGGAGCCTGATGCGGGGCTCGATCTCAGGACACTGAGATCATGACTCCAGCCAAAATCAAGAGCTGGATGCTTAACCAACTGAGCCACCCAGGTGCCCCTATTAGGATCCTATTTAAAAACAATATTTATTTTTAGTTTTTTTATTTGAGAGAGAGAGCGAGCATGAGAGGGGAGAAGGTCAGAGGGAGAAGCAGACTCCCCATGGAGCTGGGAGCCTGATGTGGGACTCGATCCCAGGACTCCAGGAACATGACCTGAGCTGAAGGCAGTCGCTTAATTGACTGAGCCACCCAGGCGCCCCAAAAACAATGGTTTGAAGGCATCTATTTGCTATGAAACAAACTATATGGTTTAATAGATGGTAATACTTTTGGATAAGCTGTTAGCATTAAAATGTAGAAGAAATTAGCTCCTAGTTATTTTTCTAAAACACTATTAAAGAAGAACTTGAAAACCTTATAATTATTGCAGAATTTCTTAGTAACACCCACTTGGAAGCTGTGGAAGAAATCTGTTTTTAAAATTCTCCAAATTCAAAATGAGTAATGTTTCAAGATCGATTTTATGAACCAGTTCGAAAAAGCTTCCCATGAAATGTAGCTTTGTGTGGCCATATGAACATAGCAAAGCACTACCAAATAATCATGATTTCTAGTTTATATATTTCTTAAGAGAGATTTTATTTCAGTTATGCTCTTTATGGAGTTTTAAGGTATTCTTTTTTTTTTTTTTAAGGTGTTCTTTTAAGTAGGAAAAGGCTATCAAGTAGGGGAGAAATGTAACAATTATTTAACAGGAAAAGAATATTACCAAGACCAGTACTGTTAGGGCTCAATAAAACTCAGGTATATGCTAAAAAAAAAAAAAAAAATTCTATCTTCCTAAAAATGTTCACCCGGGCTCTAGTGGAATCTTCAGTTTGGTTTGATAAATACCTGATAGTTAACAGGCTTCTTAAATGCTTCCGAAGCGCCTTCCTTGCACATCGTGAGTCAAGAAGCCTGTACAGAGACTCAGAGTGCGTTTACTTGGCTTGGCTTTTTGGCCCTTCATCTGTTGCATTCCTTCTAGTTCATGTATCAAATCATAAAGCTTCCTTAACTGGTCATTAACCTTCTCATCACACCTGTCATTCTAACAGCACATGTCTTCACAAAGCTTCTGAAAGATGACAGTGGATTAGGGGGTAGTTTCGACCTCCCACGTGGGGGAGGTCCTGGCCCCGGGACCCTTGCAGAGAAACATGGTATCGTGGACGTATGTTTTCCTGCCCAAGGCCCCTGGCACTAACCACCTGTCTTACAAGTTCGCTTACTGCCTATCCACTCAACCTCTTGACTCTGGGTTTTACCCAGTGGGCCAAACTTACCTCCAGATTTCTCAAGTCTTGAGACCTACGTTTGAAGAAAACATACTACGAAGAGTACAATTTACCCACAACCCAGAAGGTGAGAACAGCAGCCCCGCCTTCCAGTTCCCCCTGTCTATTCTGTTTCATTTCATCTTTTACCTTGGATATCATGACATTAATATTTAACAGATCCACACTCCACAGAGGAGCTGAGTAAATTAAGAAAGGCAGTTAATTCCTAATGTGAGACATCTGTCTGAGAGGAAGCCAGCACAGCATCCCGAAGTTAATGAAGGATATTGCCTCAACAGCGCCTGGCATAAGTCATCGGTTGTCATGAAGACAGTGTACGTGAGGAGGAAGTCATCAAGGAGGGTCTCTGCAAAGAAGGAAAAACAAACACAAGGTAAGCACACCAGTGGTAAGAAGGGCAACTGCTTATCCAGGCTCTCCAACAGCCTGTGTGGCAGAAATACGGTAAGTGGCGGGGGGTGTGGGAGGGGTTGGGATAGGAGAATTGTAGCCACAAAATACATTATTTGTTGAAGTTAAGATTTTTTAAACTCCTTCCACAGAACACTTCAAGCAATGGGATTATTTTTTTGTTGCAAGGCTCTCTAAACATACTTTAGTCATCTTTTTCGCTCCCTAAAACATCATTTATTTTTGTGGGTAAAGATGTTATGGGAAACCAATGCATAACTAATGTCCTTTTAAAGATAAATTTGATAGTATTTCTGGGGTATATGCTCCACTCCTCAGGGAATGAAGCCCATATGTTCTAATAAATTAAGGCTTTCTAAAGTCATTTACCTAAGTCTAGCGCAAGAACAATGGATAATAAAACTTAGAGGACACATAACAGGCTTTAGGACCATTCACCTTTCTCTCTCAAATGCATCTATGAGAAGTTGGGAACGTGGTGGGTGATGGTACCGCGGTGGAGAAACAGAGCTAAGTCCCGTTAAATTTGGGGAGCAGGGATAACGTACCACGATATACTCCTTTCCAATCCCTTCCCCACCTCCTCAACTGACAAAAACAGCTTTGATTTTTATTGCCTCTTGGCCTTGAGTGTTCTTGGAAAAGTCCAGCTTACATGTCACATGGTACAGCTAAACAGGCAAACTCTGACCCCCCAGTATTATTTCCAAATTGATAGAAAAAATCATATGCAGAATGCAAAGTAGAGCTCTTGCCATAATCGTTTTTAATCAAACCTCCTTAACTTAAAATTCATTTTACTATATGATTTCATTTTTATGTCTTTTATATCCTGGAAATAAATTTCTAGTAATTTGAAATAGTAATTAATCAGTTGTAAGAATAATGAGCTTGTACACGCAATAGCATTTATGCTCTCCGGGAGCTATACTAAGTGTGTAAGTAGGAAGAATTGCCCTGTATAGAGCTCTGAAGGTCTATGTTGAGGACTGGAAAAACTCCAGAATTTTTAGAAATGACCAATAACATTTACTGTAAAAATTGATCAATGCGAAACAATAAGGCTCTGTTCACGAACACAAAACTCTGATATAAAGAGGTAGTGAATGATATCTCCAGTCTTTATCAGCTGCCCCTGCTTAACTGTTTTGTTGGATTGCAGAACATCAAGACAATCCCAGTTTACACCAATAAGTGATTGCAAATGGTTACGTTAAAAAGCAAAACGAAACAAAACAAAACTTGCTTTCTAATTGCAACATGGCCTTAAGTGAAATGAACCAGAGATGCTAATGTAGAGTATTAAGAAAGTTTTTTTTCAAAGATATTTACTTATTTAGGCTAAGTAATAGTATTCCTTATTAAAAAAATAAATTTGACAAATGGGACCCATAATGTCAAATAAGCCTACATGTATATTGTATCACACCGCAATACGTAAAGTCACTGCTCCCGCTTACTGTTACTTATAAAAGTAAGTTCTCAAACACATGTGTCTGGGCTTTGCTAGGCAAAAACTGAGAACTATCCACTGTAAGTGTGTAAGGGGAAAGAACAGCCCGGTATAGAGCTCTGCAGCTCTATGCTGAAGATAACTGGGAGTGCTGCCGGATGGACAACTTAGTGTGAACGCACACGCACAGACTGCACTCGCAGAAGGCCTGGGAGCTCTCACCTAGAGGCCCCATTTACAAAAGTGACTGGCAAGATGTAACCTCCAACATAATTTCCAAATTCACAGGAAAGATGCCGTGCAGTTTCAAATATTCACCTGCATGAAAAGGCAGGAGAAACAGTATTCTAAGACCTGCCCCCAAAACTAGTTAACCTGGCAACAGAAGTTCATCACTTGGTTATCCTAATGAACATCTTGAAATACACATTTTGGAGCTTTGTGTGTCCTTCATCACAGTTTTTAAAATAGCTTCAAGAAAAATCAAACGACGGCATAACATCTGAACTCCTAGGATATTTTGAAATACAACTGGAAAACTATCACTCTGGGACACCACTGACCAGGGGTGGTCACCAAGTCTAACACTGCTCTGTCCTAACTGTGGGTGATGAAGATCCTCAAGCTCTCTGCTCTCATTAGAAATTGAATCTTAAAAAAAAAATTTGAGTCTTTTTTTTTTGCATTCAATGCTAGATACAGGCAGCAAGAACCACAGAGTAGCCTCAAATCTATTTGAGGGTTCTCTGTGGGCCCTTACAGATCAGAGCCGACGATACACAAAAGCCACTGGCTGAGAGCCCGAGAACCTCACCATTTGGCGTTCGCAATGCTTGATGGGACATAGGTTCAGACTCTTTGGAATGTTCTTACACTTAGCTGATTTAAGGAGGTTGAAACTATTCTCTAATCAAAATTTGCTCCATTAGCAACTGAGATGAAAAAGAATGCCATTAAACTTTGACATAACCAGTCATTTCATTCTGGAACAGCTGAGTGACTGTGAGAAGTCTGGTTTATATGGTGGCAAAACCATTTGGCATTCGAGTCAATTAATGAGCTCAGATATGATGATATTTTGTTAAGGGCTTTGACCCAGAAATGCTTTCCCCTAAGCTACTACCATATTTAATATTCAACAGCATTTACCTAATTATCTCTTTGCAACAGAAATATTAATTAAAATAAAAACAACGAGGCTACCTAAAAACATCTCCAGTTAAAGTCCTACTGAACCGCTACAAATCCTCAAGAATAGAACAGAGTCCCGATACCCTTGATTCAAATCTTTCCCTATTTAACTACCATATTGTTATGAAATTTTTCTCTATATAAAGAGCTTTCCCTTACTCTCTTTCAGCACTGGTATTTTTTTGCTGCACACGAAAGTAATTGAATGATATAATCAAAATGACACACTTCAAATAAAAATGCATTTAATAATAGCCATGTATCAAAAAAGTCTGTCCCATGGTATTCAGAGATATTTTTAGAACCACAATGGCTATACAAATGATCCCCTGAAGACTATTAGCCAACAATAGCCATTTAGAAAGACTACCGCATCCTCTGGCATCCACATTAAAACACTATAATTATCTATTATATTATATAGTGCTTAATTAACAGTAATTTAAGACTCTAGGCAGAAAAGCACCTTTGCGTATAAAAGTATCTTTCATTTAAACAAATTCACAGTTGCCGTATACACTAACATTCTGAATTAAAAGATATATTCATTTTGCTTCCTAACTCTGTGAATACCTAGGTATTAATAGACAAAAACCTTTCCTTTGAAATTCTATTCATTAAATCAATCACTACATCTTGGCTCATCACGGACAATAGTATTCAGCCATCCTTTTGAGAATACTCCCCCACTCCCCCCAAATAAAAGAATATTTATGTTGTGGCTTTTTTAAATATAGGAAGTATTCTTGCAGTACAAAAGGAACATGCTGGTAACAATCAAAACTGGAAAGCAAACACTATTACAGTTTTAAGCATTATGTTCACTTGAAATAAAATACATCAAGGTGTAGTCAAAATCATTTCTATCTAATTGATAGAAATGACTCTAAAACCCATGACTACTATTGACCATAATGATGTTAATATAGGACTTTGCTCTCATCTGTTCTTGTTTTAATTTTAAGATATAAGAAAAGAACTGCCTATTTTCACTTGATTTTATTTGAATGTATTTTTCTTTTATGCAGATATTAAAATATCTTCTCATTCTCACTTAAAGTGTATCAAGCACTAAAATGTCCATTTATTTCTGTAAAACACAAGTGTTTCTGGAGCATCCTAGAGTTGTGTCAGGTGGACTAGTAATTGGTTTGGTACAGATCCTTTTTATAGGGTTCTGTTACGTAAATGTAATCAAGTCAGAGGAACAGATCTCAATGTTTCAAAAAGGTCTAAGCTTGGTGGTTTGTTTGTTTGTTTGTTTGTTTGGTATAAGTGAATTGCCAAGAAAGCAAATGATAAGAATTTTGACAGACAACTGCCTATGGTCGCTATTTAAACTAAGTATGGTATTGTGAATATTCAACATTTCTATAATGACTCATATTCCCTAAAGTACTGTTAGCAGTTTTGTTTCACCTATATTTCTACTTCAGATGCAATGGAATTTAAGGCACTCTAAAGTATGTTCTACTTAAACTTTATTTCGAGAAGCCAAGAAAAACTCTGTGCTTGAAAGGTCTTGTTTCTGGTCCTGGAACATTACAACTTGTCATTATTTTTTGAGAAGCAGTGCCAAAATGTACCATGTAACTTGATTAAGCACAAATTAAAAAAAAAAAAATTAACGTTCATGCCTGAATCATAGGTTAAAGTGCTAAGCCCTTAAGAGCTATGCTTTTTTCTCAGTTTATTCGACATTTCTGAAAGCAATATTCATGACCTCAAATGCAGCTTTTTAAATTCACTCAATTCCTGCATACTTCTACACTTCACCAGGTATTGCTTAGCCATTCTAAAATGACCAAATCCTGAGATCTCATTTTATTTTCCCTTATTGGTTACATAAGGAATGCTCATTCATTGAATGCTGTTTCTACGTCCGATTTTAAAGGTCACCTTTCATGACAGGAGCTTACTACACACAGAGCTTGGGTGGCACTCTTCAAATAATGAAATCTGTTTTTATTGTAACTTGAAAAATTTGGTTTTGGAATCCCATCATTCTTATTTTTTTTTTTTTTAAGATTTTATTTATTTATCTGACACAGAGAGATCACAAGTAGGCAGAGAGGCAGGCAGAGAGAGAGGGGGAGAGCCTGATGCGGGGCTGAGCAGAGAGCCCGATGCGGGGCTCTATCCCAGGACCCTGAGATCATGACCTGAGCCGAAGGCAGAGGCTTTAACCCACTGAGCCGCCCAGGCGCCCCGAATCCCATCATTCTTTGGGAAAAAGCGATTTGAATACAACAGGAATTATGTTCTGAACTATATTACATTTCACATGCTGCCTTTTAAAAATGTCACTAGACAGAGCATGGACTAATAAACCCAGGGCTTGCCCACGTTCTCCACACCAAGGGTCGCGTTTGCAAGTCACCCTGGGGGGAGAGAGGTGACAGGCTCCAGGAGCTCCTGCTGTCCCAACCCTCAGCTGCTCTCTGCGTCTAGGCACAATTTTAATGACAACCTACTTATGGCTCATGTATGCGTCTGCTAAACCTGCTGGGAAACTTAGAAAACTGTGGAAAGTACTAAAGGAGTCAGAGAGCTGCATTTCTACCTGGATAGCCCCAGGCACAGTGCTGACCCTCTCTGGGCCATAGTTAAGTCAGCCATAAAGTGGGAGTCATATCCACCTCTAGCAGAATTGCAGTCAGGATGAAACAGAATAGCGTCTTCTCAAGCACCTGGCAGAGAACCTGGTATACATTAGGCACTCAATAAGTACCACCCGTTCTTACTTTCGTAAAATAATAGTTAGATCCTGTCCCAATTCTCCAAGTGCTACCAATCAACCAAGAAAAACCGAGTACTGAGAACTGACTGTAGAGAAGGCATTTGCTAAGGGATTTGGGGGTGAGAGACAAGAAAGCACGAGGGATCCATGGCTTCAAGTTCGTAATTAGGGAGTGGAAACATTTGTCCCCATGAAATGAACTACATGAGGCAACACTTCAACTGGGCAGCACCAATCATAAATGTTCTAAGGGATGAAGGAAACTCCCAACGTGCCAGGGAAGGTCCCATGTGAGATCACCCCTGAACTTCTAAGAACTGGTGGAGGGGCACCTGTGTGGCCCAGATGGTTAGATGTCTGCCTTGGGCTCAGGTCATGATCCCGGGGTCCTGGGATGGACACCCATGTCGGGGGTCCCTGCTCAGTGGACAGCCTGCTTCTCCCTCTCCCTCTGCCGTTCCCTCTGCTTGTGTTCTCTGTCTCCCTCTCTCTCTCTCTTATTATAAATAAATAAAATAAAACAAATCTTTAAAATAAATAAAATCTTTAAAAAAAAGAAAAAGAAGAATTGGTGGATAAAGAGGTGAAACAAATGTGAGCGAAAGAGTGATGGCATGTGTGTCTGTTGCTGAGTCACAAACCGGTGGCCTCTGGGCCTTGTCTAGCCTTTAAAGATATTTTTTGTTATGTGATGATATTTAAAAGTCAGAAGATCTGGGGGCGCCTGTGTGGCTCAGTCGGTTAAGCATCTGACTATTGATTTTGGCTCAGGTCATGATCTCAGGGTCGGGCTCACGCTCAGTGGGGAGTCTGCTTGAGATTGCTCTCCTCTCTCCCCACCCCCTTTCACATACTCTCTCTAAAATAAATAAATTAATCTTAAACAAAACGAAACATAAAAATCAGAAGATCTGGCAACACCCGGCCCACATCTCATAAGGCAACATGGTTTAGCGCTGAGTTGCCCTTTTCATGCGGGGTACACTCTGCAGTTTATCACGGTTCTGCCCTTGTTGGCTTCACTGGTTCGTAGGAGCGGCCTGTGGACAGGTGAGTTTTATAGGTCTTGGTCTACGGTAAAGTTTGGAAACAGTAATGGAGGGATCCCATGTGTAACTACAAAGTAGAGCTAGAAAGTAGGTTGGAGCCAATGGCTGGAGGGTCTTTGAGCCCTAGAGCAAGAAGCCTGGGGCTTGTTTTATAGGAAAAGGGAAGTGAATGGAAATTTTCAAGGGAAGAAATGACAAGAGATACAGATTACACTTGCTGCACCAGGACGGTCAGACTGGATAAAGGAAAAGTAAGGAGAGGGAAGATGAGTGTATTTTCTAAATACATGGAGCTTGAGCTCCCTGAGGTTACTTTAGGTGAAGATACTGGGCAGAAATATCAAAGTTCAGAGCCTGCTAAAGAGGTCTGGATGATTACAGGAGCTACCGTATAAAGGGTATAGACAGGGTGGCTGGGACAGCATAAACTCTCAGAGACAATCCCAGCAAGTTGTAAGCAGGGAACTGAGGCTACAGCTGGGGTGTATGTTCACATTCGGGCAATGCTAAGAGAAGGACGAGTTCAGGAAGGGGGAAGAGAAGAGAGAGAGAAACAGAACAGGGAGGCACGAACATAATAGAAGCCAACAAGAAAGGATGATGGAAAGGAGAGCAGATCCTGAGTGTCCAAAGTTGCTGGAGGGAGGTTCATCAGCCTTTGTCCGCATTCAAAGGCCACAGGATTTGGTGTGTGGATGGTGTGGATGTCTGACGGCTTGGGAGAGATGCCCCTTGGAAGATGTGAGGGGCATACCTGAGTGAGACTAAAAGGAACTAAGGATATTCTGATAATTGCCTTCACACCATCCATCACACTGTTTTTCCCCCTGAAGATTCTTCTTGCAGGTGTTACAGCTTCCTGATTAATAATGGCAGTAGCTCTCACAAATAAGCCAGGAGGAAATATTTCTTCCTGACCAATCCAAGTATCATTTTATTTAACAGTATAGATTAGAACATGGGAAGTGTCATGGGTATGGAGCCTTCAATACTAATCTGCCGGCATCTACCAACAAAAATTAATCACCAGTTGCAAGAGTCACTCAGTCTAACACAATTGACTCTCCAAGTTGCTCCATCTGGTATGATTAACATCGCAGAATGCATTCTTAAAGACAAACTGTGTTCCTAAGTGCTTGTCCATTAAACATTCCAAAATGTCATGAAACGAAGAAAAAATTAATTGAAACATCAAATCCTAAATTAGAAGTCTGGGGCATGGTTATTTGAAGCAATAACTCTAATAGTGGAATCAACTTAGGACAAGGTATGAAATTTTTATCTCCCAGGCACCAAGAAGAATCTCTATTTTATCAGCTTTTTCCAAAACTCGAAATATATCACCATTCTGAATGTTAATTTTTCCACCCTGGTCACTGTGAATCATTATCACTGAATTCAGATGAGTAAAATTTTATTTTTTGTTTCTGCTTAACAAATTCTAGAGCTATGAGAGAGAAGTTATTTTCCTCCAAGTTGAGCAAGAGTCAACTGCCTTAATTTAAAGCTAAGAATGATAACTAGATATATTAAAGATAAAAAGATACTCTAGCAATTTACTAGTTTAAATTAAACACAACTGAGGTGCCTGGTTGGCTCAGTTGGTGGAGCATGTGACTCTTGATCTAGGCGTCATGAGTTTGAGCCCCACGTTGGGCGTGGAACTTACTTAAAAATGAAATCTTTTAGGGGTGTCTGGGTGGCTCAGTCAGTTAAGCATCTGCCTTTGGCTCAGGTCATGATCCTGGGATCCTGAGATCAAGTCCCACGTCAGGGTCCTTGCTTGGTGGGGAGCCTACTTCTCCCTCTGCCTGCCGCTCCCCCTGCTTGTGCTCACTTTCTCCCCACCCCCCGACAAATAAGTGAATAGAATCTTTAAAAAAAAAATGAAGTCTTTAAAAAAAAAAACAATTAAACACAATTAAACATAACTAAGCCTCTTTCTAAACAATCTAGCACAAGATCTTACACAAACTGAAAATGTCCAAAATTAGAAAACTTACTTTATTGTGCAGCTCATGTTTAAAATTATTTCTAGGACAAATATTTCATCCAGTGACTGACATCAGGGATGCCTTTGTGTTCTAGGTTCCAGAACAATCTTTGGAGTTCTTTTTAGTAACATATAGCTGCTTGCTTTCTCACACCAGTGAAAGGGAGACTAGTGCTTTAGCGTCACGAAGAAAGGTTTGGTCACGACCACTGACTGGACATGCATTGCTTGGGGTTGAGCTCTGTGCTCACTACCGTGGAGAAGGCCAAGTTTTAAGGCCTCCACTTTTACAGGGTTTGAAATTTAATTGGTGAGATCATAAAAGGACCACATATGGCAGCCTACAGCCCCAAGCTGATGAATATTCTGTTCATGGGAATGTCTGAACAAACCTCTACCCCTACTTCCACCCGTATCCTCCACCCCCACCTAGCACACATTTTAGCCCTAGAGAGCCCCAAATTTGCTCTGAACCACATCTATTCCTTAGTGTGCACCAGGAAGCCAAAGGCAGCTTTGATGGGCAACGAGGAAAAGTAGAGAAGGGAAGATAGTAGCTATTCTCTTGGAACATAACCGGAACAGCCCCCCTCTACTGACCACATACCATGTGCTGTACCAGGAGCTCTACCTACATGATCTGTGCTCCTCGTATTCTTTCTAGGAGGCAGGTCTGCTACTCTCTTTGTGGGATGATGACACCAAGCCTGAGCTAAGTAGGGTGAAAAACTACTGAGTTGTTGTAGGTTAATATCCGAAGGGGCCTAGGTCCCAAGGTGGGCTGATCCCCAACTGTGGATTTCACTGCACTCTGCTCTTCTGAGGCTGTGAATCCAAATGGTCCATACCAGATGTGGAGGTAATGGGTGTACAGGAAAGTAACAGAGTCCTGGTTTTGGACAGGGAGAAGTGCCACAGATACAGGAACTGAGTCTTTTTATTTTTGAATTGCCAAAAACGGCCCTAGAAAGTCGTTTTCCATCTATACACCAGCATGCTAGAGTTCCTTTATTCCTACTCGAATTTCATTTTTATTTTCTAGCAAACACTTGGTAACTAGCAAATAGCTATAAGGGATCAGCCAATTTCCTTTTCTAAAGGTAGAACTGACAATCACATGGAAAGATTAAGATAGTCCACAAACTCCTAATGTTTCTAAGATCTTTTTTTTTTTTGAGAGAGAGAGAGAGAGAGAGAGAGAGAAAGCACATGTACAATCATGGAGGTGGGGAGAGGGAGAAGGAAAGGGAGTTGAGTGTAAAGGCAGAAACTGAAACAATTTTTTAAAATGGTCAAACCGTAAAACTCCTCTTTCCTTCTAGATAAACTTCTCCATATTAAACATTACAGATACTGAGAATCATTAGCCACATTTTATTTTGTCCTCTCTTTCCTAAAAGAAAAAAAAACCCTCACTTCCACATCAAAGTCTTGGTTGTTCCTCACCTCAGTGATCACATATGCTTATGACTCCGACATCTGGGTAATCAAGCCATTAAACATGTATTAACTGTCAGTGGTTAAGGTATTCTTATCTTTTTGGCTAAACACATTCATACGAACTCCTTTGTCTCAAATGGTTCTAATAAGTCAGTTTTGTGTTGTTTCAAAATAAATGTACTACTTACATGCCTTAGAATATCCTTAGGTCTTTCTCCTGGCATTGAGATCACATGATTCACGGTGATTTGACCCACCCAGCAGGGCTGTAACAGGTACATAAGAGTCCCGAAACATCACCAAGAATATAATAATATAATTATATACTATAAGCTATTTTTATGAGAACAAATTTAATGTGTGTTATTATTAAGCTTAGTCGAAGTCACAATATAGGAAATATTTTTTAGTGTATGTCTCATATGTTTTGTGAAAAAAAAATATATATATTTTTAAAGATTTTATTTATTGGGGCACCTGGGTGGCTCAGTCGGTTAAGCATCTGCCTTTGGCTCAGGCCATGATCTCAGGGTCCTGGGATGGAGCCCTGCATAGGGCTCCCTGCTCAGCGGGGAGCCTGCTTCTCGGTTCCCTCTGCCTGCCTGTCTGCCTACTTGTGCTCTCTCTGTCAAACAAATAAATAAAATCTTTAAAAAAAGAATTTTATTTATTTATTTGAGAGAGGCGTAGAGAGAGTGATCGAGAGCATAAGAACAGGGGGAAGGAGAAGCAGACTCTCCACCGAGCAGGGAGCCCCAGACAGCAGGATCCCAGGACTCTGGGATCCCATGACCCCATTATGTAATGCTTTAAATTACAATATTTTTAAATTTCCTTGAAGAGACAGAAATATAAGTATGGCCTGGGACCTAAAGCATCAAAACAAACTAACATAAGCTTCCATTTACAAAATTACGTGCAATTTTTCATTTCTTAGGAATCAAACTTTGCTTTTTCTTGGACATATTTTGCTCTCTCTCTCATTCTCTCTCTCTCTCTCTCTAGATATATATATATTTAAGATTTTATTTATTTATTTGACAGAGAGCGAGAGAGAGAGCTTAACGAACTAAGCCACCCCTGCTCTCCACATATATTAAAACCAAACAGTTTATTTCCCAGCTTCACTTGCAGCTAGATGTGGCTATGACTAAGTTTTGGTCCATGGAATAAAAGTGGAAGCTGTATGCGAAATACAGGTGTGTTCTTGACTTGTTCCATCCTGCTACCTGGACTAGCTAGCTAGCGTCCATCTTGGTTTATGAGATGAAGGTCACAGTCTAGGGACACTGGAGAAAACAGCTGGAAGGAATCTCAGTCCTGGCTGATTTCAGAGTGGCCTTACCAGCTCTACACTGCATTTCTCTATTTGTATTTTCTTTTACTACCTTTATTTTTTTATTTTTAAAGATTTTATTTATTTGACGGAGAGAGACACAGCGAGAGAGGGAACACAAACAGGGGAAGCTGGAGAGGGAGAAGCAGGCTCCCCACTGAGCAGGGAGCCTGATGTGGGGCTCAATCCCAGGACCCTGGGATCATGACCTGAGCTGAAAGCAGATGCTTAATGACTGAGCCACCCAGGCGCCCCATTTATTTGTATTTTCACATGAGAGAGAAGTATATTTATACCTCGTTTAAGTTATCACCCATTTTTTCTGTTACACGCAGCCATACCTAATAACAATATATACACACAAAAAATTCTTAGGAGCTCAAACACGTGGTGAGTAATGTGGTCTGCTTCTCCAGTTTCTCTATTATCAAAAGCAAGCAAAGTACATTTACTGTGAGATAAGTATTGTGACTTTATCCTGATCTCACTACTGTGGATTTCTAGAATATGCTGATGAAGACACATTTGCCTTGCATGCTTTTTTCCCAAAGAACAAACACTCTCCCTAGGAGACTGTAAAACAGAGTAAATTGTCATAATAATTCTGAGACGTGCACTTGCATTGTGCCAATCAGCACTGGCAGAACTTGAGCTAACTACAATATTTTTACAAAAGTCAGCATAGTAGTAAATAAAAATGGCTTGCAATGCCTTTAAATTCAGACCAAACTGAGACAAGGCAACAAGAGGTTACATTTTATATGTCCAACTCTAGAGAATAAGATCCAAAATTAGGATGAAAATATCTTCACTGGGTTCCTTCTTTTTCCCTAACAAAACACAGGACACCATTTATGGCATTTTTAAGCCTGTTATACAAAAACAAAATTTGTGATATCAAGCAAGGAAGAAAATTTAGGGGGAGAAAAACCTAACTTGCTTTAAGTATTAGACAAATCTCTCTTCCTAACAAGTATACTTAGGGCACATTGAAAGGGATGCAATTATTGAAGTAGTATGCCAGATGCTTTAATATCAGAACTACTATCTATCATGAGTCCTGATGTATACAACTCATTCACCAAATCTATGCTCATTTAAGGCTGAGCATTTAAGTAGAAATACCCAGCCAGGTATGCAAAAGGCGATTCTAACTTGTACTTTTCATTGTCAAAATAAGTGAAGCTCATTTACAGGATTAAAGGATTTAAAAGATTCACAAAGTATTTTGTATGCAGAAAACAGACAAGAATAGTAAGTCTGAAGTAGAAAAGGATACAGAATTGCTCTAAAAATAATTTCCTAACACAATTCAGATTACAATAAGATATTTTGGGGATTACAAGATATTTTAGTTTTCCACATTTTCTGTTCACTCATATTTAACAATTCCGTCTAATTTCATATTTATTGAAAGATTTGGGGGAAGGCCTGCCAGTCAAGCATTGGCCTTATGTATAAGGCAAAAAGCTGCAAACAGAATGAAAAGAATGGTTTCAATTGTAGAGCAAGAAAGCCCCAAGGGCAGAAAATGAGGATAATGGGAAATGGGAGGGGAAGCTTATAATGAGAAAGACTGCAAAGAGAAATGAGAAAAAGCTCAATTATAGGTATGTTAAAGGAAAAAATTCTCCTGCTCAAAGAATATTCTTTTCAGACATGTGCTTGTCAATTACAGCAATTCTGTGGCACTGCACCCTTGCAATGAAGCAATAATTTGATTGAAACATGCTGTGAGAGATTAACATGCAGTGATTATAATCAACAAATTGCCATTCGCTAACAATTCTTCCTCACACTTAGGAGACTACCTGAAGTACACACTCTTACACAGAAAAAGAACTTAAAAATTTTTTTTTCTGATAGGATGCTAGTTTTGCTTGAGGAAGGTAGCACAGCATTTTAAAATACAGACAAGAACAACTGATGATCTCACTTTAAATCTTTCGACTGTCTGGGGAGATGACACACAAGATCTCTGAGAGAGGAGAAAGAGAAGAGTTTTTTCCATTCTTCAACATTGTCTCAGTCTCCAACTTTAGCTGCTGATGTTACAGTAAAACTGTGGTCTTGCTAAAATCACTAGATTGTCAACTCTACTGACACAGTATCTTGTCTTCATGAATTTCAGAATCTGTTGCTCCTTCCAATTTGCTCCTCCAAAAGAGCCTGCCTGATATCACACATTTAAGAAAGTTTCTGGAAATATAGCTGGACACAACAAAATCGTGTTTGCACTAAAGTACAACATTAAATATGCCCAAAGACCCAAAACTCAGTAGGAAAATATGGTAATTTTAGAAACTCTGAGATTGGAAAACGGCATTTCTTTTTAAAGGAACAGAAATCCATTTTCCTCTTATTTTATTTTTTAAATATTTTATTTATTTGACATAGAGAGAGGGAGAGAGGGAGGAAGAGAAACAGACTCCCTGCTGAGCAGAGAACCCCAATGTGGGGCTCCATCCCAGGACCCCAAGATCTTGACCTGAGCTGAAGGCAGATGCTTAACTGACCGAGCCACCCAGGTGCCCCCATTTTCCTTTTAAATGATAAAAAAAAAAAAAGAACCAATTTACAAGAACAAAGAAATCAGTTACTACCAAACTGAGAAGGTGTACTACAGAAATTCTTCTTTTTTTTAAGGATTTTATTTATTTGAGAAAGAGAGAGAGAGCGTGCACACTCGAGCTGGAAGGAGTGGGAGAGAGAATTTGAAGCAGACTGTGCACTGAGCGCAGAGCCCAACTCAGGGCTCAATCTCATGACCATGACATCATGACCTGAGTTGAAACCAAGAGTCAGCCGCTTAACTGACTATGCCACCCAGGCGCCCCTGCACTATAGAGATTCTCTCTCTCTCTCTCTTTTTTTTTCAAGATTTTATTTATTTATTTGACAGAGAGAAAGAGATCACAAGTACACAGAGACGCAGGCAGAGAGAGGGGGAAGCAGGCTCCCTGCTGAGCAGAGAGCCCGATGCGGGGCTCGATCCCAGGACCCTGAGATCATGACCTGAGCTGAAGGCAGAGGCTTTCACCCACTGAGCCACCCAGATGCCCCTACTATAGAGATTCTTAACAGGCGTACATTAGGGAGACAGAATATGAAAACTGAACAATGCTGTTACCTTTCTCAAATTTATTTTTCTGAGAGAAAATTCAGGTTGCACTGAGGATCTGTGTTTCATAAGCAACCTCCATCCTATATCAAAGAGACTACATAGATTTAAGCCAGTATTTTATTTCCACAATAATAAAGCTGAAGGCTCTCTGGGCCTCATGATTCTACCTGAAGTTTGTGTCTTATCAGATATATTTACAGTTCAGCTGTACAATGCCCAGTTTATATTTAAAAACAGTTTATATTTAAAAACAGATTGTAATTTTATATATTCAGAGTCTTCGAAAATTGACAACTCACGTACATACTTACGGCAACTTTCCATGTACCAGAGTATTTTACTATTTGTAACAAATTATTCTCCAGCCATTCTAGGAAATGAGAAATTTCCTGAACTATAAAGAAATACCTGTTTCCTAACAGTGTGTCAAATTGGGCATCTAAGGTGAGGGGAAAGCAAATAAAATGCAAGTAAGGGAAATAAAGCAAATAAACAGTGCAAAGATGAATGAAGGAGAAAGCCCATTCATTTCTACACCTTTCATATTGACGGCAGTCTACAT
This sequence comes from Potos flavus, assembly GCA_028534135.1. Lineage (NCBI taxonomy): Eukaryota > Metazoa > Chordata > Mammalia > Carnivora > Procyonidae > Potos > Potos flavus. The sequence goes on from CM052887.1 coordinate 46,394,882, forward strand.
GGAAAGCCCCTCCTGGTTCACGGTTGAGGACATCAGCACCAGGATTGTCTGTATAGAGACAACAGTCACATGTGAATTTCATGCAGAATACAGTGTGAAGGGAACCCTCAAAGACCCTCTATCTCACCTACAGGCTCTAGGACAAGGCCTTCGCTCAAACCATCAGAAAGTAGTTGATATTTTTCTCAAAATATCTTAAAAATATCAAGTTTCTACAACAAAGTCTAGAAACTTGTCGAGATGTCCAAGCTTTTCAACATTCTTACAGTCAAGAGGCTTAAGAGTTCATTTCTCAGGTGATTCTTGCTCCTCGTGCATCTTATTTTCCCTTTTTAATCTTTGGATCCTCTGGAAATGAATTTTCTATAGCCCTACAATATTTTAGTTTCTTTCTGGTGTGCTCTGGACTCACAGCTGAACATCAAATATTAGAAGAGGTCGTGAGGATTCAACACGAAAATGATGCAATTAAAAAAAAATGCATTCCAATGATCTGTTCTCATTCTCAGTGGGGATTGTGTGCCTGGAAAGTATGCTGTACTCCTCCTTATATCCTCATGCATTACACACCTTCTTTTGTCCATTGGTTATGCGGTAATGAAAATGTCCACATTTCCATTATTAATCAGTCTATGTTAATGACCTTATGCTTCAGCTCTGTCTCACTTCATTTCACCTTGCTTCATTACCAACAAGAGTATTAATTAACCCACAATCTACTGGCAGCATAAAAGCATCAATTCCCTTGTTATCATACATACAATCACGTTTAAAGGTGGTGCAAATAGATTAGTCCAGATGATGAACACCGCAAGTGAAATCCACAGTCAAAATCTGATTTTTAATCACTCGTCCTGTGAGCAGGCCGATACTGCGCGCGCGTGCGCGCGCGCGCGCACACACACACACACACACACACACACACACACACACACACCCATACTAGGACCTCTTCCTCCGCACCTTGTCTTTTGTAACCTCGGGGAAGCAGGCGGCTCGCCCAGGGGCCCTGCAGCTCACAGCTGGAAACCTGGAAGCAGGCCTTTGTGCGAGATTAGAGCACTCTTAAGCAGCTACATTTGGGGTTGATAGCTGGAGTTGAATGGTAGGTTTTTACTTCAATTAGGCCTTTTATCCATGACTCTAGTCACATAGTTACTAAAAAGAAAAATGATCTCTGGGAAAAAGCTAGGGATACACCTGCGTTCATTTCCAGTTTCAAATGATCATTCTATCTCTGAAACAGTTTAGATAACTTCTGCCTTAGCCTCTAGGTCCATTACATGGGGACAATGATCCCGTACTAAAATGCATCGAACGGTGAGGAAGTTTGGACAAATGGAGGGGTATCTCGAGTAACCTCCAAACCCCGGCTCTCAAATCTGGAAGGGGCCTCCAACAACATGTGGCCTAAGTTCTCTGCTTTCATCCATGAGGCAACTGAGAAGACGACTTCTGCACAGTTCTAACACCTCATCATGAGTCAGTATTAATTTTTTTGAGTCAGTATTAATTTTTTTAATTAATTTTTTTTGAAGTCTCCCAATGCTTCAGTTACGGTCGGCAAATACATTACATTCTCGGCAATAGTAAGAGGGAGGAAAGCTAAGGCCACTGCCAGAAAACCAAATCGAGCCAGAGCAAACCAAGCCCACAGTACGAAGACCGTTCGGCAGAGCAGTGACTATATTCTAACACGAACACTTCTACTTCCAGCTCTCTCTCAACAGCACTTTGGGGATTTTCACTGTCACCATGGACAGCTATTTCAGGCCTTTGCTCTACTGGAGAAGTCAGTCTTGGTCGAGCAGCAGTGCTGTGCATCTGAGGCGGACCCAGGGCAGCTGGGGCTGGTACTGACGAACTGAGCTACTGCTGACTTTTTTACTAAAGCACATCTGCAAACAAAATTAATCCTGTTATTTCAAAGTGGCATTTTCGTAAAAAAAAAAAAAAAAAAAAGGTGGCAGTTTTGTAAAGCTGAAAAAGACCTAAAACGGCAACCTAGTCTAGGTATTTGCCTATGAAAAAGTTATTTTCACGGGTCAAGATGGTAAAAGCCTGATATGAAACATTTCCATAGGTGCGGATTCTATGGCTTATAGTCCTAGTTGGTACCATCCAGGGATACCTATACCAACTTCAAATTTCTTTCTTTTTTTTTCTTCAATTAAGTCTGTTTCCTTTCGTTCTGAACTTTGTTGCATATCACCAAGAGTTTCATGTTAATTCTTGAAAATACCTTTTTTTTTTTTAAAGTAGGCTCCCAGCCCAGCATGGAGCCCAAGGTGGAGCCTGAACTCACAACCTTGAGATCAAGAGTCAGATACTTGGGATGCCTGGGTGGCACAGTCGGTTCAGCCACTGCCTTCAGCTCAGGTCATGATCCCAGGGTCCTGGGATCGAGTCCCGTATCAGGCTCCTTGCTCAGTGGGGAGCCTGCTTCTCCCTCTGCCTGCTGCTCCCCCTGCTTGTGCTCTCTCTCTCTCTCTGACAAATAAATAAATAAAATCTTAAAAAAAAAAAGTCAGACACTTAACTAACTGAGCCACCCAGGTGCGCCTTGAAAATACCTTAAATACATTAAAATATCTTCTAAAGCTTATTTTAAAAAATATTTTATTTATTTGTCAGAGAGAGGAAGAGTACAAGCAGGGGGAGTAGCAGGCAGAAGGAGAAGCAGGCTCCCTGCTGAGCAAGGAGCCCAATGCAGGACTTGATCCCAGGACCCTGGGATCATGACCTGAGCTATAGGCAGAGGCTTAACTGAGCCACCCAGGCATCCCTCCTCTAGCTTATTTTTAAAGACATGTGGATATAGCTATCATAAAATAGTGCCTATACTGATCGGCATTTAATATCTACCATTTCCCTACTTCCTTTTTTGTCTGAATTCCTCCACTGGAATATATGCCCCATGAAGGTAAGGAGTTTGTTTTGTTTACAACTGTATCTCCACATCTAGGACAGAGGACTGTTAAAGACATTTGTGGAAAGAAGGAATTACTTTTTTCTAAGGTATTCATTCATGGGCATATAGATACTGAGTAATTAAAAATGCACAGTGGTATTTTATCACAGAAGCAGTGTATAAAGTTAAAAGTACAGAAATTACAGGGGGATGGCTAGTATAAGAGATAGGATGTAGTATCTTTCACCACTGGGGGAAAACTGCCACTTTTCCTTGACAACACACTCTTTCTGAATATCCCAAGATGGCTTGGTAATACAATTTTGTAAATGGATTTTACTAGTAGGTGATAAATCAAAGCCATTCTTTGGAAATGTTATAGCATAATTTCTCAAAGAGCTTAAGAAGTTTCCCACTGAACAAGGTTATACACAAACACACGTAAATCATCACTAGGTATGGCCACTGAGCAGTGGGTTCCAAGCTTCCTCCTCCATCAACATTCTAACTGCCCTATGATTCCGAAGAAACGCAGCAATAATGTAAGTAATACAAAGGTAGACTGAATAGCCTATGTCCTTGTGCAATGGCTAAGTGATGGTGATTTCAGCATAAAATGACCACAAGTTTCCAGAAATTGTCTATATGAATTCTAGGGTCTCTCCTCCAGATCTAGAATTCCATGGCTCTGTGACATTTGGAAAGAGGTTGATGTAGATCCCTTTGAATCAAGGTGTTTTAGTGATGAAAGACAATCCAAAGATTTTTGGTATGACTTGCTTAAGGTCTCAGGCTGGTTTATTAATGGAGCCCAGATCTGGGACCCAAGAGCTCAGAATCTCTTTTTCGTTCCCTTTCCCCTCTGCTATGTGTATTTTCTCCTTTCTTAAAACCCAATTTCTTGTAGAAGGAGGCATCTTGGCTGTGAGACCCAAGGGCCATCCAGGGATTTTTGTGGTGGGACAGAACCCTGGCAAAAATCCAGATGGGTTTTGTTCACTATATATCATCACCTCCTCGTTCCAAGAGTTTTGAGAAATTCAACAGCTGTGTGTCCAGTATCTCTGTCTCCTCTGATTGTTTCTTTTCAAAATGATTTCAGGCGGTGGACCAGCAGTGCAGGCGTGTAAATTGTGAACTTCTCAGACTGCAGAGGCAGGGACCAGTGGACATGAAGCCGTGGAGAGGAGGTGGGGGATGCAGGGGAGGTGGAGGAAAGGGGAAATGATGCCCCTAACTCTCCAAGGCAGATCTATATTTGTAACTATTAGAAACTTGGAATAAATCTTAAAAAGTTGGGGGGAGGGTAGATGAGACAAGGTCAATGTTCTGTTTCCGTGGCTCTCACATCTGGCTGCATATTAGCATCACTTGGGAGCTTCCAAAGTCCAGAAGGCTTAGATCCCATCTCAGGTCGACTGAATCAGAACCTCTGGGGTGAGACCTAGGCATTGGTATTTTTAAAAAGTGCCCCATGCGCCCCTACTGTGCAGCCACACATAAGATCCACTGGTCTATTTGTTATGTGACATTACAAAAATAAAAACAAAAGATAAATACAAGATAATTTTAGGTGCATCTGAATTATGCAAAATCACAGAGTGATTTACCACCATCTAAAAATTTTCTGGGTCTAGCCACAATGACGTTTAGCTTTGCAGAAGTTATGCTGCTACACGGTCATTGAGGTCTTTGCCACCTGCAAGAGGAAGCTTGGGACAGAAATGCCAAACATCTTTCCAGAAATCCTAAAAGTCAAGGAGATCAAGGAAGAAGTTCACCTAAGTGGTCTTCTGTCTTTCCAATGACCAGGAAAAAAGCCTTCTTAATTTTTCTTCATAAGAAACACGTGTCAAACACTCAGGACAGGCTTGGTCCTGGCCGGGAAGAAGACAGAAGTGCATAAAAATCGGTGCCTACGCTGGCTTTCCTCAAGGTTCTAACAGTGCATTGCTCTAAAAAAGCCACCAGTAAGCTGGCAATGGAGGTTAACCTTTGGACTCGACCGATCGAGTGAGACACCCCTATGATATGAGGCAGGTACGTTCATGGAGGTCGTTGCCTCCGTACAAAGGTCAAGGGCTTAATTTCTCAATGATATGCTCACCCTACGAGGGGCTGCTGAGAGCCGACCAGGAACCCGTGATCACAGCAGGCGCCTCTACCCCGAGTCCCATGCACAGAGCGTGCTGAAGGACCGCCGCCTGAGGAACGAAAGCAGCCACACCTTGAAGAAAGCAGGTCAAGCCCAATAACAATGAGCTGTTTGGCTTTACCTGTTCCTACTATCCTAGTCTCTCTTCGTTCGCTTTTCTTGAAAACCCACACCCTTAAGCACGTTTGCTTCGAAAGGACAAATAAAGAATAAGAAAATGGAAAAAAAAGAGGTCAGCCAATAATGTGCTTCCTCCTGGGTTCTCCCTAAGATGGACCTGTCCTAATGCAGATTCAGAGAGAAAAATCAATAAGAAGGTTTTTCTCTATGTAATCCATCCAATACATAATTCTCCGCCCCCCACTGTGAACCAGCGTTATTATTCCCAACAATAGCCCTAAACACAACATACTCTATCCTTTCCAGGGAGCAGGAAGAGTTAAATGGGAGCAAGAGCCCCCAAAGACCCTGCAGACCAGGGCTGGCTGGCAGGAACTCACTTCCTCCCTCCCTCCAGCTCCTCTACTCACGACTCCTTGTTTTTCTTTCTCCTTGCCTGCTTTCTAATTCTCCTGGTCTGGGAGCGCTCAACGATGTCTCCCCTATATCTGGGAAGATGAAAGACAGAGCTGCTTGATTTTTCTCTACCGTGCCAAAGGTGGAAGCCAGAACCTGAACCTTGACAGAAAAGGTCACCTTTAAAGCTGCTGCAGTCACTTTCCATGTTCATAAATAGATAACCAGTGGCCAGACTCAGATAGTTTTTCCATTTGAAACAATGAAGAATCACTCACTCATTCATTCATTCATTTATTCATTCTACAGCTATTCCTGGAAAGACTCCTTGTGCCTGGTCCTACAAGGGAGGAAAGGTACCCATACAGGGGACGATGAAAACACACAGGGCATCCGTTGTGTGAATCGAATGACTTGGGAAAATCATTAGTAGGTTGCTCTTAAGCATCTCTAGTATTATTGCTTTTAAAACTCAGTTTGACTTGGTGATAGAATACCATATGCATTGTTGTTTCCGCTTCTTGATTCAGGTGGCAACAGGATCACATTATGTCAATAGCTCTGGCATTCTCCTTCCTATTCCATTCAATTAAGTCAATGTTTTTCCACTTGCACGTCCATATCAATTAGTCATCACTTCAACTGCTCCTCTGTGAGTGCAGAAGGTCTCTTCTATCGGGCCTTGTACCTCCATTTTCACAACTAAGTGACTTTTGTGGGAACGAGATGGGAAGTAACTCACATCTCTTGCACCGCTATTTCCCCCCCCCGCCTCTGGTGGGCACAGGAACGTAACAGCCCAGAACAGGCTCATCCTGGTCCATGGGAGCACTTACGGCCTCCCATGTACCCTTTCCTCCTCACCGCCATCCGGGCCATGTGGACCACCACCAGATGGCTCCAGCCAGCCCCATATGGCTCCCGCTCCCTAAAAGGGGTGCTCAAGAACATAAAAACGCTGCTGTATACTTTTATTGCAGCCCCTTCTCATTTTCCTCCATCTGTCTTCCATATGTTTATACGATGCTATTAGGCTCTTGCACACATAGGCCTTTTATAATGAGGGTTACTGGCCCAACCAAAATAAAGAACGAAAATTCACCTCTGTTGGTAACAAGGGGCCTCAATTCCTTTAAATATGTGATTCATTTAGTACTCAAACTAGAACAAACTAACAAACCTCTTTTCCTCAAGGTGCCCATGGAATTCATTTTATTGTTACATATATGATATTTCTTTTTATTTGGCAACAAAAACCACACGGGGGCTTTTCTGTTGTGTTTTCTCCAAGTGCTGGAATGTGACGTTTTGAAGAACCACATGTGACTTCATTTAGGCCTCCCTATTACGTACACAACAATCTCTATGTTCGATTCTTCATGTTCCTAAAGTTCTCTGTTAATCACAGGAAGAGTTGCTACCATGCTTTCTTTCAAGTATCACTACAAAAATATGAAGTTTCATGCGTCCTCTGAAAACTCGGAGGAAATGAGTAGGAACGAGGGGAGGCTGACCCCAAGAGGCCTCTTCCTGCCCTGCTGAGGGCAAACCACTGAGCTCTGGGCCTCTTTGCTTTGCTGGGCACCGGGCTAGAGTGACATATGTGGTCCCAGGCGTGGTGTAACAGTCACTAGACACCATGCACAACACCGTTCCCGGCAACAGGCAACTCCTGGCATTAGTAAAATAATCCGAGAGATTTCTCATTCCCAGTGTTAGATAGATAGTGGGAACCTGTTATGGGCACCTAGGCCGTCTTTCTCAAGAAACCACTGACAATTACAAAGAAAGAAAAAAAGAAATCAAGTTCGGCCTAATACTGGCTTTAATTTCTACACTCACTCACATGATCTAGATAGAGTCTCACATTACAGACCAGAACTGTGGCGCTGTTAAGAAGAAGCAAGCATTCAATCCCCGGAAACATCTATCCACATTGAAAGGTGTTCCCTTTGCAGCAGATTATTTATTTGCCTGTAATCTAGTCCAAACCACCTGTGTAAAGCAGTCTGGTAATCAGTATATGGAAAATGATGCCTGGTTCCATGATGATTATATCTGATGAAGCAGAACATGGGAATAGTGCTCAAATGCACAAAATATTAACCAACAGACATACAAAAACAACCCGGCAAATGCCATGAGAATGTTTTTCTTTTAGCCTGCGTATAAATGATAGCTACTGATTTCCCCCACCCCAAACATATGCAAAATAAAGTATCTATTTGATTTTTGAGATCAAAGTATAACGTTACTGTAGGATATGGGATTGGGTCATTTTCTTTTTTTTTTTTTTTTTTAGCCCATTTACATATTTCACACAACTTCCTTCCTCTTCACATCCTTTATAATGCAATTTAGAGTCAGATATCAATTAGGTTCAGAGAAAAACCTACTGGGACCCAAGGAAACTTGCTCCCACCTACACAGTCATTTCACAATCCTTCCTACCAGGGAAAAAACCTAAGGTGTTACTCTGCAGGAATTCAACCCACAAACACAGGTGCTCTGGTAACAGCAACCAGCGCATTTCAGTCAGGAGATCAAGTTACAGAATCGAGGCTGCAGCCAGAGGCCTGTTCACTGGAATAATTGTTCCACGCTGGAACAAATGACAAATTCTGGTGAAGAGAAGTAAGTACTTGCCCTTTGGTGATAGAGGAAGCATAGTTAGGGTGTACACGCAATGGTACAGTTTCCCAAAGTGCAAGGGTGACAAAGCTAAACGGGTATTTGGCTCCCAGATGAGCTAGAAAGGACAAGAAGTCTGATCGATAAGACTTCAGTGAACTATCGCTTCTGGTCTGCGAAGCTACGAGTAGGATATTCTGCACAGCCGAGCTTGCTCTGAGCAGTTGGTAAACCACCTGGAAAAAGGCAGAAGTTGCTGCTAAGCTGACAGTTGCTGAGTAGTTGCCTTAATTGTGGACATTTCCACAGGGAGGCTGCTCTCCTGAGCTCAGGGCTTCCCACAGGCCAGGTGAATGCTCGTCCCTGGTATTTCTTCCCAATGAACACTAGCTATTAAAACGCTTGCCTCTTGCCAACTGCCTTTAGGTGAGATTTGGTAAAAACTGCCAAAGACACCAGAACAGCTGCCTTCCTAGCGTTTTCTTTGTACAGCGACTTCCCAGGCAGCTGCGTGGGTCTACATGTGTCCATTTACTGGATTGCAACAAAACAGCACGGGGCCAAGGGGGGAGGCGCACAGAGCATAGGCTCTTTCTGCCCACGCCGTTTCGGCTGCGGCAGGAGCCTTGCCCCTACTGGGACTGACAAGGGCGGGCGCCGCTGTGGGTCTGGAAGCTGGAGACACCCCCTGCCCTTACCTGTTTCTTTGTCCTGGACTTCTTCCAGGTGCAAGTCATTCAGAAGGTGCTCCAGTATCTTCTCGGGGGTCCCGGACACGACCACGTATCTGTCAGAGAGCAGAGAGTCCACCGAGTCATCCTCGGTAGAAGACTGCGAGCGGCTGCTCCATTCATCCTCCTCGTCCTCCTCGTCAATGTATTTGAAATAAGGCACATCGAAGGTAGGCAGGGGCAGCTCTCGGTCCGAGAGCGCGGCGGATTCCTTCCTCTCTAGCTGAGGGTCAAAGACCCTCAGCCGGGAGCTGCCCATTGTGCACGGCTACCAACAAAGGCATCCCCTAAGAGCGCAAAGATCTTGCCATGTCTGTCCTTTCGCCGGGAACTGAGTCCATCTGGCTGCCAAGAGCTCTGCAGTCAGCTAGAACGCTCGAGAGGCGGAGAGAAGAGGGGGGAGGGAGGGCCGCCAGGCAGCGGGAGCGAGGGGGACGGAGCGAGAGAAGGGGAGGCGGGCAGGGCCGAGGAGAGCGGGGCGCGCGCCGCGGGGCCACCTCACCTCCAATCCCTGTCGGCGCCGCCGGCCGGGGGGGCCGAGCCGCAGCTCTGCACCCTCTTCAGCACCAGGACGTTGCGCTCCTGCTCCTTCACCTCCACGGTCGCCACTTCGTCATCCTGCTCTCGTCGGGGAGGGGAGCGACGGACGGGACACAAAGGGGAGAGAAAATTAGACAAACCCGCCAACACACACAAAAACAAACCCAAACAAACCCCAGCCCCCGAAACGGGGGTCGAACTGAAGCTGCGTTTTCTCAAGTCGCTGTCCACCAGGATTTCTTGAAAGATCCTGAAAAAAAGGAGTCCCGGCAAGACTTTCCCTCTGATGGTAGAGTGTCCGGGCTCAAATTCTAACAGACACAGACAAGTATTAGGGAGACATAAATGGTGTCAAGGAAATGGGAAAAGATAAAGTGGGGCTCGCTTTCAAAACTACCTAAATGATTTGAATTAAGGCATCCAAAGTTCAAAGTTTTAAAAGACACAACATACTCATTGCATATGTATTCTCTTTTATCTTGTTGATGCTTATTAAATATTCACGGTATTAAAACTGTAAAGTCATAAATCATTTAAAACACTAAAACAATGAGCAAGCCATATTAAGTAGTTATAGTTGACACATATTAAATTCATTTACTTCACAGCCCCACTTTAAAAGGTGGGCAAAAAACTACCTATTCTATCACTCAGTTCATTCCCCCTCCCAGAGACAGAAGATGGCCTTCGAATTTATCCTGTACCAGTTTTGCCGGAATACAAGCAAAAAATGGATCTCTAGTTAGAATCTCATCTAGGCTGAAATTCGCATGTCACGGGTGAGTGCACTGACTTTCTTCACCTCAGTCCCTTTTAAAAAGGAGAGCAGGCTGAACAATCATTCATTTCTGCACACACAGCTTCCACGGCCCAGAGCCGGTGTGGCCCGCTGACGTGGCTCTGTCGGAGCCCGGCTCACTGCTGACCCAGCAGTGTGGAGGCCGACCCTGAGTGATGAACACTTCCAGAGGATAGAGTGTGAAATTCTCCCAGTGTGACACCCAGGAAGGGGAAGGTAGTCCAGGAAAAAAGAACTGTGAAATGCACGGAAGAAAAGCTAGCTTCTGTATTTCTGAGGATTTGAGCAAAAGATGAAGGCAAGAAAAGTTGACAGTAGGTAGGCTTCACCCTAAAAATGGTATCACTTTTTTCAAAAGGGAAACATGACCCAGAGTTCCTAGCATGTTTCTGCTACGGGCAGAAAATCCAACTGATAATTAGGTGCAAACATTAAGGAAAAAAAAAAAAAAAAAGAACATTTTTCTCCCCAGTGGGTAAAATGTACTATGTCCACTGTACCTTCTTAATCAGTTCCGTAGACCTACCAGAGATGTCAATGTATTTTATTCACCTTTCCCAAGAATACAAAGGCACTAATTTTGCCATAATTGTCAGCCAAATCGGTGATAAAATTATGATTGCAACTACTGATGTCCTGACTCCCAATAAAATGTAGAGACAAAAATAAAAATCATTGGTCACTCAAAACAACAATATAATTTTATGATAATTTAAAAAATCTTTTAGTGGCAAATAATTTTACCATGTAAAACTGGTGTATTACATTTCAGCAAGGTCAGATGCTCAGTTACTGTGGCAATTAATGTTGGATATTCATTGTTCAACTCCCTGAGGACGGTAGTGTGACTCCTGTAACATGAATACCAATGTGTAATTGCTATCTTTCATTTCTCCAAAGGGGTCCTTTTGTTATCCGTGTAGTTGAAGTGAAATAAGGTGGCTGCAGAGAGGGGCATATATTGACAAAAAAAAAGAAAAAAAGGCAGAATGTGGGTCTGGGATACTGAGACACAGAAACGAGTAATTCACTCAACAGTGGATCTGAAAGGACAAAAATCTTCCCCCGGTTTTCCTCTCTTCGTAAGCCAATATTCATTTTCTATGAGCCTGCTGTCATTGTGAAGTACATTTTACATTCTACATGCACGTGATATATGGCATTATTAACTTCCATGGGCCAAGCACATACATATGGATGGGAAGGGCTTCCCTAATGTCTGTGTAACGAATATGTATTACAGGGATGTGCAGAGAGCAGCCACACTCTGCTGGGCAGGGAAACAGCTGAATCATATTGATGTACTATCAATAGCATGTTATGTCATAGTGATCGTTTCCATTTTGAAAACCTGTTAAAAAATAAAGAAAAAAAAAGCAGAAAAATCAACGTATAAAGGGAATGTAAGTGATCTAAAAATGCCATGAAAACATAATAACCCTAGGTATTCTGTCTTTCAACAAGGAAGGTAAGATGAGTGCTGCGTGACCCACACACGCTTATGTAATTGCTCTTCCTGAAAAAGAGCAGAAGTACCATGGTTGGGGTTCTGAGCATGGAACTTTGTTCTGGTGCTTGCTTGGTGAAGAATAAAAGTATTTAGAGGTCTCATGATGGAAAATTGTTCAATGACAAATAGTTCATGAAGTGCAAGTAAAGCATTAAAATGCTTAATTTATAGTCATTCACTCAACAAACAGTGATGGTGTCTATGGGTAAGGAGGTGCTGAGCTGGACACTGAGTGGCAAGCAAAGAAGAGTAAGACAAGACCCTTGCCCTTAACTAACAAGTTAATAGGCTCCCTAACATCATAACTGTAACTTGGCAAGCACCCTAAGATGAGGCCAAATGCAAGAGACAATGCAAAGGTAGAACCCATGGGATGTGATAGTTAAGATGACTATCAGTGACAGAGAATGGGAATGCTATGAAATGGGACAAAAACACACAGAGACTCTGGTTCTGGTGAGACTGACGAATCTAGTTTCAGATAAGCGATGTTTTAGTACCAATAATCTATCATGCTATAGATACACAGCAGGCAGTTAGAAATAATGAACTAGGCTTCCAACAGAGGTCAAGGGCAGAGACAAATTTGTGATTTATTCAAGTTTTGGGAATGGCTGAGATTGTTAAGAGGAAACAGGAGAGAAAGGGAACTATAAAGATGGGCATATGGGAAGGAAAAAACCCACAGAAAGTTGGGGAATACATAGAGGGTCAGAGTCTTGGGATGATGAAGAAGTAAAACCAAGATGAGTCAGGAGAATCTGGAGGGCATGGTCTCAAGAGATTCAAGGAAAATGTTGGTCTGATGCTGTAGAGTTTACGGTGATTAAGTTTAAGAAAAAGAGATGACGAGCTCACTTTGGTCTGGGGGTGAGAAGGGCTAAGGTGTGACTGAACGGGGAGGGAGTACACAGACAGAGAACACCGCACCCTGGAATTGCATTGTGAAGGGAAGGGGTCACACTGCAGAGGCTGTAGGGCTGGGGAAGGCCGATACTGAGAAGAGGGGACAAGGTCAGGAATGCAGTGGAGGGGGAAGGCTAAACAAGGATGAATATTTCTTCCCCTCAGAGAGGTTCAAGGGAAGGAGGTTGGATGGAGACTTAGAAAAAAATAAAGTAGGGAAAACAAGGAAGCCACAGTAGAGGATATGAGATGGCTTGTCTTCTTAGTAGAGGGGGGACTGAGACTACCTTCTGGAAGGAGGGGATTCAGGGTGAAGTTGGTGGACACATGGCTTTCAGGGGTACAACGGGATAGACAAGTTATGAAAAAGAGCATTGCTAGGCAGTTTTGTGGACTGCTGAGGGTAGAAACACATGTTGACGGTTATATGCCTTTCTGCTGAAGGGCTCACAAACCTTAGAGGGGAACAGTGAATGATGGGGCCCACCCAGAAGAAGGGGCTGGCAAAGGCAATGACCAAAGGTGACAAAGGGAGGGCTTCTGGGTGGCTGTCAGCATACCAAGGAATGTGGCTCATCACCACATCGGGTCTGTCTGGCTAGGGAAGCAGTGAGCCGAGAAAGCAGTTGATAAACTGGGACAACATGAAGGGGCTGAGGCTAAGTCCCCACAGGAGCCAAGGGGGCACACAAGGGTGGACGAGGAAGCAGGTGGAAGCTTTGATCAAGAAGGCAAACACGTGAAGTGGAGCAGTTCAGACTGGTGAAGCCTGAGAAAGAGAAGAGTAGCCCCCGGTACTCGGGCTGGCCTGGCCCCCGCAGCTAGGCTGGGGCTCGTCCTGGGAGCATCGGCAACTGTGCGGAAAGTCGGCATCAGAAAGGCCAATCTGTGACCGCGATGCAACAAGAGAGACACACAGCCACATGGTAATAACACCGGAACACAGACAAAGCACGAACGTTGGCCAAGCCAGAAAATAGCAAAAAAGCCCAGGTAATGAGTGACTGCTGCTGCTTTCCCAATTACCGCTTCAGTTTTGCTCTAGGCTGCCTCCCCTTTAGGTAAGAGTTAAGATATCGAGTCAGAGTTACCCCATTTCCTGACAGCAAAGCCCTGCCTCTTTAAACCCTCCCCCAAATCTCTGGACACAAACCCACGTCCTATGGGTCCTTTCTCCTAGCGCCCTCTCCTTCTGATCGGTTCCGTGGCTCCCCATAGTGTGAGGTCTCCCCCTCAGCGATGGGCAACAGACCCAGCTTGTCCAACTACAGGTGTGTCCTGGGGGGCCTCTGGCTAGAGGACACTGACAACAGTTGGAGGATGCTGCCTGGCCACTGGTATGGAGGGGTGTGGAGATGGTGGTCACTGGAGTCAAAGATTCAAAAAAAAAAAAAAAAATAGCACTTCCTTGTTAGGGTGAGAAAATCATACAAAGGAATGTTTCTGAAAGGGACTGCGGGAAACAGGGCTCAAAGGATGATAAAGTAGGAGACAGGTAATAAAGCTACTGATAGAAGAGCATCTGGAGGGAAGGAAAGATGACCTGAGCAGGGAGCACAGGCCTCGGGAGAGAAGGGGCTTCTGCAGGTGTGACAATGATATGGTAGGTAACGAGGGGCACAGGGTGTATTCCCAGAAGGCACCATGCTCCTTCAAGCCTTTGCCTGTTCAGCCTGCTTTGTTCATGTTCAGTGAAAACTCCCATCTCTGCCCAAAACACGCATGAGCCTCCGGATCTGCAGAAACCAGTTCTTTCCCTACTCTCCCAAAGGGATGGTGGGAAGAAGGAAAAACTCCAAAAACTGGGCCAGATGGAGTCTTCCCAGCTTTGCCTATGGGATGTGATTTAGGATAAATGGGGAGGTGGGGAAGGAGGGGAAACGCAAAACCAAACAGGTGTCCTCAGCTGAAATGGTGTGTGTGTGCGTGTGGGGGGGCAATAAATGCCAACAGGGAAGGTTGATGGATCACAGAATCAAAGGACCACTGAACAGAGCCCGTCAGGGTCATGAAAACAGAGGCGGGCTTTCAAGTTGACCCTGCTCCTCATCTTTGCGCCATTCTTTGGGTGGGTAGCTCTGATTTATGTCTTTTTTCTGGCTAGACTGCTATCTTGCCTGTCAATTCTGAATGAATTATATAGAACCAGTACCTCTGACTTACTTTAGATTAACTTCAGTGATCATGATCAGCTTTTGTACTTCTAAATCAAACTTCTTTTCTTTCAATTCGAGAGGCAGGGCAGGGGGTTGTGGGGGGTGGGAGAGGGAAATGAAATAAGAGGGGATCAGGAAGGAGACAAACCATAAGAGACTCCTAAACTCATGAAACAAACCAAGGGTGGCTGGGGGGTAGGGGCGGGTAGGGACAGGGTGGCTGGGTTATGGACATTGAGGAGGGTATGTGCTATGGTAAGTGCTGTGAAATGTGTAAGCCTGAGGATCCACAGACATGTACCCTGGGGCAAATAATACATTATGTGTTAATTAAAAAAAAAACACAAAAAACAAAAAAAAAACTTCTTTTCTTTCATTTATTTACATGAAAGACATTTATTTTTAGGATGAAAATACCTAATAGTAAAACTATTGATTTTCAAAAAGTAAGATGAAGAATTGATGCTCACAGTTTAGCAGGTCTTAACTTGTATTATCCTGAGCAAGTTTCTGACTCTATTTATATTTTCACTTCTCACCAGCACTAGCAAAAAAAAAAAAGTGATTACTAAGGGATTTCTCAGGCCTCATGGAATTATCACAACTACTTGCTTGATTTTTCCATTATCATAGATGATGGAAAATATTCCTCTCCCAAACACTCACATAAAGCAGCCATTGATATTCTCTATGGCGTTGTGTCCCTGCTGCTCTATGAGCATAAACTCTTACAAGAGTGCTTAACTGGGGGTTCATGGATGGGCTTTAGGGACTCAGAGAACCCTCTGAAAGTATCTAAAATTTTTATGTGTAAGTAGATTTTTCTAGGTAGAGTCCAGAGTCCGCAGTCTCACTCAAGTCTATGAACACCAAGAAGTGCAAACCATTCCATACGATGGAACTTTTACTTATCATCTCACCTAAGAAACCTTCTTTGCAAGTCCTGCCACTAACACCCTCCATCCAGATGAGATGCCCAAAGAACCCGATCACCATGCCCATCACAGTGACCTCTATTCATTTGCTCTCTGTGTTCTCCACTAAATGACGCCATCTTGAGGGGAGGGACTGTGCCTTCTATTTCTCTTTCTAACACACAGCTCAGGGTACATGATATTCACTTGATAAAGGTTTACTGTCCATACAAATTAATGAACCAGCAAGAGGGGGAGTGAATTGCCTCAAAAAGGCAGAATTCCACGTTGTAGGGCTCAAAGGTTATTCTCACTGCAAGACTTCCCTCACCCTCCACTTAGTCACTTTCCTATTACAGTGCTCATCACAAGAGCTAATTGTGCTTTGAACTTGAGTGTTATAATTATTTATTCCATCTACACAACCAAGCTCCCATGCAACTAATATATAAGAAGCCATGTAAGTAAGACAGCATCAGGAAGGCATTCACTAAATGGTACTGTCCCTTGGTCTAGGGCATATAAAAAGGGGGTGCACATGAACAGGTCAAACTGTGGGCTAAATTGTGAACTGGGCAAGATGTTTATTTTGTATCCTCTATTCTCCCCCCTCCTGCTCGGCCCCAACCAGGATCTCTAGCAACCTCACATGGCCTTGTGCTCCATCATCAAACCCGTCTGAAGCAGGCAGCACTGGAGAACCCTTCAGATGGAGAACACAAAGACTCAGCTGGCTTGATGCCATGGTGTTCAAGAAGTTGCACAAATCGCAATGCTGTTTTCCCAAGTTCGTGAAAACAGTACCTGAAGATGCTAACTTACTTAAAGAAGGCATTTGCTATGGACCGAATGTGCCCCCCTCCAGAAATTCCTAGGTTGAAACCTGATCCCTAGCGTGATGGTGTCTGGAGGTGGGGCCTTTAGGAGGTGAATAGGTCATAAGGGTGGAGTCCTCATGAATGGGGCTGGTGCCCTTATAAAAGATACCCAGAAAGTTGCCTCACCTCTCCTACCTTGTGAGGACACAGTGACATGATGGCTGTCTAAGAACCAGAAAGCGACCTCTCATCAGACGCTGAATCTGCCAGTGCCTTGATCTTGGACTTCTAGCCTCCACAAGTGTGACAAATAAATTATCGTTGTTTATGAGCCACTCAGTCTGTGGTGTTCTGTGAGAGCAGCCCGAATGGACTAAGACATAGAGCCAATAGCTTGTTATGACTCCTTTCATCTCACGACCTTCTTGGTCTAACCTTTATTCATCCCACAAGATTCACTTCAGGAACTGCTGCCTCTAGGAACACCCACCCCTCCCTTCACCTCCAGTCTGATTTGGCTGGCCCTTCTCCATGACCCCATTGTACCGCGTGACTCCTTGTGACTCAGCACTTGGAGAAGCACAAAGCAAAAGCTCATTTGTGGGCAGGTACCAAATCTTCAACTTTGAATTCCCAATGAGGTCTTAACACTGCACAGATACTCAAAGAACAACTGCATGAATAAATGAACAAAAAAGATGAATGGGTAAACGTGCCTTTTAGAGCGAAGGCTTAGAGAACAACACCTTAAATCTCAAAGAATCCATCTCGAAGATGGTGCTGATAGAGGGGACATTTTGCTGTGCTCATCCTAAGGGAGGGTCATCAAATTACTCTGGTGGTAGATGACACTGGCTTGTGCTATTCTGCATCTAGACCATCAACTTGGATGAGGCACTCAGGTAGGGTAAACAGAAAAGAATAGCTGGCATGCTCATCCAACTGGACAATGATAAATATAGGCAAGGGGTTACAATGATAAATATCGGAGCAAAATGACCTGTTATAGTTCAGGGTCTTGGCCTGAGAGGGGTTCATGTGAAAATCACCGCAAGGTTGCTCCAAGACTTGGCCCCTATCTAAGAGAACATGTGATCAATATTTTGTGAAGAATAAAAATCAGGCAATTATTAACTACTGGACCATTAAAAGCTAATATGGGAATGGAGGTAACCACAACTTAAGAAATACGGAAAAAGCACTGCCATATGCAACAAACAGATTCACTAGGGAGGGCGATGAGGAAGGGATCAAGCCATGACCCAGGCAGATAAATGTACGACAATAAGCATTTATTAAGGGTTTACCATATATCAGGCAAAGCTAAAAGCTGCACATCCATTATCTTTTCATTAACAACAATTCTATGAGGTAAATACTATTAAAACCCCATTTTGATAAAGTAACTTAGCCAAGAAAGATCACAGGATGAGGGTGTGGTAAAGCTGAGACTGAAGCCGGATAGGCTCAACAACGGAGCTCTTAACCAGAACCACAGATGTTCCCCTAAAGACGGTCAATAATGCACATTAGAGAGGGTAACTATCCGAGGGGACTTGGTTTACCCTCGTGCTGCTAGCCTAAGCAGGTCAATCTCCTTGGCGGTCGGGTAACAGGCCTGTCTAAGTCATGGTGAGGCTCAAAACTACTGGGGTCACCAGTTTTCAGTTCTAGATGGCCCAGGTGATTTGGAAAAACCCTCAAGGGACTGAAAAGAGGGCTGAAAAGGGCTGAGCATATTATCAGGACCACAACTAAACCAGCTCAGGCAGGAGCAGAGCTCAAGAACCATCAAAGGAAGAAAGAAGTGCTGGCCAGAAACATGGCTGGCATCAGAGGAGTGAGACTCTGGGCACCTGTGCCCACACAGCTTGGGTACACAGAGACATGCAGGTCAAGGCTGGCAGGACTTCCGGTGCATTAGCTGCCTTGGGAAGATACTGAATTACATGCTCTAAAATGTGAATTTTACAGAGAAAGGAAGGAAGGAAAGGAGAGGGGGGAGAGAGGGAGTGAGAGAAAGAGAGACAGAGAGTGAGAGAAAAAAGAAAAGAGAAGAGAAGAGAAGGAAGAAAGAAAGAAAAGAAAAACCAAAACCAACCCCAAACTGGGCTATGATGAGCCTGTGGGCACAGAAGTTTGCTGACTGGAATACATGGGACCCTACACCAAGGAGCCACAAGGGGTTCTGAGAAATAATGCCCTGGGAGGTACAGTTCATGCAGCTGGAATGTCTAAGAAAGAGTAGCTTGGGAGAATGAAACCCTGGTAGGTAATTTCTAGTCTCTGAGCTACCCTACCCTTCCTGTGGGAGAAAGAGCCACAGGATTACTCATGATGTTCTAGAAAGGTGACCTTCCATTAATGGGTGGCTAGATAACAGAGGCCGATTGTGTTTCAATTTAAGGAAGCCTTAATGACAGAGGTGGAATGAGCTCTCCCTCAAGCTGGAGCAAAGCCTGCCGATAATATTATGGAACAAGGGAAGATGGTTCTTCAGGGAGAGTGGAGGCCAGGCAGGATGACCTTGGTATTTTTTTCCAGCATTAAGATTCTACAAAAATTCAGCTGTCTTGACTTCACTTTCCCCACAGAAGCCCCAAATACTGGCTCTCCTAAATAGGAGAGATGCACATGATTGAGCACGATCTCTTCTCATCTTGTACTATGGAAATTCACACACAGCTTAGAAAACCAAACCACCAATGCCCACATCTATTCTTGTACCATAAATGTGGGTACAGCAGAATTAAAATACTTATCTGAAAAAAAAAAAATCTCCCCAGTCAAAACCAATTTTGTCTGAAAACAACCTTCATAGAATTTGCTGACAAGGTATCTCATGATTCTGTTTTCTCAGGGAAAAAAAAGGAAACAGAACTTAAAAAAAAAAAAAAAAAAGTCAAAAGAATATTGCTGGCAAGACAGACCTGATTAAGAGAATACACTAAGAGAGAGATTAACTAAGCAGGTGTGTGTCAAGGTGAGTGGTGGCTTGGATTTAGAGGACCACAGAGTGCTGACCTGACAATTACATCGTTGCAGAGGCTACTCTAGGCAGAAAAGAATACTTTAATAACGACAATTGGTTCCTTTTTTCAACCTCATACATATTAAGATTAATAACTCAACCTAAAGCCTAAATGGAACTAATAGGATTCATCATCCCCAAACTCACAAAATCTAAGTACAGTCTGACTTCCATGGGTATAAAAGCAAACACAACTTGTTAGTGAATATGACCAAACTGCCACAGGAAACCGGTAAACATGTCTGGATGGAAAGCTCTGGCTGCTAGGGAAGACCCATATTTATTAAATTTCATTGCCTCTAGTAATTATTGTGATATAAAACAAGCTGTTGAAGAATCCTAATATTAGGGGCAAGCTAGGACTTTGATCCGCCAATGTCAGCAAGTAAACCTACTGCAGTAAGAGCAGAAGAAATGGGAAGAGACTGAAATATCTTGAAATGTAAAGTCAGTATCTTTTTATCCCAAATATATCGTGAATATGCTATATTAGCTTGATTGATTATTCTGGAAAAAAAAAAGAGAGAGAGAGAGAGGCTACTCAGCTAGAGTTCTAAAAGTATTTAATGGACTACTTATAGAAGTGCCGCTAGCTTGGAGGAAATTAACCAAGAAAATGGTGACATAACAAGCTTAGAGGGAGGGCACCTGGGTGGCTCAGTGGGTTAAAGCCTCTGCCTTCAGCTCAGGTCATGATCTCAGGGTCCTGGGATCGAGCCCCGCATCAGGCTCTCTGCTCAGCAGGGAACCTGCCTCCCCCTCTCTCTCTGCCTGCCTCTCTGCCTACTTGTGATCTCTCTCTCTCTCTGTGTCAAATAAATAAGTAAAATCTTTAAAAAACAAAAACAAAAACAAAACAAAACAAAAAAAAAACAAGCTTAGAGGGAGATCTTATCCACCCTTGGGCTTGAAGGGCAAGAGGACAAGAGTGAGTGTGGGATCCCACCGGGAGCTGGAGAGGTAAGTGAGAGGCTCCCTGGGAGGAGCAGCAGTCACCAAGGGGTGTGGTCATGGTCAGAACTGCAGGAGGAAGTGGGACAGAGGTGGGAAGAACCAACACCTGACATTCCTCTCCTCCTACACTCTCATGCCCAGTGGTGGCTCCCAGGGGCCAGGTCCCATTTGGAGGTGGCAGCCAAGAGCGCCCGGGTGATATAGTCTGCAGGAGTCAGGACTCACTAGGCTGGCAGCACACAGCAGAGGCAGAAATGGAGGAGAGGATGTGGATACAGACGATGCCTTTCCGGTCCCAGAGAAGCTGGGTTCAACGCATCAGGAATGGAGATGCCCGCACATGAGTCATGGAGTCCAGCATCTTGCTTCAGGAAAGCAACTCAAAGATCCAGCCCCTCTTGAGTAGGGCATGTCAGTGTTACCCAACTGATTGAATCTCATTCCTGCAGGCTTCCATGTTTTAACAGTCTTCCTGCATCGGTTTACCGCAATTCCAGTCCCACCACATGCTTCATGCCCGACACTCCCCAGGTGACCCTTGAAAGTTGTTGGATCATACAGGTGTCACTTTTACCACGAAAACTGAGATTTTGATAAATAGTTCCCAGAAAGTCCTCCTCTCGTTCCAGTGTAAAAGTTTTGGACAAAGAGCAGATTTGGGGGTGAGGATGAAGGGGAGAATAGAAAGGAGATAGTGGCAGGACAAGTTCTACTCTGCTATTAGCTGCAGGAGAACAGGGATTTGGTCTGTTTCGTTCTCTGGGCTGTTGTCACCGTCCAGAACAACAGTGCCTCTTCACTGAATGAATGGCCTGGTGAATTATGGATGCGTGCACCAATATTATGCATCAGAATGGCCCAAGATCAAGGACAGAGAGATTGGGAGAAGTAAGCAGGCAGAGGTGCAGCCACAGAGGGACTCAGTCCAGATAGCAGGTTAGGGCAGAGAGGAGAAATTCGAGCTACAAGTCTACAAAACGAGAGGATAAGATGTAGGCCGCCGGTTGCTAGGAACCAGTGCTCCCAAATCAGATGGAGGCAAAGGGTCTGATTAATGGACTCAGCTCACCCATCACAGAAATGATGCTTGATTCTGACTCTGAGATCTTCTGAGCCACTTTCATCCAGGGAGAGCTCTGTCCTCACAGAGAATCTGGGTTCACAGCTGCAGACGTGGCCTCAATCTATCCTGAACAGACGGAAGTTACAGGGTTTGCCTTATCTAGAGTAAAAGCCTACAACCATTTAATAGCTGTGTTCCAGGAGAAGAAATGTACTCCCCAAATCCCAAGCTGTCATTTGAAATATGAGGATAATATACCTCCCAGAAAGTTTTTTAGGCACTAAAAAAAGACTGGATGCAAAAGGTCTAGCATAGTCCTGCCCAATTACTCTTTTATCACAAATGACTAGAAAAAATAATTTGGTTAACAATCAACACACCTTCCTAAGCTCCTTTCCATCAGACCCCATGCCAGAGGTGGGGATTTTTCCTTGGTAATTATCAATTCTGAGCACAAAACTTAAACTCAGAAGATGAAAGGCCTTCTAAGAACCTATGACCTGAATCCAATTACACTGATAGTCACCAGAGTGAAGACAGACCTACCTGGGTTCAAATCCTAGACCTGCCACTTACTAGCTGGGTGGTCTTAACAAGGTTGTTCAATCTCTCTCAGCATCAGTTTTCCTGCCTGTGAAATGGGATAATATCTACCTTATGATTAACCCAGTTATAGCACTCGACATAGAGAAAGCCCTCAGAAAATGGATGCAGAAAAACATACAAACCGTATTGTAACTGTAAGCTTTGCCACTTTGGTATATTAACACCAAAGTGTTACAAACTGAATTTGTAGCAGAACCTTGCTACAATTTTGTTCATGTGTATGTGTGTTTAAATATCATCCATATTTCAGGAAACACAAATAATGTCATCGAACTTTTTCAGTTGCACTGGAAACTACTCCCCATGGTGCTGTAAGCGCCACAGAGAGCCAGAGGCCATCCCAGCAAGTTAATTACAGAGCTCACTGAACCTGGAGGAAAGAAGGCTGCAAGCCCTTCTGCTAGAGAACTGGGATCAGGATCGAGAAAATGGATCTTTCTCGTGGGAATGCAGGGTGTTTCTCTCTGGCACCCACCTCACCCTTCAGCCCTAAGTCTCACTTGCCAAGAAACCATACACTTTTAGAGGCAAAAATCTAAAAGAAGGGAGAAAATGAATTTCTGTTGTCTCTGACTTATATTTTTAAAATAAAATTTCAAGAGTTAGTGAATGTGAGCATCCTTTAGCAACAGCATCCTGGAAAGTCAGCATCCTTTAGCATCAGCAAATCTAGAGTATAAACAGGATAAAACACTAGCAGCAATAAAGAAGGTGTGAGGTCAGCCAGGGTCACCGGGGTGAGGGCACTGAACCCCACGGCTTCTGTTGATTTTCTGTCCCAGATACGATGGTCGTTTCATTCTGCTAAGATTCACGAGTCACATCCACTCACCCTGGTTAGTGGGCCCGAGGAAATATACAAAGGGTCAGCTGGGAATCCCCAACAATCACCTCTTGGCTCCTCTGGAATTAAGAAGTCTAGGTCACAGGGCAATTGAGGGCATTGCCTTGTGCATACATGAGCTGATAGAGGCCTACGTGAAGGTAATTCAGAAGATAGGAGGATGCTTCAAGTTCTAAATTAGGTCTGTAAGCATGTCCTAACTTGCGGAAGGAGAAAGGGGAAGAAATTCAATGACTGGGGTCACTGGATAAAAACTATCAATATTTTGAAAATGTGAATTCCATCAATCCATGGCTTCCATGCAGACTGATACATTTGTGACACACCTCGAAAAGCTAAGATGACTTTAGTGCTGAGAACAGCACTTATTTCTACCTCTCATTATTGGTTTATCTTGATGGCCATCAAAATATAATACGTAGATTACCTGAGACTTAAAAAACACCTGAAATCTTGCTTCCTCAGAGATTTTACAAAAACGACAAATATAAATGTTACATAGAGATAACCTTCTAGTTTCCAAGTATTCTCAAATCATTTCAAGTGTGTGTGTGTGTGTGTGTGTCTGTGTACGTGTGACATACATGCCAAGTTATTCTAAGGGGAAAATATCTTGACACTTTCCCAAGCAGCCCAGAGATGGGATGATAACCTATGCTAAGTTATGACTCAGACTAGGTTTCCACATTCTGGCTGCCGATAGACTGGTCACTTGGGGTTTGAATAATTCACAGCAGCAGTTTTACAGAAGCCTTTAAAATCTGAGTAACAAGAGGATAGTATGGATTTTTAGAGCAGCACTTGATAGCTAGCCTGGCTTCCTATCGCTTTGCCTTCTCCTCCCAAATTCCTCTTGTAGGAAATTCAGATATTTGAAAATACTTCTTGATTAAATGAAAACCTAATTTATAAACTGAAGTTTACTTGAAAAAGCTAGCTCTTAACTCTGAATAGACCCAGCAGAAGTATTCTTCAAATTTAAAAAATAGTGGACACTGGAAATTTGCTAAGAGTAGATCTTAGGTGTTTTCACCACACACACGCCATGTAACTATGTGAGGTATGGATATGTTAATTAGCTTCATTGTGATAATCACTTTACAATGTATACATACATCAAAACATCCAATTGTATATTTTTTTCCATTGTATATTTTAAATATATATAGTTTTTACTTGTCAATTATACCTAAGCTGTAAAACATTTTTTAATAAAAAATAAAGTATAAAATAACATGCTTGGAAAATGGAAAGGCTTCAAGTCAAGGAACTCTGTAACTCCAAATCTCTTTTGTGTGTACGTAAATGTATGTTTACAGATGTGTGCACATGCATACATGCATCTGTAACTTCAGAGAGGGCAAAGCAGAAATAAAAGAGGCAGCCTGAATGCTTATGCAAGTTAGGGAATGAAAAATTCCTAGTTAGCGTAGCAACTGCTAGATCATGTGGCATAGGGGCAAGGAGATACAAGCAGTGTAAGTTAATACTCTGTTTTTTTCACCTTTTGTACATTCCTTGGTGTTTTTAGAGAAGTACGCCGTTGGGTCTCTGCAGTAACCATCTCAGAAACCTCATTTCACAGTTCGAAAGCCAACCGGGAGAAAGGTAGGATTGTGTCACTCCTGGTTCATTGCAAAACCATAGAAAGTGGTATTAAAATATGTCAAGAGAATTTAAAATACAGTGAAATATTGCTAAACTCTTTGAGAGGCAAACAGACAGAATTAGAAGGTAAAAAACCAGAGACTTGGTTAAATAAGGCAAAGATAAATTTCATTGCATAGTACTGGTCTTTCTCCCTGTTTTTCTGGGGTGCGGCTAGGGGTTGTGGGAAGGGAAGACCAACTGAAAAGAAATGGAATTAGTTCAGTGATAATACAAAAACATTTTCTATTTTTCTGAGTATTAACTTGTGCCTGAGGTACCAAAGAAGATTGAAATAATCATAGACAAACTTGCCTAGGTAAGATCCTTACTCCATCAACTGTGACTCATTGAAGACTGAAAGCTCATGTCTACTCTTTACCAACTATGAATTCTCCCAAAGGCTTGTCTACACTTACAGACTAACTGATGGTGTTGAATCTCTTTGTCTTTTCTGCTTGTCATTTCCAGGTGAATTCCCTGTAGTACAAAACCTTTCACTTGAAGCTGAAAATCTCCAAAGAACTGGAAGCCTGGAACTGGTCCAACTTTGGATTTGCACAGATTTGGTTAGGGTGCTTGAACTGGGGAAACATTTCGAATCACCCAGAATTGCCTTCTCTCCTGGATTCAGGTCCACAAATATTGATTGAAAGCCTAGTGCTAGACATTGGGGATAAAAGTCCAAATAAAAATGGGGATTGCCCTCAAAGAATAAATTCTTTACAGGAGAGATATAAATCTGCATTTTTTTTTTTTAAAGGAGTGGTTTGGAGCTAGGCTGTAGATAGTGGTTCATAAATGAACTTAGTATAAATAACTAGGCCACTTTCTTGTTATTTCTAGGAGTTCAAGGCAGTAAGATCTAACATTTTTTTTAGTTTGTCATTATTTGGGAGTTACATTTCTCAATCCTCCGGACATTCTGAACTCAGAAAAACAATTCCAAATATTTAATGACTTGACATGAAATATAACTATGATACCCTGAGAGCAGAGATACTTCTTAGCTGGATATGCTAGATCGGCCATCTGTCCCATATCAACGCTATTTCACAAAAAGTAAATTTTTAGAAGTTCTATCCACACGAGTATTTTTAGAACATAAAAGAACAGAATGATTCTTGGCATCGATAGGCACGTTCAATCAGAGTAAAAGATGGCTACTGAAAGC
Organism: Potos flavus; assembly: GCA_028534135.1. NCBI lineage: Eukaryota > Metazoa > Chordata > Mammalia > Carnivora > Procyonidae > Potos > Potos flavus. The sequence continues at coordinate 46,420,788 of CM052887.1, forward strand.
CTCCTGGGCAACTGATTGTTATCAGCTATAAAATGGCAACAATTTCCCAAAAAGTGTTCAACACTCAAAAAGTATGGAGTTGCTGAATTTTTCGGGGGTGGTCTTCAACTTAAGAATTTCAGAGCTAGAAGAAATCTTAGATATCTGATCTCCTAACCTTATAGATGAGGAAAGTCAAGCTCAGAGGGATAACGTAATTCATTAAATTTGTACTCAATGTATTTAACTTGGCGGAAGTTTGTTAATAGAATTTCAATTCCTGCAGAATAAAATGATTTTTTTAAATGCTGGTAACAAAGTAGTAAATTAACTGAAGAAAAATTTTATATGTGATAATCAAGAAATTTCACTTTTACATTACAAAAATAAATCCCAGCTATGTCAAAGACATGAGTGAAAAGTGTGACTCTAAAAGAAATAGACAAAATAAAATTGAATATCTGGCCACAGAATGGGGAAGGACTTTTTCATTTTAAGGGTATTTTTAAAACTTAAAAAATGTGAATCAACAGTTTTACTCATATATATATAAATAAGTAAAAAGTAAGAACCAAATGGAGGAAAACTACATGCAACAAGCAGGATTTATACCCTAACACATAAAAAGCTTATTCAGATCAATGAGAAAAATTTCAATGGAAAAATGGGCAAAGGAGGTAAATCGGTTATTTACAAAAGAAAGATAATGGATTGATATAAATTGCAAATATCCAACCTCGCAAGAAACATAAATTTGAACAAGATAATACTTCCTCATCAGCCTAAAAAAATGATTAATTTCTCCCCCTGAGAATCATAATGCTCAATGAATTTAAGGATGAAAGCATTACAAAACAATTATTTTCATGTATTGCTGATGTAAGTGAAAAAGGGCACAAGCTTTATCAAAGTAACTGAGCAAAAACATCAAAGAGATTAACACATTTCAAACCTATAAGTAGAAATTACTCAGCTAAGAATTTATCCTTAAGAAATACAAAATTAGGTAAAAATTTTTCTAAAGATGTGCATGTCAGATTATTTATAACAGCAAAATCTTGTAAACCTATCTGTGCCCAAATGGAAGGGTGATGAAGTAAAGTATGCCATGAAAACATAAGGAAAGACTCGTAATGTAGATATTGATATACTGGGCAAGGGAGGAGGAATCATGGTTAGTTTTCACTAAATTCTTCTTCCTTGTAGCTTTCTATTATTACTAAATTCTCTGCAAAAGGCATGTATTACTTCTACGATTAATAGAACAATTTTAAACAACAAAAAAATCTTTTCGCAGCGATGTGCTATAAATTCCAGCAAGTTGCCTGATCTCTTGTTCTCGATTGTTAAACACCTATAAACCTCTTCAGGAAGCTTGTTTTCAGAAAGAAATTCAATCAGTCAAACAGGTCCAGAGCTATATACAACATACTATTTATTTAAAAGTATTTTGGGGCGCCTGGGTGGCTCAGTGGGTTAAAGCCTCTGCCTTTGGCTCAGGTCATGATCTCAGGGTCCTGGGATCAAGCCCCAAATCGGGCTCTCTGCTCAGCAGGGAGCCTGCTTCCCCTTCTCTCTCTGCCTGCCTCTCTGTATACTTGTGATCTCTCTCTCTCTGTCAAATAAATAAATAAAATCTTAAAAAAAAATATTTTGTATTCGGGACGCCTGGGTGGCTCAGTCAGTTAAGCTTCCAATTCTTTTTTTTTTTTTTTTTT